>CM060247.1:10224781-10824781 GCA_030684275.1 Acipenser oxyrinchus oxyrinchus
TAGGTATTGCTTGAGTGAATTTAATAAAATAAATAAATAATTAAAGCTAGCACATGTACTCATCCATCACTAGACAGTTCCAAGGTTGTAAAATCCATAGCTAAGAATGCCACATGCTCTGTCGCCATAAGACTTCTAATAATAGGCTTAACTTTGGGAACAATGCACCGCTCACATCATTGACACCACCACTCAATGTCTTGCTACAATACTTACTCTTTCACCTGGATGCTATCCCACTGTTCCATCAAGGCCAGGGACTCTTCGAATTTCCTTCTCTCGTTCAGTAAGATCTGGAACCGAACCGCTTCTCCAGTAGGTTAAGAAATGTCCGATAATGGAGCCAGTTTGTTGCAGGTTTGCCAAATCTTGTTTGAAGCAGATCCGGAGTTCCATTACAGTGTTCACTGCGACGATTTCCTGGGCTTGACATTCTGTTACAGGCACCACCTGTAGCTTAGGGACACTGGTGCCAGGCATCAACTCTTCCATGACAGTCTGTACTTCACACTGGGGAATAGACACTGAAGGAGATGCCCCTTGTAAATATTCAGTCTACTGCCAATACAATGCATCAGCATTTCTTACCTGGCCGGTATTTGATATAAAAATTGAAAAATGCCAACTGTGATGCACTGTGGTACTTCACGGCCCCAATTTAGCTGTCCCTGGGGAACTCAATGGATTATTATCAGTGAAGATTTAGAATTTACTCTTAGACATATTCTCAGAATGTTTCAGTCACTGCCCATTTAAGGGCTTAGAATTAAATTTTAGTTAGAGCTATGGTTTTGCGTATTGCATTTGAGGGTCACAGACCGCAACTAGCCGAAGGCATTAAGTCTTCTTTGTCTATCATTATCTTTGGACAAAACTTCTCCCAACTCGCAATGGATAATCAACACACATTCAAATAGTTCCTTCTTTTGCACAGTCACAATGGAAAGGGAGTAAGGGCTGCAGCTTTCCGTAATCACTTGGTTTTATATCAACTGTTTAATATAAGTTGAACTAAGTTAAAGTTAGTTATTAATTTTCATATGTAAATATATGTTAACGTATGTATATGTATATATGTTTCATATTGCAAATATTTTTCTGTGTTTTAGAAGACTTCAATATTATTGATATCGATATTGAAATATGTGTACAATATCAATATACAATGTTCATATCGTTGCCAACACCTAATTATCATTATGCCAAATTTAATTTATATAGCCTCTTTCATGATCAAAAATCCCAAGATGCTTTGAAACCTAACACACTAACAAAGCTCTAGACTGCTAGCTAAGAAAATAGTGGAATGTGGAATTTTTTTTCTGTCTCGTTTTTTTAACGAACATGTTATAGACTGCCCATTAATATTGGCGAGAGCCAAGTTCAAATCAAGTTCAAATCAGCATGAAATTTTAACATCTACTCTCATGTAATGGAAATCATTATAGACTGCCCATTAATATTATTACTGCACTTCTGATAAAAATTGTGCTTATATTTTCATATTACACGCCAATGCTGAGTAATAGGGGTGTGCAGAGAACCAATACTCATACGAATACTCGTACTCAGATTTACTTGGAGTATTGCATCTCTGTTCCTGATTTTCACTTAGAAAGTGACTATGTTTTTTCTGTTTATTTTACTCTCTCTGTCAGCTGCAGTAATTGGAAAAGGGTGCACTCCACATACATAAACACAAATTAACTTATAATTTGAAGCCATTTTTACATAGCGCCTTTCATAGTGGACCACCATCAAAAAGCGCTTTACAGAGGTAGGCTGTGAACTGTGCATTATATTGATTTAACATCTCATCTGCAGGATGGAGCACAAGGAGGTTAAGTGACTTGCTCAGGGTCACACAGTGAGTCAGTGTGTGTCAGCGGTGGGATTTGAACTGGTGACCTTCTGGTTACAAGCCTTGGACTTTAACCACTGGACCACACTGCCTTAATTGAATACAGTTGTTTTGAAGTGCAAAGCATTTTTCAACTATTTAATTAATTAAAAAATAAAACTGTGCTATCAACAGAAAAATGGCTTTAAAATGCCACAAACACAAATATAACTGCAAAAATAAGTATTAATATTTGTATTGTTTTTTGAGAGAAAAATGCAAACTTTACTATTATTCAAATAATTAGGGATTTAGTAACGGGCACAACATCCTCAGAGCAAAAGAAAACAAACAGAATAAATAAACTAATCCATTAGATACCAACTCGGTCGGACTGAAGCCAATGAAACACATTCTGACATAATTATCATAAACGTTGCTTAGCATGAAATCAGACATATTTATGCTGCTAATAAGGTCCATCTCAATTTCAATGACTGGAGAAGCTTGGTGATTCAAGACCAAGGAGATTGCTTATAAATGTGTGATGAGATGCTCTTATTTGTTTGAGGATGAACTGTGCTGTAACAGCGAAGGATCATCAAACCAGTGGGTAATTTATTCACAAATACTTTTCATTATACTTTTCCTATTATATTTTGGCACTTTTCATTATTATTTTTCTGATTATAGTTTGGCATATAACAACTATTGCACTGTAGGAGTACTTTCATTTTAAAGTTAAAGTAAGGCAGTGTTAACCCTAAACTTCTGGGGCTTAGATTAACCCATGTAAGAATATTTATATAATGTATCTCAGTAGTTAAGGCTTGATTCTTTCAACTATTATCTTTACACAAACATTAACATCAATTTACATAATCCATTGATAATTGTTTTTTTATATTTCAATGTATTCATTAAAGGACTACTTGGCAAGCTTTTAAAGTCAATTTTCTTATCATTTATTAGCACCAGCATTGTTATCACTGCTTCTCTTGTCTTTACAAATGATTTACATCACCAGTACTGGACCTCGTTTTGTGCCATTACAGTCAATCCATTGTAGATTAAATGTACATTAGCTATTATTAGCTAACTACGTACTACATTCACTATCTTACCTTTACTCCTGCCTGGATCTTTTTATTCAAAATTGTACCTTTATCTACAATACTTTTTTATAATACAGTTGTTGTGGCACTTTCTGTTGGATCACTGGTTCACAAAAGTTACAAGAGTGTGTGTTTGTCATGAAACAATGTTTTGTTTTTAACTTTAAAAGATTACACTATGTAATCTCCCACTTTAAGATAGACTTGTTTGGTACAAACTGTTATATGTTATAACTAATCAAATGCAAAGAAAGAGGCATGTTTTAGGTGACTTTCAGTTTCACTGTGCTTATTGCTGTTTGTGAACAAACACCTGTGCAAGATAAATATATTTGAAAGTATTTGGGCACTTGTTGGAAGGTTTTGAGGGGCTGTACATTTGTAGAGATACTCTTCAGAGATTACTATTACATATGAAGAGCCTCAGACATGTTGTCAGGAAGGTACTAACAATGTTTAATATAATTTTACTCAAGCCAAATCATACATATCAGAACATTCTTTAACATCTGGACACAAGTTAAAAACAGGGCTCAATTATTTAGTTCCAGAATGAAAGGCAAGACAGAAGCAAAGACTCAAATAAATACAATGTCTTCACCTGAGAAACTGTACAAAAAAGTCCCTTTTTCTTATCTTAGATATAACCACTATGTGGTGGTAAAGTGGCCCCTCTAGGCGAAGCCCACATGCTGATGTGCTTTGTTTGAAAATTGACTTTTTTGATGAAGCTTTAATTGAAGTTCTTTCTTCCCTTTAAACCATGCTGTCTTGGGGTGCCAGTATATATTTTTTCATACAGAAGAACAGCTGGTGGTCAGATATACAGTGATTGAGTCAGCATCTCCCTGCAGAGCTCCGCAGGAGACCTTCTTCGAAGATTTTAAAGGCCGCAAGGTCTTTTGTAGAAGTCCTAGTTCAGTTTTTACTGGCGACTACATTTGTTTAAAATTGAAGGCAGGGAAGAGAAAAAAAGTGCACCATAAGGGTGGGCAGAGTAGTATTTATTAAAATGGTGGTGAATCATTTTTGTGGCCTAAAAGACAGAAAAATATCAAAACAGTAGCACTGCTGTAACTATTGCAGGACAGTGTATGTGTGGGGGGACGACGACTGCATTGTTTGCAGCAGAGGATGTCAATCAAAGGCAATGACATGTGACCCGAAAGGTGAGAAACGAGCACCAAAACAAAGACATAAAAGGGAGTCAAAATACAAACTAGCAGAACTGTTTGCAGACAAATTGATTATCTGCTGTGCACAGCATATTTTTTTGCACACATTTTACTGAGGGTTTTAGAATATGCCTTCATAGGGTTTGGAGAACCCTTGAAAGGAGAGTCGCTCTAGAGTAGGAGTCTCCAAGCCCCAGCCCTGCAGGTCTTATAGATGTCTTTATGTCATCAATTAGGAAACTGAGAGCTCGGCTGAAACCAAAATCAGTAGACCCTGTAGCTCTCCAGGACCAGGGTTGGAGACCCCTGCTCTAGATCACTCTAGAACATAAATACCCATTATGGAATGATACATTTAAATTATTATTATTATTATTATTATTATTATTATTATTATTATTATTATTATTATTATTATTATTATAATAATTTATTTCTTAGCTGACGCCCTTATCCAGGGCGACTTACAATTGTTACAAGATATCACATTATTTTTTACATACAATTACATTATTTTTTTTACACATTATTTTTACATACAATTACCCATCTATACAGTTGTGTTTTTACTGGAGCAATCTAGGTAAAGTACCTTGCTCAAGGGTACAGCAGCAGTGTCCCCCCTGGGGATTAATCCCACGACCCTCCGGTCAAGAGTCCAGAGCCCTAACCCCTACTCCACACTGCTGCCCATTAAATTAGATTAATTGGTTCCATTTGACTAGAGTGATTAAAAATGGCAAGATTGTTTTGCATTTTTTTAAATATCATGTCAGGTTGTAAATGTGTATGTTTGTACTTCACAGATATAACAGATAAGTCGTAAACAATATAAGTGTTCAATCATTGTAGTCTTTCAACTGCCTAATTGCTCTGTAAGACAGAAGTGATTTATTTATTGGAATGAGAATAGGTGGTGAAGGGTAAGAAAATATGCAAACATTGAAGTTACTTCCATGATAATGACAGCTTAACATATTGTTTGAAACTGTAATGAAGCATTCCATCATTTTCTATATGCATACTTTTTTTTTTACCAATTGGTTGTGACACTGGTCACAATAAAATGAAATCCTAAATTTGCATAGAGTTAGTTAGAGCAAATAAAGCTGAGAGAGCAGAAGCAGAATGACTGATTTTACATCTTTTACTCTTCAGCCGTGCAATAAGTGATTTCAGATATATGTGAAAAGTGGTGCACCAGATTTAAATGGCGAAGATACCCTTAGTCTGTGGATAAAAGAAAACTTGGAATGGAATAGAGTGGAAGACCTACTTTTTAACCGCAGTCCATGGGCTTATTCTTACTTTAAATTTAAATCAAGATATTCAATGGAATGCTTATTTCTAATGCTTATTACCATACCCATTGCTAGTGTGTAGAACAGCGACCTGTCACCCAGAACAGAATGAGGGAGAACAATAATGGACAATAACTTTGGTGTCTTTGATTGTATTTTCAGTAACAACCATTGTCCCACCCACTAAAGTTTAAAGTTGATTTATTTATATAGCACCTTTCACACAAAGTGTTTCAAAGTGCTTTACAATACAATAAAAAACAACAAAATACAGAATAAAACACAATTATTTTTACAGCAAAATTGGTAATATTAATAAAAAGTAAGCAGCAACTTCAAAAACAACTCAGTTTAAAAGCAGAAATACAGTGAACAAGTTTAAAATAATAATAGATTGATACATAAAATCAGGACTCAAAAGCTAATCTAAAAAAATGAGTTTTTAACCTTGACTTAAAAACATTAAGTGACTCTGCTTCTCTGATGTCGGGTGGCAATCTATTCCATAATCTTGGTGCGTAATAGCTAAAAGCTCTTTCACCCTTTCTCTTGGTCTTAATCTTTGGAACAAGCAAAAGACCGGAGTAGGCTGACCTTAGAGCATGGACAGGTGCATATGGGCACATGAGCGCTTTTAGATATTATTATTATTTGTTTATTTAGCAGACACCATTATCCAAGGCGACTTACAGAGACTAGGGTGTGTGAACTATGCATCAGCTGCACAGTCACTTACAATTACGTCTCACCCGAAAGACGGAGCACAAGGAGGTTAAGCGACTTGCTCAGGGTCACACAATGAGTCAGTGGCTGAGGTGGGATTTGAACCGGGGACCTCTTGGTTACAAGCCCATTTCTTCAACCACTGGACCACACAACCTCTGGACCTCTCTAAAATGTACTGGAAGCCAGTGAAGTGCAGCCAAGACTGGAGTTATATGCACGCTCTTCTTTGTTCTACTTAGCACCCTGGCAGCAGCAATTTGAACAAACTACAAATGTAATAAGGCATCAGGCAATGATAGAAAAAGACCTAATCTTGACAACGTTACGTAAATGATAAAAGGACACTTTAGTGGTATTGCGAATATGAGCCTCGAAACATAAATCAGAATCAATTACAAATCCCAGGTTTCTGGCCTTGGAATTTATATTTGAATTATATTTACCTAAATTTGTTTTTGTAGAATTTACCAACTCTGCTGATAACCTAACAGCAAAACTTCGGTCTTACCTGAATTTAACTGCAAAAATGTTTGTCACATCCAGCTTTCCACCTCCGACAGACATGCAATTAGGGTGGAGACAGCCGATATATCCACAGGTTTCACAGAGATGTAAAGTTGTGTGTCATCAGCATCACAGTGAAAATGTACATGGTGTTTACGGATAATCGTGCCCAATGGTAGCATGTGTAAGAATGAATAGTAAGGGGCCAAGAATGGAGCCCTGGGGGACACCACAGGAGATGGTAGATAATTATGATACAGAGTCTGCTATTGAAATAAAATTTTGCCTGTCCATAAGATATGACCTTAGCCAGTCAAACAGTTCCTGATAGCCCTATCCAATTTTCAAGGCGATCAGTTAAAATAACATGATCAATGGTACCAAATGCTGCACTTAGACCTAACAGAACTAGAATGGATATGTTACCGGAGTCTGCGCTCATTAGTAAATCATTCAGTACTTTGACTAGGGCAGTCTCTGTACTGTGACTAGATCTAAAGCCTAATTGAAACTTTTCAAGTATTTGGTTATCACCAAGAAATATATTGAGTTTGCCAGCTACCACTAATCTTTCCTGTAATAACCATAATGCTCCCCAAAAACAATCCCAGTTGTTTATAAAACCAATACCTTCTTTTATACACCAGTCTGCTAACCACTTGTTTAGGGATCTTGTTCTGCTGTAAGTTTCATCCCCCTTTTCAATAACTGGTAATAATCCTGACATAAAAGGTTTGCTTCCACAACCTTTTAATATTGATATTAAGTTTTTGATACTTCAGAATTTCTATTTCTAATGTAATTTATACCAACATGTAAAATAATGACAGGTTCTTTGTTATTTGCACCAACAATATTACAGATTCGCTGTTCAGTGTCCTTACCTTTGGCACCAGGAAGACAGGTAATGATTCTTTTTAGAGGATCCCTATGGCAGAAGTTTCTGTCTACATTGTGTATAATGGAGTCCCCTACTAAAAATACCTCATTCTTCTTTTCTTCTACAGCACAGTCATTGGTACTTAAAACATGACATCTATTTGACAGACTCATGCTTGTAGAAGTCTCTTGACTGGTTCTATCTCCCTTGTTCCTTACAGTAACCCATTTCCCAATGTCTGGCTCTTTAACTACCTCAGTGACTAATTGTTTTTGATGATAGACGCTAACCTCCTATAACAAGTTTAAACTATTTCCACCATCTGTTTGAGTGATTTCATGCACGGAGTCGAAGTCATTGATTAGTGTAGTTTGCCCTACTGTGTCTAACACAGTCCACGGATTATTACAATAATTAAAACTACTTTCAATGAATTGTTCATTGGCACCGATTGATCGAAGTGTATCAATTTGTTTTTCAAGGGAAAGATTTTTTCTCTTAAGGTCTGAATAGAAATGCACTTATCGCAGATAAAATTGTCCCTGAAACACAAAATGTTAACTACCAAAAACATTTCACAGACATCACAAGCAATGGCTCGCTTGTCACTCTGCATATTAAAAGTATTATAACTAGATAACAAATAAATGTAAAAATATCAAAGTGAATGTGTATCCTGGAGTCGGGTGGGCTTAGTGGTGCTGTAGTATTGGGTATGGTGGCCTCAGGTCCTCAAGGCCTGGAGTCTTCCACATTTAATAGTTATCATTTCATAATTAACTGATTAGTACTTGGAAAGAAGGTTAGATTGGTTCAATTAAGTAATTTACGGTATAGGTGGGTCAGAGACCAGGAGGCTCACCAGACTGGAATTGTGCACTTTGATGAGGATTTGAAGATAGTACCACCGTATCTGTACTACTAATAGTGGTACCAGCTTGAATTCTGGTAGTTGTGGTCTTCATTCCTTCTGAAGTCTCCTCTTACCTAGAGGTTATTTCTCACCTCGGTGCCCCTAGAGTGAGGACCATCTGACATTGTTTTCTCATCCCATATTCAGCCACACATCATTTTTTACTGTTTGCTAATTTATAGAATGTAGTTATAGTAATACCGTATATTAAGTATTCATTTTGCAATACCAACAGCAGTGATTTATGTATTACCTTCGTTTGCAGTGTGAGAACTATTAAAGTATTGATATTCTGTAGAAGTCCTACTTCAGTTTTTACTGGCGACTACATTTTTTAAAACTGAAGGCAGGGAAGAGAAAAAAGGAACCGTCACAATCATTTAAAAAAACAATTCATTAAAATATATAAAAACTAAAATGAATCTTTCTCAGTTTTAATTACTTTTATATATGAAACACTGCAGCATGATTACTTCCAGCTAACATGGATTTATTTTTTATTACAGAAAGAGAAAACACTTTGTCTCTTTTGTTACCTAAAATATAAAATGCGACAAGTATAAAACACACATAATAATGTATTGAGTAAACAGAAGCATTTCTATTACTGAGAGCCCTAAATGTACTAAATCAATTTTATTAGTTTCATTAAACCTTTGCAATATGCTGTGGAACAAAATTAAACTGTGATGACTAACTAAATGCATGACTGTCTCTTTCATTAAAACAGAATTAGATTTTTATTTACACATGCAAATGACATGCTTGGAAATGCTTTAAATGACCAACAATATGTTTTATGATTTCTATGTAGCTGAATTTATCTCTTGCTATTCCCAGACATACATTTACTCATTATTACATCATGTACAATACAATGTTTGATAATAAGACCTTCCAATAGAACACCAGTGTTGTTTATTCAAAAGTAACATTTTAAACATTTTAGGCCAGCAGAGTTCATATTCTTTAACATCAGTATTTGTTTTAACACTTTGAAAGGCTAAACTTCTATGTGAAAATTGTAATATTTAATTTTGAAGACTGAACCTATAGTAGAGAAAAACATTTTAATATCTTTGATAGATCAGGAGGAAAGACATATTTAAGTATAATATTTTTAGTGGTTAAACTATGAGCTGTTAACATGTGCTCACTGTGGTGATAACCTTAGCCAGACAATGCTTGGTACAGTATAAGACACTAGAGGCAAACCATGTTCAGCTCAGCCACATGTGTATTGTAATAACCATGGGGTTTCAGAACATGGTCATACAATGCAACAGCCATTGTTAAACCATGAGTGACTAGGAAACAATCACGTTTAACAATGGTACTGTGTTTTACTGAACATCTAAGTGATAGAGTTGGTTCGGTATAGGTTTGAAGTTGCTAGAGTTATCATTACTAGTGTCATTCACAACAGAGAAGTGCTAGTGCAGGGAAGCAAACTCGGGAAACAGTTTCCCACAGGGCTAGTGCAGTTCTAATGTGTATAAATGCCTGAGCAGTTCCAAGATAAGATTTTTAATTAAAGATTAGTGCAGCAAAGAAAGTTCCAGGGGGCTTGCCTGCATTTGGCAAGCAGCTAATAAAGGCAATTAATTATTTAAGTCAGGCCAGTTTAAGTTACATACCTGCTGGGGAAAAAGTACACTCAAGACAGTACATTGTAACTGTGCTAACCTGTGCTGTCAAGGGGTTTCATTGAGTACTGGGATCCCAGCAAAACAAGACTGGGGATGACACTGCTGTGCGAACAGAGTTGGGGGGATAACCAGAAAGGATTTGCACCTGCTGATCAGGAATTGAATCAGTTCTATCTGAAATCCCTAGTATAACTGTATGCATTTGAAACAAAGCACACCTATTCATAATAAATAGCACAGCAATAACCTGGGATCTTTGTTTTCAGGTCGCTGTAATATACTGCTGAATTAATGCAATATATTTTGTCTGTTACATTGGTAAATAAAAAAAAACATTAAAAAAAAGTAGCAATTCGTGAAATGAGAGGGAATTAATGAGAATAAACTACCTAAGGAATATATATATATATATATATATATATATATATATATATATATATATATATATATATATATATATATATATATGCCACTGGAATTCATATGCCAAGATATTACTTAATTTTCAGTTTCTCATACTGTGTAAAAATGCAATTACCTTAATGCTGACCCATGTTACATGTGCCAAATACAATATGGCATCCTACCAACCCCTAATTTGTGTTACTTTACCATGAATTGCCATTAGTGCTAGGAAACCAAAACACAGGGAAATTGCTAAATTATCCTCATTTTCAAATGTGCTGTACTAATTGAGCACAGGTGTGGAAGTGGCAGTGCTATATATAATGATGAGAACACAGTCTTATCCACTCCTACATTGCTGCATATTAATGCATGTAACAGCACAAATGAGACCTCTAAAACACACACTTTTAACAGTTAAGAAAAATAGCATTGCATCCATATTTGGCCTGAACGCGGCATAATAGCATATGAAATATTCTAACAACTACAAGATATGTGCAGATATAAATGATAAATGCAGAAGATCAGATCTGAGAGCATTGCTTATCTAAAACGAATAAAATAACTCTAAGCATGCTTACAGGTTATTGCTAAAGCCAAATTAATAACATGGTCTTAAAGGAACACTTAATTACAATGAATTACTTTAATTACTGTTTTAGTTGAAACTCAACACTACCCCATATTCCATCGGATGTTATCTGCCCTGATTGTGTTTCTATTAATGTAACTATCAGCTGCAATATATTGCATTGTGAATGAATAACATATCAAGTGAAGATGGATTTTAGTAATCAAGCTTTTCTAAAGAAGAAAAAAACATTTGTGTAGAACACAACATTTAAAAGACATTAAAACCAACATTAGCATAAAAAGGGTTTAAACCAAAGTCTGACTGGACACTCATATTTACCCAGAGGCGATCAAGTTTGGTAAGTTTGGTCTTGTCTTTGGCATGGATTTAAAAATGATAAACAAACACCTCTATCGTACAGTAGTCTGAAAGCTTATATAATATGTAACACCCATTGGCATTCATATAGTTTCATAAACACATATTGGCAGCTTTTCACAGCACTCGCTTTGTAATTACAGTATGCCACGATTGAGAATGTAAGAAAGGGAATTGCTGATGCGCAGGTTCTGTGGATTTCTGAGTTGTTATTTAGTAATACAGGACATGATAACTCAAGTTCCTGCTGTAATCCATAGAGGGGCAGAAAAAACGATTCCTGATAATCACAAAATACTGTAACCATTAGAGGACAAGCAAACGTTTCAACTTCAACTAGCATTTAGAAATTATCTGGTGCATACATTACAGATTACATGCAATATTGTTGCTTGCACTACATTACTTTATTACTCTGAAGGAATGTCATTATTCTCCCCGGGTGCTTTAGAGCATGAATTGAGTTTGTTTGCCATTTCAGAATGCATTACACATTATTCTAGTTGGAACTTCATTTCACCAAACAGCTTCCCTTTAGTTACAAATAAAAAAAAAATACTAAAACTTCCATTCCTAGCTGGCAGGGCTATTTCTTGCGATGTGTTTTTTGTAACAAGGCGACTTAATTTCTGACAGTTTTACTCTTGATAATTGTTTGAGCCTGACGCTTCCAAAATGTAAATAGCAACTGTAGGGATAACATGCTAGAAGGGTTTTATGTACAGCAGTCATTTTCTACATTTGTATTTGTTTTTAAAAGGCAATCCTTTTGCACTATCTGTTACAGTATTTCATCTATAATGTTCTTTATTGAGGAAGATAAATAAAAATATAAAATGCTTTCTTTTTAAAATGCTTTCTTTTTAAAATCTCAACACAGTTGTATTAAGTCTGCAAGTTCTTGCGTGTGCACTAAAGAGAGACAGTCCGCTGCCACGTTTGTAGCCTACTTTGAATTACTTTACGATTTCAGCTTGAGTGCCTTTAGTAACGTGACACTGCCTGCAACTCTATTGTCATTTTTTTATACACAAATAAGTTTACTTGATTTGAAAAACGTCATGAACGATACAAGCAACTTCTTACACTACTTGGTTTGATTAAATGAGAATTACACAACAAAATATGAAAGCTGAACATTAATTTCAACAAAGAACAATGACAACTTTTTAATGAAAAAAATATATTGTAGCCTACTTCAAAGGGAACATTAGCCTGCTATATTATATTAAACCAAAACAATAAAAAAAAAATAACAATCTTGTTCTCTTGTCTTTTTCAATGAATATAATTGAATTAATAGAGAAAAAAACATACTAAGTTAGCAACTACCTAGCCTAAATTTAATTAATCGTTTTTGTAATCCACAAGCAGCTTCTGTTGCATGCACATCGCTGATAATAGTGCAGACCGCGAGTGAATGAATGCCTTTTGTTTGTTTTTTAAACCATTTAAATGCAAAACCATAACAAAACATGTATACATGTTTTTTTTAAATTTAATTATTTGTCATGGTTGCCTTTAATTAATTTCTCTGCACGCACTACTACTTTGTATATGATGTAGAATACGTGAATGTAAACATCTAACACAAGTACGTACAATACTCTTTCAAATAAACATGTTATGATTTTGAATATACGCTTCTTAGGGTCGGTATTATTGTCATTGCTTGCGCCCCGGCACCTCTTTCTTTACAAATTAAGCACTGCATGCATATGTTAGGTCTTGTCAGTGTTTCAGATTGCACGGGAACAGTCTTGTTGCCATCAGAACAATATGTTGATTGACAGGTTTGAAAGTTATACTTGCGTGATCTCTTTGGCTGTGTCAAAGAAGGGTTATGATGGTATTACACCGGCATAGATTGCGCAATTCCATGCTGTGTGAAAGGGTATTTTACACACTCGTTAAAACGTTTCAGAGACGGCACTGTACCTGCATTTCTGTGTGAAAATGGTACTTGAGATACAAATGGCAAAATCATAGACGAAGAGAAAAAAAATAGAAAATATATTAAATTATTACTTTTCACAAGTATTACTTTTCACCAGGGGTCACAATTGGAGATTAGATAAATGGGGCATTCAGAACAGAAAATAGGAGGTACTTTTTTACACAGAGAATCGTGGGAATCTGGAACCAACCTCCCAGTAGTGTTGTTGAAGCTGACACCCTGGGATCCTTCAAGAAGCTGCTTGATGAGATTCTGGGAACAATAAGCTACTAACAACCAAACGAGCAAGATGGGCCGAATGGCCTCCTCTCGTTTGTAAACTTTCTTATGTTCTTATGCTCTTATGGATATAAACAATTATTTGTAAAATTAAAAAAACAAAAAACTTTTAATGTTATAAAACTTTTATGCAAACCCCAAGTCTTTAAAACAATCCTTTTTAAGTGTGTTAGTTAATACATACAGATTTATTTTTACTTTGTCGAAAAGGGTGGATATTGCATTTTGGTATAAACACCTTGATAACTGTCCCACTGTGCCTTGGTTTATCTAATTAGGCAGCACAGCTCAACTTCCAGACTCTATTATTATTTATTTATTTGGCAGACACCTGTATCCAAGGCGACTTACAGATGTTGAAGGGCAGTACAGGGTTACAATGCAAACTTAATATTTAAATACAGTATAGTTTACAGACAGTGTGTCCCTGCTGTACTTATCTGTGATGTTGAAGAAGGTTACTGTATAATCTCAGTTTTATTGATTGTACATCGTCCCCTATGCAATCCAGGTCTTGCAGGTATCAGTCTAAGTTTTTTAAAGACCTTTACAGTTTTCAGAATGAAATCAAATGATTGTGTTTAATCTGAAATATTGCAAGCTTATTGATTTAATATACTGTAGATCACTGAGGTGAGGTCCAAAGCTGCCTAGTCTCTCGTCACTGATACGAAATGCATGTTGCACAACTCAGACAACCTTTCAATCTTCTCTTCATTTTCTACATATTTGTAGTAATTGGCATTGTAATAGAGTTACATTCGCAGTGTTTTTTATAGCGATTGCTCATTTCTAATGTTATGTTAGCTCATAACTGGTGCGCATTACACAATATCTACTTGTTATACATAAGATGTAACCAAATGTATCTCGGTCATAACCGATTGCTTGCAAAACTAATCTAAAGCCAATACTTTCATGCTCCTGCACCTATAGGAATTACTGAAGAGATGCATCCATGGCAAGCACTTGCAAGCATAGTAAATTATTGAAAACGATGCTGTGCAAATACAGTAAACTGCTAAGAGACCACAGGTAATAATCAGTAATAATCAATTGATTGAAAAAATTTTGTTATTCAAAAACAAGAAGTAAAAAAAATTGCTAGACCTTTCACACAAGCATACAACTGAAAACATGTGGATATTATTATGTAAAGTAATATATTAATTGAGAAGACTTTATTATTTAAAAGCAAAAAGTAAAAACAATTAACAAAATCCTTCAATCCAACTGAAAACAATTGAGTAGTTTCCAATCTTTGTTATTATTATTATTATTATTATTATTATTATTATTATTATTATTATTATTATTATTATTATTATTGTTGTTGTTATTGAATTATTTAGCAGATGCTTTTATACAAAGCAACTTACAGAAAATTAAACAAAATATAAAAGTATATAAATTACAGGCAATACAAATGCAAAACACATATATACAATATATACAAAATAATTATAAATAAAAGAAAATACAAAAATATATATAAACAGGAATAAAGATTGAATACGTGGGTTTTGAAAAGACGATGTGTGTCTGTTAGTCCGAATAGTCCTCTTTGATACACGGCTGGGACATGTCTACCCCTGTCGTGGACTCTTTGCTTCTTTCACCAAGGTCCTGGTCTCTCAGGTTGTCACCACTTGTTCCACCGTATAGCATCTGCAGCTGACATTTGCTTTGTGGTTTTCTTCAATCAAGAAGTTGCACCTTTGGGTTTTCGGACTTTGAGAACATTGTACTTCTTTTTTGCTGAGTTTATATAGTATTTTACAAGTAGGGGTCTATGGTGCACTCTCCATATAAGGTAATAACTCAAGTTCTATCGTTTTCAGCTCTCGTTGGTATAACAGCCTTTTCCAAATATGGTTTGGTTGCGTAAAAGTCCTTAACTGATTTTCAGAAAGAAGTCCTGTTTTGTAATTATATTTGTGGTTTGAAACTTTGTCTTTATTTCTTTGAGAAGGATCCTGACTGCTGCTGTCCTTTCTGTGCTGAGTTGACTCATGCAGTGATTGCTTTTTTCTTGCAGCAAACAAACTCTTAAATGGTGTAACACTTGCACAATTGTTTCGTTATAGAGTCAGGTTGCCCATACTTATTCCCACTTAATTAATTAGTCAATCAGATTACCGGGAATAGCTCTACAAATGTGCTAGTAATGTAATATGTAAGTGAGCCTGGAAGCAGTGGACTTGGTAATTAAATGATCAATGAAAGTTCAATTGAGGCTGTCAAATTAAAAGCAATCAATAATCAATTAACAAGTTAGTTGCTGCATCTCTAGTGAAAAATGGAGGTGCTGAATGATACCATTGACAATTATTAGGTAATCAGACCTTTTCTTAAAAACTCCTTTACGGTGCTTTTATTTTTTATGTACTGTAAGGGGGTTAAAGCACCCCATGTAACAGGGTTTAATCCCACCATTTACTGGGTATTTACATCTTTTGTTCACAACCTCCATTGTCATACCATGTGCTTCTGAACTACAGTAAGTAACAATTCAATTTGAAACATATGACACAAGTCACAAAATGCAATCTAGTTATCATATCACACCACTACAGTGGGGTAATTGGTAGCGATTTGGCAAATACTATTTAATGGGTACATGTTTCATTAAAAGTTCTGTTTTTGCAGGCTCCTCATTAACGCTTGCATAAACAAGTATAAAATAAAAACCTGTTATTCCCTGAAGTGCTGATCTGTGTCCTTGAAAAAAAATAACGAGATAGAAATGATGGCACATTAATATTTTAATTTAAAAGAGATCCATGCTGACTTAAAGATGAAAAACAAATATACAAGGTAAGATTGTGATTGTGTTATGTCCATAACAACAGTGAAATATAAAACGCTGTCATTTAAAGTGTCATTATATTTGTGTTTTCCATGTTTTTCTCCTTCTGCTGAGTTCATTATAATAGGCCACTAAAATGTTATAAAAACAAAAACTATAAAACGAATACCTATATGCCTGGAAACAACCCATCTGTTGTATCTTTGGAGAGAAGGCCATTATCAGGAGAGTAGATCTAAAGGAAATTGACAACCTCAGCTGTGACATAAATTTAAAGAACTCTGCCTGTTCTAACTGTAGATCCAGCTTCTTTAGCCTCTCATTCAGATTGCTGGAACAATGTCTGCGTTAAGAATTGTAAGAGGGCTGAGGGAAGACTAGGTTGCAAAGGTGACAGAAGGGAGGTGGAGGAGCAAAGAGACACAAATATAAGGCTTGTCACAATAGGAAAGCTAATTGGCTTTGACAAGGCTAGGGAAGAAGCCCATAGCTTCAATTACATGTACTAATAAGGTAATACTTTATATATCTGTCTGAATATACAGCTATGGCCAAAAGTTTTGCATAACCTAGAATTTTAGGATTGAGATATAATAAAATACAAAATAAAAATTACATGAATATAATTTAGATATTTTATTTAACATAATGTAATCAAAGAAACTACAAAATGATATCGCAAGAGTCTATCGGAAGCCATAATAGTAGAGTGTTTCATGTTAGATTTCGAAATGTCACAGTTTTCAAATTTTCACAGTTTTTCATTAAGTAGATGGAACACTACAAAGTGGTATGTAATTCAATTTGTTAACCTAACATTATTTAACAGGTTTAATTCGACTTTATGAAGCAAAAATAGTTAATTGTATAGGGTGACGCAAAACTTTTGGCGATAGCTGTATGTGATTAGTGATTTCTGAGTTTTCATATGCTGTATTTAACAGTGTCTTCATGTAAAGACAATATTCAACTAATTAGAGAGGAAACATGTACTATTTGGGATTTTCTGTATTATGGATTTTATTAATGTTTTTAATAAAATTACACTTTAGAAGAAAATATAAATATAAAATATAAAAATATAAAATATCTGAATTGCCAGTGTTCACTTACAGTAGTAGCATGGTTGTATTTAATATTTATGTGCCTTTATTCACTAGTTATAATATATATATATATATATATATATATATATATATATATATATATATATATATATATATATATATATATATATATATATATATATATATATCCACTAGGTGGCAGTATAACCTTAACAGTTCACCTGCACAGGTATTTTATTGGACAAAAAGTTTCCTTTCCGTTTTACACACACACACATTATTTCACTGTTCACAAATATTTCAAATGCCAGGTCATTAACCCAACGAATGCTGTTGCAATTTGAAAAGGACTGGCTGTGCTTTAATATCAGGTTTTGATATAAAATACTAACTTGTAACAAATTCCTTCCCTGCTTACCAGCTCATCTTTTTTTTCATTCTCACACCTTTACATCCTATGTTAATTGTGTGCTGCTCAGCAATTCAGTGTGAGCTTTGATATATCCATGTGTTTCTTTTGCACCTGCAGAAATCTGTAAAAAAAAAAAAAAAAAAAAAAAGGTAAAAATAGAGTTGAACAAATTTTCAAAATACCTAGATTAAATATATCCATGCAAGTGTTTTTCATTGGGGTCTGCATTTGTATTCCCTCAGTCATAAACCCCAGTATTAAACACCTGAAAACAGCTAGTTGATAGAGCCTATGCTACTATTCAGTATAAACATTTGATAATCGAACCAACCTGCAAAATGTCTTGGGCAGCCAGGTACCAGTGAACATAAATTTTGGAAATGCCTCTCAGTGGCAAATTTTAGAGGCCTCAATTCTCTGGTATGCTTGGGGTGGAGTGTCTGTAACTCCATCCCTTTTTATATTGTATGATGATACAGCTATTAGTATCTTATATTGATTTTGTCCTCCTTGTTTGTTGTATGTTTTGTGTTTTACTAAATTGTATGGACCAGTTACCTATGGTTGTAAGTCAAGCCTTGCCAGCTTCTAATGTGTCTTCAATTTCTGAAGCAGATTCAGATAATCACAATATCTCTCACATAATGCAGTCTTATCCATTTCCAAGGAATTACATTCAGAAGACGCTAGCTGAAACACTTTACTTCTCATAAATGTACCTTACATTTAATATTCACTCCACTTTTTTTAGCAGGGAGGTAGTTTTCTGTTACTAATCTGAATGCTTAATAGTAAGCAGAAGTCTTGAGGTTTGAAGTCCTGTGATTATTTACTGACGGGAGATCAATCTAATGAGATACATGTAAATACCCTGAAGCTTATCTCTCTTCTTAGGGTAGTCAAATACTACTTGCTTGAAAATTTTTGGAAACCATGGGGTATGAAGTTTGTAGGTCAATTCAAAAGCTTATTCAGAATAGACTATTGTTAATCCTGTTTATAAATTCATCATGCTATTCAGCTGAGCTCCTACAGTACTAAGGGATATGGAAACAGAGCGCTAGGGAAAGCAGGAATAGATATCCTGATTTTATCCTGAATGAAAGTTATTTTTTAACAAGCAACATTTGCATTGCATGCTTTATACACATTAATTTCTATGCTTGGCTGTACAGACTGATTTGTATCATTATCATTTTTATTAGGAAATCTCCTCCTTTACACTGAAATGATTCCCACAAAAGAAAAGAAGTGAGTTGAGTTTAATCCAGCTACCAGCTAAATGCATTTCATCAACCATTTTGTTTATGTGAAATGTGATATTCTGAGAATGCACTGGGTACATTTGTCAAACACTGTATTGCATTTCAATGCTAACAACCACTGTAATAGTTGGGACTGCCGTTCATTTCTGAGGAGTGCTTTCTTTAAAAGCCTTATATGAATGCGAAAAAAGCAAACAAACAAACAAATGAACAGTCATACAATTCAAACATTTTTACTGATATATATATATATATATATATATATATATATATATATATATATATATATATATATATATATATATATTATCACTAAGCCTGGCAATCATTTTAAAATCTGACTATAGACCTTTCATACTATAGCATCGGACTAATGCAGAATTAGATTTCAGCACGCAATGGATATGAACGCAGTGGCTGTGTCAGCTTTTTAATTGTTTAGTAAGGTGGGTAGAATAAACCTGACTTTTTTGTGAACTGCTCTATAATGTTCCCCATGAGGGGACCAGGTCATAATAGGGTATAAAATAAATGCAGTAGAACACAACAAAAAACACAGTGGGACTTATTGATTAGCAGGGATCCCAAGCACTTAAAGGATCGGTTTAACTTTACATTGCGATTATGGCCTTAAACAGTACATAAGACCTTTTTAAACCTCTTTAAGATGGCTGCCATGAGCATCACTCCAAACTGCCAAATGCAACTGTTACACCTGGGGCGAGTAAATAAGCATTCTGGTGGTTAAAGTTAACACGTTTATTTTTCTTGAGCTCCCTTTTCTAGCTTTGGATTTAGTACTGCTTTTTTTTCTTTTTCTCTGGAGAAACATGGCGACTTTGCTTATCGCCGATTTTCTCGAATGTTCTCCCCAAACTCCCTCTGCTCTCACACTTACACAATCATGCGACACCCTCTACAGGTTGGCGTTAGCAGTTCTAACAGTAATGAAAGTTAACAAAACAATATAACTCATCCTTTTCTTTTCTTTCTGTTATCAACATTATTAAACAGTGCAGTATCTAGATATAAACCCTTTCAAATTAGCTTTTAACAACAACATTTTCTCTCTAGCTTATGTTTAACATTGTTTACCTTTTCAGGTCCTGCACAACCAGTTCACAATACCATCACAACACCTTCTCAAGATGGCTGTCAGCAAAGCTGTGGGATGAACTGTATGAATACTGAATCCAAGTTGCAACTTTTATTTCTGTCAAACAAGTGCTAAACTAACAAACAACAATTGCATAAAATTATTTATGAAGTCAAAGTAAACAATACCAAATCATTGGCTAGTTATGTACTGTTTTAACTTACATTCACTTGATACTTTCGTTGTGAGATGAGGTAATAAGGTACTGGTGTTATTAATAACTTGTTAAAATGGATCTGATTCTAAGACTTGTTCGGGGACTGTGAGGCCCAGCAAGATTTTATTTCAAGATCAGCAGTCATTTCAAGAACAAGGTCACAGTGAGACGTTGGTCATTCTCTGCAGGTCAATATTAATGTTGGCTGGCTATAAGATAAGGTACCGTGATTTATGGAATGTCATGGAAAGAATACACAATATCCATACAGCATGACTGAAAAATATAAATACACACTGAATCCAGAATCTACAAAGGGTTACAGTAACCAAAACTAATAAAATGAATAATATGCATTGTTCATTCCCAGAGAATGTTCTTTTGAATAAAATCAGATGTTTTCTGATAATAGGCCATTCTCCTGGAGGGCAAGGATCCATTTGATTCAATTTAAATGCAACATTTATTCATTGTGTAATATCTATTGTTCCTCATTTTAGGAAATTCACGCAGTAAAGAAAGAAAATATTAAGCAATTTGTCTGCATTTATTCAACATATACTGATTATTTCATAAATTAGGAATTGTCACCCAAAACCCTGTCTTCATGTTTTACAGACTTGCAATTTAATACCATGGCACCTGACTTTCCTGTGGGCAGCGTTGTAACTAGAGCTGACATTCTACTGAGGTCAAACTCAGGTTTCAAGCTCTAGCTGCAGTATTTATATGACTGCTTGATATTTACCATTCAACCTCCAAATCTATGTTACACAGCAATGCAACAGAGAAAATGAAGGAGTCTTTTGTACTTTACCAGAATTTTTACATGAGCATCAGCATTGATGATGCAAAAAAACAACCGAGGACACGACCTCAACGTCCTCATAGCTAGTTACGGCCATGCCTGTGGGTACTGATTTTTTCAACTGGTCACCTAGATGATATACTGGAAATGGGTAATCAGAGCTCTGCACCTGTTATATACTGGAAACGGGTAATCCGAGCTCTACACCTGTTATATACTGGAAACAGGTAATCCGAGGGTTGATTAGGGCAGGGTTTAATAGTTTAGCACCAGGTCAGCTCTATGGTGCTAAGCCCTATGGTGCTAAGCTTTTAAAACAGTTTAGCACCAATTTTCAAAAAGATTTGCACCCCTGGTTTATCTTCTTGCATTTAAGAACATAAGAAAGGTTACAAATGAGAGGAGGCTTGCTCGTTTGGTTGTTAGTAGCTTATTGATCCCAGAATCTCATCAAGCAGCTTCTTGTAGGATCCCAGGGTGTCGGCTTCAACAACATTACTGGGGAGTTGGTTTCAGAAAAGTAAAAAAGTGCCTCCTATTTTCTGTCCTGAATGCCCCTTTATCTAATCTCCATTTATGACCCCTGGTCCTTGTTTCTTTTTTCAGGTCGAAAAAGTCCCCTGTGGCGACATTGTCAATACCTTTTAGAATATTGAATGCTTTTGGATGCTTGCAGCATCTTCTTTGTTCAAGACTGAATAGATGCAATTCTTTTAGCCTGTCTGCATATGACATGCTGTTTAAACCAGAAATAATTCTGGTCACTCTTCTTTGCACTCTTTCTTGAGCAGCAATATTCTTTTTGTAGCGATGTGACCAGAACTGAACACAATATTCTAGGTGAGGTCTTACTAATGCATTGTGCAGTTTTAACATTACTTCCCTTGATTTAAATTCAACACTTTTCAGAAAATATCAGAGCATTTTGTTGATCTTTTTTATAGCTTTGCCACATTGTCTAGATTTAGTGCATACTTTGAAGCACGTTCAGTTTTTTACTTACTTCTTGTATGGTTTCGATACTAGGTCTACTGCATAAACTAATTAACAGCAGCAGCCTTTTCCTAACTGCACGTCCACTTACTCCACTTGCTGTAATAAAGCACCCACAGTGCATTTACTTTGTTGGGAGGTGGGGTTAGACATCAGTCTCCAAAAAACCTAAACCTTAAAGGCACAGAGCTTGAATATATATGTTAGGGGCACAAATTTGACGCTATGGCACTAGGGTACCTCATATAGAGCCAGCAACATTAAATTCTGGCGCCAGTAGATATGTTACATTTTTTTTTACATTACTTAGCAACCATAGATGGTGATAGATTCTCATTGGGTCTGGACTGCTCAAATGACCTACCCACATACACAGGAGAGAAGGTTTGTGTCATGTGGGAAAGTGGTAGTAAACATGATGTAGCGCACTTTTACACAGTTATCAATTAAATCAAAAAAGTATGTGGGTGTGATAGGCTGACCAAGGCAAGGAGACTCAGAGTCAGAATGTGCAGGGAAAATAAAAAGACTTTTAATTAAACAAAATACACAAAACAAAAGGCACGATGGCCAACCAAAAACAGGCTTTAAACAAACTATACCAAAATAACATATCTCTCTCTCTCTCTCTCTCTCTCTCTCTCTCTCTCTCTCTCTCTCTCTCTCTCTCTTATACAGGTGCCTGGGCTAATTGGGCAATTCGCACCTCATTAGCCCAGGCACATTCCTCACACAAACTCACTGAACCACACCCCAAACTCACTCATATCCACTCTAAACAATACAAAAAACACAAAACCACCACAAAATAGGTTGCACCCCATCACAGTGGGCAATAGTAGACTTAACAGATAAAAATATATTGTAAAATAATGTTTTGTGTTCGCAAGCCTCTTCATTTTACTGTGAAAGTTTAGCTTAGGTAGTTTATAAATACATTTTGTTGATTAACAAATACTCATGCTTTGGTTAGATGCATATAACCACAGATTTATGTTAAACCAAATTAAACTACATATACCCACATCTAAAATACCCTCATTTTAAGTACATGTTTGTTTACTAATAATTAAAAAAAAACAAAATAAATAATAAAATGATAATACTAAAATCAATCATTACATTTATGCTTTGTTCAGTAATTATGAGAAAATTGATTCTAACCAAATTAATGCAAGCAAATAGTAAAATGTTTAGCAAGTCAAAGTTGTTTCTTTAATAAAGTGCATTTTGTTTGTGTATTTTTAAGCATTAAAATGTATTTCTCTGATTAAGTTGGATTTCAGAACTAATTTTAAAAGTAAGCTTTTGCCATTAGATGTTTTTAAAAGTACTACAGTATTGCCAATGTACTTTTTTTCATAATTAGGCGGACAAGTTTTGTTTAGAAAGTTTAGTAAGATATATTTATTTAGTTTTCATTTCTTAGGAAAAGGGAAGGTGAGGCAGCAGGTGATAGCACAAGAAAATGTGAGCGTAGTCAAAATTTAGCAGACCAAAAAAGAGTAATCCATGCGCTTCAGGAGAGCTTCATGTCAGTCAAAACATCAGGGAGGAAGAGAGGAACATGAATGTTGTTCTGGTAGTAATGCAGAAAATTAAGTCAGTACCCCAAGCAGTTCAAGTGCAAAACTCATCACTCAAAAAAGTAAAACATATAAACAAATCATGTGCCCGGAATGGAAATCACAATTTCTAGTTAATTATGAAAACAGTGATCCTGATAAAGTCACCTGTATGCTGTGTGAGGAGAAATGAATAGTTAAACAAAACACTATCAAGAAACATGTGGAAAGAAAGCATCCACAAGTACCAGGAATGTAAGGACACAAAAGGAGACAGGTTGAATATGCATTCAGCAAGAAAGTAAATGAGAAGAGGGGGCAGAAATGAAGCAAAACTCCTTTTTGCACCCAGAAACAAAGTTAAAATTTGCTACGTATAAACTGGCTTTTGTTTTAGCAAAGCTAAAGAAGCGGCTTGATGAGATTCTGGGAGCAATAAGCTACTAACGACCAAATGAGCAAGATGGGCCGAATGGCCTCCTCTCGTTTGTAACTTTATGTTCTTATGAATGCCTTTTTCAGCCTGTAGAGCCTTTATTAATTTTGCCAAAGCTACTGATCCAGATAGTGGAGTATTTAAGAATATGGCATGTTCACACCCCACAATCACAGGTAAAACTGTAGAACTTCATGAGAAAATTGTAAAGAAAGAAGTGTCTGATTCTATTAACAGCTGTCCCTTTTGGTCTACAGTGGTAGATGAAGCACAGACAGCAGCATTATAGACAAGGTTATTGTCTGTGGAAGGCTTTTAAATATGGAGGAAGAAAAACTAGAGACTGTTTCTAGGAATAGCACCTGTAGATAGAATTCCAGGTAGAAAACATATATTTGAAGCAGTTAACAGTGTGATAGAAGCATCACTTCTTCCTACAAATCGCTTAGTTGGTTTGTCTACAGATGGAGCAGCAGTTATGCTCTCAGAAAAGAAAGGGGTTGTAGCAAATATGATGGCAGCATACAAGGAATAGCTCTTTGTTCAGCACTGTGTAACCTACAGATTTGTCTTGGCAACAAAAGACACAATGAAGGCTTATATACCCAAGCATGTTGAGGACAATGTAAAAGAAGTCATAGATCACTTCCAGAGTAGTCCAGCCCAAAGAGACAGATTGAAAAAGATACACGAACTAAGTGACTCGTGCAAGCTTGTAGCCTATCACAGATGGCTACAGGCTTAGCTTTTCAAATGCTGTATGCATTCTGTGAATGTTGTGATGATTTGCATCTACTTTTTGAAAGGGTCTGAAGACCAGCATTTCAAAGCGTCTCAGCAAAAGCAGTTAAAAGTTATTTTTGAGAAAATTACCAACATTGAACGTGTTGTTTACTTGCATTTCCTAAAATAATCTTTATGTATAATTGCACATATGAATGAAGCTCTTCAAGAAATAAACAACTCACTGTTTGATGTTTATGCAACCATTTTGAAATTCACAAGACCATTTTTAGAACCTGTTTTGCAGGATGTCAGATAAAGCCCACATGAATTATTTGATGAGGTTAACTTAAAATCTGTAAATCAAGATAATGAAGAAGTTCACTTTTCTGGGGACGCCTTCAACAATGTTTGGAAGCAAGGTATAGAAAGTGGTGAACTCACAATAAGACAGAAAAAAAGAGATCCTGAATAAGTGTGGGGGTTGATAATTTAGCACCAGTAGGCTCTCTGGTTCTAAACGTTCAAAACGGTTTCACACCAATTTTAAAAATGATATGCACCCCTCATAAGGAGTCTTACAGTATCTGTATTTGTAATATTAATACAAAAAGAGCAAAAATCAACTCTGTTAGTTCTCTTTTTCCCCATCAATAGCACTGCACTACTTGAACGATGCTAAAATGACATTAGATTCACAATAAAGTTAAAGTCTGGAATCCCTTTCCCCAAATACACCTTTAAAAGTTCATACTTTTTAAACAAGAAAATGATGTCCCTCAGACATAGCAGCTACAAAGCTGTTGCTACATCTGAGTGAATTTGAAAGGAATGAAATCAAAGTAAACTATTAATCTTTCATGAAGAGAGCAAATTAACATGCACTAGTAATAATTCGGTGCCGCCTCCGCAGATCTCCTGCGGTAATAATTTCAAATAATCAATGTTTCTCTTTTATCTTAAACATGACATTGAGGTAGAAACCTAAAAAAAAGAAAAAAATTACAACAAAAACAGTAAAAAAAAGGAGCTAAATAGTTGTGAAAACGTGTACTTTAGAAACAAAAACATATTGAATGTGAATGTGTATTAGCTTACTTTTATGGTAATAATGAACATTTGTACATTGATATAAAATGTATTACTTACAGTGAGAGCATCCTTACCAGTATATAACAAAGTATGTACACTGATCGCAATTAATAAAAACATCTTTATATCATAATTCAGTCCAGTTCAAGAAGCGAGAGTGTTGAGAGGGACATGAATACGAAGGAAAGCCCGTCCAGCGGACTGCAACGTTTCAAAAACATCCTCAAATTGTAGGCCTTCCAAAGACAGCCCAATTATTTGAAATGACTTTTTGACCAGTAAAACCCCTGAACAACCATACCTTAGCTAACATTTCATTGATCGAAATAAAGGTAAAAACAGGTTTACTCATGAGGAAACTGATCAACTCTTTATTCAAGCTAAGAAAGTGCATTATCCATTTATGCAATGTAAAGAAGTTTACCCAGTCGATTTGTTATTGCTGTACCATACAGCTCCTGCTATCAGGATAGTTCAAACTCACTCAGGTGGCATGCACACCTTTTGTCTGGAAACAGGTGGTTTTACTGGTCAGTTATTTCACATCTGTATCAAATGTGTTGTAATTGAAAGCCTGATTGGGTGTACCTTGATCATATGTCAATATAAACTAAACTTGAGTTATATTTAGGTGATGTTTACAATAGCCTATGAAACCCTATGATCATGAAATAGTTACTTATCTAAAATATTAAAACCCAGGGTTGCCTTCGCAACCACTGCACATTTTTCTTGTGTCCTTTCTTTTATTTTCATTTTCGTAGCAGACCCTGCACCTTTTTTGCGGTCTCTGCTTCCCTTGTGTTGGAGTGATAGTCACAAATGCGTGTACAGGGCTACTTTGCGCAGGCATTGTGATGGATCTTGCTGCCGCAGGCGCCTGCTTCATTGCAAGTGATTAGCTTTTCGGGAACAAAAGCCAAAAAGCACTCCCATGGAGAACGCAAACTCTCTAGTTCCACGGCAGGGTGCACATCTGTGTAAAACAGGTGCAAAATCAAATGATGGAGGACTGGTAGGGATCCGTAATAAACACCCAGTCCCCTGCTGTTCTTAGCTCCACATCCTCTTCAACATCATCGCTGAGTGATAAGTCAGCATCACTGTCGCTGGTATGGTAATCCTCCGAAACAACTTTGAAATCTTCATCACTCCCATTGTCGCTCTCCACATATGTTATCATGTTTAGCTTTCGCTAAAAAATATATAAACTACAACTAAACAAGTAAAACTAATAATAAAACAAAAAATAATATTTTAAAACACTGTATATATATATACTTGTAAAAGTTGAATGGCTTCTTGCAATGTATCTCAGTCTTCTAAAGGCCCACAGGTAGATAGGAATCTCTACACAACACGCAATTGGATACAAATGTCACCTGACCCTCCCCCGACTTTCATTGCACATTCCACAGTTCTAGCACTGCTTTAGAGAATGAAACCTGAAACACTAGACTGAGAAACCGCTCATAGAATAGAATTGGAAACTTGACGTACGGCATGGTACTGTAA
Source organism: Acipenser oxyrinchus oxyrinchus (assembly GCA_030684275.1). Classification (NCBI taxonomy): domain Eukaryota; kingdom Metazoa; phylum Chordata; class Actinopteri; order Acipenseriformes; family Acipenseridae; genus Acipenser; species Acipenser oxyrinchus. Next base: position 10,252,479 of record CM060247.1, read on the forward strand.
GTGGGTTTTCATTTGACGTACGTGCTTACGTCATGGTGTTTAAGTGGTTAAGCATTATGATTTAAATTACAATTGAGAGTGAAGGTAAATGACAGGCAAGTATGGTAAAGCATAAAAAACATGATAACCAATGGTAAATTTAAAATGCCTAAATGGAATGCCACCTCACTGCTCCAATTCAATTACCAATCAGGAGGGCCGAAAACAATAAGCGACATAATTTTCTTTTGTCAAACCAATTGCCAATTTTCACCTGACGAACCCAAGCAACGAATATTGACAAGCACTTCTCTAGAAAGTGAGGCCCAGTCTGCCAAGCCTCTGCCTGGACTAATTGTGTGCCTTACCCAGACATTTGCTTCCCTAACCACCTGGACTGCAAATACAAATGTGGGCCAAAAACCGCAACTCAGCAAGACTAATATTAAAACCAGCGAGCCTGGGATCTCACCCTGCACCATTAGCTAAGTCAACAATGCACATTGCTTATAATAGAGTTTCTCTAACTATTTCCAGAAGTGTACAAAGTGCATATATATATATATATATATATATATATATATATATATATATATATATATATATATATATATATTTTACATACAGTGGCATGTAACTGCTAAGCAGAGTTGAAAAGACCCTTCTTTTATTTTTAAAAGGGATTAATCAGTGCAAGCAACAGCACAGTTGTCTACACAGCCAATGCTATTTTTCATTACTGTCTGTCATGAAGGAATTTAATAGAATTTCCAGCACACATGGCTGACCTTCAAGCCGAGTTTCAATGGGCTCATACCACTGATGTCATCTATCTCCTTTCCTGTAGTATGGCGAATGTATCAAAAGGTTAAAACTGGACTGAATGGAGATTTGCTTTCTTCCTAACTAAGATTGTTTAATGCTCAGGCAGGCAGCCTTTCTAAGAGTGCTGATACATTTTGTATCAAGTCTCCAGCACAGGAATGAAGCTGCCCTATGTGAAAGACACAGTTTATATTTACATTTGTGTGAATACAGCATGTATGTACGTATATAGTATTTTTGTATCTACAATAAAAACAAAAATGTAGGACCAACATGCTAGGACTGATTCGATTTTACTAATCTATAAGATGTATAAAGGGTGGATGCCATACCACTCCTCATTGATCACAGATGGTAGGTGTTTCCAGTCTGTATTTGTAGATGTGCTTGTTTGTCATTCAAAGCATGTGTCTTTGTGGGCTTCCGCTTGTACTAAGACCTTGCAGAGTTGAGAATAGCAAACCTTAAAAATGTATTTTCTAAAGTTTGTGCTTTCAGATATTGGTGGAAATAATGTACCTGACTAGAGGGTGTCAAACTTAAATTCAAACAAGTGATCAAGTGTGTAAATATACATATATACTGTATGTACACTTACACACTTGATCGCTTGTCTAAAACACGATTAACAATGGTAAATACATGGTAAATCCACTTTTCAGTGTAATGCAATTTTGTTATAATATTTGACTCAACAAGAAAAGGACTTGTAACCAGGAGGTCCCCGGTTCAAATCCCACCTCAGCCACTGACTCATTGTGTGACCCTGAGCAAGTCACTTAACCTCCTTGTGCTCCGTCTTTCAGGTGAGACGTAATTGTAAGTGATTCTGCAGCTGATGCACAGTTCACACACCCTAGTCTCTGTAAGTCGCCTTGGATAAAGGCGTCTGCTAAAAAAACAAATAATAATAATAACATAGTCCCTTGGACATATTACGTCTTTAATTTACTCCTGTTTTGAGTTTTCTCCTGAATCCCTTAATACCAAGCATTCTTTTCATAGTTATCACCCCAAAACAAATCAGATTTATAGCCCTACCAAGCAACAGCATTACAATCAGTGAGACATTCCTTCTTACCAAATATAACAACTGTGATGCTGTGAAAATCCTTTCTAGCTGGGGGTGTGGTAGGAGTGTGTCCATTATGCTGTATAGACAGTACAAAATGAACCCATCTGAAGACCTGCAATACGAGTGGAATAAGTCGTAGGTTGGTAAAAGGAGTAAAAGTAAGAGGTAGAAATAGGAAAGCAACACTAGTTGTTACAATATCAGAGGCCTATTTGGTGTATTGTCTTGGAATTTGGAAGGCATAACAACCTCCAAATGGTTTTTGTTTACCCAATATATTTGTACATCTTGGAGGTTTTTCTCAACACCACAATAACTTCAAAATGGTGAGAATTTCCTGATGACCAATGACCCTTCAAATAAAGGTATGTTGATCATGATTATGATTATGGTACCTTACTGTAAAGACTGGTATATTAAAAAAAAAGTGCAGTACAGCTTGGGACTGGAATGAATAAAAACCCATTGACTACCACAAAAGCGGTATTGCATTTGGCAATAAATCTATTCTTAGCATGTACTTTTCTCCCATCAGATTTTCTTTCATCATTAAAAGACAAGCAGTAGTAGTCATTTAAGGGCCATAATCATGGTGCTAGTGGTTGTTTAAAGATCCCCAATCACACAAGCTATTGCAGTGCCCTGGAATACACTTGACATACATGATAAAATCTTAATTAAGGTATGGTGCATATAAACCTTCAAAAATCATACATTAAATCATAAGTAAAAAGAAACATAATAAAAAAGAAAATATAAAAGAAAATACTTAAGCAAAACAAAACACTTTCAAAACAAAACGTCACAATGGCCAAAACAAACAGACAGTAAATTTAAACTAAACACACAAGTATCGTGCTGGTTTAAAACCAGCACCAGTAGCAGTTGATGACTTTTATAAACCTTACTGTCTGTCTCCCGTTCTCCACTCTGAACACTCCAACCCCAAGTGCGAGAACCATGACTCTTTTATGCAGCTGTGTCGGGACTCGATTGCTAATCATTCAATCTGACCCCGACACAGTCTGGACATGAACTACTTTGGCCGACCTAAAACCACAGTGCCCAAATGCATATAGACATTTTAAATCACCCGTGCTACATAACCCAAACCATACAAAATAACACAGAGCATAAAATATGCTCTGTAAGTCACCCTGGATAAGGGCGTCTGCTAAGAAATAAATAATAATAATAATTGTAACCCTGAAATACCAGACATCCATTTAAGAATACTGTAAAACACGATTTTTTTGCTAATTAATTTCGCTAATGGCCTTCAAGGTCAATTTTTGCTGCAATAAATGTTTGCGCTTCTTTTTCTTTTAATGTGTGGCCCATGTATGAATAAAATATTTCATGGCACATTATTTTTAATAAACGTGAAATTAGCAAACATTTCTTGCTCACGAAATGTTCTTGTTTTACAGTAATTATATCCTACGATACTACCCACAGCTACATTATGATTTAGATATGGGATTCGTGCTTAAATTAAGACCCTGCTTATTACATTCGGTTATTTGCTTATTTTTACGAGTCACATAAGTAGAGCACTGTAATCGACAGCATGCTGAAGAACCAGAAACAGACAGAGGTCAAATATTTCCAGCTTCTTTTGACCTTGAAGAAGGGACAACTTGCTCCACACCACTGAACAAAACTAGCTTTAAAAAAAAGGCAGCCTTTGTGGAGATCAATCTACCAAATAATTGTCATGTTTTATAGGTGGATTGGGGTGACTATGAAACCCACAGCCTCCCACCAGTGATGCTGAGGCAATTTGAAGATGCAGTAGTGTACTAATTATAAGACACAAGCTGTTTCAGGTGGCATCTTCGGTAGAAACCATGCCAACTCCATCTGTCCTCTCAACACTAACTCGAAATCTTATCAATCAAAGCTTGACTATCATACAGATGCTGCTGCTTAATTATTTAAATAGTCAGGGATTTCCTCACCTGGTGTTACTCCAATCCTGTACACCTGACAAGCTGTTCCAGCAAATCACATGATGCATTTAAAAACTATTTATTTATATATCTGAGTTTGTTAACTGGGATAGGACTTTAGAGATTTTACATCTAATTTACACATTTGTCACAGAGGCCACAGGGAAATGATAAACAAGTAACAAACATACTTGCAGCACAATAATTACACGTAGAGTAAAACATAATTATAGAAAGTACTACATTTGAACCCCATCTTACAGGCTCTATATCATTTTTCTAGGAGTTATTTTTGTAACCTATTTATTATTTGCCTGTGTCCTCCAGGGCGATTTTGTAAATTAGTTGTTAAATCCCTAAAGTCTATGCCAGCTAACAAACTGAATAACATTTTTATATCAATACATCATTTTGAAGAAAGAACATTTTAAATGTAACCCCCCCCCACCCCCCCCAAAAAAATATTACAAATAAAAAACAAAACTCGAGGAAGTGACTCGACAGTGCTGTAACCAAATTTAATTTGAAGCCCTACTTTGTATTTTGTAGCTTTTACTCAGACTAGTAACACATACCCATTTATACAATAACTCAGCACACCTCTAGTTTAAAATACAAGAAAAGAACCAAAAGATCAACAGAATTAAAGTGAGGCCAGTGATAATATTGGTAAATCTATTAGGAGATAGGAAAATGCATATAAAAACCTTGGTTAGTAAAAATTGCAATCAAATTCGGAAATCGTGTTGAGTTATCTTATTCCTGTAATACAATCTTGACTTGAACCCCATTAAATCCTTTTCCATCTGGATTTCTCAGTCATGCAAACTGATAAGGAATATGATGAGGGCTTATTCGCAGTGTGCATGCACAATTTCAGTGGTATACTGTTGATGTTATATCTTCCTCAGTCCATATGCCTGTTAGGATTTTCATGGTGAATCATAATTTTGTTTCCCTAAATCGATCGCTAACCACTTTGTAACCTGTCCATACTATTGAGTATCCTCTCATACATGAAAAAGAATGCAGAATGTGTGTTTATTGTTTTTTTTAAATATATTTTTCATTAGCTCTTGATGGTTCCCAATTTTAAAATCATGATATGGATTTTGTCCAATATTTAATTGTCTCGTTTGTGAAGTCACCAAAAATGAGACACAGTCTGGTGTTTTTTTGCAAGTCATCACAACCATTCTTAAAGTCTTAAGACAGATGTTTCTTTGCTATCCAAACATTTACATTTTTTAAAAATAAAGAAACAAATTTAAAGTTGCTGCTGCTCACAACTGTTGAAAAATCCTACACATACTTGAGATACACATACTTGAGAGTCTACTATCAACTGGAAATGCAGTTATTACCCCCCCCCCAAAAAAAAAAATCCTGTTACATGATTTAAAAAATATTAAATTAGGTTAGCACAGTGTATTAAATTAAAGCAATGAAAATAAAATGCATTTGTCAGGGGTTTGTTTACGTGACTTTACAGGCAAGTATATTTTCTGTAATAACCTTCTCTTCTATACCCCACAGGTTGTTTGGCTCTCAGACTGACCACCAGACCACCCCAGGAGTGCACAGGAACCACACAGACAGGTATGTAAAATGGTTGTTCTTTAGTATATCAAACAACAAAAAGTCAACAGAACAGTTTTTATATACAGCAATGTCAACAAGAATACTTATACCCCCTAAAACAATAGTTTTCCCAGGGATACTATAATTTAATCTCCACACGGTTCAGGTAAGTGAAAAGTATAGTTCAATCCCACTGAAAGATTTCAAAATGTCCCACACTGTTTAGTGTCGCCGCAGAGTGACTCCTTCCTCAAAGGACAAAAGACAATTTTTTGTCTGCATCCAGATCCCATCCAGGGCGTGCTTCCTTCCTCTGTGACGTTGATCCTGGAGAGACAGTGAAAACAATCCATCCTTAATACTCACTCTCCTCGTCTCATTCTCTAAGCAGGGCTAATTCACACACCCGGCATTCGGCCCCTCCCTACAAGAGCATTAGTCTTCCAACCCGGCTACTGATACTTAACTCTAGTAGGCGAGAGCCTCGCTTATCGTGGTGTCTGCAGGTGATACAGCAGTCCGTATTCCCTGCAATCCTTCTTCTGGAATGGAGGGAAAGAGAAGGCAAGCCCTGGAGACAGACAAACTACAATGTGTCAGCACTAGTAATACAATAAAGATATCTTCCAGTGCAACAGTATACTTATTCCATTCACAGTCAATATGTAACAGTTAACAATAACTAGAACACTAGCATCAATCAGACGAGACACTTAAGTAAACAACACAAGTTATACTCGTAGTCCATTGTGAAACAGTATTCTCATAATCTTGACAATACAAATATTACTTGGCTTTCTGTAAAGTAGAGTCTTCGCTGCAATTTGTTGTGCCATTTTGTTTCCTTCTGCTTCTCTTCAATGTATTTTGTTGCTTAGGCTCCAGTGCTGCATCCAAAATGGCCCCAGTTCTGTTCCCTATGTGTTCCCTCTTCCTGTTCTTTTGGTTCTGGTTATATAGGGGAACTAATCAAGTGACGCTGATGGCTTGCACCTGACTACAATTGAGGTCCCAATCGCTTGTGACCGTGCCTGTGATAAAATAATTAAAAGGGTAAAAACACATACATAAAGCTCCTTATTGGGGTCTCCCTTTGAGTATAATAAAAAAAACACACAGTGTAAAAATACAATAAATAGTGCAACTAAAACAGTGTACAAATAAAACCACCAGTGAATAAAACAATGAAAACTTTGGTCATTTGTGACACATTACCTATACAAAATAATTAAAACACTCCACGCTTAAAACTAACTAAATGAGTGTTTTATTTAATTTTGTCCATATAGGTTTACTATTACTTAAATTATGTTACCATCAATCAAAGTGTCCCACAGCATCTGAATGTAAATACAGTATAGGTGTACAGACAGGTCAGAATGAGTAGTTGTTAGTAGCTGTTCAATGTATATATATATATATATATATATATATATATATATATATATATATATATATACAAGCAAAGTAGTAAAGTACACACAAGTTCCCACCTGCTACACTTCAGAGCAAGGGTCTCCAACCCTGGTCCTGGGGAGCTACTGGTTTTCATTTCAACCAATCTCTCAGTTACTTAATTGAACCAATTATTGGCTTAATTAGTCAAGAATAACAGGTGTCCCAGATCTTTAGCCACTGATGATGTAAAGACACCTATAAAACCTGCTGGATAGGGGCTGTCCAGGACCAAGGCTGGAGACCCATGCTTTAGGGGGACCCTGTGATGTAGCACTGTCTTGTTTTTCCTGACTAACACTGGAGGCCTTGGTAAGAACATGGTTCAGGTGGATATTCTCTCTACCCCTGCATTACAAAAACACCACATGTGTTGCACAATTCTGCACTTTTGGTATTTTCTGCTTGAGAGTATAGCACTGAATGCAGGGGGTGTTCAGGTCCAGAACGATTATCTAGGGAAGTTCCTTGCCAGCTGCATGCACTGTAGCAGTGCCATTTCCCCTCATCTTTCAACCTCTGTATTAAAGGTTCCTTTAAACCATCCAGAGTGCATGGAACCAAAACCATGCCATTTCTGTTGTCTAAAACCATTTCCTATTTATGATGAAAAACACTGTTCAGGTTTGTTTTTGCGTGTGTGTGTTTTTAATGTATTTCATGTGCTTTCTATCCAGACATTCCAGTCCCTTCCAATAATTCACCATGTTCTTCCTCACTACTCTAGTGAAATTGAACCTCATACGAATTGTATAAGCAGACATATTATAGCATGCAAGGGAGCACACTCACTGTGCCATTTCAGGAGTACATAGACCCACATACCAAGTAGGTGCATTGTCTCCAAGTCAGTCATAGGTTGTTTCGGCTATTTTGTTTGGACGAGCATGAGACGGGCATTATAGAGTTGGTTAATCAAAATAATGGTTGAAATATAATGCCGGGTTTAATTTATAGCAGGACCTGGGATAGTAGAGAAGAGAAGGGCACGTTTTGAATAGAACTGTCAAGAGAACAAGAGAAGAATAACTACTAGAGGGAGAGACCAGAGACACTGCTAAAGGGCTAAGTACTAAAATACAATTTCCTTGTCCGTGTGTTTGTCCACCATCCAGGTGGCACCCCCTTGTCAATTTCTGTATTATATTAAATCACTGTTTCAGCTCTATTAAAATGGCTTAATAGAGAAGAGTCAAAATGGAAACAATGATCTTTGTAATAATACAGTGCTACTGGGTTATAATTCAGCCATGTATAGCACTGAAGCAGTTATAAAGCGCTATGGTCATGCTCATATTTGCTATATAATGCCATTCCACTACCCTTTGTATTCTTATTATACGGCTGAACACAAATAGCATATTCTCTTCACTATAGCTCCTGACCACAGACAACAAATTGAAGATTATTTTGTTGGGGTCAAAATGTCCCTACTATATGTAAAATATAATTTATTCTATGTTGCAAATGTATGCCATTTGATTAACAGTTGTACATGGTTTTAACTCATTTTAAAGATTAAAAACAGACTATACTGTATATACTGTACATAGGAATGACACATTGCCTTTGTCTGTGTTCTACTTCAGTAACCATATTTCAAAAGTAGGCTTTTGTTTGGACAGTGTTTAAGCAAAGAAACATTGAATTGGGTTAAGAAGAATATTGATATACAGTATGAGGACAATGACAATGACAGCGTATGTGCTAAGCAGATGAGGTCAAATGGGGCCAAATACTTGCAAGTGTTTTATGCAGTAAAGTGACACATATTGATAGATTGTCGCAGATGTTAGTTATCAAGCTGGACGCATATGGCTTATGGCTAAAACACCACTAGGATGATAGCTTTGTCAGTTTTTATTTCTGGGTATCAGAAGTGTTTGTACTGTAGTAGTGTGTGGAATTTTTAAAAAATAGTTCAGTTCATGCGAAAAATGTCTGTTTGTAAGCTTTGAGTCGAACTTATGGGTTTAACTATGGTTATGCAATGACAAACACAGTCATTTCATAACCATAGTATTGGTTGTGTGGGGGAAAGGGGTTCCATACAGCATATTTACTGGACTGAAATCCAGTTTTACAGGCAGACATTTTTATTTTGAGAAATTCTTCATAAACAAACTACCGTAATTGTATTCAGGTCCCCCTCTGGAATTTTTAGTTTTAATCCGGTCAAATAAATAAATCGAATTAAATTAAATTAAATTAAATTCAGAATGAAACCGATCACTGAGCTTGAGAACCTATATTTGAATACAGCGAACATTTTTGATTTTTTTTTTTATTCTACTGTTGGTTCATATATATATATATATATATATATATATATATATATATATATATATATATATATATATATATATATATATATATATATATATATAGTATATATATATATATATATTGTAAGTATTAAAATGCCTAACAATGAAACAACTTTTATCTTCTGTTGCCTAATGGGTTAAACAACAACCTTTCTAGAATATAATCTAAGTAGCAGAATTTCGTTTTCATAGCAGGAATTGGGCAATACGTGGCATTTTTCACCCCTGACTAACACATTTCTAGACATACACCCCAAGTAAAATGAAACAATATTTTAAGTATTTGTTCTTGTTGCTTTTTTGTGTGAGCAAATTTTTAGATGTGTAAACATATTGACAGTACTAAGTGCAACTTTACTTTCTATGCAACAGACTCAAGCATGTTTTTAGAGAGGATGTTTGTGAGATGTTTTCTACCAGATAACATTACAGCAGTGGGTTGCTTTTGACTTCATGTTGTGGAAGCAATAGAGAATCAAATCAGTCACTGAGGAAATTTGGCAGCAGATCAATGTGAATTAAAGTGATATCACATAAAGGAGACAATACAGAAACTGCAACCCAGTATTCCTTGTGTATTTTGTTTTGAGTATTTTGTATTGTGTATTTTGTTCTGATATTACTTTACGAATGGAAATCAAACAAATGTCGCAAAGCAATAAGATTTATTGAGTGTCTGATTGGATAACACCGTGCAGTTAGACTTTATTCTTTTTTAACCCAATTAAGTAAGCAGGACTTAATGTAGACCAAAACAAAGCACAAATCATATCAAGAACAAAAAAAAAAAAATTGACATAACACAATTTCAATTACTAAATTAGGTAACAAACCATACTCATTCAATCTGACATTTACTTAATTGGGAGGCCCTTTGAGGAGTGGACCTAGACATTGCTTATACAGTTAGTTCAGTAATGTTGGTACATGTTTAAATCATGGCTAAGCGCCAAATTGATTTTATTGTGCTTCAATTCATTTAAAAAAAAAAAAAATTGTACAGTGCTTTGTGGAGACTGAGTCAAGTCATTATCTGTGACTCCACGGAACATTGTCTATACTAAAAGTAATTGGTTGATATTTTAATGGTTTTTAGTACAAAACGTTTGACAAAGCCTTTTAATTTAGTTTTTTCTTTTAATGTTTTGTGGCAATGGGGAAGCATGGTACAGAGATCAAGACAAATACAAAATCACATGTAATGAATTCAGTCATGACAGTACTGGAAAACACAAGGCCTATTTTGTAGCAATAAACTATTTCAACAGTAGAACAAATTATCTAAAAATGGCTCCTTTCTGCAACTGTAAGTAATTTATTACTGGTTTTACCTTTAATTTTTTTAAAAAAATTTTATTCCACTTGCTTCAAATACTGTCGTTTCCAAAGTACTGCTTCAGAGAACACCACGTGTGTAAATAATGAATTCAGGAAGAATGCAAGTTTGTGACTGACACCACCAATATATAAAGTAAGCATTTTCCAGAACCCTTGCTTTCTATTTTGGTGAAAGGGCATTTTTGAATACATGTAATTATTTCTTCAATTATCCGTGCTGAGCAAATATGTGCTTCGAATTTGTGAATTACATGTTAATAATAAACCTACTAAATGATTTTAGTTTATACCATTAAAATTGGCAGATCTGCCTCTGTGGCAAAGCTGTGAACTCTGTATTAGCACGTTTTTCTTTGTAACTTGGAGCAACTGCCTTGAGGGCAATTTTGCCTCGGAGACAAAAATGATAGACTTAAAATGGGATGTGCCTGTGAAATAGTCCATGTAGTAAAGCACAATGGACTGTTTATCTGTATTATAGGCAAAGCCTTTTTTCATCTAATAATTGAGTAGCTTTGGACAGTCAGATAGAGAAGATATTACTAACATTAAGTCAGCTATCAGTCAATTCTGAGTATGTTTTTTTTTTTGTTAAGTGCAGGGACTCTTATTTACAAACAAAAATACTATTGGGGCTATATTCTTGTGGCTGTGATTGGCCTCAATATAATAGACCCTGTCCACACATTTCTAAGAATTCAATATCAAAGTTATATACTCTGACCTGAAGTTTGTGGTACTGAGCTGTCTCAAAAGTGACCTTGGGGTGATCACTGGTAAACTGTGGTATGGTTAGATGATTCCACATTGATCAATTTTGTGTGATTGAAGTTCTGGATCAATAGTTTACACCCAGGTTTAGCAATGTCCAAAGCTTACAATAAATGAAATAAATCATATTTCATAATGTAGAGCTTTAAATATATAACATCATGTTATGCTACAACATGATATTTTGTATTGCCAAATTCAAAAATAACTCTCTTGGATTATTTTGTTATCCATTTGGGGTAAAACAAATAAAACCATCATATTGAAAAATTGAACAGATCTTAGCAAGCATACTGGTATTTGATGCACAAAACAATAACACTTGAAGACCTATTGTATTTTGATTGTATCTGCTGAAAACAGTGATAAAGAGGCAAAGTGGAATTGCCCCTGAATTTTTAAAACCTATGAGATGGTGGCTTTTTTTGACATGGTGTTTTGAACCATGAGAGTCTCAAGGTCACAAAAAGAATGCCAATTTTAAACAGGCAGTTGATTGATTTTACTGTTTAATTGTAATGATCTAAGTTTAGTTCTAGAGAAGGAGATGAACAAACACAACAAGAGCTTGCTTTGCATAAATATTGTATTATTACATTGATTTCTGCATCTCCTTGATTGAGCACTATGGAAATTGATTTTGGTTTTAATATTTTACACAGACATACAGTAAATCTCAAAAAGAGGATTATGGGAACATGTTTGCATTCTATACTTTGTTTTCCTGAATTCCTGATGGAAATTTAAATTAAACTTATTGACCTTAAATTTGAAGCCTTGGTCAATAGCACCTGAATAATTGGATTATATATCAATGTAATATTCCTCCTCATGAGTTGTTATTAACACCAAGCTCCCTAGCAGAACTTTCATATTGTTGTTGTTGTTGTTGTTGTTGTTAATGCTAATGTTTAATGTTTCAGTTCATACATTGGACATTTAGTTTTTAAAGCAACTCTTTATTTTTTGAAATGTGTATATATATATATATATATATATATATATATATATATATATATATATATATATATATATATCAGTACTGTGCAAAAGTTTTAGGCAGGTGTGAAAAAATGCTGTAAAGTAAGAATGCTTTCAAAAATAGACATGTTAATAGATTATATTTATCAATTAACTAAATGCAAAGTGAGTGAACAGAAGAAAAATCTAAATCAAATCCATATTTGGTGTGACAACCCTTTGCCTTCAAAACAGCATCAATTCTTCTAGGTACACTTGCACAAAGTCAGGGATTTTGTAGGCATATAGTCAGGTGTATGATGAAACAATTATACCAAACAGGTGCTAATGATCATCAATTCAATATGTAGGTTGAAACACAATCATTAACTGAAACAGAAACAGCTGTGTAGGAGGAATAAAACAGGGTGAGGAACAGCCAAACTCAGCTAACAAGGTGAGGTTGCTGAAGACAGTTACTGTCAAAAGTCATACACCATGGCAAGACTGAGCACAGCAACAAGACACAAGGTGGTTATACTGCATCAGCAAGGTCTCTACCAGGCAGAAATTTCAAGGCAGACAGGGGTTTCCAGATGTGCTGTCCAAGCTCTTTGAAGAAGCACAAAGAAACGGGCAACGTTGAGGACCGTGAGGCGCGGTGGTCGGCCAAGGAAACTTACTGCAGCAGATGAAAGACACATCATGCTTACTTCCCTTCGCAATCGGAAGATGTCCAGCAGTGCCATCAGCTCAGAACTGCAGAAAACAGAGGGACCCTGGCACACCCATCTACTGTCCGGAGAAGTCTGGTCAGAAGTGGCCTTCATGGAAGACTTGCGGCCAAAAAGCCATACCTCGGCGTGGAAACAAGGCCAAGCGACTCAACTATGCACGAAAACACAGGAACTGGGGTGCAGAAAAATGGCAGCAGGTGCTCTGGACTGATGAGTCAAAATTTGAAATATTTGGCTGTAGCAGAAGGCAGTTTGTTCGCCGAAGGGATGGAGAGCGTACGAATGAGTGTCTGCAGGCAACAGTGAAGCATGGTGGAGGTTCCTTGCAAGTTTGGGGCTGCATTTCTGCAAATGGAGTTGGGGATTTGGTCAGAATTAATGGTCTCCTCAATGCTGAGAAGTACAGGCAGATACTTATCCATCATGCAATACCATCAGGGAGGCATCTGATTGGCCCCAAATTTATTCTGCAGCATGACAACGACCCCAAACATACAGCGAAAGTCATTAAGAACTATCTTCAGCGTAAAGAAGAACAAGGAGTCCTGGAAGTGATGGTATGGCCCCACAGAGCCCTGATCTCAACATCATCGAGTCTGTTTGGGATTACATGAAGAGAGAGAAGCAACTGAGGCTGCCTAAATCCACAGAACAACTGTGCATAGTTCTCCAAGTAGTTTGGGTCAACCTACCTGCCGAGTTCCTTCAAAAACTGGGTGCAAGTGTACCTAGAAGAATTGATGCTTGATGCTGTTTTGAAGGCAAAGGGTGGTCACACCAAATATGGATTTGATTTAGATTTTCCTTCTGTTCACTCACTTTGCATTTAGTCAATTGATAAATATAATCTATTAACATGTCTATTTTTGAAAGCATTCTTACTTTACAGCATTTTTTCACACCTGCCTAAAACTTTTGTACAGTACTGTATATATATATATATATATATATATATATATAAAATGCATATTTTAACGGCCAGTTTTCTTATTGCTAGTTTTATAATTTCAATGCTGTTAATTTATTTAGAAAATATTAGAAAAAACAGCAAATCTGTCACAAACTGTAGGGCGAAAGTGGTCTGCTGTCTTTGTGACTGTCAGCACCACGACTACAGCTATGGAAACGTGTTTTCAAATAACTGCTGGCTTTGTGAATTTGTTTTCATTGAGTATGAGCCACTGCTATCTAGTGCAAAGCTGTTTATTACCAGCAATACAAATAAAAACAAACAGTCGCACACAATTGGATATCCCTCTACCCCTCTAAGCTCGAAGCTGGTATAGTTCTTTCCTCGCAGCCAAGGGGCAAATTGCAGTTTGTCTTCTGAACTTCGGCCGATTCAGATTCACGGCTAAAAGCACAGATTCAAGTCTGTATATGTGTATGTGTATATATATATATATATGTATATATATATATATATATATATATATATATATATACTTTTTTAAAGAAAGGAAACCATAACCGCAAATATCATTATGTAAAGTAACAACTGTGAACATTACAGGACATTTTCAAATGCCTTTGCCTATCACTTTTAAGAATTAACTTAAGAATCTTTACCAATTTGTTATGAAAATGCTTATATAGCGCTGTGACAGAAATACAGTGAGTTTGGGTTGTAAATCTCCCTCCCGACCTGTGAGGGTGCTAAGCAGCAAAAGTAGAGTTCTTTGGACGGGCTGACCTGACAGTTTTTTCCACGGGCCAGGAAGTCGGTCAGACTGGAAGAAGGTGAGACTCCATTGCAGGAATGTATTGACCCGGAAGGGAAACGACGTAGCAGCTAGAGATAGCAGAGACAGCTGCACTGTCATGCGTGATAGCATAAAGGGGACGGATAATCGCTATCTATTCCTTCACTTGGTTTGAGATACAAGAAACTGGAAGGACCGGGAGAAACCCCTAAAAATAAGAAAAAGGATTTGTGAGTGTTTTGTTTGTTTTGTCGCTGTTACAAATTGTCTTTTGTTTTTGTAAATCACTAGACGGAGCTGTGTGGTCCAGTGGTTAAAGAAATGGGCTTGTAACCAGGAGGTCCCCGGTTCAAATCCCACCTCAGCCACTGACTCATTGTGTGACCCTGAGCAAGTCACTTCACCTCCTTGTGCTCCGTCTTTTGGGTGAGACGTAATTGTAAGTGACTCTGCAGCTGATGCATAGTTCACACACCCTAGTCTCTGTAAGTCGCCTTGGATAAAGGCGTCTGCTAAGTAAACAAATAATAATAATAATAATAGATGGCTAACACGTATCTGGAGCTGTCGCCTTGGGCCAGCACTATCCGGAACAACAACACCACAGTCACTGTTTAATTGTTATCACCCACCACGAGCAGTACTGCACGCACCCGGACTGGTGACCGTGTATTGTATTATTGTGGGGTGGATAACATGTGTTTATTATTTGGACTGCAATCCATTTATTATTGTTTCTTCCATGCTTTACACATTGGTGTGTATTGCCGGAGGTTTATTGTTTGGTCGTCAGACCGGGAGTTATAAATAAAAGACCCCCTTTTCCAAACGGATTACAGTTTCCTGGTGTGTGATTATTTCTGCACTGCATCACCTCTGCACCTGTTTCCAATCAGCAGCCACTTTGCCACAAACACCCAGCCACTAATTTCAGTTCATGGATACAGATGAAGCGATCTCTTTTCCGTGTGGCAATCAAAACAGTCTTTTTGCACCATGCCACTGAATGGGCACTAGGAACAAAAAAATCACTGGCCGATCTCCTACGTGCCACTTCTGATGGTACACGAATCGGAGTCTCTGATAACCGGCGCATATTTTAAATGTTTGTAGTGTCAAGTCACACCAGTGTTGCCAACTTAGTGAATTTGTCGCTAAATCTAGCGACTTTACGGGTTGACTTGGCAACAATTTTTGTCAAAAACAACTAGCGACAAATGTCGGGGTAATTAAAATGAAATCCAACAACACCCTGCCCTATTTGAATACGCAAGGAAAGTCAATGCGTCTTTTGCTTAGCAACGGTCTTAACCACAAACCTGGTTCTAAACAAACTAGCAACATGACGTCGCTAGTGGTAAAGTTGGTTTGAAGTTCGATATTTGCAACCATATCACCTAGACGTTTCAAACCAACTTTAAATGTGAAGCTGAGCGGTTAACCTTTCCTTTCACTGTAAATCCTATAAATCATTTGTGAAAATCTTGGAATGTAATATTTTAAAGACGGTGCTTCCGTTATTCTTTTATTTTCTGTAAATATCAGGCTACTGTATTTAAAAATGCACAATGTAGCCTATTACATTTTTCATAGGCTAATCTATTAAATTTAGCCTTGGGGGAGCACATTTCGTGTGACACCGGCACACTTGCTCTCTTATCACCTCCCCAAGCGTTCAGGTACTTCTATATTTAGGACTACACCACTGATTACAAGCAAGGTCACAGCAAACATGCACTTTTCCCAATGGATGCACAGTATCTTCTTGCATAATTTAAAATAGTTTCAAAAACCTGTGTGCATTTGGGTTTTTAAATCTAAGGATAGACAGACTTTATAAACGATGCACTGCAGGAGATTTCACTTTGCCTTTGCTGAAGGTTAGCAAGTATAGATCCACCAGACAAAAGGGATCGTGTTTACATAGAATTCCCCAAGACGTGTCTCTGGTGTTATTCTTCTGTTATTGCTCAGCTGGGAGCACGGGTTCCTACAAGCACTGCAAACTATTTTATTGAGGTATTTGACAGCTGTAAGTAGCAGCTCTATGGCGTTTAGATTGGATATGTGTTTGTGATTTCAGAAAACATGTGGCGCCAAACCAGGTCTAAATCAAATGTTTTTAAATGTCAATAACACTTAGCAGTCTATTGACTGGCTTGATTTTAACATTAGTAAAG
This sequence comes from Acipenser oxyrinchus oxyrinchus, assembly GCA_030684275.1. NCBI lineage: Eukaryota > Metazoa > Chordata > Actinopteri > Acipenseriformes > Acipenseridae > Acipenser > Acipenser oxyrinchus. The sequence continues at coordinate 10,269,362 of CM060247.1, forward strand.
TGAGTCATAGTCTGAGAATTTATTTATTAAATTACAGATTCCAAAGTCATTATAAGCTTCACATAGAGAAAGAAATAGTAAGAAAGAAAAGTATTTTTTCAGAGAAATCAGTGGTGTACACATGTATGGTAATTGTGAGAAAGTGGATAACATTTTTTTAATTTTTTTAAAATTAAATTCTGATATCTCCAAGGCAAAGGAAAAATCTATTTCAGATGTACATTTTATGCAGTCTGCAAACTAGTAATGCCTGATACAAATGGGTTGCATTTCTATCACTATTTAAATGTGTTTTTTCACTTGCCAGCATTATTATTATTATTTACTTATTAGCAGACACCCTTAACCAGGGTGACTTACAGTTGTTACAAAGTAATATCACATTAAACAGTATCACATTACACAATATCACCTTACAGATATGAGCAGTTATAAAGTACAATAAAATCCGTAGACAATAAGATCAAATTAAAATAAGAGAATTTCAGAGGTCTACAATATTAAATTCCTCAGTATTTCTTCTGTTAAATCTTGGGGGCCATGCGCTGTAACATAGCTTTAACCAGCGGTGGCCGATGTCGTGTCGTGGGTATTTCAAATAGCCTTAATAATAACTTAATACTAAAAAAATATTTTACTTACGTGCAGCTTATCTTGAGTTTAGTCACCTGTGGTGGAGTGTCCCGCCCCTATATATATTTGTATTATTGTTTGTGGCGCAGGTAAAAGCGCCACGTATTTGTTATTGTTTTTAGATCTTAATAACCTTGTGAGGATGCGTGACTGATCAGCTACTGATTATTTAACTAGCTGACAGTCACGCATCCTTACTAAACTCGCGCAGACTATGGCCAAGGGGTAATAAAATAATTAACAGCTAGTTAACCCCTTGGCCAGAATATAAAAGCCTCCAGCTGTCCGCGCTAAAGGGGAGAGTGTCAGAGGCGAGTACGGGAGAGCGAGCAAGGAGAGCTCAAAAACAACTAATAAAAACAACTGCTAAGCGTGCTGGTTTACACCAGCATGATACTTATTTGTTAACAAACAAAAAGGCGCGTTGGCCAAACAAATAAACAAATAAGTATTGTGCTGGTTTACACCCTTAGCAGTATAGGGGCGGGACACTCTGCCACAGTACCTCATACACACAGCAGGCATCCAGATTGCTTTCTATAACTCGTCATCCAAACTGTTGATATTGCTGTTGTGGGTACTGTATGGCTGCTGATTCTAGATATATAGCAAATACTATTCTATATATATATATATATATATATATATTTATATATATATATATATTTAAACTCAATTTAAATAGATATATTGAATGCATAGGACACACGTTAGTCAATAGGCGGTCCGCCAGTACATTTTGAGATCCCTGTGCCAGTCTACATGTATGTTTTGATTGCAATCACGTTGGAATTGCTGGGAATTTTTTGCACAACATAGTGTTGCTATGATAGTATGTGGTAGACACACAGCACTCACTTCAAAATACACCACAATGGTATTTGTCTCAGAGAATACCACTTTATTTTGCATGGATGTAAAATCCCTGTATCCCAGTGTTCCCAGGCAAGAAACTTTAGAAGCATGTAAAGAGGCACTGGAAAATAGATAAGAACATGATAACTACGGAAGAAATATTAAATATGATCAAGATCAAGTTTTAGAAAATATTTATTTTACATTTGGAATTTACAAACAGAATGGAGCGAGGTAACCAGTGGTGTACCACAGGGATCAGTATTAGGTCCTCTGCTATTCCTAATCTACATTAATGATTTAGATTCTGGTATAGCAAGCAAACTTGTTAAATTTGCAGACGACACAAAAATAGGAGGAGTGGCAAACAGCAGCAGCAAAGGTCATTCAAAATGATCTAGATAGCATTCAGAATTGGCCAGACACATGGCAAATGCCATTTAATAGAGAAAAGTGTAAGGTACTGCACGCAGGCAATACAAATGTGCATTATAAATATCATATGGGAGATACTGAAATTGAAGAAGGAATCTATGAAAAAGACCTAGGAGTTTATGTTGACTCAGAAATGTCTTCATCTAGACAATGTGGGGGAAGCTATAAAAAAGGCCAACAAGATGCTTGGATATATTGTGAAAAGTGTTGAATTTAAATCAAGGGAAGTAATGTTAAAACTTTACAATGCATTAGTAGGGTCTTCTAGGGTCTAGGCTCTTCCCCCTAGAATATTGTGTTCAGTTCTGGTCACCTTGTTACAAAAAGGATATTGCTGCTCTAGCAAGAGTGTAAAGGACAGCGACCAGAATTTTCCTGGGTTTAAAAGGCATGTCGTATACAGACAGGCTAAAAGAATTGAATCTGTTCAGTCTTGAACAAAGAAGACTATGCGGTGATCTGATTCAAGCATTCAAAATTTTAAAAGGTATTGACAATGTCGACCCAGGGGACTTTTTGCGACCTGAAAAAAGAAACAAGGGCCAGGGGTCACAAATGGAGATTAGATAAAGGGACATTCAGAACAGAAAATAGGAGGCACTTTTTTACACAGAGAATTGTGAGGGTCTGCAACCAACTCCCCAATAATGTTGTTGAAGCTGACACCCTGGGATCCTTCAAGAAGCTGCTTGATGAGATTCTGGGATCAATAAGCTACTAACAACCAAACGAGCAAGATGGGCCAAATGGCCTCCTCTTGTTTGTAAACTTTCTTATGTTCTTATGTAATAAGATATACAGAAAAATTAAGTTATGAATCTGATCAAAACGAGTCATATATACATGTATATACATGTACACATACCTATGACCTATTACCATTGTATCCCATTGAGAGAGAGAGAGAGAGAGAGAAAATAATGCATGTCTCCAGTCATGCGTTAAACTCATTGGTTGCTGACTTGTAAGTGGGTATAACGCACTAGCTGATGCAAGGGAATGTTTAAACTTTGCAAGCTGCCTGAAATCAATTGGCTGATCCTGTAAAATCTCATCACAAAGCATAACACACTGCCCAATCCGACTGAAAAATCATGTCGCTTTCGATGGCACCGGGCAGTGCGTCCTGGTCTTTACTTACGGCCAAATTATTTTCTTACACATAGCTTTAAGTGGTAACACAGATTGCACAGACTACTGAAACATCCCCAAAAGAAATTAAAAGTACCCAAGTGAGAAGATATAGAAAGGATTTCAAATCAATTTGGCAAGAGGAACATCAACCATGTTTCTGCAGTCACAGCTCAAGCCCACAAAACAAGACTTTTTGAGAATGTATAGTATTTCCCAAATTAAATTTTCAATACCACACAATTTTATTGGAATAAACAAAATGTGCAATACTAAAAAAGACTAAACTTATTACATGTTGATTCTGTCATGCACTGAGAATTTAAAAAGTTAACTTTTTACATTTGTTTTCCCCATGTGGCTGTTGTCGTTCATTCTTACAATATAATGCAAGACTGTTTTAATGCCAAGCATGAAACGTCGTCTTGCTTGGTGTTGGTTTAATTTGCTATTTCATTTCATTCATTACCATCCAAAAGATTGAGGTGCACACATCTGCCAGTCTGCTACAATCACCCATTCCAGTGTTCAAACAAAATACAAACCATTCTTACTGAAAAAAAATCTATTTTATTATGATTTTAAAGTACTGCAATGTGGTGTAGAATGCTTGTGCAGTGTTTAGAAAATGCATTTAAATTTACATTACCTCTGGAAGCCATTAGGGCATGAGGTGTTAGGCTTATATCTTTTTTTTCAGTAGTCATTTTAGGTTTTCCAAGGAGTATAGTTATGGCATGATATAAGGAAGATTTATGAGCTACATTTAACAATACGACTCATGTTGCTTGATAATTTATTAGCTAAAAACCATATCTAATAAAAAAAGAATGAAAACCATGTCACAAACACTGACTAAATCACCATTTTTTGTATTTTTATTATAACTATTTTATGTTTACACTAAAAAAACAAATAGTAATGGAACTCATACTGTCTTTTTACAAAATGAACGAGTTCAAGTACACATATAAAGTACTATAATAGAAAACAGGATTCCATAGTAGGTACAACAATTTTCTAATTTGTTTGTCATTGCTATCGTACCCCCACTCCAAGCTTCACACTTACCAAAGAACATGATGTGACATATAAATATTGTACCTAGTAGCCTGGAATCAGCTATCCTATGCTTCTCAGTGCTTATTAATATTATAAATAATAATATGATTTTGGGTTATCCTCTATCTTGTTTCTATATTTGTTATTTTTTATCACCCTCCTGAGCAATTTAAATAGGCAACAGGGACTGAGTTGTAGTAGAGAGCATGGTGTCGAATGTGCAGTCATTATTTGATCATAGCTCAAGGAAACTCACAGCTGAAGCTGAAAAGCGAACAGGGATACAAGGATATCCCAATACAATGGCATAAATCACTGGCAAGCAGTATTGTTTGCAGAAAACCTTTGGCATAATGTTATACACCTCCCTGACTACGGTCAACTCCTGCTCCCCCTCTTCAGTGGCATTTCAGGTCTGTATTCACTTTCTTTACTACCTTCAAGATAAACCTTGGGCATGTTAAAGGCATGTTATTACAACCTGGCCAAGATCTCTGCAAAGAGCCAATCAAAAGCCGGATTTCCCAGCTGCTATCAGCCTATGTACAGCAAGGCAGAGCTCTGGGAATCAGGAACTTTATAGGAGGCTGTGTGGTCCAGTGGTTAAAGAAACGGGCTTGTAACCAGGAGGTCCCCGGTTCAAATCCCACCTCAGCCACTGACTCATTGTGTGACCCTGAGCAAGTCACTTAACCTCCTTGTACTCCGAAAGACGTAGTTCACAAACCCTAGTCTCTGTAAGTCGCCTTGGATAAAGGCGTCTGCTAAATAAACAAATAATAATAATTTATGATGGTCATTGTTAAAGAGCCAGTATCACTTCCATATAAGTTATAACGATACCTGTAAGATTGCTGTGCTCTTCCCGAATCACTTGAACTACTCTGAAGTACTTTGTCGGCATTATGAACTGCTTTAAGCAACTTTGATCTCTTCTGAAGCTTGGCAGAATGCTTATATTTTTGTCTTCATTCTTTCCCGTCAGGTAGTAGCACGTGCACCACGATAAAAGTTTGTTGCAGTGCATATTATTCTCACTTGAGAGTTCCCCCAGGCTAACTTTTACAGACAGTAGTTGCTCAGGTTGCAAGGTTAGTCTGCCTGGCGTGACATGCAGCAATGCCATCTGGGATGAATGAATTTGTTGGCCTATCAACAAATTTTATTTTATTTTCGTAAAATGCCTACCAAGACCTCTCTGGTGGTGAGCTCAGAATAGTGTTCGGCTGTTCTCTTGTGAATCGAAAATGCACAAAGGATTCGCTTAGTTAACCCACAAGTACATGGGTCTCTCCAAAATAGGAAATTGAGAGAGCAGCAATGAAAATGTAAAATTGTTTATAACTGAAAAAGAATGAATGTACAACAATCTGAAAGCTTAACTGTGATACTGGATCTTTATTTATTTATTTATTTTTTACAATATAAAAAAATGTGCACTGTACATAAAGTCAGAAAGCATCCATAACTACATCAGCCTCGATTTATAAACTGTAAATTACTTCACTGGGACTGAGAGAAGTGGGTTGATTAAGATTGAACACTGTTTCCATAGTAACAGTGAGGTCAGGTTTCTACAGCTCAGTAAACACAAGCTGTCATTTTAGATATTGAGCTTTATTACCCCCCTTTTGTGTTCTGGAATAGTTTAGATTATACCTTTTATACCTTTCCAATTCTGCTAAGGCTATTAAGCTTCAAGAGATAATATAAACCTTTATAGGAATAAGCATCACATGTAACTGAGATTCTATTTGACACCTTGAAAGCCATATTGCAATTTAATAAAAATGTAAATTTAGTGCATAAACTGATAAATAGACTAAGTTATGTCATCATGTGGTTTACATATGTTATTATTTGAAGTAGTAAACAAACATAAATTCTGTATTTAATAGAATGAATATAGTAAAGAGATAACTATGGGACTGATTTTGTGTACAACGCCTTAACAGTCTTCCGAGTGGCTAGAACCCAAGACTGGATGACGAGTACAATCAATGTGCCCAATAGTTATAGCGGTTATGTGACAAATGATTTGGACTTATTTTTGTGATATTTCTTTATTAAAACTATACCGTATCCTAGCATCGCAGGATAGCAAAAGCTGTAATAACTGAGAGATTCCACTTGCCACATTATGGAGTAAGTAGCGGCTTCCGAAAAATATAACGTTACACATTCCTCCCATGTTGCGACAACTGTTTAAATGATGTACCTGTAATTTTTCTTTCATTGCTAACATCATGATTTCCATTACACGAGAGTAGATGTTAAAACTTCATGCTGATTTGAACTCAGCTCTCGCCAAGATAAGCACCAACTAAGACGTAGCTTTACAGTAAACTAATGTGATCCATCTGTGTCTCCATCCATTTGCGCTTCCTTCCATATGATGATGTAGATATCCTTCTGTCAGGTGTTGATGGCTGAAGTGTAATGCTGGCTCCAGGGATCAGCTTATTTTGCCTCCCTAGCGCATCAGCACACACAACGGCTGCGATGCTGGCTCCGGGGATCAACCACAGTGCGGTCTCCCCACCGTCTGGATTGAGCTAAGTAGGGTACATCTCTGGGGTCTTCAACTTTTTACACTTACAACTGTAAAGTCTGTTTCAAAGCTCTTATCAAAATGTCCACTCTAGTGCACTGATAGCGTAAGGATTATTGTCCACATTGTCAAACAGGTAACACAGCAATAACTGTCCATGATGTGGTACGGAACAGAAAAACCAGAGCACTTGTTGTTATGTTTTTATTCTTATTGTAAACTTGTGTGTTACAAGGGCTCTTCCCCCTACTTCCTTCCTACCAATAACATCTGCTAATCCACTATTTAAACCCCAAAGCCTTGAGTTTGCTCTCTGTCTTGAGTTTTTTTGCTTTACCTCGCTACAGAATAATTTTCAGAAAATGACTATTCACCAGCAGCATCTGTCTTCCCTATCGGAAACAGAATTATCAGATCAAGTCAGCAATTCTCAGCTTCCTCCCACCATTCATCCAAAGAGAAAATCCCTAAATAAATCCAACCATCCTACTGCTCCTTCTTCACCCGACAGCATCGCTGACCCATTCACCTCGGCCTCCGTTGAACCCGCTGCTTCAACCTCCGCTGATCTTGCCGCAACACAGCCTCCACCGCTCTAAATGCCTTAATTCCAGGGATACTTCTCCAGTTCATCTCTTTCTAAAAGACCGGCCCACCGATAAGCTCCTGAAAGCTCTGTTAAAAAAAAAAAATCAGGATGCGGTCTTCCCTACTGCAGCACTGGAATGCCTTCCTATGTTCTACGATGATTTCATATCTGCCCCCCCTCGATCTCTATCTACATACTGACGCTTCCCCCATCAACTTTGGCGCCTCTCTCTGGGCCCCCTATTGACAACCAACCTGATTCACAATCTGCAATCTCCTCTCATCAGCTCAAGAATACATAGCTGTCGCCCTCACTCCTTCTACGCAACTGGCTGGTTCTCCTTCACAACCTTCTGCAACCCCTTCAATCAGGATTTCATGATCTCCTTCCTAGTTCATGCAAAAGACCATTTATTCCTCCTGCCTGTTCCTGAATTCAGCAACCTGATTTTCAACAGAATTCATCCCTTCATAATCTCCTATCATCAACTCAGCTCAAGAATCTACATCTACACACTCCTCCTATGCAACCCGGCTGGTTCGTCTACTCAACCTTCTGGATACCAATTACTACCACTATTCTATTTTCATAATCACAATCCACCACCAAGGTTATTTCTCTCCTTTTGACGATCTAGTCATGGAATCTCTTTTCCTCACTGCTGCCTTTGGTTCTCTCCATTGTTCTGAATTATCTGTGTCCCCCCCCCCCCCCTTCATAGTATTGCTAGTATGCCCAGAGTGGGGGCCCTCTCTACGATGACCAGAGGTTTCCTCCCAATAAAGGGGGGGGGGGGGGGTTGCCTCTGCACTGAAGGGTCATAGTCTTTAAAAAAATCATAATAAAAATTAATAATTTATATTTGTATTGCATTTGGTGGTGCAGTTCTCAACCTTAGAAGCCCAGCTAGTGTTGGCTTTGTCCTCTGCAAGGAAGGGGGACCCCCAGCCAAATTTATCTATCACTGTCATCTTCCCATTTCTCTCCTCTAGATCCGCCTTCGGGGAAGTATCAGTTGCTTTCCAGCCTTGGAGACTGAACGGTTCTGTCTCACCTCTGTGATGGGCGGCTCTCCGTGAACCAAGGGGAACCTCCTTACTCTTCTCTAAGTTAGATGTTCTCAAACTTTTTTTGCTGGGACCCCTTTGGAAATGTTTCAGGCAGTGATGACCCCCCTCCCCTCGGTAGTTATTTTATGAAATTGCAGTACATACTACATACTAACGCTAAATGAAGCATGGACATGCAATCATTATGCCTGAAGTCAACGGTGCCGGAGCCTTTCTAAAAGTGTGTGTGGGGTGTGGGACAAGGTCCACTGGTGAGGGGGTTTGGGGGGTAGCAAGGGTTTTCACGAATAAATGAATTATGTTTTAGCTAATATAAATCTCAACTGTAAAATAGATTACCAGATTACAAAATGAAACCCTGGCATAATATTAGACCCACAGAGGCGGAAGTGTTTGAATCAACAGCAAGCCTGTCATTTGTGTCACTTGTGTTTCTGCTTCAGGGCGGTAGTTCTGTGTGAATTAAGATTTAATTTTGCCATCACAGATGGAGCAAAGCATCTGAAACTTGCATATAGTATCGGTACTGTCTGTGTACTCCTCTGATTTGTAAATAAGGCCTGCTTCTTTAAGTTCCACATTCAAAGTCTCTTCAGGGGTACGTAGACATTTAAGAAACACGTGTTACTGTCTGAAAACATTGTGTCTAACCTTTCGCGGCCAACAGGATGCAGTTCTGGGAGCTGGAAGTACCGTACTTGCAAACACACATTGTCCAAGGATTGTGGCAAACTGAGAAACAGCGTGAAACACAAAAAAACCTGAACATTTTAAAGTTTTTTTGACCGGCGCTAGCACTTTATACACAACTATAATATACACAAACAGTCAAGCATCTGGACGCTTAGCAAACACGGCAGGAGGTCTGGCTTCATATTACATCCTTTACTGTTAAGGATTAAGTGTATATGCGCTGTAATGTAATGCTAAGGATCTTAAGTTGTGCTTCTGGGTTTTTTTTTCGGTGCTTATTTTGATCTATTTTCGAGTTTTATGTAATTTCTTTTTTTTGGGGGGCTTTCGCTTTGTATATACTGGATGAACTGTTTTTGGTTACTTTCCAAAATGCTTGAGTGTTTTGCTGTCACAATAGTAGTAACTTGACAGTACTTGCACACTTAGTTGTACCTTCTTTCCTTCGCTGACTTCCACAACACAATCCTTATGGTCACGGACACATTCTTCTGGGTTTTTTGTGTGTTTATGCATTTGTTTACATTTCGCCACAATTTGCAATTCTGTTTTAAATTGTAACTATGTAACTGTAATATAGCTTTAAATCCCACGAACAAGCCTACTGTAATGTAATCTCGTTTTAAATCTCCCAAGCGGTCTCCAATAGAATTTGCTGTCACTCAGTATTTGGGGTGGGTATAAAGTATTCAGAACGAATCAATGCTAGATGCAAGTCTGGAAGGAGGGACATGGGAAAAGGGTGACGTCCACGTGAATTGAGTAACCATTTGCAGAGTTTACATTTTTGTATCGGGTGTATTGTTGGTTAAAACAGAAAATCAGAAGCCCTAATCCTAAGGTTATGACAGTATTTTCTGTGATCACGTGACAACCCTACAATAGCCTTGCGACCCCCTTTTGGGTTGGGACCCCCAGTTTGAGAAACGCTGCTCTAAGTTATAAGCACATATCTTCTATTATCAATCCCCCCTTGATCATGTCCAGTGAATTTTTAATTGCTCTTCCTGCAGTGATTTAGAGCAGTGTTTCCCAAACTTTTTGATTGGCCACCCAAATGAACACAGGACCCAAAATTATTCATTTTAACTTAAATACTTAACCCATCAAAAAGCGACGTTTAATTTATTTGTAACTACAAAATGGTAACTAACTTATCAATTTAAAATTGTGTTGCAACACACTGAATACCAGTTTTAATTTTAAATTCAACATCAAGCATTGCAAACATACCGACAGCCTGTCAAAGATTAGGCCAGTCAGTCACTACTGACAAGTACTACACTACACATTACCTACATGCAGCCTTTTTCTATATTTAGTTTTTAATAGAATTAAATAAAATTGAAATTGCCTTACCAGCGAGTTCTGGGTATTTTCCCACAGCAAGGAGCCACAAAAAAGGACAAATGTCTTCAAGAAGCCCTGTGCAATTGATCACCCACCAACCCTCAAACACACAGCCAACATAAATAGTTAAACCAATCAATTAATACTTAATGAAAGCATATTGCCTGCTACCTAATATCTATTATTTACATGGTGTGATTTATGTGTGATCAGCATGTTTTGAAAGCCGAAATCGACAGTGGAGGACGATTATAGATCTTGACCATCATGTGATTAGACCTCAAGATTAAATGCTTGATGCATGTCATGTGCTAAAGTTATGCAGGCTGATTTTCCAAATTAAGCCTTCTTTTCAATAAATATGCACATATTGGTACAGTAAAATGTAGCAAACAAGTTTGCCATTTGCAAAGTGCATGTATTCTAGGTGAACCTGAATGAGGTTTTCATTAGGGCACTAACTGCATTCAATATGTATCTGTCTGGAAGCCAAAATGCCCAATAAAAGTCAAAAGAGAAAGGTACTCTATATTGCCTAGGTGCAGTGACATTTTAAAAGGTAAAGTTTTCAGGTCTGGATTGTGTTTACTGAACAAAATGCCATTCAAGAAGTTAAAATGCCACGACTGTTACACAACAGGATCTTCCATGGGAATGATTATACTCCTTACACATTAGAAAATACCATGGGGTTCAAAACATGATAGGTACTTTATCTGATAGCATCAATAAATCAAACACTTTACTGTAACAGCAATGTTTCTTCAATGTAAAACTGACATTCAATAGAAAGTGTCCAGCAGTTTAGCGCAAGCTGTGGGAGGATTTTTGATCTGCACTATGTTTATCTCAACCAAAGCAGAATTCATATATAGGGCCTGCTTTAACAACTGCGTGCTGATTGCCCCTAATGTCTTTGATTAGAGCAGATGCCAAATTAGAGCTCATAAGTACATGGCTTTAAAATGAAACATGTATTTAACAATTTAACATGTTTTTAAATACAGTAGAGCCTTAGTTACAAACACTAAACTTACAAATTGACTGGTCTACCGAACACCCTACTTTTAGCTGGAAGTTTGCAATCACTCAACCATGGGTGCAATGCAACCAGGTAGGCACTCCTATAAGTGGTGTGCTGGTCATGAAGGCAACGTTACTGAATGATTGAACGCATTTTGTTTAAAATAAAATAAAAACAAGTACTATGTTAACCCATGTTTTCCTCGACATTTAAATCTGTGTTTTTGCTACAGTTACAATTTCAATGGTAACTTACATTTAGCCTTATTCCATTGTAAAGACTTTAGAACCATAACAATATGAATATTGCAGTTCTGTTCTGTATCCTTGTGTACAGATTTAATAAAGCCATTGAAAACTGATCTTCAGTTTCAGACTTACGAACAACCTCCATTCCAAGGTGTTTGTAACTCAGAGGTTCTACTGTAATGCTGATTTTATATATATATATATATATATATATATATATATATATATATATATATATATATATATATATACACTGCATATTCCTTGCAAAAAACTTTGTTAATGCATCAGTTAGGGTTGATATTAAAACGACAAAAGTAAGAAAATGTGATGTTAGGGTTTTTAACCCTAACTCTGCATTCCCTCCCACTCCCTTACAAGCAGTGGAAGGGGCAAGGCAACACAAGCAACCACAGACAGCCATCATCAGTTAAGACGAACAACATACAGCTCTCTGCAGATAACACAAGAGACATCCATCATCATGATCCACTAGGTGTATGACCTCTAAGTGCTCCCTAGAGACCTACTGGGAGGCTGCTGAGGTTGATGGGGAAGGCATACTGCATAAGGATGGATATTTACAGAACGCATGTGTGTGCTATCTGCCAACATAGTCCTAAAACACTGGCGAATACAAAACATACTGGTGTTACAGCACAACATATGCAGCCCAACTGTGGCGGGGAGGCCATCCCTCCTATTAAACTGTATTCTGTTGCTCATCCAGTATGACACTGAAAAACTGATCTGTGTCGTTGGTGCTGCCCTCTCAAACTGGCATGGCACAGCACATTCCACTCACCCATGTAAACACAGTTTCATAACAGAAAACCTCATACACTTCCATTTTTGCAGGTAACGATATAATTGTGTCGTACATCTGTCGCATGGGTGTTCTTAAAGTGCTCCCATTACCCCTACCCATGTTACTGTGAATGCTAATGCTGGCACATCACCACTTCCTCCCTTGCAAAAGACTGTATTATGCCATTGAACATCTGCAATTCCATACAACAGAAAGTTATGGAAGGACATAGATTCATATTACAGCACTATTGGTAGTCCTTCTGTCATGCACCTGTGTCTCATGATATACATATACACTTCCCCTCATGTTGCCCTGCATACAGTTTTGCAATCCCCACCCAACAAACTGACACACCAAGCATGTGGATGCCACACTAGACATTAATCATGGCAGTGGAATTCACAGAGGTAGAGTGTGATGTTGGTGCCACTATTATGCATCCGTCTCATACTAGACCTGCATAAGCAGTGCCCAGATATACACGACCCCCCAACACAATGGCATGGCAGTAGACCTCATTCAACATAATAATTTATTTTAAAATCTGCACTGCTTTATGTTCCATTTAAAACACTTCAGGGACCTAAATAGACTCTGGGAATTTTAATCGCGCTGCGTGCATCACCAGTCTACTATTCTTTCCCCCTTTTTGAATATATATACTAATGCACAATGAAAACGCAACATTCTAAGTTTTACATCAACAGCTCACTGGGCACATACATAATGTTATTTACATTTTAAATAGTGAGCAGATAGGTTTGTTGATTGTTTGAGTAGTATTGTTCCTTGGGATAACAAAATACTGAGCTGTGATTTAATAAAAATTCCAGGAAGAAATAACCTGCGCATCAGCAGAATGACTGTAGATCGCCGTCTGTTGACAGCTGAGAGACGAAATCGGCGTCTTCTGTGGGCCAGAGAACATCTGAGGTGGTGGCAGAGAGAGTGGTGGAGTGTTTTATTCACCGATGAATGCTGTTTTGCCCTTGACAGACCTGAAGGAAGCCAACGTGTGTGGAGACGTCATGGTGAGCATTATGCTGACTGTTGCGTTTCAGGTGCATGGTTTCAACTAAATTAATACAAAACATGTCTCAGACCTGCATATACCCCTTTTGTTAATGCCTGAGTGCATTAGTAGGAGTTAATAGTTGTTCATTTTCTTTGTTATTTGAACCTGCATTTTTAATTATATAAGTTATTTACCTTGTTGGTATAGATATCTTGTAACAATTGTAAGTCGCCCTGGATAAGGATGTCTGCTAAGAAATAAATAATAATAATAATAATGTGTGGTATTGTAGCTTGCAGAACCTTTTTCATTGTTTTATATTCTCACTACATCTAATAATATCTATCTATCTATTTTATATATATATATATATATATATATATATATATATATATATATATATATATATATATATATATATATAAAATGTAATACATCAAGAAGGTCATTGGTCCATATCCGTATCCCATATTATCTCCAGTTCTGAATTGAATCCATTGCTATGGTTTGTGAAAGGAATACAGTTTTCAAGTACTGAGCTGCTGAACTGGTGCACTGAGAAGAGTCGAAAGGGTGTAAATACTTACAGGCACCAATATACATTTTTTTTTCACTGGAGTGGATTTATAGGTTACAACTAAAACCATAGGCATCAGCACCTTAATCCTAAACAGCATGATAATATTTTGTAAGCACTTTTTTTTTTGCTGCAAAGGTGAAGGTTTTATTACTAATATTGTTTTAATCTCTAAATGCCTCTGCTATTTAAGTGCAAAGTGATGGTGTGGAATTTAATTAAATAAAGATGCTTCACTATATTGTAGCATGTTCAGTCTTAGTAAAGGAAGAGTGGATTTGGTTTAATAACATTCAAAAGCACTGTTTTTAATCCAACTGGTCACAAGGCAGATACCATCAGTTCTACTTTCTTTGTAATTAATCTGAGCTAGCAGGCATTGTAAACATTTGGAATGCCTAAGGGCTATCAAAGCAGTGTGGGCTATTTCAGACAGCATGCAGCCATAACGCAACTCTTTTTAAGCACACCGATAAGCCTTGCCTTTATGCCAGATAATTCCTACCTGTAAGAAAAGCTTTAGATTCCCAGCTGAGTCCTTTTTTTTAAGAGCTTAGCTGAGTGCACATGTCAGTCTTTAACACATCACTTCTTTCCAGCAAAGGCTGTGCAAAAAATAAAATTCAATGCCTGAATCATGGTCACTGCTGTCAGCGTAATGATGGCAGGTGATTTTGATTTTTGCCCAGCTGGTCTAGCATCTTAAGGAGAGAAGAAAGGCAGCCACCACTGCCTTCGACGTTAGATAGGAGCAAAGATTTGTAAGGACGTCCTGAATTACAGCCTCAGCTTTATTAAGAGACTTATTCAATACTATTTGTAATCTGCAATTTGTTATTGAATTTGAAGTTGTCCACACTGTAAGCCAAACACATGAGTGTAAACCCAGCACCATTTTCAGCAGCTATAATATTTATTACATTTGGTTCTAATTAACTTATTTTGCAGCTTGCCTGTTGTGAACAAATTTTATACTATTTTCTAACCTGTACTATAAAAAAGCATTTCACCTTTTGCACAACCACATCAGAACTGACATTGAACCACTGAAAGAAACTACAAACAAAAAAGGCTTAGACTAGCTTAATCAGTCTGTCAAACAACTCTGCTATTGCACTTTTTTATTCAGCGTCAATTTCAAAATTGGAAATACATTGCACTGGGATTATAGCTTGGTAAACATTATTAAAAATAAAAATACATGTATGTGAGGATCAGAAAACAATAGAGCCCTAATGCAAGCTATCGTGAGTAAATCTGACAGTTCTTTTCATAACATCATTCTTATAAATATTGATTGAGGTTTTGTTTATACAAAGAGGTAAGTTGAGCGATTTCATGGTTCTGAGGTTTATTGATTTATTTTACTTTTTATTGCCTGAAGACCAACATTTCAAAGAACAGTCTTCCAGAAAATTATGTGTTTAATGCTGCAGAACAGAAGCCAAAAGACTATCATTGTATGCATTTGAATTAATCAATAGGACCCTCAACCGTTAGGTTGCAAAATGTATTAACAAATGTATTTTTTTTTAGTAATTAAAAATATCTTGTAGCCTACATGTGTTAATGTTGATCATGCTGTTTATTAAGTAACTTGATTTCAGAGTTTATTCAAATCCTCCTGGCTTAGTTGGAGAAGAGAGCACAGCGTCTGTGCTGTTGTTACGATATGCTGAAATAAAGTTGCTGCAAGTAAATCAGTGTGCATCCAGTTGTTTGATTTCTACAACCTGTCATTCAACCCGGAGACTTGTTGCTATTGCTGTTGAGGTTACTGTATTACCAATGACAGCAAACACTAGTCTTGATTTTAAAAAATATATATTATTTGCTTTACAAAATTATACTAGACAGATTGAACTTATAGGACAAGGAGGAAGCAGACTAGTCTACATTGAAAGATAACATTTAGAGGGTGTGTTCTAAAACAGATTTTCTTTCATCAAGCAGAATAAAATGTAAATTACATAAATGAACAATGTATAACTACAAAATACACACAAATCCTATCTTGTGCATATGTTTTTTTTAGGTAGAACAGTTAATTTGCATATAGTGCATGGTTTCAAATGAATTACAGAAGTAAACCTGGCTTAGACCTGCAAATACCCCTTTTTTAATGCTGAATGGTGGTATCTGAGTGCGTTACCTGGGGTTTGATTCGGGACTAATGTAAAATGGAGCTCTATATTTTACATCAGCGAACAATGATGCGATGTGCTTTGGAATTGGAAACCTTAATTTAATACCCTTGTCACAAATGGCTGAGTTAGGTGGAGGTGTAAAATAATAAAGTCCAGACAATGGTGTGGTTTCCCAAAGTTTTCTTTCTTTTCCTGTATTATTTTTTTAATTAGTGCTGATCCATTTATGGTGTTTCTAAGTACTTCAGAAAATAAAACCTGACTCCTGCCTTCCAACAATGGTATCCAGGACAGGACAATAAAGAAAAGAAAATGTCCAAACAAAGGAGAAACGCTAACTGAAAGGTTGAGAGTTCAAACAAAACAAATAAACAACAAAGTAATATTATCCAGGCTCTGGGTGGCTGATCTCGCCTGTCTGGCCAGTCTGGTGTCCGGCCTCCTGGTTAGTTGTCTCTCTTCTAGAGTAGTTTGTTCAAGTCTGCCGAAAAAAAACAGTTAGCATTTATTTTACAAAAAATCCATCAGCATCTCTCCCGTACTTCTGAGTAGTTTCAAGGACAAGTATCGACTGCTACAACACGGACCCCTTTAAGTGCCGCGGAACGCCCCCTAATCAGCAGAACACCAATCAGCGATTGGCGTTTTAATCGCCTCCCAATTCTGGGACTTTCCAGCACATTCCACGTTTGTTGCCCTCAACAAAGGAGGTACTGCCGCATCACATGATCCCTGTTGGGGCCTTCTAGGCTGAGCCACAGCCCCCTGGTGGCTGGGAGGGTTGATTACATCACGGGGTCACTTTAACTCATCACAATCCTGTTTAGTTTACGGTAGTGAAGTTAGCAAGCGGTTCGCAGTTCGCTATTCCAGCTCACTTTAATCCAGCTCACTATTCCAGCCTGCTTTCGCTATTCCAGCTTGCTATTCATTTTTCCAGCTTGCTATTCGTTTCTACAGCTTCCTATTGGTTTTTCCAGCTTGCTATTCGTTTCTACACCTTGCTATTGATTTTTACAGCTGCGATTCAATTTTTTTTTGTTTTGCTTTTTTGCAAATAAAAAAAACATGAATGTGGAGTTTTACTGGGGTTTGATGTTTGCTTTTTTCAATTTTCAAACTGTAGATGAAAAAAAAGAAAAATGAAAAGAACAAACAATATTTTCAGTTTTCCAATTTCTGAAAACCGTAAAAAAAATAAAAAAAATGGAAATGATGAGCGGCTCACCGCTCACCTCTTACTACTCCAGCATATCTCATAGTACCGTTGTTTCCACACCAGACAGCCAATGGGAAGGCTCCCTGTCTACTTGCAAGAATCACAAGCTTTCCTATTGGCTGAATATACAGGATTTGAGGACACCAGTAAACTACTCACTATCTGCAGCGCCCAATCAGAAAAAAAGTAGAGACACATCTAGGATAATAATATAAAAACATTTATAATATATTATCCTTGATCTAGGGGAGCCTTTTCAGGTTTGCTCCTGCCCACATCACCACTGGAACGTAGTTCCGCCAGGTTATTTTTATTTATTTATTTTTTTTTTACATTTTGACCACTTTTTTAAACTTTTAAATTGCATTCCCTGCCTCAAGATGGTTTCCCATGTTCCCGCATGGACCTCTCAGAACTACATTACCCATCATCCTCCTGCTCACTGGTAAATCCATCAAAAAAATTAAAACAATACACACACCTTATGTAAACAGTTGTAGCAACACATGGGAACATGTAACACAATAAAATAAAAAGGTCCTTATGTGCCCTTTAAGGCAATGGAGAGAGTACAGAAGAGAGCAACATGTTTAATTCCAGGATTGAAGGGTATGTCACATGAAGATAGACTGAAAGAGCTGAATCTGTACAGCCTAGAAAGAAGGAGAGCCAGAGGCGACTTAATAGAGTTATTTAAAATTGTCAAGGGGATTAACAAAGTAAATGCCTCACATTGTACTTGCAAGTGTGTGTAATGCACGTGGTAGTTGGGTCGCTGTGTTACTGTTGCAATACCTTCTCCCCCAGGGCTCTGGCACATTATTCTGATATAAGAATTAAAAAACATCATAGAGGTGTTTGTATATAATGATTTGATAGTGGATTTTAATATAACAGCTTTTAAGTAATCATTAGTTTCTCATTCAAATAGAAAAAGAGTCAGTTAGCTATTTACCACAGCGCCCCTATAGGTGGCAGAGCAATATGAATGGTACTGAAATGTTGGTCACGTCAAGTATATCTCACATATAAAGTTTGGTGGTTCTAGCTGGTCGGGAAGTAGGTCAAAAAAGTGAGAAAGCTATTCAGTTAGCTATTCGCTGCAGCGTCGCTATAGGTACCACAGCAATGAATAGCAAGCTAGAAAAACTAATAGCAGATGGTCAGGAAGTCGGCAGTGTAAATAACCCGAGTGGAACTACGTTCCAGTGGTGATGAGGGTAGGGGCAAACCCAAAAAGGCTCCCCTAGATTAAGGATAATATATTATATATGTTTTTATATCATTATCCTAGATGTGTCTACTTTTTTGTGATTGGGCGCTGCAGACAGTGAGTAATTTACTGGTGCCCTCAAATCCTGTGCATTCAACCAATAGGAAAGCTTGTGATTTCTGCAAGTTGACAGGAAGCCTTCCCATTGGCTGTCTGGTGTGGAAACAGCGGTACGAGCTGCCAGTGGCAGGCAAGTTATCAGATGAGATAGGCTGGAGTAGTGAGAGGTGAGCCGCTCATCATTTCCACTTTTTATTTTATTTTTTTACGGTTTTCAGAAATTGGAAAACTGAAAATATTGTTTGTTCTTTTCATTTCTCAGTTTTTTTTTCATCTACAGTTCGAAAATTGAAAAAAAAGCAAACATCAGACCGCGGTAACACTTCATGTTTTTTTTTATTTGCAAAAAGCAAAAAAATAATAATTGAACAGCAAGCTGTAAAAATCAATAGCAAGGTGTAGAAACGAATAGCAAGCTGGAAAAATGAATAGCAAGCTGGAAAAACCAATAGGAAGCTGTTGAAACGAATAGCAAGCTGGAAAAACCAATAAGAAGCTGTAGAAACGAATAGCAAGCTGGAAAAAATGAATAGCAAGCTGGAAAAACCAATAGGAAGCTGTAGAAACGAATAGCAAGCTGGAAAAACCAATAAGAAGCTGTAGAAACGAATAGCAAGCTGGAAAAAATGAATAGCAAGCTGGAAAAACCAATAGGAAGCTGTAGAAACAAACAGCAAGCTGGAAAAATGAATAGTAAGCTGGAATAGCGAATGCAGGCTGAAATAGCGAGCTGGATTAAAGTGAGCTGGAATAGCGAACTGCGAACCGTTTGCTAACTTCATTAACGTGCTTAGTTTAATAAAATACTTAAACACTGAATTTTAAATTAAAAACCTATGTTGTATATATCATGTAAATATGCATGCATTATGCATATATAATTACAATTTTTCTTTTTCCTTTTTGCTTTATTTGATGTTTTATAATTGCATGTTAAAAATGAAGGGTGGGAAAAATAAATTGATCAAATGGTAGGAGCTGGGTTTCTGCTTTCTTATTATTAAAAATATTATAAATAAATACCCAGCAGTGTAAAAGTGTAAATGTTTTTTTTTTAAATTCAGTTTAATACATTAACCATAGAAAAGGTAATCATCTGTTCAGGAAACCCATTCTGTTTCTTAAGGTAAATTTCCAGTCACGACAATTCAAAATGTTTGTATAGCAATGGTCGCTGTAATGGCATAACAAAACTAGAACAGTAGTAAGAAAAGTAATTTTAAGGATCAGTTCACCCTGATAAAAACTGAACTCATAAAAATAATATGATGAATATCACACAAATTACTTTGTGTGCTGTTCCATGAATAATAATTGTTTACTTACATTATTATTGCTTTGAGGGTACAGTTTCTGACTGAAAAGCTTGGTACGACATCCTAGTTGATAGAAGATCTAACTGCACCGTTACATGGTTTCCAAGTCATAGTATTTTTCCCCACATGCTGGTGGAGTTCATCACAATGGACCCTATTCACAAAGCTTAGGGAATTATTTAAATAAACCACACCTGGCTTTTAGAGGATTTTTCAACACCAGTGACTCTACCTAGATGGCATCAGCCACATATTTTTAGTGGTAATCCTTCAATAACTAGGGATTTGTGGTGCTGTAAAATGCTCTATAAATGGGATTGGTATTGTAGATCTATTTTAGTTCTGGTTGAGTGCACAGACAGTAGGATAGTACAATAATGTACCCATACTGGAAGTTAAAACTGGATTGTTTTCTTAAAATTGATATGGGGTTATAATGACTAATTATTTTTGTAATCTGCTAATGCCAACTGTATATATGCAATCTATTGGTTTAGCACCACTTTTCACCCCTGGTTATGATGATATCTCACCTGGAATCATCCTCTAAAGCAGACTTGTATGATTAGAGGTGAAAGTAAGCTGGTACGGCCAGGTGCGGAGTACCGGCAAAACATTTTGCCAAGGTCATTTTATAGTTTGACTTATCAGAACGATTGTTTAGGCTACATCATTTTTTCTTTGGATTTAAGCAAAATACCTCGCAATGCCTCAGGCCCCGTTCACGTGACTTAGGATGACAGCGTGTGTGATCGCCATGGTAACCATCACAGGTTAGATCGATGACATTTAGCTATTCGGGGCAGAAAGAAGCATTCCTTAAAATAAAAAAAAAGCTATTCCTCGCAGTGGAAACTCTTGCAGCTTTTGTAAACTGAAATCTTAGTGGCCTGAATTGAAGTGAATACCTACATAAGACCAAGGCATACAACTGTTCCACTGTATTAATTGGTAGAATGATAGACTGATACGATGCTTTTCTAATTGGTTTTAAAAAGGAAAAATATAAAACAGAAAAACAACCATGAGATGCTTCGCAATCAAAATGAACTATACAAGGTAACAGCGCTCGGAAATAAACATTTCACCTGTAGTTTGATTCATATTCTGAGGAAACAAGAAGAGCAAAAACAACCTTCATTTTTTGACCTGGTCAGAAACAGTAAAATTGTTAAATTGTCCCTGTTTTGCAATTGTATCACTATTTTAAAAGTACAAAACTGAATTGGTGTGTATGATATCGGCTTTTGTAAGAGGTAGGATTGTGTGTGTTCCTACAAGACAACCGGTGGTACAGTGGTAAAATAGCCACTTTATGAATTCGAAAGAGATGAAAAGACAAATGACAAAACTTTACAATGTTTGACATTTATACCTTTGTAAACAATCATTGACTGCACTCCCATTTGTCTTACTTCTGTCCAATGATAGGGGTTTCCACTCTATCATTGCACATTCCCGCTGCAGGGGAAAGGGGGTTGCATACCATGTTGTACCTAGCAGGGCGCATCCATCTTGTCTTTCAGTTCCCTTCCCCCATCTCACATTATCTCTGCTAATCTCTTGCCTTTTGGCGTTTAGCTCAGACGCCTATCTGTGACTTTGAGTCGTGTTAGGCTATGCAAAACTGCACGTAGCTGGTTTTGCCGATGGGAAATGAAAGAACTTGAAACTTACACAATAGTGAATAGAAACTTAATATAAAAGCATATTAGCAATAGCAACTGAATTAGTAAGCACATTAAAACGACTATAAAAACACATTCAGACACAATTTGAACATAATGATTAAAAACAACAACTATAAAAGACACACACATGCATAAACATAATGTAAAACGTGTAATTAATAACATAATTAATACCTCATGCAGAAAGCCATCACTATAGTGAGTGAGAGATCTGCTCGGAGACTAAATTGATTTACAAAAATGTTTTTTTTAAGAGACTGTGCTTTGTTATTTTGCTTTGCTACGGTTAAAAGTAAGTATTATTATTATTATCATTATTATACGTCTCTGTATGTCTCAAATGCATTTTTCATTTGAACTTCCATTAAAATCTACCAGTCCCAGCCCAATTCAAATACAATGATGCCCACCTTAGGCAGGTTTCATGTAAACCATCCTAAAAAAGCAGGTACGTTAAAAATGTGATCATATTAAAAATGGTACTCCCATTGTAAACTTAGCCACTGATAAACTTCCATACCATATAAGTATAATTTCCCAAGGTTATCATGGCCTTCAACAAGTAATTTCAAATCTGATTATTCTAATAAGTAATCAAAATACTAAATTGTGTTAGTATGTTATAAGGACATTTATCTGTCTACTTGTCATGATCTTAAAAAAAAAAAAAAAAAAAAAAAATACTCTCAGTTGATTTCTCCTCTGATTTGGTTATAATTATATATTGTGGTAAATGTGAACTGGAATGATATGATGAAGAACAGGGAATGGTAATATCCACATCAGTATGTATAATATGTTTTTAAGAGAGAAAGACTGGCATCCTCACACTAAACCATCATAATTGGAGTGTACCCACAAAGTAATCAGTTTTTGATTTTGCATCATCACGGTAACTGTGTGAATATATTGAATGACAAGTTTAAGCGTTGTGTTTTCTTTCTTTGGTTCTCCATGGATTTTCTGCTGAAGCTATTTCCTTATGAAGACAGCCTTGTACTTGACAGGCAATTACATTTTTTAATATCTCTTGGCAGATACATTCATTCATACATCATTCTATTTAAACAAGTTAAACCTTGCTGTGCTGGGACATTACTCTTACAGAGAACAGCAGCAGCCTTAAAATTCAATTCAGATTAAACAAATTTGCCAAAACAGTAAGTGTATTTTTTTCAAAGTGCAAAACACACACACACACACACACACACAGACACAGGCCCTGGTGACACCCTGTGCTACAGGCATTTTGTGATTTTGATACTCGTCTGTTTTACATCAAAATTACTATTACAGCTATTACTGAAAACCAAATGCTACTTTTTCATAAAATCTATTATACTTGCATCACATTTAGTCCCTAGAATGCTAATGTTTGGTGCAAGAATGCAGACACTTTTAAGCTGCTGGATGTGCCTGTGCCTGTGCCTGTGCATCTTTTCATTGGTTTTTGGGGGGTTTGGGCGGCAACTTTGAGTTTTCCACTTCAAAATATGCAGCCCACGGTCCATAGCACCCACCCCAATTTCATGTGCCCAGTACACCGCTAAAGAATGAGATACCCTGGAATAAGTATACATTTTTTTAAACTGCACAAAATAAGGTTTTTAGAAATGGGTAACATGGCCTTGCATGTCAATGGTGTGTTACTCCTTCTGCAATTTGAGGTAATGCCACTGTATATAGCAAAAGTCACTTGTTTTTCCTTATATTTGGACCGGTGAATCTGACAGCTTTTGTTCCACTGTTAAAAGGATAGTGGTTTTGAATTAAAAAATACCAAATATGTGCCTCTTTATTTAGTTTTTCAGGCGTTTACAGGCCCTAGACTGAGACTAGGCCACTTTGACCTTTCCCCTTTGAAAAATGCAGCCCATGGTTCATAGTACCCACCTTAATTTCAAGTGGCATAATCCTTTTGGAGCCCAAGGTAATGTTTCTGCATGACATAAAAACAAGTGACTGGGGTTTATTTAGTCTTTCCAGTATTCTGTGTGGAATTTTTCAAAACACTCCTCCAAACATAAGAACATAAGAACGTAAGAAAGTTTACAAACGAGAGGAGGCATTCGGCCCATCTTGCTCGTTTGGTTGTTAGTAGCTTATTGATCCCAGAATCTTATCAAGCATCTTCTTGAAGGATTCCAGGGTCTCAACTTTAACAACATTACTGGGGAGTTGGTTCCAGACCCTCACAATTCTCTGTGTAAAAAAAGTGCCTCCTATTTTCTGTTCTGAATGCCCCTTTATCTAATCTCCATTTGTGACCCCTGGTCCTTGTTTCTTTTTTCAGGTCGAAAAAGTCCCCTGGGTCGACACTGTCAAAACGTTTTAGAATTTTGAAAGCTTGAATCAGATCAGTGCGTAGTCTTCTTTGTTCAAGACTGAATAGATTCAATTCTTTTAGCCTGTCTGCATACGACATGTCTTTTAAACCCTTGGTAATTCTGGATGCTCTTCTTTGCACTCTTTCTAGAGCAGCAATATCCTTTTTGTAACGAGGTGACCAGAACTGAACACAATATTCTAGATGAGGTCCTACTAATGCATTGTAAAGTTTTAACATTACTTCCCTTGATTTAAATTCAACACTTTTCACAATATATCCAAGCATCTTGTTGGCCTTTTTTTATAGCTTCCCCACATTGTCTAGATGAAGACAGTTCAACATAAGTTGTCAACATAAACTCCTAGGTCTTTTTCATAGATCCCTTCTTCAATTTCAGTATCTCCCATATGATATTTATAATGCACATTTCTATTGCCTGTGTGCAGTACCTTACACTTTTCTCTATTAAATGTCATTTGCCATGTGTCTGCCCAGTTCTGAATGCTGTCTAGATCATTTTGAATGACCTTTGCTGCTGCAACAGTGTTTGCCACTCCTCCTATTTTTGTGTCGTCTGCAAATTTAGCAAGTTTGCTTACTATACCAGAATCGAAATCATTAATGTAGATTAGGAATAGCAAGGGATAGGAATAGCAGATGACCTTATACTGATCCCACTGGTACACCACTGGTTACCTCACTCCATTTTGAGGTTTCTCCTCTAATCAGTGCTTTCTGTTTTCTACATGTTAACCACTCCTTAATCCATGTGAATGCATTTCCTTGAATCCATACTACGTTCAGTTTGAGAATTAATCTTTTATGTGGGACTTTGTCAAAAGCTTTCTGGAAATCTAAATAAACCATGTCATATGCTTTGCAATTATACATTGTCGATGTTGCATCCTCAACAAAATCAAGCAGGTTAGTTAGATACTGTTACCATATAGGTAATTTTCCATTTTGGATATTATTATAGTTTCCATAAGTTTACCTATGGAAGTAGTTACCTGGTTCAGTTCTGTCTCCCTTTTTGTGGATTGGTATTACGTTTGCAATTTTCCAGTCTGTCCTGTGTCAAGAGACTGTTGCATGATCTTGGTTAGCGGTTTGTAAATAACTTCTTCAATTTCTTTGAGTACTATTGGGAGGATCTCATCCGGCCCAGGTGATTTGTTTATTTTAAGAGCTCCTAGTCCCCTTAAAGCCGGGCTTACACTGCACGATTTTTGCAATCGGGAGACGCAGCGCAACTCACACTAACCGATTGAGCTACGATTTCTCACTGTAGATCGGGGGATTACAAGCTACACACACTACACGAGACATCTTGTCGCGGACTGCGCCTATTTTCATTGCAGAATCGTAGACATCATTCGGGAGAATCATGGACTCAAGCGAGGAGGCGACCGCTGTTGTCTGTGCATTGTTTTGCACAGAAAAAAGAAGAAAACACGGAGAAGATCCATTTGGACACGCAGTTGGCTTATGTAGATTTTGCTTTTAATATTTTTCTCTGATATGAAAACATTAAAAACTAGAAAAATATTCTCATTAAAAAAATTATTTTACTTGCTTCCAAACTGTCTTCACTATGACGGTGCACAAGAAATGGCTTTAAGAATTCAAGATTCTTTAAAATCCATTTCTGCCTGGAAATGGGTCTTTTGCCCCACTCCCACTGTGTGTGATGAGGTTTCGGCAGCTTTCCCTATTTTGTCCGCAGAGAGGATGCTTTTGTTTGGACTTCTACCACTGACCAAAAATAATTATAAATACATATTACAGTATAATGCTTCATATTCATATAACTGAAAGCATACAGTCATGCATTTTGAATATGTAAGTACTACGTGTGTATAAACCTCAAAAGTAATAGACTAAAGCTAAGGTTTACAATTTTAGAAAAGCAAACTATGAAGGTATGAAACAGAGACTAACAGAAGTAGATTGGAGTAAAATAGAGAAAACATCCACAGAAAAAGGATGGCTGTTTTTTAAAAATGTAGTACTAAAGGCGCAAAACAATTACATCCCAAAAGTAGACAAATCTAAATCTAAAACAAAATGGCCAAAATGGTTTAATAGATCAATTAAAAAAAATATTCAGCGAAAAAAGGCACTTTATAGAGCGTTTAAAAGGGACCAAAAACAAAGTACACAGAAAGAGTACTTGGAACTGCAAACACAAGTCAAAAAGGAAGTTAGAAAGGCCAAGAAAGAGAAATCAATATTGCTAAGGGGGCTAAAACAAATTCCAAAATGTTTTTCCAATATTATAACAGCAAGAGAACATTCAAAGAGGAGGTTAAATGTCTAAGAGACACAAATGGCAAAATCATAGATGAAAAAAAAAGTAGCAAATATATTAAATGATTACTTTTCACAGGTTTCTACAAAGGAGGACACGGACAACATGCCCCACATGTCGACCTGTTCCTATCCAATTTTAAATAACTTTAGCATAACAGAGGCAGAAGTGTTAAAGGGACTAGGAGCTCTTAAAATAAACAAATCCCCTGGGCCGGGTGAGATCCTCCCAACGGTACTCAAAGAAATGAAAGAAGTTATTTACAAACTGCTAACCAAGATCATGCAACAGTCTCTTGACACAGGGGTTGTACCGACAGACTGGAAAATAGCAAACGTAATACCGATCCACAAAAAGGGAGACAAAACCGAACCAGGTAACTACAGACCAATAAGCCTGACTTCTATTATATGTAAACTTATGGAAACTATAATAAGATCCAAAATGGAAAATTACCTATATGGTAACAATATCCTGGGAGACAGTCAGCAACTGCAGTACCTCCCACACACTGGATACATTACAATGTCATGTGATCAGAGTCAGGAGCAGGAAGCATCTTCCTCTACCGTCAACATCAACAAAACAAGATGTAGACAAATAGACAGATGTTACTTCAAAGCTGATTCCATGAAGCACAGCTCAATCAAACAGCTACTAATCAAAGGTTAACTGTTTTTTATTATCAATCCACATTGAAAAGAAAACGAAAGTTATACACAGATTGTTTTAAATTCATTCGGAATGTTTCACAGTACAAGCCAAAGATAGCCACCGCTTGCGTTCATATAAGCTGTAAATTACATCGAACAACTACGTCACATCAAATATTTTATCTGTGTAATATAATGAAATTAAAGCCACCAACCTAATATGTTATGTAATAACTGCTGGATGAGCAACCCAAGTGAAAAAACAGCAAGCCACAGGTTCACCCTCTCAGGTCTCTTCACAGGCCTCATATATAGGGTACCCGCCGTGAAACACACCAGGATACCCAGGTCTTTTTCGGGTAATGATTAAAAAGAGAACAATCACATATATTCATGTTTTAAGTGCATGTTACATATTTAAATACTATACAGTACACATACATTTAGTCCCTTCAGATCTGTAGACTTGTGTAGCCTTTTTAAGTACAGTAGCCTCCGGCTAAGAGAACACCCCTCGAGAAGCAAGTGAAGTGTTCTTATAGCCGTTCTCTAAGACGGAGTTAGCTAGCAGACACAATATGAATCAATACATAAATAAATACATATGTATTACTTACCATGACGCACGTGCATCAACATATGAAATTAACTGAATAAGTAAAAGCAAAACAATAGGCAAGTGTATGTTAATAAACTATAATAGTAAAGTAACAGACAAACTAACATTAATAAAACTAAAGCAAAACAACACAGCCAAAAAGATTCAATTGCTATGTACTATGAAATTAGCTGGCGTGTGTGTTTCCGGCAAAAATAATGGGCGTTACTTAGGGTTAACTTAACATTAATAAACTAACTGTCAAACTAAATTAACACAACACCCCTACACGCGTTACAAAATGCAGCAGCACTATACAAGATATGCACATTATTTAACAGAATGGTGGGGCTCCCGAGTGGCGCATCCGCTAAAGGCGCTCCGCGTGGAGTGCAGGTTACACCCTACTATAGGCTGGATGTCGCTGGTTCGAGTCCAGGCTGTTCCACTGCCGACCGTGGTTGGGAGCTCCCAGGGGTCAGCACACAATTGGCGAGTGCGCCCGGGGCCAGGTAATGAGCCCTGGGCTGAGAATCAGAATTTGTTGCCACCATATTTAATTATCTAGTAAGGTCCAGGGAAAATAGGATGGGGGGACGTCATATACTTTCCACAAAATCCATAATAGTATATTTATTTTACACATACAAACCTCGATAAACACACATTTATGACCAGATTTACAACTCACAAATGAAATTACCCACGAGTTATAATTTAATTCCATCCCTTCCATACAAGCAGTAATAAAATCAGCTACAAGGACAGTTCTGACCTTCATTTAAATATTCCTTCAGAATAAATCTTTTTTTTTTATTTCGAGTACAGTTACAATACACAATGATAGATTATTCCAAAGCCTTACTTATGTATGCAGCAACATTTATTTTGATGAATAAACCTTTAGAAATTTTGATTTGAGTTTAGTCAGTGTGTTTAAGTCTAAAATGATAGATCCGTGTACCTGTCCAAGCATGTAAACTCTCTATAATGTTGTTTTGGGTCATAGCCACATGCCAATAGTTGTGGTCAGTCTAGTATTTTAGGAAAAAGAGAACTAAAAATAGCTCAGACAGTATAAGATATCTGATTAGGTAACCCAGAGTATTGTTTCAGCAACCTGGGATTAAATTTGAACTATAGCTGCTTTCTTTAAAAAGCAACTTTAATAATTACCAAGTAACAAAAAAAACCCCGATGATTTAATGTAACACAGCATGGAATTCACAACTCTTCAGTTTGCTACAAGTCGTCGTTTGTTTTGTTATTTGGAACTATAGTTACTATAAAGTTACTATAAAGATTGCTGCACCATAGTATGAATTTAATTCTGGGGTTAGTGTTGTTTATATCAAACTACATTTGTGGATAGTAATTAGGATATGTTCTTTTTGACATGATAATTCATTGTCAGGTTTCTGCTTGTTAGCAATAACTTCAGCAACTGCCCTATGCAATGGAAGTTCAGGCAAAACAAACATTTTGATCAGTTATTTATTAAACTGTTTCCAGTTTAACATGCCTAGATCAAATGTTGGTTCATCACTGCAACCCACTTACTTGATCAGGAGAACTAAAGATCAATGTTCCCCGTCAACCCAAACTCCTCTTTTCACCTGCTGAATTTACGTTCGATTTTGTTACCCTAATAAACCTTGGAGGCAAGCTACCATTCTGGGAAGTCTCCAACTGGATTTGTGGGAAGCATGACTAGTAGGGTTTGCTAAATCACAATGGGGTGAACTATGTCCAGATGATTTTACCTCGCGTGAGGTCAATGCAATGCTCCCTATGGGCCCCCAGCCAAGACTGGTAACTCAGCATGATCAGGATTTTATCCAGCAAGCCCCTATTTGTATGACAACCTTCACTCTCAGCATGATCAGGATTTTATCCAGCAAGCCCCTATTTGTATGACAACCTTCACTCTCAGCATGATCAGGATTTTATCCAGCAAGCTCCTAATTGTATGACTCAACCTTCATTCCACACAGTCGTGCATTTACTGGTTGAGCCACTGGGGACCCTGTACTTAATTTGTGATCTATAATGTGCCGAGGATGTGCAATTCTTCCTCATTGTGGAATCATCAATAGGATCACAGCTATCCCCCCTCTGCCATATTCCCTGTGCTGCATAAATACTGTTTGTCTCTGTAGTTTTGACCTATGATTTTGAAAAAGTTAAATAGCATCTTTTGACCCCTTGATTTGAACTACTGCTATAAACTTCTGTTTTCTGCTGTTTTAGATTATTCTAGCTTATTATAGCTGCATTCTGTATTCTTATCATATATATCAATTCACTAAATATGTGTGCAATGTTTTATTACAAGCAAAAAGAGTTTTGTAGTATCAGTTAGTTAGTTAGTACAGAATAGTAGGGAATGAACAAACATGTCATGCCAACAATAACCCCTCATAAGTGAAAACTTTTAGGTCAGAAGAAATTACTGATTTATAGTTTATAATGTTTCTGGTATAATATCTAAATTAAAGTTGTGCCCAGTTACAAGGACAGTATAAAAAAGTATCTGTAATGACTATTCTGATTTTTTCTGATTTTTTCAGGGGTAACATTCAGAAGATGACTTTCAACAAAACATTTTTGCAAAAACAAATGCAGGTTCCTTCGGTGCAGGTAATACTATTGTTGCTTGTGCATTTTGAATTTTTATCAAATTATATTGATTTTACAATTAGTGCTGGCAAGTAACTGAAAGGCCAGTTTTATATATATATATATATATATATATATATATATATATATATATATATATATATATATATATATATATATATATATATATATATCTTAATTGTGCTTATGATGTGCCAAACAAGATAGCAGACTGAAATATCAACACAAAAATATCTTTACATAAAGTATATGCAGGTTGCTTAATTCTTCGAGAAATTAAAACAAAATTAGTTTCACAAACATGTGCACATGAACATAATAAATAACCCTGAAAAGAGCTAAAATCCTCAAATAAACCTAATATAACATTTGAATAAATTTTTTAAATAATATACAGTATATGTTTAAATACTCCTTTTTTAATACAACTAATAGCAAAATTAGTTAAAATGACCATACTAGTTACAAATATTTGTTTTTATTCACTGTTTGGCATGGGCCTAGTTAAAATGCATGCAGCATTTTCCTCTAGATGTAAGACAATGAAACACTCTCATCATTATTATTCGAATTATTGTTTGACACAGCAGGAGTTCGAAGAAGGTTTAAGTGTCTGTCTCAAGCTTTTGGGCGTAATTCCCTGAATTAAACCCCAGCTACTGCACTTAGACAAGCAGGGTTGTGCAGAACAAGTGTCATTTAGGGGTATCGTAAAACTTCAAATAAACACCTCCAGCATTTATTTACAATATTGCCAGCAGACCCGGCGCGTTTGGAGACCGGTGATTATTTGAAACCAGAGTTTATATTAGCTCACTAGCTTCACATGCTTCATGCGGTCATTGAGAAGCCGCTAACACACAGCCTTGTAGCAACATCGTAACTCAATTTAAAAATTCCAGCAACTTTGTAAAAGGTTGTGTGTCAGTGGTAATTAAGTAACAGTTTTGTTTTATAACAAAATCACATTGTACTGTACACCCTCAAGTATAAAGCGAAAGTATTATTACGGTCTTTTTATATGCACTTGTTAACAAGGATACAGTATGCAAAACATTGGAAAATGAACACGCAGAAGTATAGAATTGTATTTAAAAACGGAATTAGATATAATAATAATAATAATAATAATAATAATAATAATAATAGCAACAGTTAAATCCACTAAAAGACAGTCCTGTAGATATCAGAACACAGGCATGTAGGCTATGCTTACAGCATAATAATAATAATAATAATAATAATAATAATAATAATAATAATAATAATAATAATACAAACTTCTAAATTTTTTAAAAAAATGAAAAATAAACGCAATAAGAATCATAAGAACATAAGAAAGTTTACAAACGAGAGGAGGCCAGTCGGCCCATCTTGCTCGTTTGGTTGTTAGTAGCTTATTGATCCCAGAATCTCATCAAGCAACTTCTTGAAGGATCCCAGGGTGTCAGCTTCAAGAACATTACTGGGGAGTTGGTTCCAGACTCTTCTGAATGCCCCTTTATCTAATCTCCATTTGTGACCCCTGGTCCTTGTTTCTTTTTTCAGGTCGAAAAAGTCTCCTGGGTCGACACTGTCAATACCTTTTAGAATTTTGAAAGCTTGAATCAGATCACCGCGTAGTCTTCTTTGTTCAAGACTGAATAGATTCAATTCTTTTAGCCTGTCTGCACACGACATGCCTTTTAAACATGGGATAATTTTGGTCGCTCTTCTTTGCACTCTTTCTAGAGCAGCAATATCCTTTTTGTAACAAGGTGACCCGAACTGAACACAATATTCTAGATGAGGTCTTACTAATGCATTGTAAAGTTTTAACATTACTTCCCTTGATTTAAATTCAACACTTTTCACAATATATCCGAGCATCTTGTTGCCCTTTCTTATAGCTTCCCCACATTGTCTAAATGAAGACATTTCTGAGTCTTAATACTAGTCTTAATAACTGCATTAAACAAATAT
Organism: Acipenser oxyrinchus oxyrinchus; assembly: GCA_030684275.1. Taxonomy (NCBI): domain Eukaryota; kingdom Metazoa; phylum Chordata; class Actinopteri; order Acipenseriformes; family Acipenseridae; genus Acipenser; species Acipenser oxyrinchus. Next base: position 10,301,605 of record CM060247.1, read on the forward strand.
GCATTACATGTAGGCCTACCTTAAATTACGTTTTCTATTATTATTATTATTATTATTATTATTATTATTATTATTATTATTATTATGTATTAATCCTGAGAGTCACTTTCATCGCTGCCACTTATAAGCAGTTCATTATGCTCAAGCTCCTCCTCATCTTCCTCAGCTTCACTGGCAATGACAGAGACCCAGCGTTTAATAGAGACCTGGCGTTTATTTACAATATTTGCCAGCAGACCCGGCGCTTATTGGAGACCGGCGAGTATTTGTGACCCGGCAATTATTGGAAGTTTTACGGTATCTCAGTCTCCACACAACCATGTAGAATGGTAAAAGTGTTCCATATAACAAAACATAAATTCTGAAACTGTTCCTTAAAAAAAAACATGTTTTAAAATATATTTCTGTTATTATACTTAAGTAAATTCCATATGAGCACTGTGTTTTCTTTTTGTCTATAAATAGACAGATCTGGTTCGTCCCTGAGGATCCTCTTCCAGCAGTTAATTAGTTTTGTCAGTCAACTGTCTCAAATAGGATTATTGTACTGCGGAGTCTGCTTAGAATGAAAGAAAACTGAAAAAGAACGAACAGCTTGAGGTAGCCTGCAGGAATATAAATAATGTGAGGACATAAAAGGATTTATGAGCCTAACTTTAATCTACATATCTGAACAACGCTTAAAGATCAAAGGAGTGTCTATCAGAAACAAAGAAACATGCTTTGGTGTTTTCACATTTACCTATTCTTATATTGTATGAATGACTGGGCAGAAATGTACAGTTAACGTAATGTAAATAGACTGCCCTCACATGACAGATTCCTATGTTGTGCAAATAGCGTTCCCAATGATATATTTATAGGCTGGATCTCCCAGTTGCTTGCCAATTCTATTCACAAGGGGCAAGACAGTGGCTTGGACAGACATTGATAAAGTAGGTGACAAGGAATATAAACCTGTGGACATGTGTTATGGGCTGCATTTTGCCCAAATCCTGTATAATATTTAACAGTATATGTGGTGTGTTTGTGTGTGCTTGTGTGTGTGTGTGTGTATGAGAGAGTTTAAACCTCTACTATCTTTGCTTTGAAGTTGGTTAATGTTTTATGAAATATTGGACAGTTAGCTAAGAATATTGCCTAATGAGAAATAAATGCAGCAGTTACGTATACATAGAAGTTAACATCCATAGTAATTTATCATTTTAGAAGCTATAATATCTAAGCAATAGTTATTGTTCAATATTATGCTGTAAAGTACTGACAGACCTTGTAATTAGGATAATGTTTTTAATGGTATTTATAATGACTTGGAATCTTTTTGCACAACTCAAGTAAGTTATTTAGTGACCCTGTAAAGTATCCCGTGCAGTCTGTATGTATGCAGGAAGTATGCAGTAGCAAAACGTTTTTCTTTATTAACTTCACAAGTGCTCCAGTGCTAGAAGAAATAAAACAACACAATTTTATCTAATTTCCATTTGTGACCCCTGGGTCGACATTGTCTATACCTTTTAGGATTTTGAATGTTTGAATCATATCACCGTGTAGTCTTCTTTGTTCAAGACATTCTTTTAGACTGGATGCTCTTCTTTGCACTCTTTCTAGATCAGCAATATCCTTTTTGAGGTGACCAGAACTGAACACAATATTCTAGGTGAGGTCTTACTAATGAGTCAACATTAACTCCCAGGTCTTTTTCATAGATTCCTTCTTCAATTTCAGTATCTCCCATATGATATTTATAATGCACATTTTTATTGCCTGCGTGCAGTACCTTACACTTTTCTCTATTAAATGTCATTTGCCGTGTGTCTGCCCAGTTCTGAATGCTGTCTAGATCATTTTGAATGACCTTTGCTGCTGCAACAGTGTTTGCCACTCCTCCTATTTTTGTGTCGTCTGCAAATTTAACAAGTTTGCTTACTATACCAGAATCTAAGAATCTAGGTTTAACCCCGCAGCATACACGCTGAAATGCAAACCTTATTTTTGTGCACCTTTTTTTCAGCCCTGATGATCGTTGTAAGTTATCATTTACAGTGCATTCATAAGCAAGTGCTGCCGGTAAAGCATTTGTAGTGTGCAGGCACATCTTTTAAGTGTTTAAATCCAACCCTTAATGTACACTATCACCCAATCCTTCAGTCGCAATATAAAAACAGCTGAAAAATAATTATTCCTTTAAAGAACAGCACTGCAATTTTACAGAAGGCAAATGCAACAAAATATAATATACATAACTCACTCATTGCATCTACAAGGAAATCTAATACATTTAAATGGAGTTAAATGGCATTGGTTTCAGAGATTAATCAGATATATGTATTACACTTGCAGACTCAAGGTCACGTGATTCCTGATTTAGACAAATGGTGACATTTTAAGAGGTTGTATAAGGAAGAGGACTTGGTGACACCGCAGGCTTTCCTGAGCCTTTCATTGCCTTTCACTCCTTGAGGCCTTGAATCAAATCCAAACCAAAGCACAAGAAAAATGATGGTCTCCTCTAAACCTACAGTAGATCTCCATTAAACATTAGTAAAATAAAACACACAATTTGGAACAAATTAGCAGAGTCTGAGCAATAGGAGGTGTTGAGGTCAGAATTAACCCATTAAGTGTCATTGTCCTCATTAGAGGACAGGCTACTTTTTCATTGTTTGGAGCATTTTTAACTTGCATCTACGTTTTATTTACATTTTCTCATTAACTATATTGTTATGATAAATTACTATAATTTTGTTAACCACAAAACTTAGATCTAAATGTAATTTATCAAATTACATAATATAGCTTAGTGTACTGATATTTTCAAATACGCTTATTTGGTAGTTGGGTTAAATTTAATGGGTTAAGTTGGAGTTGCACAGCTTTCTGGGTAAGCTCTCATGGTGTCTGCCAGCACCATGCATGACTTTAGCACAAGTTTAATTAGCACTAATAATAGTAATAATAAACAACATTATACATGGTTGGTTAGGGCTGCCAAAACTAAGAGATCGACAGCTGGATGCTTCAATGTACATTATGTTCTACAGGATGCTGACATAGTCCATGCATGGACTAACCTATTTTATTACGTCTTTACAAATGACCTGGAAAGTAATGTGTGACACCTGACCAGATAGCACTGGAATATGGTTGCGGACTGCACTCACATAAAAAATGGTGCTTATGCAGATCCCTTTGTGTGTTAGTACAGTATAGTAGATAGTAATGTACATGGTAAGGGAAATAGATGTCTGCTCAGAGAAAGCACATAATAACCCCAGTGTTTCAAAGCATTTGTTCTTCTACAACACTCAGACTCCCAGTTCTCTAACACAAAGGGGATACTGTATACCCTTGAAACCATTCAACCTCAACTGCTCTTCTACTGATAGCAGTGAAAAGGACATATGTTTCTGCAAATCTACCAAATTATCATGCTTGCGTACCGTATTGCAGTTAGAAACTATCCATAAACCATTAGTGGTTTGTGTCAACTAAACATTTACTGTATTCTTTTTGGGACAATTTGTTGTAAACCCTGATATTTATTTATTTATTTATTTATTTATTTATTTATTTTACATTTTAAAACCAGATGCTCAACCAGCTTTATATTTATTTTTATTTTATTTATTTATGTTTTTTTATTTAGTGTGTGTCAAATTATAATTTCTCCCAATTTGGAATGCCCAATCACTTTTCTCCGTACTGCAAAAATTCCCCACATGGCTCAGGAGACCCGAAGATTCAGTGGCCATCCCTCCAATTATTATTACTATTTATTTCTTAGCAGACACCCTTATCCAGGGCGACTTACAGTCGTAAACAAAAATACATTTCAAGAATCACAGTACAAGTATTAATACAATTAAGATCTAGATGAAATAAAAGTATATGACAAAATACGATTCAATAACGGAGCAGATAACAGTGTCAGTGATAGTTACATCAGGATATAATTAAATACAAAATACTACAGATTGAATGACACTTGACAGATAACAGTACTCTAAAGTACAGGATTAAATGTAGTAACCAAGCCAGCTTCTCTTTTCATCCAAGAACTAGGATCTCAAAAGCGGATGTCAGCGAGCTACTGACCTCGGGAGGACATAGGCCAGCCCAGCCGGTGTCCGCTCTGAGCTTACTGGGCGCCTGGCCAGCAAGGTTCGCTGTAAAGCGATGAGGAGAAACAGTCCCTGCTGGTTTTACCTATCTAACCAACCGGAGCACCAAAGCCAATGCGACACTCCCTTCAGAGTCCCCAGCGAAGACCGGGCTAGTTCGCACAGCCAGGACTCATACCTGTGCTGTATGGCTCACCCTGCGCACCACGCCGCTGGTGAGCCACTCGGGAAACCCTCAACCAGTTGTTTAACCCATTGGAGTTAAATGCTGCACAAATAGCTGTATATTTAAAAGTAAATATTGTCCGTTCTTTATCTGGTATATTGGCCAGAATATTGAATCGAGTTGACGAAGGTGGGGAAAAGCATAGTCTTCAGGGAAATGACAGTTAAAACTGGTCTTTTGAAAGGAGCGGCAAAAAGATAATGCCCAGACTTGTATAGAAGCTGTGATAAATTCAAATGTTATTCCAAAATGTAATAAAGATACACAGGATAGATGTCAGTATTTATGAATGTGTGGCCTCGGGTAGATAGTTAATGTGAACAAAATCACCAAATTATAAAGCAAATTGTGAACACTGCGTCATTTGCATAATGTTCTTCTTTCAAATATGTATATTCATGAAGAAAAGCGACTAGGGATGTGGGTACATTAGCATGCTTTTATCAGTATTTCCCCCCTGCTATTTGAAATTCTTTCAGGGGAGAATATATAATATATTCAAATGTTAGCTACATTTTCATAAAGATCCTAAGCAGAGGGCAAGTTAAAGTGATTAATAATTGAATACCAGATGGTTAAAATTATGTTAATTTGTTGAAAGGATTATTCTATTGCATACCAGCTAAACGTTCTGATTTTAAAAGGAAACTGATATATCAATGGAGACTTGATGGCTTTACCTTGTTGTCATAACCTTCTTTAGAATTTGCCCTCCCCTGCCTGGGTCTGCATTAGCAACACTGCAGGAAGGTTAGCAGTCAACGGATCGATCACTCTGTAAGTAAATAATATTTAATCTGTAAAGTGAATGATTGCCAGTTGAGGTTGTAACGTGAGCGAGTTGTGTTGGTGTAACAATCTAGCAACTCACACAGGGTACAGCTCACTGGATTTAGAATCATTTGCAACCAATTGTTTACATCACCCAGCTGTCAACCTGTAGGGTATTATATAAGCACTGACGCTAACCTAGTGCGCCAGCACTCAATGCCAGCTCACCAAAGGGCCTTATCACCAAAGGGACGGTAGTCTATACTGTGGTAGTCCACACAAGGAAAGGCCAACGCGGACTAGCTGCAATATCCTTTATCCAAGCATTGAACTGAAGGCTCCAGACCAGGTTTGCATACATTTCCTTCTTTTTTCTTTTCTCTTTATTATTTAATGCTCCTGTACCTGTCTGTTTTCGGCTCCCTCGCGGCACCACATTCTCCCATACCCATTCCTACTTCCTTGCCTCTACTACGCCCTACCATCTTTAATATCCCCATAATCCTCTCTACAAGACAAGGAGCCCCAGCCACGCCACACGACCACCAGGCCCGTTCACGCAAGCGGCCCCACCCCTAAAGGAACTCCAGTCCCCTGACACTGCCGTGGTTGGGCGCACAGGAAATGGAATGTTCCTGCACACCTCGGTCCACATAGAGGGAGTCCCCTGCACCGCCCTGATTGACACCGGGTTGTCGATCACCACTGTGTTGCAGCAGGCAGGGATGGACTGGAGAGTCCGCCCAACCCCAGCGCAGTTGAAGACTGTCAGTAGTATATAGTATAGTATGGATTTCAGAAAAGTGAATTCAATATTAAATTTCAATGCTTACCCAATGCCAAGGGTGGACGAAATCATGGAAAGGTTGGGCAAAGCCAAGTATATTAACCACCCTCGACTTGACCAAAGGCTATTGGCAGGTCCCATTGTCACCAGAGTCAAAAGAAAAAACAGCGTTTGTAACTCCACAGTGTTTGTTCCAATTTACAGTGTTGCCCTTCGGACTGCACGGTGCATCAGCCACTTTTCAAAGGCTTATGAACAGGGTGCGCAGGCCACATAGTCACTACGCAGCAGCTTATCTTGACGATGTGGTCATTTTTAGCCTTGATTGGGAGTCTCATCTACACAAGGTGGAAGTGGTATTGAGATCGTTAAGGGAAGCAGGCCTAACAGCTATTAAAAAGAAGTGTGCATTCGCTCTGCAGGAAACACAATATTTGGGGTTTTCACTCGGATGTGGCTTACTTAGACCACAGCTAAACAAAATGTAAGCTATTTTGTCTTCTGCCCGTCCAGTGAACAAGAAACAAGTCCGAGCCTTTCTGGGAGTTATTGGCTATTATCGCTGGTTTATTGAAAACTTTGCCTCAAGAGCTGTGCCCTTGGCAGAACTCAATAAAGCCTCCTCGTCTAACATGGTAAAATGGTCAGCAGAGGCTGAAAGGGCATTTTTAGACTTGAAATCAGCACTGTGCTCTGAGCCTGTTTTGATAAACCATTTATACTACAAACAGATGCTTCAGAAGTGGGTCTAGGGGCAGTGTTATCACAGTTCTATGATGGGGAGGAACATCCTGTTTTGTTTTTGAGCCAAAAGCTCCTACCGAGGGAAAATATATGCCACAATATAAAAGGGGTGCTTAGCTGTCAAGTGGGCAGTAGACTCTTTGAGGTATCATCATTGAGGAAGGAGATTTACACTGATTACAGACCATGCCCCGTTAGAGTGGATGTATTATCAGAAAGACAAGAATGCGGGGCTCCCGAGTGGAGCATCCAGTAAAGGCGTTCCATGTGGAGTGCAGGATGCGCTCTATAGTCTGGACGTCGCGAGTTCGAGTCCAGGCTATTCCACAGCCGACCATGGACTGGAGCTCCCAGGGGGCGGCGCACAATTGTCCTCGGCTCACTGCGCACCAGCGACCCCTGTAGTCTGGCTGGGCGGCTGCGGGCTTGCCTGTAAGCTGCCCGAGAGCGGCGTTGTCCTCCGACACTGTAGCTTTTGAGTGGCTGCATGGTGAGTCCGCAGTGTGAAAAAAAGCGGTCGGCTGACGGCACACGCTTCGGAGGACAGTGTGTGTTCGTCTTCGCCCTCCCGAGTCAGCCCAGGGGTGGTAGCGGTGAGTTGAGCTTAAACAAAAAAAATAATTGGCCATTCCAAATTGGGGGAAAATAATAAAAAAATAATTGGCAACGACTAAATTTATTTTTAAAAAAAATTAGAAAAAAGAATGTGAGAATAACCAGATGGTTTTAAACATTATAGCCCTACTGTTTTGACTTAATACACAGAAAAGGTAAAGAACACATAAATGCTGATTTCCGTCTAGATTTCTGCAGCCAGCAGAAATCTTGTATGTCCAAACCCACGGGATTGTGCAATGGGGGAGGGTATGTAATGATGTGTATGTGCCGAACATTAATTTGGAGGCTTTAGGACCCTGGTGATAAAAATCAAGCACATCCTATCAACTTAATTTATTAAACGTAAATAAATGAGCAACAAAATAACTGTAAATACGGAACCTTATTTCCATGTTAGCAGCAAGTAACTTATCATATCAAGCAGTTATTTCTGTAAGTTCCCTGTGTCGCATTACTTATGATTAGGTTTGCTACTTTTCGATGTTACTCTGTAAAAAATAAGTTTGACTGAAATAAATTTATATAGGATAAACCTTTGTAAAACCACTCACTATTTTTTATTTTCTTAACAAAAATAATCATTTAGAAATCATCTCTAGTTTGCGTATAGTTTTTATACTTGCTGTCTGTCCGGTCTCCGTTCCGCTCTGAAAGGCTAGGGGTTGCTGTCAGTCATCTCAGTGGACCACTTGTAGTGTAGTTTCACTGTCACTGGCATTTCACCCTGTTCTGACAGATCTCATTGACTGAAGCAGCACTAGAATGCTCTCATTCATTTAAATGACTGTCAATCATCAAGACTCGCACAGACTTTCATTTGCCAGCTACAGCGCCTGTCATTCAAAGCGCCTACTTTGAAATGAGCAGGTTAAGGTGTAGGTAAGCTTTTGCTATAGGTATACGGTGACAGTTACTAGTTTGATTTGAAAATGGGGCGCATGAGGAAAACACTTAATGAATATTGTGCACAATACCCTGACCAACGGCTGAAGTCTCCGTGGCAGGACGAAGCGGGCCCGTCTGCCTTGCCTTCTAGTGAATCTGAGTCCAGCTGTGCTGAAGCAGGAGAGGGGGAGCTCAGACTCCGAATAATAAGTGCAAGTTAGTTCTGTTTAACTGTTTTGGTCTGTGCATATTATTTGTACTCATTTATGCCATAAAAGCGGTGTAATACAGTTTTATATACTGCATTTTTTACAGCTGATTTGAGACAATTTTTAAATTTGTGTAGGATCTTTATCTTTACAAGGTTTAGCTCCGCTGTGACCAAACGTTATTTCAATTAGAATGTTGGCAGCCATGGTTTTGTTGCAGTTTGAATATGATAAAGGGGTTTTGCTAAATTAGACGTTTCTCAATGGCATAAAAAGTTTTTTTTAAAGCATAAAGGTCGATTTCACCCATTCTCTGCTTGAATTGAAAAATAAAGATCGAAATAAAATGGTGAATTCTTTCTAAAATAAATGTCGATATTAATCGTCGATTTGGCAAAAAATAAACGATAAATAATAAACGAATAGTAGCAAGCCTACTTATGATAAGCACATACTAATTTATTTATCACCATGTCAATGTGAACTTTCGGCATTATAAATTAAATGCACTTTTTAGACATCAAAACAGTATAAAAACACAAAACAGGTAAACTCAAAAATTAAATTAACACAATAGTTATTACTTTCCATTCTGTCTACTTTTCGTTGCTATATTTGCTTTGAAATAAGCACTATATATAGCCTTAGACGACTGAAAGGTAGAAGCATTTAAAATCATCAAAACATTTACACAACATGTATGCGTAATACGAGTACAGTATTAGTAATAATACTGGCACAAATTCGTAGGTCATTATAATTTTTAAATTATGTACTGTATTTCTTTTTATTAGTCTTAGTTTAAGAAGTTGTATTTAGTAACTACAAATACATTGCAAGAAATATGTAGCATTTTGTAATGTAATTTCGCAATGAAACCAATTAGTATTGTGTGACAATCTAGCTGTATTTATTTATTTTAGTTTAAAATAAGGCTTTGTATGGTAAGGTGTACTGTAATAACTGAATGCTATTGTATGTATTGTATTTGAATTAATTGTGCAGGGATTTGCAAACTGAGGGAATCCAGTTACAAATAAAAGCATAGGCATCTTTCTGTGCCATTTGTCATTCAAACAGAAGTTGTAAGCGTAATATTATGAGAAAAATAACCAGAGCTTGCTGATGCTCAGTGCCTTCTATACGCGCTGCAAAGGAAACATGTGCTAACATGAGAGGATCCAAAAGTAAAATATCATGAGCTGTTACAACACATTACATTTTTGGTGGATTGCAGTTCATTTTCAGGAAGGCATGTGCATATAAGCTATATCATTTTTTTTTGTATCAGAAAGCATATACTGCACCTACCCTAATCTCTCACTCACATCCAGCACCTGTGTGTGCAATTATTATTATTTTTAAAACTGACATCTCGATATTTTGGACAACCTGCCTGTCTCCAGACATGTTCCGTAGCCATAACATGTCGGTGTAAACAGACGGTGTATGCCATTGTCGTCTTAAGTAGGGGACACAGCTCATTTGCATACTTCTGACAATTCTTTAGATAAAATCTCTTGGTAACAATCTGTGATGGTAAATCACATCTAAACCCATTACTGGCTGGTAAAATAACCAGGCAGTAGTTTTATAAATTGTGTGTTATATATTTAGTGTTATATATATATTTATTGCATTTAAATAGTGCTTTTTATACAAAAGTATTGCAAAGCACTGTACAGTACATAGCAGGAAAAAAAAACAACCCACAATACATTTGTATAGCTTGTCACACATGCAACTGCCAAGTCAGACCATTTAAATAACAGTATACACATAATACAAAAGCAGCATTTTTAAAGTTACATTAAACCCCACTAATATAAGAAAGCCATTTTATAAAAGTGCGCTTTTAGTCTTTACTTGAAAACTGTAGCCCTGTGGAACCCCAGACAACTTCAGATCATGGTGATTTGACCTCCGCAATAGAGACAAACTGAAACCTATCAGACAGAAAAGATTTGAACCAGGATAGGACAAGGCCAGACAGTCCTACTGTGCTTTCAAGACAATAGGATGGAATGGTCTACAGTATCAAAGGCAGCACTTAGATCAAGAAGAATTAATACTGATGGAAAGCCAGAGTCAGTTTATCAACAGGTCATTCATAACTCTGACAAGGGCTGTCTCAGTGCTATGTGCAGCACGAAAACTAGACTGAAACTTCTCGAATATAAGTGTTAGAAATGTTTGTAACTGAATTGCAACAACTCTTTCTAGAACCTTATCTAAGAATGATAGGTTGGAGATTGGCCTGTAGTTATTGAGGACTTTAGGGTGTAGCATCAGAGTGGGTCATAATATCATTCTGTGTATGAAATTAACAGAATTGAAATATACAAAGGGGGGTCTTAAGCCATTCTCTGTGTCTACTTCATTTCTGCTCACAAACTTCCCCACTGACAAAGAATTCTTTTTGAAAGAGTCGTAAACCAACTGCTGGACAAGTGTTTTATCTTTTCCTCTCATTGAATTAATCATTTAGACGTCAGCAGTATCTTGCAGAAGGCATGTCAGACAGTTTTGAGTATGCTTTGACACCTCGACAAAGAACAGTACATCTCATAAATAGAGCCGACAGGAGTCGAAACCACAGACCAATTAAGAACAATGGTTTGTCTCTGAACAAGAACAACCAATGAGAAACACCCCACGTCGACTCGGGCGCAGCCCAAAATAACTAATCACAGGGTGGAAGTCAGGACAACAAAACCAGCCGCGCGACTTTCAGAAACGCTTGAGTTTCCCCAGAGAGCTGGAGTTTGCCCTATGAGAGAGCTTCCCATACGAACTTTCCATGCTTGCTTCCCATACAAGCTTCCCATGAGCTCCACACATTAGAAGTGTGCCCCACAGAAGGAACAGCACTCCAGGCAAGAGAAAGAAGGGCGCTCCACCCGCTAGAAGTGGCTTGGAGTTCAGAGGAATGAAATGGAAGCTAAACTGCTCTGAATAAAGTTTCTGAATCATGGGAGCATAAGTGCTCAAATTCACGGAAGGAAAGGATGAACCAATGTTCTTAAGCGTGGCTAAAATCAGCTTTGAAGAGAGCCGTAGCTCTTTGCCCTACAAGAGACTGAAACAGTAAATGGAAGCATAGCCAGCAGCTGGACCTAAGGTCATGTACTAGCCATACAGAAGAATTGGAACAAGAACACTTCTACACACTACATAACTCTTCAATTGCAACGCATTATCTGAACTGAATTACTTCTGATCAACTGAACTATTTCCAGTTGGAAAACTGCCAACAACAACTATAATGCTGCTAGACTTGGAGATCAACAAGCTGATCTCCATTTGAAAATAACTATTTGTTTATTGCAGTCCAGTGTTCATCAACACAGATTGACTTCTTTATATGGAAATCGATAAGTATTCAACATATCTAATATAGTAACTGTAGTAAATGCTATCAAGTTAGTTGATAAACTGTCCTAGGAATAGAATATAACTTCCTGTTTTAGAGTGTGTAAGAAATGTGTCTTGTTTGTTGAAATGTGCAACTCAAAGGAGTTGTCTCGTAAATGCAGAGAATTTGATCATTGCCCCATTTCTGAGTTAATTTGAATATATAATCAACTGAGGTTGATAACATATTATTAGTTTGGTACATCACGTCTAAACTAAATTAACACGGTAAAACGAATTTGCTAAATGAGGTACTGGAATGTTGGATTCCGTTCTGAATGGGAAGTTGAATTAATTCTCGTGCATATTGACATGATCAATTACAACGAGAAACGGGTATTGGAAATACTAATGCAAAGTAGACAGTGTGTGATAAGCCATATTTAATATTAGTATATTAACCATGTATGCTAATGATGTTATGGTCGTTTTAATTGTTTGACTATGGAATCAATGAACTGTACACTTGACGCATATCTCTAACCAATAGCCTTTCCTTTCTGTAATATTAGATTAGTTGTGCACCCCTTTTTTATTCTTAAATAAACTATTGTTTTATATTTCTGACACATTGTGTGAATGTCGGTTATTGTCTAAGGTAATCTACATGAGTTCTACATGATCCCGCTGAACTATTATGGTATGTCTCAGTTATTAACATTTAGACGTTCTTAAACAGGGCGCCTAGAGACTAATTTATATTTAAATAAATTGTATACCTAATTCACTGCAGGGTCCAAATTGTGTTTCTTAAGCATTGGGTTTACAACAGCTACCTTAAGTGCTGAGGGAACTATACCAGAGGAAAGTGAACCATTTATAAATTTTAAAATGTGGGTATTAATAACACCAATAATATAATTTAATAGTTTTGTAGGAATAGGATGAAGAGAGCATGTAGTAGCTCTCATATGTTGAACTAGCTCTGTCAGTTCCTGTAAGGTAATCAAAGAAAAAGCCCCCACAGTAGCCTTAATAGGTGTAGTTGGTAAAATTCTGCAGGAGTCCTCCTTAATAGAAGGTGTCTGTGGAGTCTCATTTCTGATGTCTAGTTTTTTTTTAAAGAAATGTAAGAAGTCATTGCAGCTTCGAGAGGAGCCAATGTCAAGGGTAGAACTATTAGGGGAAGGATTAATTAATTTGTCTAGGGTTGCACAAGTAAATCTAGGATTATTTTTATTTGTTTAAATTAAATTAGAATATGATGATCTAGCCAACACCAGAGCCTTCCTATATTTAACCAGGTGGCCCTTCCATGCGATGTAAAAAACATGCAACTTAGATTCCCGCCATCTCCATTCTAGTTTAACGACCCTCATATTTCATAGGAAATATAGGAATTTGATGAAGGTTACTGTAGCATACACCTCTGTGTTTACTCAGCAGGAATGGCAGGATACTTTAACCTTAATTTGACATGCCTCTTTAGATTCCCTCCCCTCCCCAGTTCCTAGTTTAAATACCTTGCTAGGTGGTGTTCGATGTTATCCGCTAGCCTGCTTGCCCCTGACCTATTGAGGTGCAGTCCATCTTTCCTATAATATCTATTTCTTTTCCAAAAGCAATCCCAGTTGTTTATAAATCCCAGCCCTTCTTGCACACACCAACCAGCCAGCCAAGTATTTAAGGCCCTAATTCTACTTAACACTTCATCCCACCAACAACAGGTAGTAGACTTGAGAGAATAATTCTGCATCCTAACGTTTTCAGCTGTCTTGTTAATGATTTAAAATCCTCTTTCAGAATCTCAGATTTTCTGTTCCTTATGTCATTGGCGTACCACAGGGATCAGTATTAGGTCCTCTGCTATTCCTAATTTACATTAATGATTTAGATTCTGGTATAGTAAGCAAACTTGTTAAATTTGCAGATGACACAAAAATAGGAGGAGTGGCAAACAATGTTGCAGCAGCAAAGGTCATTCGAAATGATCTAGACAGCATTCAGAACTGGGCAGACACATGGCAAATGACATTTAATAGAGAAAAGTGTAAGGTACTGCACGCAGGCAATAAAAATGTGCATTATAAATATCATATGGGAGATACTGAAATTGAAGAAGGAATCTATGAAAAAGACCTGGGAGTTTATGTTGACTCAGAAATATCTTCATCTAGACAATATGGGGAAGCTATAAAAAAAGGTCAACAAGATGCTTGGATATATTATGAAAAGTGTTGAATTTAAATCAAGGGAAGTAATGTTAAAACTTTACAATGCATTAGTAAGACCTCACCTAGAATATTGCGTTCAGTTCTGGTCACTTCGTTACAAAAAGGATATTGCTGCTCTAGAAAGAGTGCAAAGAAGAGCAACCAGAATTATCCCGGGTTTAAAAGGCATGTCATACGCAGACAGGCTCAAAGAATTGAATCTGTTCAGTCTTGAACTAAGAAGACTACGCGGTGATCTGATTCAAGCATACAAAATCCTAAAAGGTATAGACAATGTCGACCCAGGGGACTTTTTCGACCTGAAAAAAGAAACAAGGACCAGGGGTCACAAATGGAGATTAGAAAAAGGGGCATTCAGAACAGAAAATAGGAGGCACATTTTTACACAGAGAATTGTGAGGGTCTGGAACCAACTCCCCAGTAATGTTGTTGAAGCTGACACGCTGGCATCCTTCAGGAAGATGCTTGATGAGATTGTGGGATCAATAAGCTACTAACAACCAAACGAGCAAGATGGGCCGAATGGCCTCCTCTCGTTTGTAAACTTTCTTATGTTCTTATTTGTACCAGCATGTACAATGACCACAGACTCTTTTGTGATTTAATAATTTGTGCACTCTTGACTCAATATCCTTTACTTTTGCTCCAGGGAGGCAGGTAACAACCCTAGTTACAGGATCTTTACGGTTAAAATCACTGTTGACATAGCGTAGAATTGAATCACCTAGTAACACACCCACCCCTGTTTTCATCCAGCACTAGGTCGGCATTGCTCAGTGCTTGGAATCTATTAGCTAGATCAATCTCTTCTCTATGCTGGCTGCTCGGTGTCGTCCTCCTCTTCGTACTTTTTCTTAGAGTTACCCAGTCCCCACTCACTTCCTGTCTTTCATCCATATTTACCTCCTCAGGTCCCTCTACACATACAGTTCCACTGTCATGCTGTGGCACTGAAACGTCAAATGGAGCAAGCTCATTTATAAAGTTAAAATCAGAGTCGTTTTTAGTCATACCTTCAGTATCCAAAACTAACCAAGTGTAAATTAATTAATTTTGTTAAAACTATTTTCAATGAACTGCTTATTTTAATTTATGCTTCTAAGTATTCTAATTTTGTTTTTCAAGTCCGACATCCTTCTGCATTAAAGAATACGTGACAGAGTACTTATTGCAAATAAAGTCTTCCTTAAATTCAGATGTGTTGACCACCATATTCATTTCACAAGAGATACAGATCAAAGCAAGCATTTCAGAATCCATAGAGTGTGGAAGACAATAAATAAATAGGATTTACAATAATTTAACAATGAAGAGATCAGATAAAAAAACTGATGAGAACTGAGTAAAAGCAAAAGGTAAAATTATAGCATAGGATACAAGTGACTTACCCCTGTTCTGGAGCCAACACAGTTCTGCTCAACCAGCAGCCTCTTGCAGGTTAATAGGACTGGTGGACGTCTTAGAATCTGGTGACTAGCAATATATATATAATTTTAAAATTCATTTACCAATCACAATAAAGCCTCAATGGAAATCTTCAGTAAATCACAGATTAAGAGTGATCTCTGCCTGTTCTGTACTCTAACTGTACTTAGACTGCCCGTTCATTTTTTTTTAATGGCTGGAAATTATCGCCATCTTTTATGAATATGGACTGTAGTATTTTCCTACTGTTATGATGGGTTTGTTTTATTTTATTTTATTTTTAAAATCTCAAAACCAAATGATGCAATTTCCATTATTCATCAATTCACTCATAATCACGCATAGCAGGCCTACACCATTGCTTCAATGAGTCTTGTCTCTCTGGGATCCTCCAATTAAAACCCATGGTTAGATCATGTGATCTGCTACTGCTAGTACTGTGGTTAATAGCAGATAGGATTTTAAAATTGAGACTTACCTCCTCTAAGCAGCCAGAACGATAGGTTATGAATGTAACTCTGGTTCCCTGAAAGAGAAGACGACCAAAAAACAATACTTTTGGGATATGCGTGCCACAGGTCAGGTATTTACTAAGCATTTTAAGTCAGAGCTGCCGATAGGCCCCTCCAGGGAGTGATGTCCTTGGTCCCGCCTACCGAGGGAATAAGTAGACACTCCATGGACATCACGTTCTCTTTTGCATGGAACCCGCAAATGCGAGTGATGCGACCTCACAAGGTTTGTTGGTCATCTTCTCTTTCAGGGAACCGGAGTTACATCCATAACCTATCGTTCCCTGTCAATTCGAAGACGACCAACAACCAATACTTTTGGGAAAGTATATCAAAGCCGTCGCGAGGGAGTGTGAGCGGACAGCAGATGAGGGACGTCTCGCTACCACCAAACTAATCTTTGTGGTGTGAGCATGCAACCTCAAAGACCCTTGTGCCTAATGAAGGCATAGAGGAATCTACCACATTGAGTCGGTAGAACCTTGTGAATGTATGCAGAGTAGCCCAGCTAGCTGCTATGGAATGTATAGGCTCAAACAGGGCCTTAGTGAGAGCCTCCAATACCACGTCTAGATTCCATTCAGGGAGGAGCACCAGAGCACCCTTTAGAAAATGGGTCACTAGTATATGAGCGCCCAGGGACACTTAAGAGTCAATGGGGACATGGCATGCAGATATGGCTGCGAGGTACACTTTCAGCGTAGAGGGGGATCTACCCTCTAGCAAGTCTTACAGAAACTGTAAGATGATTGCTATAGGGCAATAAACAACAACCTTATGAAGGGGGCTGTAACATTCTGCAGTGTACCGACAACTGCGTCTGAGAGCCCTATGCAGACAGACGGTCCCGTTCAGGGGCCAGACCCACAGTTGGAGTCTGCTCGGTTCTGGGTGCCAGAGAGTGCCTCTCGCCTGACTGAGGAGATCCATGCACAGCGGGATCTCCCAGGGCTGGCCTTGCAGTAGTTGGCAAAGGTTTGCAAACCAGATTCTCCTGGGCCATCTGGGAGCCACCAGGAGAACTATTGCCTCTTCTCTCCGAACTTTCTCTAGGAAGGCCGGGAGCAATGGTATTGGCAGGAATGCGTACACGTGTGCCCTGGGCCACTTGTGGGCTAGGGTGTCGATGCCTAGTAGAGCACCGCAGTGGTGGAGGGAGGACCATAGGGGGCAGTGAATCATCTCTGCCATGGCAAAAAGATCAACTTGGGCCCTCCCGGACTGTTCCCAAATGTGCTGTACCACCTGAGCTTGGAGTCGCCATTCTGACGGGTGAGGACCCTCCCTTGAGAGGAGGTCCGCGGCCCAATTCACCCAGAGGGATAGCAGGTTCCTTTTTTCCCAGGTCAAAAGCCGAAAGGCTATGCGGTGCAACTCCGGGGAATGAAGTCCTCCCTGGCGGTTGACATACGCTACTACAGACATGTTGTCCGTGCAGACATGTTTCTTCTGGAGCACTGGGAGGAAATCCTGGAGAGCGAGGTGAACCACTTGCAATTCCAGCGCATGTATGTGCAGGAATGTCCAGTGACCCGACCAGGACCCGCGGACCCTTTGCCTGCCTAGACCGCACCCCAACCCGAGTTGGATGCGTCTGTCGTCACCACCTGATGGCTGTGGATCACTCCCATCCTTACACCTTCGCACAAGTGAGAGGCTTGCCTCCACCAGTGCAGGGCTTCCCAGCATACGCAAGACACGGTCAACCGACGGTGTCTGTCGCGTTTGGGGTGTAGCCGGAAGGCATTGAGCCACGTTTTGAATCGGGTGCATGTGGAGTAACCCTAGTTGGATGGCTGATGAAGTTGCGGCCATCAGACCCAATAGTTTCTGGCACAACACCAATTGTACTGTGGATCCCTGTTGAAACAGGGTTAGACAGTTGTGAATTGTGGCCACTCTGTCGTCCGACAGGTAGGCTTGCATTGTAAGGGAATCCAGCCGGAGACCCAAGTAAACCGTACTTTGCACCGGTATTAATTGGCTTTTTGCATCGTTGAGGGTGAGACCCAGCCTCGACAGATACTCCGTCACAATCGCCATGTGGGCCACTGCTCCTTCCTGTGACTGGGAACAAATCAACCAGTCGTCCAGGTAGTTTAACACCGTGATTCCTTGCAGACGCAAGGGGGCTAGTATGAGTAAACAATTAATTAAATCAATCTATTTGCATCAGTAACTCAAAAATAAAACTACATATTTCCTATGTGTAGGGCTTCCGCCCTGCCACATGCCAGTATCTATACGACCGGCACTTTGCTACTAAAAGTAGGTTGACGACTCTTCCAAAGGCTAGGCATTGTTACACATAGGAGTTGGTAAGGTCAACATTTTGATAGGTTCATCTTGTCCGCCATATTTGCTGGTATCTTGGCCAAGTTATCATACTTTGCACATGCCCAGTGGTTATCTTGCTGTAGTAAAGATGGCAAGAAGAGATAGAATGTCGCTTAAGAGACAGAGCAAGATTTGTGGGAAGAAAAGTTGTGGGGAGCTGGAGTTGGGTCAAGAACCAGTGACTACAGATGACATGAACTAAACAAGAGCACTATCTAGTTGCACAACCTCTTTGGGCTTATCCATGTTAGATGACATTATTTACATTTTCAGGCTGGCATAAATTATCAGTCTGTATTTTAAGGGCACATTGCAGACAATTAGTGGCATTTCAGTATTTATTAACCACTTCAACTCCAGATGTAAAAATGAAACCTCTTACCAGGTACCAGATTTTGAAAATAATAATAATAATAATGTTTTCAAACCTGTAATTGCTATAAAATGTTAACATGTGATGAATAAAACACAAATGACCTAAACTATGTTTTTCATTAACCCTTTATGCTGCTGTGTACTACATACCCATATTCAATAGAGATAAAAAAAAAGTTTTCTTTTTTGAACAATGAAAACAAAATGCTGCTAGTAACACAAATAACAATAATAATCAGTAAACAGTAATTATCAAATTAAAATCAAACAACATCAACATCATTGTGATTCTTGAAATGAATTATTGTTTACGACTGTAAGTCGCCCTGGATAAGGGCGTCTGCTAAGAAATAAATAATAATAATAATAATTATCTGTGCCATTTAATGTTCAATACAACAGAACCTGGGGTTGCCTTCGCAACCACTGCACATTTTTCTTGTCTTTTCTTTTGTTTTCATTTTCTTTCTTTTGTTTTCATTTTTGTAGCAGATCCTGCACCTTTGTTGCAGTCTCTGCTTCCCTTGTGTTGTTTGTACTGTTCTTGGCTCCACATCCTCTTCATCATCATCGCTGAGTGATAAGTCAGCATCACTGTCGCTGGTATCGAAATCCTCCGAACCAACTTCACTCCCGTTGCTCATTATAGAAAGACCACATACGTTGTCATGTTTAGCTTTCGCTAAAAATTATATAAACTACAACTAAACAAGTAAAACTAATAATAAAAATTGTTGAAGTGGTTAATCAAACTTTACTAAAACAAAGACACATAACTGTCATATGTAATACAGGTATTCCAGATTTAAAAAAATAAAACACATAGAAAACCTTTATATATTTAATGTTAATGATACAGAGTGAAGAAACTTTTATTTCTGGAGATTCTGTATGACATTTGCATATAAGGTGGCAAAATCATAAAACCGCCAACCCCAACAGAAGCTGCCTGGGTATATTAAGATATTGTTCAATTGCATTTGAGACATGAGAGGCTATGTTTGTGCAGTTCTCGTTTGTTACTGAGCATCTGGAATATCTGAGTGCATTTGTTTCTGCTTTTTTAAGTATTCAGAAGAAAGAAATCATGTTATACACCAGAAATATAGCAATATTTTGTTTTTAAACATAATTTGTAAATCACATTTAGCAATCCTAATTTCATGAGGCTTTATTTGAATATGTGAATAGGTGCTGTAACATTAATACCACACTAATATGTAGATCTTTTACTAGTCCCAACTAGTTTGACTCCTTACCTCACCAAGTGAATTACTATGTTTGGGGCCAAATAGCTATAAGTTTAAATCCTGAGATCCACATGTGTAAGGTTGCAGTAACTGACCCACTAAATGTGGAGGCATCCTTGCTATCAAGATCCACTTGAGGGACTCTGTTGCCCGGTAGAGTTCAGATAAGTAAATATTCCATAAACCCTAAGATTCTCGAAAGCAAACTGCTGCTACCACATAAAGGTAGTACTGCTACCTTGCACAGTGGGTCTTACAATGTGAACCTACAGATGTATATTCAGATAGAATGATCATTTGTATCATTACTTTTGCTTAAACTGAATCCAAGTATTGGCCGGAAAACAGGTGAAGTAGTAGGAATTGCATTAAGAGATCTCCATCTCCCATAAGCATTCTGCCTATGCTGCTTCAATGAATCACTAATAGAATCCACAAATTGCTTGAGGGCAGTTGGCAGTGAGGTAGAAGAAAAGAAAAGATTTTTCGACACTGTTGATATTCAAAATGCATTCATATCGTCTTTTATATAAGTACAGGCTAACTTCACTATAACGAACCCTTCTTATAACTAACACCCGTTTTTAACGATCCCAACAGGAAGAACCGATTTTTTTTCAATTCAAATTAGCCCTATAAAACGATCACGTATAGGATCGACCTGGATACAACGATCTCAGTACTGACTGACACTGAACTTTCTCCAGTGTCAAGTGTGTTATTCTCTCAGTGAAAACAAAGACCATGGTTGACTAATTCAAAGATAACGCTAATTCAAAGATGACCTATTGTAGTACGAATCATGCATGACAAATGGAATTGTTGCCTGTCTGTCATCTTTACACAAACTGCAACCAGGCAACAGGCGTGAGGAGCAATCTACGCTGGATAATTTTTTTCAACAGAAAGGACGTGTAATTACTGTATTCAGCATGTAAGTGTGCATTCTTTCTTTTTCATTTCTTTACCGTTTTCTCTTAAACATACCACAGGGGGAATTAGTGTTGGTGTAATTTATATGTGGAAACGGGTTTATTTTGTGTGCTTTTTGATCAAATGATTGTTTACAGACAGGCGCTCGATTGAGACTTGCTGCCTGCCTGTCTTGTATGTGTCCTCTGTGTGTTACCATCGTTGGTAGCGTCACATGACCCGTTTGTTTACTTTCTGTTTTGTGTTTAATAAATCCTGCGCGTCTGTGCCGCCGTTTCAACTCCAACTCCCATGTCTCTCTGTCTTGCAATGTGGTTACCCACACATGAGACACAAGTACCTTATCACAATACCTTTTAAATGTTGATCAATGTGAAGGAATCTTCATAAAAGTACTATATATTGATGTTCAATTCAAATTTGCCGTTTTGTCATTATTCTGATACAGAAAAATGCCAAACCCTATTATAGTGAATACCCTGATATAACGAACATTTCTCAATTATTATTATTTGTTTATTTAGCAGACGCCTTTATCCAAGGCGACTTACAGAGACTAGGGTGTGTGAACTATGCATCAGCTGCAGTCACTTACAATTACATCTCACCCGAAAGACGGAGCACAAGGAGGTTAAGTGACTTGCTCAGGGTCACACAATGAGTCAGTGGCTGAGGTGGGATTTGAACTGGGGACCTCCTGGTTACAAGCCCTTTTCTTTAACCACTGGACCACACAGCCTCACCAAGGTCCCAAGGGGGTTCGTTACAGTGAAGTTAGCCTGTACTTAACTGTAATGAGTGGCCCATTACAACAATAATCCTTACCTGAAGCAGAACTGAGGATATTTTAGATGCTCAGTAGACCATGCTTGGGTTTGTGTGCAACTGTGTAAAAACGTGCCTCGAGGCAAGTTCTCTTTTTAATATGAATAATATGTGTTTCTTATCATGCAACTGCTATGACCTTAAAGAATACATCAAAAACAAATTAACACATCTAATAAAACAATAATCATTCTTTATTTGTGACTTTTGTTTGAAATGGCCAACACTCTAAATCTAAACACATCTACCCATTAAAGAATCATTTTGAAAGGTAGCATATATCAATAAAATAAATGACCCAAATGTATTTGTATTGTGTATTTTCAATGATATATAATTTAAAATAACAGGCCCTTCACAGATGGGTTTGGTGGATAGTAAATTAGGTTAATGTAGGAATAACCAGAACAGATTTCACTTCCTATAGTTAATACGAGACAGCTAAGAGCATTCCTTTACGACATCGATATGTACAGGTTAAGATCCTTCTTTTAGTCCTGAAAAGTGAACACCCCAGGTAACATCTAGAACCCTTCTGACGTAGCAGTCCATAATCAGCCACAACATATCAGAATTATTAAAAATAAACTACAGACTGCATAAATATCAGAGCCTGCCAGTAAATATTTCTGTATTTTAGTTGTCATGGCACTGACAAAATGTTTACCATCAGCTAATTAAACCCCATCTTGCCTAACAATCAACAATAGAATATCTTCGTGTACATCACTACCTGTCAATAGTTTTCACTCTGTATAGATTGACGTACCTGTCAATTATGCCAGATAAGCCTATACAAGCACTTACATCAATATTACTATAAACTAAACCACACTCTGCATTTGATAATTGGAGATTAACTACTTGATGTGGCAAAAACGATACTTTTTCAGAAAAGACCTCAAAAGTATTTTTTTTTTCAACGTACTAAACCAAAATTGAGGTCAGTACAGTACATTATATTTTCCTCATTCTCAATTTAATAAAACAATCAACAGTAAGATGTTTGGGATGCAAAGTTTGTTCCTTTACTTAAATTGTATTTCTAACACTTCACAAATTACATTCCGTTGGTAATTGTTCCTGAATGAACAAATTATAAAATGGTATTTGTAAAGTGTGCATTTATTTATTCAATTGGATAGTTCTGAAAAGAATCTAGTAAAAGTACAAACAAAGTTAAAATAGTAAAAAATAGCAAATATATTAAATGATTACTTTTCACAGGTTTTTACAAAGGAGGACACGGAAAACATGCCCCCCCCCCATTCCTATCCAGTTTTAAATAACTTTAGCATAACAGAGGCAGAAGTGTTAAAGGGACTAGGAGCCCTTAAAATAAACAAATCCCCTGGGCCGGATGAGATCCTCCCAATAGTACTCAAAGAAATTAAAGAAGTTATTTACAAACCGCTAACCAAGATCATGCAACAGTCTCTTGACACAGGGGTTGTACCGACAGACTGGGAAATTGCAAATGTAATACCGATCCACAAAAAGGGAGACAAAACCGAACCAGGTAACTACAGACCAATAAGCCTGACTTTTATTATATGTAAACTTATGAAAACTATAACAAGATCTAAAATGAAAATTACCTATATGGTAACAATATCCTGGGAGACAGTCAGCATGGTTTTAGGAAAGGGAGATCGTGTCTACTAACCTGCTGGATTTTTTTGAGGATGCAACATCGACAATGGATAATTGCAAAGCATACAACATGGTTTATTTAGATTTCCAGAAAGCTTTTGACAAAGTCCTGCATAAAAGATTAATTCTCAAACTGAACGCAGTAGGGATTCAAAGAAATGCATGCACATGGAGTACTGATTAGAGGAGAAACCTCAAAATGGAGCGACGTAACCAGTGGTGTACCACAGGGATCAGTATTAGGTCCTCTGCTATTCCTAATCTACATTAATGATTTAGATTCTGGTATAGTAAGCAAACTTGTTAAATTTGCAGACAACACAAAAATAGGAGGAGTGGCAAACACTGTTGCAGCAGCAAAGGTCATTCAAAATGATCTAGACAGCATTCAGAACTGGACAGACACATGGCAAATGACATTTAATAGAGAAAAGTGTAAGGTACTGCACACAGACAATAAAAATGTGCATTATAAATATCATATGGGAGATACTGAAATTGAAGAAGGGATCTATGAAAAAGACCTAGGAGTTTATGTCTTCAACTAGACAATGTGGGGAAGCTATAAAAAGGCCAACAAGATGCTCGGATTTATTCTGAGAAGTGTTGAATTTAAAGCAAGGGAAGTAATGTTTAAACTTTATAATGCATTAGTAAGACCTCACCTAGAATATTGTGTTCAGTTCTGGTCACCTCATTACAAAAAGGATATTGCTGCTCTAGAAAGAGTGTAAAGAAGAGCGACCAGAATTATCCCGGGTTTAAAAGGCATGTTGTATGCAGACAGGCTAAAATAATTGAATCTATTCAGTCTTGAACAAAGAAGACTACGCGGTGATCTGATTCAAACATTCAAAATCCTAAAAGGTATAGACAGTGTCGACCCAGGGGACTTTTTTGACCTGAAAAAAGAAACAAGGACCAGGCGTCACAAATGGAGTTTAGATAAAGGGGCATTCAGAACAGAAAATAGGAGGCACTTTTTTACACAGAGAATTGTGAGGGTCTGGAACCAACTCCCGAGTAATGTTGTTGAAGCTGACACCCTGGGATCCTTCAAGAAGCTGCTTGATGAGAATCTGGGATCAATAAGCTACTAACAACCAAACGAGCAAGATGGGCTGAATGACCTCCTCTTGTTTGTAAACTTTCTTATGTTCTTATGTATTTTTTTGTCCTACATTACCAGAAGAATGATTCTCCAGGGCATCCACGAGAACCTGTTGACTTTGAATACATTTTTTTTGTAGGTTGAATAAATGATGCTATTTATATCAAAAGTCTTAGTTTACAAAGAATATGTGGAACAAAGCAGAGACATTTTAGTGCCTGCAGCGGAGTGTAGCCGATGTGAGAAACAATCTCCTGAAAGCCTTTTAACTCTTCATAGAAATCAATAACAGTTTGTTTACAGATTATTAAGAGGAAAAATTTCTAAAAAAAACAAAACAGAACTGCACTTCTCAATGAAGGAGGTGAACATTGTTTGAAAAAGTTTTGCTTTCAGTATTTGAAAGTTTGTCAGAATAACCTTTTTCTACATGTGCCACTAAGTCCTAATTTTCACGGCAATTTCTCTTCTTCCGGAAAAATAAAAATAATTACATGGAATATATTATAACCACCATATGCTTTGCTAAAGATGGTGGAAGGCCTCATAATAAAGATACTGTAGTGAACCACAAAATGCACTGAACTGTTCAAAGGTGTTTTTCCCCTCAGGTGTAGAGCAACCGGGAATGTTATACAGCAGTAACTATTCTTTTAAAAATGATGTTCAAAAGAATGTGCATTTAAACATTTATCTAAAATAAATGAATGGAATAGTATGACTTATATAGTTACAAAACTTAATAAGAATGTACTTTCACAACCAAAACATCATGAAATGTTTCCATTGTTTTAAACATGTATCTGACATTTAAACAAAATTTCACAATTTTTGTAAGCTGTGATAAATGGTAAACAGTCATCCAAAATCTTCTTTTTGCTGTCCTGTGGTTCTGAAGCCTTATATAATCTGACAACCTAGAACTAATGTTTCCACGTGGTAAGAGATCAGAAACTCTAATGTGCTTGTGAGAAAACAAATTGGTTCCTTGTTTCAATGAAAGG
The DNA here is from genome assembly GCA_030684275.1 of Acipenser oxyrinchus oxyrinchus. Taxonomy (NCBI): domain Eukaryota; kingdom Metazoa; phylum Chordata; class Actinopteri; order Acipenseriformes; family Acipenseridae; genus Acipenser; species Acipenser oxyrinchus. The sequence goes on from CM060247.1 coordinate 10,326,979, forward strand.
CAAGCAAATTAACAAGAATACTGTAAAACTTCAAATAATTGCCGGGTCTCAAATAATCACCTGTCTCCAATACGCGCCGGGTCTGCTGGCAAATATTGTAAATAAACGCTGGGTCTCTATTAAACGCTGGGTCTCTGTCATTGCCATTGAAGATGAGGAGGAGCTTTAGTGTAATGAACTGCTAATAAGTGACCGCGATGAAAGTGACTCTCAGGATTAATAAATAATATTAATAGAAAATATAATTTAAGGCAGGCCTACATGTAATGCATATTTGTTTAATGCAGTTATTATGTTATTAAAAGTTTTGATAATTTTAAGGGTGTTGAAAGTAGGCCAGATACAAACCTCTTGGTGTATTTTAATGTGTTTTGTTTTATTAATAATGTACAAGTTTGAGATTAAACAATACATTATTTTTGATAATGATACTTATTGCTTTTATTGTTCATTTTAAAAAACGTTTTAGAAGTTTGTATTATTATTATTATTATTATTATTATTATTATTATTATTATTATTATTATTATTAACATTGGTAGATCTAAATCTGTTTTTAAATACAAATTCATACTTCTGCTTGTTCATTTTCCAACATTTTGCATACCATATCCTTGTTAACCAGTGCATATAAAAAGACCATAATAATACTTTCGCTTTATACTTGAGGGTGTACAATACAATGTGATTTTGTTATAAAACAAAACTGTTACTTAGTTCCCACTGACACACAACCTTTTAACAAAGTTGCTGGAATGTTTAAATTGAGTTACGGTGTTGCTACAAGGCTTTGTGTTAGCGGCTTCTCAATGACCACATGAAGCATGTGAAGCTAGTGAGCTAATATAAATGCCGGTCTCAAATAATCACCGGTCTTCAGAGGCATTTAATTGAAGTTTTACGGTACTTAAACTGTTGTGAACACTAAATAGCCTTGGTTAAACAATTGTAATGTAATTACTATAGCACCTATACCTTTCACTGTGTTTTCAAATAATACATTATTATTATTATTTATTTATTAGCAGACACCCTTATCCATGGTGATTTACAATTGTTACAAAATATCACAGTATAAATAATCACATTACAAAATATCACATTTCAGAATATCACATTAGAGAACATCACATTACAGATAAGAGCACTTGTAATGTACAATAAATTCAGTAGCAAAAGATCAAATTCAAATAATAGCAACAACTAGGGATTACAGTAAATAATTACATGTAGTAGTAATTGTTGTCACAGACAGAGAGTAAAGAATTGTGAAAAGTCATCAGCATCACAAAAACGTACAAATGTATCTAATACATACTCAATCACGTCCAACAAGTATTGGGACTATGAATACAACTATACCAATTCCTAAAGCTTTTTACTTGAAAAATATAAACAAAAAGGAAAAACAATTACAATTTCAAAACTAATAAGAAACAACTTTAGATTACTTACAGTACTTGTCCCTAAATGAAATGTCTAGGATGTTTATTTATGGTTTGGCAACTTTATTGGCTCTGTTCCTTCTTTCTATGAGTCTTCATTTTGAACATAATAATCAACAGGAATTATATTTTAAAAAGTAATTTAAAACCTACTTAAATTGAAAACAATAAAACACCCAATAATACCCATACAGTGACCAAAACTGACCAATACACTAGAGCACAATAATGTAGAAAAATGCAAAAAACAAACCCCTCCCCCAAACTGAAACTCACACGGTAGACAATACAGAGCCAGTTTAGATTTTAACTAGTAAATTGGCTTTTAAAATGTATACAATGTCACGCACCAGGATGGAGTCATGATGAATAGACTCCATTGACAATCACATCCGAACAAGGTACTCTGTTTAAATGGACTCAAATACAGTATTAACATTCTGAGAAAATGGGAACTAGTTTATTCATGAACTAAAAGCAATTCAATTTACACAAGCATGTATTATGAATCCTGATATACTAATGTAGTTGTTCTGAAACATTAATGAGGAAGTATTTGTTCAACCATAGAATTTGTCATTGCATTTTAAACGTTTATTTCAGCATTGGAGCATTTACCACAATTGAGTGTTTATAATTACTGATATAATTTCTACTATAAATACTTTATAGATTGGTATTATATTATGTAAATGTGGAGAGTTAAACATTGTACCGTGGGCTTCTTTGACCCCCTGAGACTGTTTGCCTGGATCTCACTTGCCCTAGTGAATCCTTGAACAGTTTACTTGATGTTATTCATACTGTATTTCTATAATGTCTCTCCGCAAGATGGATACAGTGTCAAAAGCAAATTGATGCAGGTAAAAAAGCATTTGACTTTCGAACTTAGAAAAATGCGGACGCAGAACCTCCAGTAAATAACAAGAAAACAAATAATAATGTGACTCAATTATCAGGTTGGCTGACTTCCAAACTATTACAAGTTGGGTTCTGAGTATATGTACATATGTTTGGCTTTTGGTCTATCATTTCCAGTGATTTTAAGTCAGTCGTGACCTTCTGAAAAACTGACAGCCCCACCTTATTTCAATAGTGCTGCACTAAATGAACTGCAGTTTAAATACTTACAAGTGGCACTTTCAGCAGCCTATAAAACAGGCCAAACATGATACATGTTTGGAGCTTGTAAAAGGCCTCTCCAGTTCTTTACTTTTCATTTCAGTTTTCCATCATATATATATATATATACAGTATATATATATATATATATAGAGAGAGAGAGAGAGAGAGAGAGAGAGAGAGAGAGAGAGAGAGAGAGAGAGAGAACGACCAAGTGAAGGAGCCTTTGCGGAAGAATGTTAACAGTTTTAGTTGTACATTCAGCTGCTGCTATCAAAAATTACTGCAGTTAGCAAAGAGTATAAGCTTACTTTTATATGGTGTTCATTATGTTGAAGATGATGCCAAGGAATAGAATACAACCAAGAATGCATCTTTGTTATTTCTTAATGGAGGTTTGAAGTAGCAGGAAGATCAAAAGCCAAAATGCACTTCTAGTGTCTTTAGACATGATAAATTCAACAATATAGAAACTCAACAGAGATATTAGACATTAATTAGAAAGAGCCTGGGTAGTCAGATCCTGAGGAATTGAATTATGCCAGTAGCTGCGGTGCTGTCAGTTTCACAACATTATCACTTATGAAATAAATACTTTAGCATTACCATCTACTAAAGTAAGGATTAATTCAGAAAACATGCTTTATTCCTCTGTTCTATTTAGGTTGGCCATCCTTCCTGGTTTGGGTGGGACTGTCCTAAAATTGGGGGTCATTGTCCCTGTCACGAGTACCCCCTGTTTGGACCCCAAAATATCCCGGTTTCATTGAGTATGACAGTTTCATCTTGCTCAATGAAAAAAGGACTGAAAGAACATACAGTATGTTCCATGCAGCCTTATAGCTGTCCTTATCATTACCTGTATGAGTCATGTTGGGCTTAGGTAGCTTGAGTAAGAACATGTTATTTACATGCTTCCAGAGAATAGGCAGTATTTTTTCAGAAACTGAACTCAATTTAATAGCCGAAAACAAGGCCCAGAGACGTCTGTAGCAGCGCTTCAGAGTCCCACATTGAGAATTCAGAAGCCTGGTGCAAAGACTAGTTCAGGTACCATTTACACATTTAAGGCAAGAGAAACTAAACATATTGGTATCCCTGAATAGTTAATGCTCCTCTTCAAATATATGCAAATTATTTTTAAAGAGTTACAAAATAAAAGTTAAACAAGACACAATTGGGGCTACCTGTTTTCATTCACGTGGGATTACTTTACTTGTATCATGTTTTAACTTATTTTTGTTGCTTGGTCCTTTTTGTAGATACCACATCTTTATATGGCTGATGCCTTTGTTTTGCTTTATTTTTGTACATGTAAAATGTTTTGGTGAATTTAATTAAATCTGACATATTGTTTATTCCTCAAAGCTGAGAGGGGCAAATACAAAAAATAAACAAAGCACACATCTACTTTCAAATGTAAACTTTAATCCAAACCCTTAGTAGTATTTATAAGAAGACATAAAAGTGACAGAAAAACAAACAAAAAGATCAAACACCTTGGCAAATATGCAACATTAGAGGAAAATAGTCAAAATGATATCATGGCCTGCATGTCAGTCTGCACTTTGTTGAAGGTTTGGGAGACCATTTTGTTCCATTTACTGATTTAAAATCCAACAGTCGCTGCAGACTTGGAAGTGATAAATCATTCATTTAGACAGCAAACACTTTTTTGTATTCTTGCTTAAATAATAACATGTTGTTGTTGTTTTCAAGCTGGTTTATCATACAAACCTGCATGCATATTTTAGTAGCTATAATTCACAGCTGCATCAAGATAAACACTGGTCTCAGTAGGTATTTATTACCTCATGATTTGCATTCTCTAAATGTTATCTGTATTTAGATTTTGAGTACCCTGCATTTCTCTTTGAAAGTGTGGTCGTTGGATTGTTAGATTGACAACCTGACTACTCGTCATGAAATAACAAAACCCTTAGGGTTGGCAGAGAATTATTCATTTACTGACTAGGATGCTAAATGCCTGGTTTACATCTGGGCTTGTGTTGAAAAACCTGATCTCAATCCAACCTGTCACCAAAGTTGGACAGCCTCCTTATCCATCAGAAGAAAAAAAAAGATGCTCACGGATGTTAATAGCAAGGATCACAGGGCAGTGAGTGCTCTCAATGATATTAACCCAGATGAAGACATTACACAAAATGTTTTTTCTGTTCAGGTAGACTGCTTCTGATTATTTTATTTTTTTGTTTTGGACCCATCTGCCTTGCCTCGCATCATTTGGATATAGATGCTTGTCACTTCCTGCGTTAGAGCAGCTGGGCAGGATCATATAATCTCAGTCCCTATTTCAAACTCCTACTGTGGGAGTCCCGGTTCAAATCACGTTGATATCACACAACTGGAACGGAAACAAACAGAATCGATTTCAACTAAATCCCAGTGACAGATGAAAACAAGGCATTAGCTATAAGGCTAGCTGTAGGACTTTATTACAACCAGCTCCTTATTTACTTAATTGACCCTGCTGAAGATCAATTAAATAATTAAGGACCTTGCAATGGAATGGAATGGAATAGACTCTGCAGCATTTCCAAACATTCTGAACAAAGAATTTTCATTTTTTAAATGGTTTTTTTTTTTTTTTTTTTCTTAACCTGGACAGCCAAGCTCCTATAAATGTAATATAGTTTTAATAGAATTGTGTTTACAATTTAAGTTAAGAATATTTCTCAAGGCAAATGTACAATCTGCATGTCAATTAAGATTTCTTGAGAGGTTATTTATACCTCAATATCTTCATATTTGGGGTTCTTGTTTATAAAGCACCAGACAGTAATGTTCTCAAATGCAAAAAAAACCACAAAAAAAAACAACTGTAATTTGGACCTTGGTAGTTTGATCATGGATAGCAGTATGCAGTTTAGAAAACGAACAAAGAATCACCATTTTATGCAGTGCACTGTTTTCACTTCAGGCACTTGTCAATGTATTATTATTATTATTATTAAATTAACCAAACTCTTTTTAATCAAATGCACCAGCACACTGTATATTGAGCAAAGGGCCTTCCTTTTACCAAAGGTCAGATAAACAAACATAAATTAGTATTCATTACAAATACCTAACCACTCAATGAACAATAAAGTAACCTTGTTTATATTAAGCACACACAGGTGAATTAATTCTGCCCAGGTTTATATCTGCAGCCTCTTAAGCAGGAGATTTAATTTATTTTTCTGTTCTGTACTAGGCCAGCATGCTTGGCTAATTTATAATCAGACTCTAATATCCTTTCCCCATCTGGCATGTATGTAGGCTTACAAAACCAAGGATCAATGTCTGCAAATAAAGCTGAAATGAAAGGCAGGAATTTCAAGTAATTTCATGCCTTTCACATTAAATTCAATCTTACTATTGCATGTTTGTGCCACATTAAAGTAGTCATCAAACACAGTAGATACCACAGCGAAACAATTATTGTTATTATTAGTGTTATGTTGTACTCACAGGAGCGTCACATTTTCACTTTAAAGGGACAGATGTATTTTATAATGTACATACTTCTGTGTTATTATTTGCCCTGTTATGTCTGGAATCTTATGAACATTATATCAAGTTGACCAGTATGTTTTGACACATATCACTACCAATCAGCATCATTGATATCAGCTATGTTTTTAATGAAAAATGCATTTAGAAAATAAATCTTCTTTAAAAAAAGCTTTATGAGTCAGATCCAATTATCCCAATTTGACTGTAAAATAATATCTACTGAGTAATTACCTATTTATTTATTTTTTTTACCAAATATGTCATAGCTTAGCATTCACACACAAAGTTGAGTGAACATTGAATTAAAGTTACACATTATAAAAAATAAAAAAATAACAGCACAACTGCCCTGAATGCAATTATGAGATTACGTATATGGGAATACTTACAATGCGTCTAACACTTTTGCTCAAAAGACTTAATTGTTCAGAACATTTTGCCAAGCTACCATTTCATTCAACTGTGCCTGATTTTACGCTAGTCATTCTGTACTAAAGTTGTATCATCTAATGCATGAAGAAATACTTTCACTGAAAGAAGCTTAAGGGAATAGAACAATTAATCACTGGCATGACAAGAAGCAGAAAAAACTGTAAAGTTCATAACTGCAATTACCCAAAAGAAGACATACAATTTCAACAAATAGCATTATTAATTGCTGCTTTGGATAAAAGCACACTGTCACCATAACAATATATAACATGGAGTGATGGAGCAAATCCATTAGTGGTTGTCTTAACATGAGTTTTATGTGGGTTTTGTGGTTTCCAACCATTAAAATGAATGTTGAAGTGGTTAGAATTATGGTTGCGTGCACACCTTGCTACCAATAAGACCTGTCAATCTGTCAAGGTATGCATAGCTTTTTCAGGAGCAAGGTTGTGAATAAATTTTGCAACATCATCCTCTAAATGGTACTCCCACATCAAGTTGTAAATTTTACATGAAGATAAGGCTCTGAGAAATAATTGTATCATGGTTTGGGAAAACACAAAAAGCAGGACAGTATAACTGCTGGGAAATGACGATTTGTGACAGCTGGCATGATTAACATTAGCAGAAGTGTATTGATTTTGTAACACAACCTTGCACAACATAATTGTTGGCTATGACTATAGAAGGTAACACAGTCAGTGACAGATGTCAACTGTTGGATAAAAGCTTTTCCTAACTCCTATATATTGCTTGGACACTGTGTTAGGACCTGTACTCACATAGAGATAGGCCCCCTTTTCCCCTGATCACAGCCTTGATATAATGTGGCATATACTCCACAAGGTGTTGGTGCTGCCTTGAAGCCGTTCAGTCATTAATATTTCGGACTTGATAAGTCTCTGTCTTTTCTCTCTGTGCGTCATTAACTGTTGCAGCAGCTGTCTCTCTTGGTGATTGTTTTTCCTTCATTCCCTGCTCGACGTGCATCCACTATCATGTCTCTTTCTCCACAGCTTTAAAGTGCACATCGCATGACCATCCTAATTTGCATCTCAAATTCAGGTTGATGCCAAATACAATTGAGTATACAGCTCCTAACGAAGTCGCAAGGTAGTGTTTCTTCTCCATCATTTCCATTGCATATTTTTGTAGCTTGTCTTCCTATATGCCTAAATCTAAACAGCTTAATCTGCCCCATTCCATTTTACTTATCTTAGTGTAATAGGGTAACCCACGTCACTTTATTTAGGCACGTTTGATTTTGTTACTGTAGAATATTCACATTTGATTTAATGTTAGTTAAATGGGCAGCAGTGTGGACTAGTTGTTAGGGCTCTGGACTCTTGACCGGAGAGTTGTGGGTTCAATTCCGGGGGCACTTGTACCCTTGAGATTTACCTACGGTTCTTTACCTAGATTGCTCCAGTCAAAACCCAACTGTTTAAATGGGTAATTGTATGTAAAAAATAATATAATTGTATGTAAAAATAATGTGACATCTTGTAACAATTGTAAGTCGCCCTGGATAATGGCGTCTGCTAAGAAATAAATAATAATAGTTAGTTAGTTTTATTTTAACACGTTTATGAAGCATGTTTATTTTGGCATGTTAGTTTGTTGTAGATTTGCACAGATCTCACTGGCACGTTGATGCTCTCCTGTTCTCAGTCCCCATAGATGCTAATTGAATAATTTGAAGAAGCTGAGCAATAAAAGTTCCTGATTTCAAGAGATTGTTTTTGGTCCAGTGTGACATGAACCCGGGTTTGTCTGGAGTGGAGGTTGGACACAGCCAGCAGGAGCAGAGAAGGAATTGGACTTGTTTGTGTTCGGCGGTGGGTTGGGGAGAAAAATGAAAGAAACAGCCACCGACATTTAGAGCGAGGCTCCTGCTGTGCTTCCTGTCTCCCTCCATGTGTGTGTGTGTGTGTGTGTGTGTGTGTGTGTGTGTGTGTGTGTGTGTGTGTGTGTGTGGAGGTGTGTGTGTGTGTGTGTGTGTGTGTGTGTGTGTGTGTGTGTGTGTGTGTGTGTGTGTGTGTGTGTGTGTGTGTGTGTGTGTGTGTGTGTGTGTGTGTGTGTGTGTGTGTGTGTGTGTGTGTGTGTGTGTGTGTGTGTGTGTGTGTGTGTGTGTGTGTGTGTGTGTGTGTGTGTGTGTGTGTGTGTGTGTGTGTGTGTGTGTGTGTGGAGGTGTGTGTGTGTGTGTTTAACTGTTTTAGATTATAGTATCTTTTAAAAGGCTTTGGGTATTTTGGAGGAGTGCTGGAGACGAGGAGTTTGTAAAGTATTTGTTTATTGTTGTTTTTAGTAAGCCCGGTCTCTGTGATGGTGAGCAGCTCTGCATTTTGTTTTTAATTATAATTAACTATTTTTTTTTTTTTTTTTTTATAGAACAGTGCAAACCCCAGGCGGTGACTGTATATTCTAGACTTGTCCTATTTGTTAAATATAGTTAACCACCTGTATTTCATAAAACAATGTTCATTGCCCTGCATATTGTTGTGGTCTTAGTTTATTTTTCTTCTGGTATTCTGCCTACATTAGCATTTTCAATAACTCAGTCACTCAATAAGATTTCTATGTTCTCCACATTCATGACACACTTTTGTGAATGTATTTGCCTTTTTGCACTTTTAAGCATTAAGCCTTAAGCCTGAAAACTGATCTATCAATATGCAGTCATTATTTTCTGTCAATATGCTGAAATTTGCCATTCATTGTTAGCATCTTTTTCTACAGATTTTCTTTCTATGGATAAGAATGTCAATAATAAACCCAGTGTTCATCGTGTTCAACTTGAGTTCTTTCACCATGATCTCAACCTGTTCTGAAAAAGGATATTCTATAAAGCTATGCACAGACATGCTTGTTTTATGATTGATTTATGAAGGCAGTCTGTAGCTTAGATAAAAAATCTATTAACTTTTGATGACAACAGATTACATCTATACCACATGCCTACAGTGCTTTGCCATGGCACATTAAAGTGCTTGTATCTGTGACATTGTCAAAGCTCAAAAGGGCATGTTGTGCCTGTCTAGTGCAGTTTTCAGGGGTTCTGTACACAAAAATACATACACAGTTTGGTTCAATGTAAAAATCGGGTTTTATTTAAAAAACTAATAAACAAACAAAAGACTGTTTCAAGGGTCATAGAGTATAAACTGCAACTGTCTCAAAATATACATGCCACACAGGCTTCCCTCACTCTTACGCCATACAGGCTTTCACTCTCTGCTACCCACTCTCCCCACAAACACTATGTCTCCCTTTTATACCATGTGGCTGATTGACAATGAATTATTCAATCACCACCTGGCCACATTCCACACTTTTCTCATCCAATCAAACAATCAATCACTAACACATTTACACAATCAAGCAATGCCATCACCATGTAAGCCCCCAAACACACTCACACACACATGTACCCCCATGTGCTCTATGCTCTGTCAGACATCCTCCACCTTGTGTATCACACACACCCAGCTATCCCAAGGCCAACTCATCCATCCCATCCCCATCCCCCTTTAAACCCCAACCACTTCCCCAGAAGTCCACAAAATTGCTTTTCTTGGGAACGGGTTGTGGGTTGGGGGACGGGTCGTCCGCATTCCGGCACCTCCAGGAATAGACTGAGAACCGGTGACAGGGGACCCAGGTGAAGTGGATAGGGTGCCGGGAGTGCAGGACTGGCCTGACAGCTGCAGCAACAAACAGAGGCGAGAGCCCTGCAACTGCACAGCGACGTCCTGATCACCAGGGGGAGTGGAATGGGAAACCAGGTAAACGACTGTGCCCGGTGGTGCAGCAACCTAGAAACCAGGCCCCGTGAGGTCCAGGCACAAAGATCAGGTGTCTGGGAGCCCCGGTCCAGGGATCTGATTCATAGGAGTTGACATCCCCATGGTTAACTGCGCTCTTCGATCCACCACAGCTAAGTTTACCCACAAAATAGATTTTTTCATCCTCTTTTCCATGCAGGTTATCATCGCTGATATCTACAAATTTACAAATGCCCAGGGATGGCATTTAGTTGTAGAAAAACCTAGCAACAGTAATAGTCAAGGCGGTTGGAATGAAGTTATCCCAGAGGAGTTAATACGATTTATTGGACTCATAATTTATATGGGCATTGTATGGTTATTACCGAACGTAAGATGTGTGTTGCATGCTTCACTCCTGAATGCAACGGGAAAATGTTATGCATGATTCGCGAACGGCCTTGCTTCTCTCCTGATGCTGATAAACATCGCAGCGCTAAAGACAGCAGCAGATGGATTGGATTGAAAAGAAATGGACAGCCAAGATAAGTTAGCTGGGCTTGTCGATGAAACACCTGAGACAGTAGGTATCCATCACAGTGTTGTAATTCATGTTTTTAATCTTGTTTTTGATTTTCTTTGCAGGTATGATAAGATGCTATATAAAATAGTTGCTATAAATGCTTAGTTATACTGTTAATTTATCCCACAGTTCATTCTGACAGGTAATAAATGACCTAATTTTAAATAAAAACTACTTTTAATTAAAACAACTTCATTTTCCCTTGTTTTTTTCATACATTACCATGACATGATTCAAGGTTTTACATAAGATTTGGCAATGTACTTTGTGATATTTTGCTTAGTGAGCAGAGGTGGGACATAATTGGAAGTTTAACCCATAAGAAAGTCAAAGAACTGCCCTGGTTTTGCAGCTGTCCAACCATTAGTGAGCAGAGGCAGGACATAAATATGCCAGGGTAAGGGTGTAAAAATAGCTGAATTTCGTGCGATATTGTTTATTATAGAGACCTATATTGAGAACTTCAAAGTTATATTTCAAATTGCTTTTTACAGATTAAAAAAAAAATGTCATAAAACAACAGAGACATTGTAGTCCATTTAGTTACAAATCAATTTTCAAGAACTTTCTCAGAAAAAAATGATATACTTGCCACTTCCAAAATTCTAATTATGAAAGCTATCCGTGGCTTAACGGTAGCTGTCAATTAAAAAAAGTATACTGCTGGAACTGTATTTTGTTCAGTACAGAAAAGGTGATATGGAACAGCACTGGCTACAGCAATCTAGGATGTCTAACAAAGTCAGCACAAAAACATGAGCGTTCCCAAAGTCACTTGGGAGCCACTGTTACACTCAAAACTTTTGGACAAACCTGGATTGATGTTCAACTGAATGAGCAGAAGAAAGGCATACAATACATCACAATGAGCAAGCAAGAAAAAATTGTAAGGTTCTTAAACGCTTGATTGATTCTGTTGTTTACCTTGGCAAGCAAGAACTGGCATTCAGAGGGCACTATGAAGGCACTACTTCCTCACAGAGGCAATTTTGTGGAATTGCTTTCTCTGATTTCTGACTACGACAGCATGTTAAGCAATCACTTGTCAATAGCCACAGTATTCACGGGTACCTGTAATAAGATTCTGAACGGCTTAATCTCTTCGGTGCCTCGGGTTCTGCTAGATGCAGAGTATAGGAAGGAAGCTAAGTACATACCTATAATAAACAACCAATGTTGGAAACGCAGTTCAGCTGTCTTGTGTTTTCAGGTATGTGACTGACAGTGGCCCGAAAGAACGGTTGTTCTATGAAAATGTGTTACATTTACAAAAATAAAAATAACAATAAAAATGCTTTTATAAAGACAAAATTCCCATTGGGCTTTTTTTAAATTTTTTTTTTAGATTCTATAGATTTTTTGGTATTACTATGCAGAACAGCCACTATAAGATCATTTATTAAAAATGTGCACAGATGAATCTACTAATGCCCAAATTATATATATAAGTGATAGAGCCCGTCGATGTGGGCTGTACCGTGTGGTAGATGACCATGCCTGGAGTTATGCGTCCCGAGTCGTAGGCGAGGGCGCTAACAAAATTCAAGGTCATCTACCACACAGTAGAGCCTGCATTGAGAGGGCTCTATCGCTATTAGAAAACGATTTATTTCTTTATTTTCTCTTTAAAAAGAAAACTTACAAAGACATACATGTAGAGAAAACGTTAACATTATTAAAATTATTATTATTTGGCTAACATTTATTTATTGGATCTTACTTTTTCTTATTATAATTTATTTGGACATGTACAATTGTTGAGTAGTCCGTGTAGCATTGAGTCGGACTTGAAACTTGTTGTTGGAGGCGGGGCATCCGTCAAGCGGGCAGGGAGCAGATTGGCTGATGCGGAAAGAACTGGAGCAGGGTTGGCAGTTTGATTGGCTGGTTTTGAGGGACGGTGGTGTTTGGATCCAGCTGATGACAGAATTGTGGTCCAGTCGTGTCTTTCCTGTTGATTTGCTGTCCAGTAGCTGCGAATTGAGCCTTCATTACTGTGTCCTGTCATAGACATGATTTCCCTTGTTCTAGACCAGTGTTAGAAAGTATGTTTAAATTGCTTTTTATGTTATCAGATTAGTTGTAGATTAGAATGTTAAGGGAAAAAGCCAGTATTTATGCACAGATTGATTTAAAATATAATTCACACTTAAGCACTTCAAAGTTCCCGCTAGATCTGGAAGCTGATTGGCTGTTCGCACTCAATCGTTTTCTAAATATATATAGATAGATAGATAGATAGATAGATAGATAGATAGATAGATAGATAGATAGATAGATAAATAAATATACACATTGCTGTGCAAAAGTCTTAGACATGTTACATTTTTCTACTCTGATGCATTATGAGCATCAACACTTTAATCAAAGCCTCCCCACTAGTGTTTTCTACTATTATAACAACCTTGACTTATATAAAGAAGGAAAAACATTGAGTGAAATAGCTCGCATCACTTGATTTTCAAAGTGTAGTATCCGAAGCATAATCAACAAGTACAGAGAAACATCATTTGTAATTGACAAACCCAGGACTGGACCCAAAAAGCTGTCTAACAAGGATGATCACCATTGTTCCATAGTCCAATTTCTTGTTCTCCTTTTTTAACAGAGGTATTCTTACTGCAACACATCCTTTAAGTCCTGATTTTATGGACAGCGACACCTGTGCCTTCTGCCAGTTCTATTTTCACTTCAACGCTTGTCTTCTTTCTATTCCTTAAGGATCTTATCTTCAAGTATTGCTCATCCTAATATATTAGAGGTCGGTACGGGTATAAAATCCAGAACTGGGTTCCGCCGTGAAAAATACCTGGATACCAGGTTCTTTTTTAGGTAATGATAAAAAAAAAATCACATATATTAATGTGCATGATACATATTGAAATACTATATAGTATACATACATTTAGTCCCTTCAGAATTGTCGACTTGTGTAGCCTTTTTAAGTACTGGAAACATCACAATAATAATAATAATAATAATAATAATAATAATAATAATAATAATAATAAACGTCTCAGTTTGAATACAGTTATTAATGTTAAATGCGCATCATGCTGCAGGATTCTTTGCGACATCTATTGGCCATATTCCGCTGTTGTTGTTGTTGTTGTTGTTGTTTTAAAACATGGTATCCAAGCACCCAGCAAAGCAGCATTGTGTGGAATTTCTTCACCAAACCAGGAGAAAACGGAATTTGCAAACTCTGCCAAGGAAATATTTAATTCAAAAGAGGAAGCACTAGCACACTTAATGTGCTACACAAATATTTTTATTTAACCCCAAAACAAAATAGGTACATGTAAGTGTGTGAGTAATGTTTTTCTCATACTGATTTAATTGTTTACTTTGCCCCTTACACGTTTTGGAGTGTGTATGTTTTTATTTAAAAAAAATCTTTTTGGTAAGAAACTATATCTGCGCAATAACTGTAGATAAAGCATTCCGTATTGGAAGCCACACGGTTATTATTATTAATGGATAATTAAGAGTTATCACTGACATAAACCCAACAGGATGTTGTTATGTTGTTTTCATTCCGATTTATTTTTTTTTATCAAAAAGCATATACTGCACCCACCCTAACCTCTCACACGCGTCCAGCACCTGTGTGTGCAATTATTATTATTTTTAAAACTGACATCTCGATATTTCAGACAACCTGCCTGTCTCCAAACATGTTCTGTAGCCCTAACGTGATGCTGTAAGCAGATGGTGTATGCTATTGACGTCTTAAGTTGAAGACACGGCTCATTTGTATATCTCAGTAACAATCAGTGACGGTAAATCACATCTAAAATAACTAGGCAGTAGTTTTATCAATATTTTATTGATGTTAGTACCTTTTTAGCAAGAGAAACATGTAGCCTAGCAACAACAAATCCACCTATGTTGACCTGCTGGTGGGATTTGGCAAGTCAGGAAGCATCCTGATAAAACTGGTTTCATGCATTAAAGTATTATTATTGATATTATTAATAATAAAAACAAGCCCAGATGAACAGCAACAAAGGTGACAGAAAATAGAAAAGGTGTGTCTGGCCTAATATAACAACCGTCTTTGAAACACATTGAATTGCATCCCTAAGGAAAATGTAGAACAGGATCATAATTGTGATCCTCTGCCTAACTCTCAACACCAATTGCATGACATATTAATGACTGAATGGATTAACATCCCTTGAAATAGCTTCCAGCATCTTGAGTCCATGCCATGTCGTGTCAAAACTGTGATCAGGGCAAATGGTGGCTTAACTCAATGTTAGTTAAAGGTCCTTATAAAGGCAGTGAATACTGTATTTCGACAATCTTTTCAGAGATACCAAATGACCCATCCACCAGTTACTTGTATTCATTTGTCCCATAAATTCATTGTAGGTTAATAGGTACATTATTGTTCATCATTTTAAAAAGTATGTTAAGTAGCACACATTAAAAATAGGATCACTGTTATACTGTTAAGTACAGGATAAGATCTATAGCCACTGTGCTCTTCCAAATCTTTACTGTCATTGCAGACTACAGCGACACCACTCAGTTCATACCACCATAGTCATTAAACATGTTCGAAAAGGTTTTGAAATGACCAAGGCTTATTAGCGACTTAGAAAGAAGTACATATCAGCCTAATAACAAGGAATAATACATTCCCTTGGTAGTCCAGCAGTTTATTGAACCCAGCTTATTAATATTCCACTTCTAAACCGCTAGTGGACGCGGCTTATAAACTGCAGTATAGAGGGGGCAAGTGCCTCAGTGAATTTTTCATCTACAGCTCTGCTGATAGTGAAAGGATTATTGCCCACATTGTCAAACAGGTAACACAGCAATAACGATCCATGATGTGGTACGGAACAAAAAAGCCAGAGCGCTTGTTATGTTTTGGTTTTTTTAATTGGTTAATTATCGCTCTTCCTGCAGTGATTTAAAGGACAGATCTCAAACCCCAGTGCACTAGAGCGGCCATTTTGAAAAGAGCTTTGAAACACACTTCAAAGTTATTGTAAAGTTAAGTGTAAAAAGTTGTCAGGGTGTTAACAATGAAAAGAAAAATGACAAGTACGTTATTTAAACAGTTGTAGCAACACGTGGAGACGTGTAACACTATATTTTTCAGAACCCCGCTACTTACTCTTTAAGTGTACTGTCACGTTTGTGCCTCATAAGGGAAGGCATAGGATGGGCATTTATCCTGGTCGGCTGGTGAATTATATATTCGTGCTCTAGGCGCGTGTGAAATGAGCTTAAACAACCCGATAAACCTTTTTAAGAGGAACAAAAACCAGCCACTACAATAAGTATACAAGGATAACAACCTTCTTCGGAGAGACCATGTTTATTAAGAATGCACACACTCTCAATTCTAAAACATTTTAGTTTAAAACATAATCCTAACGTTCAGGAGTGGAATCCTATTTTAATAGCTTATAATTGTCATTACTTTTGGGGTTTTAAAAAATACTTCAAATGAGACCATGTTGTGGTCTGAGTTTGCCAATGACTCTCTGACCTCTATTTTAGTTATTCTGTCTTCATTATTTGAAAAGACTAAATCAAGACATGCCTCCCCTCTAGACGGTGCCTTGAAAAATTGTGTTAGGATGCAGTCATTTGTCATTTCCACTATTTCAATTTCATCCGTCGTGCTCCCCACCGGGTTCTCCCATTTTATACGGGGGAAGTTGAAATCCCCCATTAGTATGGCTTCTCCTTTTCTACACGCATTTCGAATGTCATTGTATAACAGATTATTTTGCTCAGTGCTTGAATTTGGAGGTCTATAGCATGCTCCTATTATTATGCCCTTTGAATTTTTGTCCATTATTCTGACCCATATTGATTCTGCATTGTTTTCTTTGTCCTGATTTAACACCTGGGCTTCAAGACTATTTCTTATGTATAGTGCTACCCCTCCGCCTCTTCTGTCCTGCCTGTCTTTCCTATACAGTGTGTACCCACTAATATTATATTTGTCTCCATCACTCTCAGACAACCAAGTTTCTGTAACACCTATCACATCGTAGTTACTTGTTAGTGCAGTAGCTTCAAGTTCTAACATTTTGTTTCTGAGACTTCTAGCATTAAGATAAATACATTTAATAGCTGTCTTACCTGAGTTGTTGCCCTTGTTTTGATGTGGTCTCCCTTCTGTTTTTTTGTTTCTCCCCCCTTCCTTTCTAGTTTAAATGCTTCTGGATCTCCTCAAGGATACTTTCTCCGAGTAGGTTCCCTTTCTGTTTAAGTGCAGTCCGTCCCATCTATATAGATAGTCCTTGTTGTAGAATGTGCTCCAATGTTCAAGAAAGGTGAAGCCTTCCTGTGTGCACCACGATTTTAGCCATGCATTTTGATTTTGTATTTCCAGCTGTCCATATGGTCCTTTGCAAGGTGCCGGCAGTATCCCAGAAAATGCCACAGTTTTGGTCTTGTCTTTCAATTTCCTTCCTAGCTCTCTGAATTTGTTTTGCAGGGATCTTGGTCTGTCTCTTCCAATGTTGTTTGTACCGATGTGGACCACTACTACTGGGTTGTCTCCTGTTCGTTCTAGGAGCCTGTCCACGTTCTCAGTGATGTGCTTGACAAAGGCTCCTGGAAGGCAGCACACTGTTGTAGTAAGGGGGTCCAGATTGCGAACTGAACTTTATGTGTTTCTCAATATGGAGTCCCCAACAATCATGACCTCCCTTCTTTTTGCTGCCTGGTCAGCACTGTTTATAGGGTCCTGGATGTTGTTCCTTTCATTCTCTTGATGTTGGTTTTGGTCATCTAAATGTTGAAGTGGCTCAAATTTGTTGGATGTTTGGATTTCTGGTGGTTGTGCTTGATGAAGTTTCTTTTTTTCCCTGCTTCTGCCTATCTGAACCCAGCTGTTTCAACTCTCTTCCATCTCCCTGGTGGCTTTCAGTCTGCTAGGGGTGCAGACTTCCATGAATTGTGGGTGTGTCAGCTCCTCAAGCTCCTGTTGCTGTCTCATTTCCTCCAGCTGCATTTCTAACAGACTTACTCGTTGAAGCAAGTCCTGGATCGTGCGGCACTTTACACAAACTTGGTTGACCTCTGTTGGGTTTTCTCGGATTTCCCACATCATGCAGTTGTCACAGATTACTGGCTTGAAGACCATGTTTTATTATTTTTTTTTTATTATTATTTTTTTTGGAAGTTCAGTTTAGCTTCTGCAGCTGTCAACCTGCTTTCAAACTGCTTCTGCGCTGTACTTGTCCACTTGTACTTCTCCCATGCTGTCGTCTCACTCGCTGTCGCTCTGAACACTGGCTGCCTTTTGTTTGTGAGTTGTGCTGCGGGCTCCGCCCCTCCCCCGTGTCTCAGAACGGCGCGGAATTTGAATCAGCTGCTCCGAGTTTCAACATGTTATCAGAAAAAGACACCTAGCTGTTAGACTTTAAGCTGCAATGTTTTCTGATTAAAGCAATTCAAAATTTAATTTAAAGATATAATTCCTCCTTTCTGCTTCTAACTGCGCTGTACTTGTCCACTCGTACTTCTCCCACGCTGTTGCCTCACTTGCTGTCGCTCTCATGGTCTGTCCATAGCTTTCGGCACTATCTGCGTGGACAACCATTTGTGATAATTACAGATCACAACCCATTGATTGGAAAAATCCCTGTGGTAAATGATTCAACTAGCCAACATGCACACTGGGCCCTAGAACTTGATCTGTATGACTGGGTGATTCAGCATCAGAAGGGGCTCAAACACACCAATACGGAAGCACTTTCAAGGCATCCAGAAGATGATCACTGTTCACCACCAACTTCAGAACCGATTAACACCATCGATTGAGCCTATGTTTACAATAACTACCATCAGTACAAATTCCACAAACCAACCTACTCCAATCCTCACAGTTGCCTTCAACCTTACCTGGTCTACTTTTAAGCAGAAAATATTACTTGTACCAGCATCAGCAAGCTGATCAAATAATATAGCAAGTACTGCAATGGAAGGAACAACAACTAAAACCTCCATACTGGAAAATCAGACATGAGGCCCCCGCCCTACGTCAGCTTTGGAGAGAGTATCATCGCCTCCTGATTCATGACAATCTCCTGGTGCACAAGATAAGGAATTTCACAAAGGCAAGGAAAATATCTTTCAAGTTGTCATTCCAGAGAACCATAAACCATATATTCTTCCTTGCATGGACATGCCTTAAGAGATCACCTTGGAGCAGAGAAAACTCTTCATAGGGCACAGAACCTATGCTATTGGCCATTCATGGCGAAGGACTGTGGTAAATAACAATGTTAATGAAGCAATTCAGCAGCGTGTATTGCTTATTTATAATCCACTGGTTTGTCCCGAAATAATAACAGTCCTGTTTCAGTTCACCCACACGTAACACATACACAAACACAAACACCAGTCCACAGTGCGTGCTCTAGTGCTCATGGTGAATACAGTTCTTTAGTAACAACAAAAGTGCAGTGTTGTTGATCTGGGTTTAGTGCTGGCCTTTGGTGACAGCTCTGGATCGTGTTAGCCGTCCAAATAATTACAAACAGTATTATTAACGACAAACAAAAACAAAACACTCACATTTCACAGCACAGGTTCTCCTTCTGGTCATTTAACATAACCATTCACAAAGGAACAGATCACATCACTATATCCCCTTTTTATAACGTCACCCATGACCTCTTGCTCAACGAGCACATCTGCTCCTCCAATCCGCGGATGCCACACCGTTTCCCGTCCGGGTCATTGGTTTCGTGTACCGTAGCTCTGCCCCCTTTCTTGATGGCCGACTTCCACCTAACCCTGGGAATAAACTGTTGTGCCATTTTGTCCAGGGTATTCTGTTCCCTTTATGCAGCTGCCTCGCAGGTCGGAAGGGAGATCTAACACCAAGAATCATTCGATCACTGTCACAGGCACGTAATGGACGTTTGTCAGAGATGTGTATCCTGCCAGTCTAGATCACCTACACCTCTGTTTAGAGCACCTTTGCAACCTGTAATCACCAGCAAGCCTTTTTAGAAAGTGGCAGCAGATATTACTGAGCTCCCTACCACCAGTAAAGGCAACCGATATATTCTTGTGGTGCAAGACTACTTTACTAAGTACATTAATTTGTATTCTATGAAGGATCAAAGTGCTCTGACTGTTGCTAGGCACTTATTTGAAGACTATGTCAGAGAACATGGAGTGCCTGATTCCATCCACACGACCAGGGAGGACAATTCAAGTCAGATTTAGTCAAATCCTTATGTAAACATCTGAGAATCCTGAAAACAAGGTGTTCACCATATCATCCAGAATCCGATGGTATGGTAGAACGCTTTAATCGGACACTTAAAGACCAACTAGCTAAATTCCTGTATTCCACAGATTCTGAATGGGATGATCTCCTTAGCCAAATTGAGCTTGCATACTACAAGTGTGCATTCCAGCGCAGGTTTCACACCCTTCTACTTAGCTCATGGTAGAGAAGCCAAATTGCATGTGGACATAATACTTGGTCACCAGGAACACTCAATTACCACCCCGGGTACCCCAGCTGACTATTCAGCATCACTTTCCAAAAGACTGAGGACAACCTTTGACCATGCATTCCAATCTTTGAAACAGTCACAACAGTATAAAAAATGTTATTATGATGGTAAAGCCAGATTTTCTCCATACAGTCGGAGATATGGTTTGGCTAAACAACCCTGCTGAGTCACACAATAAACTGGCCCCTAAGTGGCGTGGACCGTTTAGAGTTCTCAAGTGTATGGACTGTGACTATGAAGTTAATACAACTGATCCAAGGGCTACTGCGAAAGTAGTTCATTACAATCGTTTGCAGCCTTACCTGTCACCATGGCCACCAAAATCACCTGAAATTAACAGTCCTCACACTAGGATTAACCTATAACCAGCTGCAGAACAGCAACAACCACCAAGGGCAACCATACACTTTGTTTCCTCAAGGCCTACCAGCCCAGATCACTAACAGTCATTTCTTAGCAGGTTCCTCCAAGGTTCCAAAGGACACTATTTCTGATTTGCCATATGCTGCCCCACCCAAGTCTGGGCAGAGGACTGACAATGTTTCAAATTCTACAGAAGCATCTCTTACCTCCCAGCCAGGTGCCTCCCTGGTCCAAGAACCAGGAAGGACTGTAACTGAGAAGGCCACACGAAGTGGTCGTCCGATTAAGGCCTCCAGTTATTTTAGAGATTTTGTCAAGCATTAATAAGGACTTGAACATGGACTTTAAATAATAATCATTTACCTGAGACATGATTGAATCAATAGTTCACAAGTTAAAACTGTACTTCATGTTAGAAGTGTTTTGTTTTTCTTCACTTGATTGTGGAATGAGGACATTCATTGTTCAAAGGGTGGGGGGGGGGGCTAAATGTAACAGTTATAAGTTATATTTAAATGGTTAATCAAGGGGTAGAAGTTATAATTACAAAGTTTAAATAACATTTATTGTTAACTGAAAGTACGATGTTTAAAAGTAAATCAATAAGAGTTTGTGGTTTGTGATATAGTGTTTCCCAGAGGGAATGTTTTGACGATAGAACAGTTCTGTTCTGGGGGGTAGTGTGCTCATGTTATGTAGCGAGAAGACAGTCATTTAGTTAATGAGCTATGCCTGCAATGCTGGATCCTGATTAAAAATCATCCTGTTGAAGACAATATCTGGAATGGTCTTGATTTCTATCCCCATATGAAGTGTCTGCAAAGTCTTACACAACTATGCACAGCAGATAAAAATTAATTACATTGAAGCAACTCCCTGAAGTAGTCTCTTTCATTTCTTTGTGCAGATGTAGTTGCCCATATTGTGATAGGTATGGAATAACACCTACCTGTGGAATCATTCACTCCCTTTGCCTCTCTGGCAGTTCATGACCTGACAGCGTAACAATGTACATTGTTAGGGAGCTCTACCAAGATGAGACTGTTCATCTATCTGCCAATATCTTCACTTCTAAACTATGTTGCCATAAGCTTTTGTAGTTACAATTACCCATTTATACAGTTGGGTTTTTACTGGAGCAATCTAGGTAAAGTACCTTGCTCGAGGGTACAACAGCAGTGTCCCCCACCTGGGATTGAACCCATGACCCTCCAGTCAAGAGTCCAAAGCCCTAACCACTACTCCACACTGTTGCCCATATCTTATTGTATATCTTGATATCTTTAGCTGGGAAAGTAAAGCATTAATATACAGTCGCAGACAAAAGTATTTTGGTAGTTAAATAAAATGAGAAAAAACACAAAGAAAGTGATTTCTATCATTTCTAATTGTTTATTGAAAGATATAAATTAAAGTAGAGATTCATAAATACATAATCATCAAGTGCTGAAAAATAAATTGGACATTTGTGATTCAAAAAAGCAACACAAGTAGTACAGCAAAGATCTCAAAATGGCAGTGATACAACTAAACAAAAAAGGAGAAACGACCAGAAAAATAGCAGAAAGACTTGGTTTACTGAAAAGCACTGTGTGGGCTTGTGACAGAGATCAAATGATTCGTGGTGTTAGCTCTCCCTCCCGACCCATGAGGGCACTGTGTAAAGGGAACAGAGTACCCTGGACTAGATGGACTGACAATTCATTCTCAGGGTTAGGCGGAAGTCAGCCATCTAGAAAAGGGGCAGAGCTACGGTACACTAAATCATCGACCCGGGAAGGGAAACGATGTGGCACCCGCGGATTGGATGAGCAGTTTCAATCGTTAACCAAGGGGTCATGGTTGACGGTATTTAAGGGGACCTAGTTAAGTGTTCTTTTTCTTTGTAATGGTTCAATTTAACTGGAAGGAGAACCGTGTTGTAAATTGTGAGTGTTTGTTTGTTTTGTTCTGCCGTGTCTAAACAATTTCACTGTTTGTTATTATTAGACGGCTGAACGTGATCCGGAGCTGTCGCCAAAGGCCAGCACTAAAACCAGACAACATCACTGTACTTTGTATCACTGAAGAACTGTGCTTGAGCACTAGAGCAAGCACTGTGGACTGTGTTTGTGTCTGTGTTACGTGTGGGTGAAAAAGAACGGGACTATTATTATTTCTGGGGCAACCCATGGATTATAAATAAAGCAATACACGCGGCTGTATTGCTTCTCATTGTTTATTGTTTACTGCTGTTTGTCATCAGGCAATTGGATTTAAAAATAAACCACCATTGCACCTGGATTATTGTTGTCTGTCTAATTATTGATCACCTGCACCTGTACACTGTTAATCACTTTGCCACAGGGCTATTATTGACAAACACAGGTTGTAAATCTCCCTCCCGACCTGTGAGGGTGCTAAGCAGCGAGAACAGAGTTCTTTGGACGGGCTGGTCTGACAGTTCTTTCCCAGGGTCAGGGAGTCAGCCAGTCTGGATGAAGGCGAGACTCTGTTGCAAGAACGCATTGACCCAGAAGGGAAACAATGTGGCAGCCGCAGATTGGAGAGGCGGTTGCACTCATTTACCAAGGTTAACAACAATACACAAAGAAAGCAATTGGAGTTTTACATTGAATACTTGAATAAGCCTGATGAGTTCTTCCACCAAATTTTATTGCCAGACGAATCCAAAATACTTTTTGAACTTTTTTTCACCAAGAAAGCAACAAAGCATATGTTTGGTGGAAGAGAGGAGCAGAACTTAAAGAAAAGTTAATCATGCCCAGTGTTAACCCGACCATGGTGAAGGTTGTGTGATGGCATGGGCTTGTTTTACTTCCTCAGGCACTAGTGACCTTTGTATTGTAGAAAGATCAATGAGAACGCTTTTGTCTGCAACTGTATATCAGTTGAACAAAATGAGTATGATCCTAGCTTAAAAAAAGATTGCCAAATGTTTCCCATTTTTGTGTGGTATGGGAAAAATTAACCACTTTGGTCCATGGCTAAAGGGAAAGATTTTGCTCCTGATCAATGCCTGGTAGCATTCAAAGCAAGGTATATCTTATAATAATAATGTTTTGAAAATCTATTCCAAACACTGCATGCGATATAAAGACCAAATAAATTACACAATGCCTGCCTTGTATGGTTTTATTATACAAAAAGTAATTTATACTTACTTATAAAACATGGTGGGGATGGGAGCCTTTGCTGTGTACTTCTAGATCTTCCTTTGAAAATGTGATTTCCTTTGATATTATCCCTGACATTGATGCTCCCTCAATTTGTTCCTCTGAACTCACACCACATCTAAAATGGATTAGGAGAGCTTTGAAGTTCTTTTTTAAACATAATTCTCTGTTGTCCCTGAAGATGACTCACATGGCATAAGCAAGATAATCCACAGTATTATACATGCCAATGGTTTCCTCATTTGTAACATTAACAGTATATTCAGTACATTTCACATGTATGGTATTATACAACTGAAAATGTTTTATTTTTATTATTATGTTATTCTAATGACTTGTGGTCATGCAAATAAGTCTCAAAAATAATGACTCTTCTGGCTCTTCAGGTGAACAGACTTGGCTGTACATTTCTACCCCAAACTTCCCAGTGGGATTTAAAAGCAGCAATTGAGGACTGGTTACATGTCATTCCACAACAATTAAACACCTTGTTGTCTCATCACTTTGAACTTGCTTCTTTTTGTCCAATAGTTAGCAGAACAATAAATAAATAAATGGAGTATGTATTTCTGACTGGAAAGCCCAACATATACACATAGATGATGTGAGCCTTTTCAAATCAGAAACAAAGCCATGCAAATATGAGCTTCGCCTCTAATGTAAATCTACTACATAACCTTTTTAGTTTCAGATGTGTTTTGATCATATGCTTCATGCTTCAGTTTCAGACTTCAATATAAATCCAATATGCAAGCAATTTTAAAACTATAATCCAAGTGCTCAATTACAGTTACTGTGTTAACTGAATTTGTTACAGTGGTATTGTACAATATAAATGGAAAAGGCCTTATACAAAAAGAGGCACTGACCTACATTTTTTGTTCCGCTAAACTACACTAAACAGTTTCAAATATTCACACCGATTCGGAAATTGCTTCTGATTGCCTGGAGAAGACCAGATATTGTTAAAATAATTGTTATCAATGTGCATGCATGCCACATTCTTCCAGGGCCCTCTGGGTCACTAGCCAAATGAAGAATTCCTGATAATAAGTAAAGCAAATTAGTAAAATTTAATAACACACAGCTGTTGAGGAGTGTGAACACTGAGGTCATAACATGCTTGACAAAGCAGGGTAGCTAGAATATTCAGCCCAACAACATGAAGACATGTATCCAATTGTATCCAGCTGTGC
The DNA here is from genome assembly GCA_030684275.1 of Acipenser oxyrinchus oxyrinchus. Taxonomy (NCBI): domain Eukaryota; kingdom Metazoa; phylum Chordata; class Actinopteri; order Acipenseriformes; family Acipenseridae; genus Acipenser; species Acipenser oxyrinchus. The sequence continues at coordinate 10,352,091 of CM060247.1, forward strand.
CGAGTTGCCAATCTTGGCTGAGGGGCTATTGGACTCTGTGACAGGTGTAGGTGAAAACAGTCAATGCCCAGACAAAAAAGTTGAAATGCAAACGTCCGTATTTATTGTTTGCAAAATAATAACTCTGCCCTGTACTAACGATGGTATCGGGGGGTATACGGAGGGTTTTCAGTCCCCAGATAATAAACACAAATTACAGCAAAACAGTCCAATCTTTGTGCACGGAAAAGCGTGCGGTGTCCCAAACTGCTTGTGCTCTGATGTTCAGTATGTCCTGACTGCTGGTGCTGTGCTGTGCGGTGCAGCGCTGTACAGTGAATCAATAGTGCTCCGGGTGGTTATGCTAGCTGGTTAGCTGCAGCTCCCTGGGGTTTAATCCTCTGCAAATACACAAAACACAAACAAAACAAACAGTGCTCCGGCTTGTTATTACTTCAGCATAAGGGGCCTGTGGAAGGGTGGGGGTATTCACTGACACGGGAAGGTTTTATTTGCAAACACCGCACAGGTGCCCAGATTTATTTATTTTACTTATTTATTTTTATTTAGTTTAGCCCGCAGAGGGCGCTGTTGTCCGTGGTCTGTATACTGCCAACAGTAAAACAGGACCACAGGGTTACCAACACAGGTATACCAATCCGTGCAAGTTCAAGTGCTCAAAAATAATAATGAAAACAGAAGGCGAAAGAAAAAGGGAAAATAAAACACAGTAATAAAACTACAAACAAAAGTGCTGCTTATGCAGTGCCCCCACTGCCGCTAAGCCAGTCAGCACGGGTCTCCGTCCTACACTTAGTTGTGCCTATACACTGGGGTTGGCCAGGGTTCCCCGATATTTACACACGCCCCTCGGTACGTATTTATTTATATTGCTCTGTGAAAATTAATTTTTTATGAAAAGGCTATCCCCTCAGCTGGGCTCGCCTGCTCCTTGTTTCACTCTGGCCTCTTCTGCCAGCGACACTGTATTTCCCCCAACATGGCCACCCGAGTGCACAACCAAGCCAGTTCTTATGGGCCGAGCAGTCTCCCAAGGCCCGCCCCTCAGCCACTCAGAGAGAGGGAAAGCACACACACCCTCTTCCCCACCTCTCCATGTCATCGCCATGACCGACAGGCGGATCCCACAAGACTGCTGCCCTCTACCTGCAGTAATATGGATGTGCCAGACAGTCAGTCCAGATCTCCCCTGTTACACATCTTCCTCCTCAGAATGGCACCACCGGTCCATTCGAAAATCCTACAACCCAATGCCTTCCCGAGAGAAAAAATCTGCTTTTTGATGCAGTTTCCCTGCTCGGTGGACTACCCTGAAGGCATAGGGCTGCAGGGCCAAGTACCACCGCGTGATTCTGGCGTTGTTATCCTTCATCCAGTGAAGCCATGCTAAGGGGGTATGATCCGTAATCAGGGCGAAGTGTCGCCCCAGGAGGTAGTACCGGAGTGACTCGACTGCCCATTTTACTGCGAGACACTTCTTCTCGATGGTACTATAGTTTTTCTCGCAGGGAAGGAGCTTCCTGCTGATATACAGGACCGGGTGCTCGCTTCCCCGCACCTCCTGAGACAACACTGCCCCGAGACCTGTCTCTGATGCATCCGTCTGCAGGGTGAACCTCCGACTTAAATCAGGACTGCAGAGCACTGGCTTGCTACACAGCCTTCGCTTCAATGCGAGAAAGGCTCTCTGGCACGGCTCCGTCCACTGAACCGTATTTAGGGCAGCCTTCCTGGTGAGGTCTGTCAAAGGAGCAGCGTGCGTGGCGAAGCTCGGGATGAACTTCCTGTAATAGCCTGCTAGTCCCAAGAAAGAGCGCACCTGGGTTTTGGTTGTAGGGACCGGCCAGTCAGCCAAGGCTTTCACCTTAGCAATCAGCGGTCTGATCTGGCCGCTCCATACTCGATACCCCAAATACTCCGACTCACTCTTCCCAATGGCACATTTCTTTGGGTTAGCAGTGAGCCCAGCCTCCCGCAAGGATTGCAATACCGCCGCTACCTTACCCAGATGACTCGGCAAGTCCTCACTGTGGCTAACCACGTCATCTATGCAAGCAGCGGCGTACTGCTGATGGGGCCGCAAAATGCGATCCATCATCCGCTGGAACGTGGCTGGTGCTCCGTGCAACCCAAAGGGCATGGTCCTAAATTGGTACAACCCGAAGGGAGTCGAAAATGCCTGGATTCTGGGGACAGGGGTATCTGCCAGTACCCCTTCGTTAAATCCAGTGTTGTCATAAAATGAGCCGTACCAAGATGCTCCAGCAACTCATCTACCCAGGGCATGGGATAAGCGTCAAACTTCGATTTTTCATTAACCCGCCTGAAGTCAATGCAAAATCGAGTTGACCCGTCCGGCTTATCCACTAAACAATCAGACTGTTCCAGTCACTTTGGGACTCCTCTATTACCCCCAGTCTAAGCATCTCATCAATCCCTGCCTTTACTACCTGCCTTTTGCACTCAGGTATGCGGTACGGCCTCTGGTGAACTAGCGCCCCCGGCTCAATCTCAATGTGATGGTGGGCTACTCGAGTCTGCCCCGGAACGGGAGAAAACACATCAGGAAACTCCACCACCAGCGCCCGAGCCTGACATTTCTGTGTTGGTGTCAGATTATCTGCAATCTGTACCGACCCCTGTTTCGCCAACACAGAAAGATCAGGTCCCAGGTCGGTGACGTCATCTGCTTGCGCCACTAACAAAGCCTCCTGCTGTAACCATGGCTTCAACAGGTTTACATGGTAAATGTGCTTTTCTATCCGTCGCTCCGGCTGGCAGATCTCATAATCCACCATCCAAACCCGGCGTGTAACCTCAAACGGTCCTTGCGACTTCACCAGAAGTTTGGACTTAGAGCTGGGTAACAACAGAAGCACCTTATCCCCTGGCTGAAACGTGCGCAACCGGGCCCCCCTGTTATATTGGGTCTCCTGTCTGTGCTGAGCCTGCTGCAAATTATCATGCACCCATTTTCCCACAGACTCAAGACGTTTGCGCAGATCCAACACATACCGGACAGTATTGGTCGAATTGTCCTGCTGCTCCTCCTACATCTCTCTGACCAGATCGAGCACACCTTGGGGTCTCCGACCATACAGCAACTCGAATGGCGAAAAACCCGTGGAAGCCTGGGGTACCTCTCTGATAGCAAAGAGAAGGGGAGGAATCAGCTGGTCCCAGTAGCGCACGTCATTGTTTACAAATCTGCGCAACATGTTTTTGAGGGTCTTATTAAAATGCTCCACAAGACCATCGGTCTGATGGTGAAAAACCGAGGTCCTAATGGTCTTAATCCCCAAAAGTTTACATGTTCCGCGGACTAGCCGGGACATAAAGTTGGTGCCTTGGTCGGTCAGTATTTCCTTGGGGATCCGCACCCGGGAGAAAACCTTCACAAGCTTGTTGGCAACAGATTTAGCAGACGCAGATCGGAGGGGAATGGCCTCTGGATAACGCGTAGCATAATCCAAAATGACCAATAGGTGTGTGTATCCTGCCGTATTCCTTTCTAACGGTCCCACTATATCTACTCCAATATGCTCAAACGGAGCTTCCACTAGGGGCAATGACACCAGGGGAGCTCGTGGGACGGCTCTAGGGCTAGCTTTCTGACACTCCCCACAGCGTTCGCAAAAACGTCTGACGTCACCATCCAGCCCCAGCCACCAGAACCGTGTCACGAGCCTCACTTTAGTCTTGTCCCTTCCCACATGACCAGACAGGGGAATAGCGTGAGCAAGCTGCAACAAATCCTCCTTAAAGGGCTGAGGAATGCGCAACTGGTGACGCACTTCCCCTGTCTGGGGTAATTTTTCAACAAGGTACAAAAGGTCTCGATCAATTTCAAAGTGAGGGTACGTGGCGGCACATCTGGGCTCGACCACACGACCATTAACCACTGCTGCCTTGTCAAAGAGCCTGCTCAGCACGTCGTCACGCCCTTGCTTGAGTCGGAAATCATGGGAACAAGCTAAAAAATCAGCTCCCATGGCTTCCAGCTCTGGGTCGGGTCAGTCCTGAGCGGAGGCAGCAGAGCCAGACCCCTGCGCTGACTCCGCGGCCTCCCCCCCAGTCTCTTCACAAATCGCCCCCACCTGAAACTTCTCGGACTCCCTCCATTGCCAGCCCTCATTCTTAGCAGCCCGGCGTTCCCGTTTATTTTTTACGACGTCTAAATCTGTGGCAATAGCAATCCGGGTCACGAAAGGGAAAGATCTTTCCAATTACTTCCTCTTTCTTAGCCAATAAGGAGGACGGGGCTGTCACAGCAGCCAACCAATTTTTAAACTGCTCGCAGTCTCGTCCCAGAACTACCAGTACCGGCAATCGAGGACACAAACCCAATTGTACTCGCGTCACCTGCTGGCCAATTTTCAGATTTACATACATTTTGGGATAAGTGTGCACATCCCCATGAATACATTTATATGCACCTGTCCCGTTATTTGCTTATGCCCCGGTGAGATTAACCCTTTGCGGTCCTTTGTCGGACCTGGTCCGACATTGCAATTATTCCTATCCGGTCCATTGTCGGACCCTGTCCGACATCATCAAAAAAACGCAAAAACGGGTTTCTAGTCGTTTTTTCTCCGGAAAAAGCCGAGAAAACCATTCAATGACCGAGTGGGAGCGACAGGGGCCGAGACAAGCCGATAAAAAAAAAAAAAAAGGCGTATCTCATGAATAGTCATACTTGCCCCTGGCATCACATAGGGGCGGTCATAAGGAAACAAGCTGGCTGTTACTGAATCAGCGCACAGAGACTATCACAGACATTTGCAGAGCTTTTTTGAGATGTTATAGTAATAAAATAATGACTTGGATCTCATTATTGAGGAGTTTGGTGATAAAATGAGTGATCAGGAGATGATTGATCAGTATGTACGACTATTATTATTATTATTATTTATTTCTTAGCATATGTGAAAGCCATAGCGAACGAAAGGGTGGGGCGGGGCTGGAGATGCCTAGTGAGTGCTTTGTTGATATGCAGGGCCTTTTAAACCCGTTTGACTGTGGAAAAAAAATACTTTTAAACAGTGCGTCTAAAATTAACTACGCATGTGAAAATAAATTGGACCTGACGCGCACTTAATAAATGGACTGCAAAGGATTAAGCTCTCTTGTATCAGGGACTGACTACACCCTGAATCTAAGAGAGCCTGAGTTTGTGTATCACCCACTGACACAGGAATCACAAAACCCATATGCTGGAGTGACTGATGGAATGGAACAGTCTTACCTGATCGAATGACGTCACATACCATAGCGGGGCAATCCCGGTTGATGTGGTTCACCTCCCAGCTTGTTCCACACATCAGTGAGCTGGTTTCTCGCCAGGAAGCTTCAGCAGGAGGTTGAAGCACAGGACCCATCAAAGGGGCTCGACGGTAGGGTGGCCGCGCGAGTCCCCGGTCCAACACCGCAGCAGCCCGTGGGTGACCCCACTCTGCCCCAGTTCTCGGGCCGGGAGCTCCCACCGCCACACTCTGTCCAAAGACCTTGCTACCCCAGTCCCTTCGACCTCCCTGAGGCCAGTAGTGAGGGTGATGCTGGTGTAGCGCGGTTTCCAGGCAGCTTAGCGGGTGTTGGTTCCGCTGTCTGGTACTGCTCTGCCAGTTGGATCGCCAACTCTAGGGTGGCGGGTGCCTGCCGTTGCACCCACACCCACGGTTCCAGAGGCAAGCACTGCAGGAGCCGCTCGACCACCACTACCTCCACCAGCCTGGCAGTAGTGGTGGCTCCCGGGTTCAACCATCCCTGTGCGTAATCCTGCAATCGGTGCGCGATGGCCCTGGGGTGTTACCCCACAGAAAAGCACTCCTCCTGGAATCTGTGGCGGTAGCCCTCTGGAGTAGCACCCACGTGGTTGAGGATGGCAGTTTTTAACGTGGGGTACTCCATCCTTGCCACCGGATCCAGGGTGCTCGCCGCCGCCTGCGCCTCCCCCGTCAGCTGGGGCAGGAGGTAGCTAGCCCAATGCTCTTGGGCCTATCTGGCAGAGATCGCCATCCCCTCGAACACCTCCAGCTAAGCGTCCGGCCGATCCTCTGCCGTCATTTTTGATGGCCGCTGTAGCATTGGGTCGGGCGCAGCAGCTCTTACACTCCCCTGCCCTATCTCAGTCAGGGTTTGGTGCAGGAGGTCCATCATTGCGGCGAATTGCTGCGGGTCCATTCTGACTCCCTTGGTTATTGCACTGCTTGGGTTGGGCAGTGCCAGTGAATCCCACTGCTGACACCATGTGTGGAAGGGTGGGGGTATTCACTGACACGGGCGACAGAAGGTTTTATTTGCAAACACCGCACAGGTGCCCAGATTTATTTATTTTACTTATTTATTTTTATTTAGTTTAGCCCGCAGAGGGCGCTGTTGTCCGTGGTCTGTATACTGCCGACAGTAAAACAGAACCACTGGGTTACCAACACAGGTATACCAATCCGTGCAAGTTCAAGTGCTCAAAAATAATAATGAAAACAGAAGGCGAAAGAAAAAGGGAAAATAAAACACAGTAATAAAACTACAAACAAAAGTGCTGCTTATGCAGTGCTCCCACTGCCGCTATACCGGTCAGCACGGGTCTCCGTCCTACACTTAGTTGTGCCTATACACTAGGGTTGGTCAGGGTTCCCTGTATATCTACACACGTCCCCTCGGGTACGTATTTATTTATATTGCTGTGTGAAAATTAGTTTTTTATGAAAAGGCTGTCCCCTCAGCTGGGCTCGCCTGCTCCTTGTTTCACTCTGGCCTCTTCTGCCAGCGACACTGTATTTCCCCCAACACGGCCACCCGAGTGCACAGCCAAGCCAGTTCTTATGGGCCGAGTAGTCTCCCAAGACCCGCCCCTCAGCCACTCAGAGAGAGGGAAAGCACACACACCCTCTTCCCCACCTCTCTGTGTCATCGCCATGACCGACAGGCGGATCCCACGAGACTGCTGCCCTCTACCTGCAGTAATACGGATGTGCCAGACAGTCAGTCCAGATCTCCCGTTACAGGGCCGTACTCACATAGCTGCATCCCCATTGTACTGCCTAACTCCTCCCTGTGATCAGCCCGGCACCCTGGTCTATCCAATCGCTGCATGCCCTGCAGCTGACCACTGCATGCCCTGCAGCTGATGGAGTTGTTGAGCAGATTCGTAGCTGCGCACTTTCTTCAAAATGGCCGACTTCTGGTTGCCATCTACCCTTCTGTAGGAAAGCGTACCACTCACCTTACACAATGCCCTTTCTGGTCAGGAGGGAGATTTGCAACTCAGATCCCTACTCTGTCACACACTCCCACTGGTTAGGTAAGTAAATTGACTGGGATGACTCATGCTGGTCAGGCACAATCTGGACTGGCCAAGCTGAACTGCACCAGGGCTCTGGTTTGAAGGGTGAAAAGAAGGCCATTGGCTAGACAACAGGAAGTGAGAATTATGGTTGACCTTCGGTGACAGGAACGTGTCTAATTATGTGTTTTATTCAGGATTGCACTGGTTTACCCTAACTTTACCCTTTTGTGCACTACTTCACCAGGTTGTTTACATTTCATAAAGGTCATTTTTGCTGCAGGCACACAAGCTTCCTCTTTGAAGCCATTTTTGTGCTAATCACTCATGCTTTGGTACTACCTGCAGATGGTTAAAAATGTGACCTGCATGCTCTAGTAAAAGAAAGAAAAACCCTTTTTTTAATAAAATGTTGTTAACATCCTTTACTTTATAAATGGAAGTAAATAAGTAATTGTTGTTCATAAGTATCATGTTGATGTTAAACAATACTGTAAATACTCTTACTGTTTTTATCATGGCCCTTGCTTTTTTGCAACTTTGTTTAATTAAAATGAGTAAGAAAAACCTTAAGGCTACTTACAGGCCACTGAATTAAATGTAGCTGATATTTTTATTCCTGGTTTCTTGTGCTATTGATCTGAAATTTTTTTTAGCCGTTTCTGTTACAATTTATATATTTTTATGGCTCTTAGTTTTCTCAGCAGTAAGTCTTTCTGCTCTTGGAACAACTTTTTTTCCCAGAACAAAAATCAATTTATTGTACTTACAGGATACTTTGTTCTCCAGTGAAAACCTATTTAAACATCCATTAAAAAAACTAAAAACATATGACAGTACATATAAAGTGATTTTCCCCCTCTTTGTCCTCATCGTACCAGATTTAGTCACAGCATTAACAAAGGGAATAGCACAATATTGCTCTCCAAGTTAATATTAGTCTATTACTGTGATTATTATTCCGGACAAATCAGTAATTTACGCAGTTTGAACTTTTTTGTCATACAGTGCCATCAAAAGGATGTTATGATTGCTTACATACACTTATCCCAAAGGATATAGCAACCCCGAGAGCTTTATGCTTTATCTCTTAACGTTATTCATTCATTTGGTTGTAGTAATGGCATACATTTGTCTATCTGTGCCACTACTGGTTTCTTCCACAACAGAACCAATGCCAGAAAGATATACATGACCATATCAACATTTACATTTAATTGCCTGCTTATTGGTGCAGACCAGCATGTATTTTAATGCTTATAGCATACCCATTCCCCTTCTCTGAGAAAGCACTTTCAATTGCGTCTCTAATGTAGGTAGAAGCATGTGATTATACCATCAACACTCCCAAGACCTCTTGCCTTGATTTTCTATTGTAATTTCCTTTAAAGGGTAAGTTACCTAGATTTATTTTAGAAAGAGCACATCACATTACAATATCACACCTGCTTTCAAAAGTCACAGAGTAAAATCTGTAAAATCAACTCTTTTAATGTCACCCTCAGCTTATTATTAACACATTGAAATGTTCCCTGCAGAATACAATGGAAGTCAATTGGGACAAACTTGTTATAATATCATTTTTGTTGTTATCACACTCCAGTTATTATGTCACATCTATCATGTCTAATTTATTATGTCAACCACACCTAATATCACTAGTTGAGAGGAATTCATGAAGTGAAAAGCCTGTTCAAAAAGTATTTCTGTTTTGAATACATGTAGGGAGCAAATAAACAACCAACTGCGTATTTGTTAACCTTGTTTTATTAATTAATTAATTAATTCATTAATTAATTTATGTATTTATTTTTTCTCAAAAACAAAAAAAGTATATTATTAATTCTTACAGGTGTCTGGAATCCAACCCTTAGCTAAAATATCTATTTTCACTCTGTTTGTTATTTGTATCAGAACTTGACATCAGAGGTTTCAAAACATGACAGTAATATTCCCCTGGCCTGTCTGATTTGAAAGACCCTTGCTTCAACTCGTTACAAATTTGGAACTGTCGCAGTGTAAAGGGACAGGGTTTATAGGTGATATTCCTTTGAGTTCTTTCACTCTATGGCAGGGAATCATATTGCGAATGCATTAGTCTGCAAATGCGCTTCAATGAAATGGAGGAAGAAGCCTTTTTCCCTGACTCATTTGTGAACCAAGTAATTGAAAATGCATGTAAGTGAGAGGCTTGTTAATGCACAATCCAGTATATGTTGATCTACTGTCTCATAACTTGCTGCTTGTTTGTGAGTTTGTGAGCCCCGAGTGGTTTGAGAAGTTCACCCTTCTTTTACTAAATGTCAGTCTGTGGTCTTTTAGCTTTCTTAACAAAACAAATACAAGCTAATCAATAACCCAGAATCCAGTACATATTGTGTCTTGCTTGTAAATAAAATGAAAGTAATTTAGACTGTATTTACTGCAATCTTTATAGAATTGTAAAACCATTTAAAATACCTGCTTATGTTCCAAGTAAATAATTAAATAGACCATACCATTGTGCTTTCTTAAGGTTAAAAGGTCAAAACAGGCTACAGCACAAAGCAAACCAAAACTGTGTTGTTGATGTTGACATTTAAACTGTTCCATAATTGTACATGTGTTACGGTAACAATATTATACAGTATACAGTAGATGTGGTTGACAGATATAAAAAGGTTACATTTGAGTAGAAATCATTCGACTAAGGATTTTCCAGACAAGCTCAAAGCAAGGTAAAGGCATAGTTATAGAAACGTTGTAATAACTCAGTATTAGAGCAACACAACCCAGAACTGCTCAGACTACTTGGAAACACCATACAATAGTAAAGCAATTCAAAAGATATTTAAGAATCATGTCAGTTGTTATCTGTACATTACTGTGTTTTGTACTTGATTGGCTGTTAGGAAGGAATGTTGATGTGTTTGTTTCAAGGTTATTTCTAATTATTATTGTTTATTTTTTTGCTCTTGGTATTAGACCGCAAAAACAGACAGACATAAAGATGAAATCATATCCTCATACAATGGATTTGTTACATATGTGATTTACCATAACTAAATTACATCAAAGGAGGATGGCCATTGGAAATAAATCTACCATCAAAGGTAGTAATTTGATAAGTGGCACCAATGATAAATTACTTATTATAACTGTTTTGAATGGTTACAATGGTGGAACTAGTTTATTCTGTTTAGTTACATTTTACCAAAATGAAGGTGTTCAATTGTACTGGAACAGTATATAGTGCCTAATGCCAGTTACAGGCACTCTCTTGCTGTAAATACAAGCATACAGCTACTTTACTGGTAACACACAATAGGTGTGATTTGTAACATGCTTTAGACATTTTGTGTTGGTTTCCCAGCTGGTATATAAAAACCTTGCACAGGTTAAAACCACATTTGTAGTAAATGTCATAGTCAAAGTTTCCATGAAGGGCCATTATAATTGGGTTATGTTCCATTGGCTTTTTTGCATATTTTACAAAATCATATTCATCCACTATTTATTCACTCACCCAAAATTCATTTACACTATCCGCAACAAATGTTAGGGGTGTACAGGGATACAGGATCAATAATTCACAAGCCTTTCACCATTTTACTGTTTGTCAAAATAATTTTCTGTGTTCTTTTTATTGTTATATTCTACTTCACATACCGCTGTGTCACTTTGCACGCCATGTTTCACCTATATTTCAAATCAAATTGTCTTTCTCCTGGGGATACATTCTAAAAGCCCCATCCAAACGAGTCAGCTTCATTCTTAATTACTTCAATTACTGAGATTTACAGCTGTTGTTTAGTGAACTATGTTCTTCTCATATGGGAATAAACTGTCTTTCCATAAAAACAAAACAAACAAACAAAAACATTTTTAAAAGGTACAGTATATTATGTATATATGTTTTAAACTTTAATGCCACCTAAAGCTAGACAAACTTGGTAAGAAAAGTACAATTGAGATTTAATAGAAAGTATTCTACATGGTCAACTGCCTCAACATGGGGCAGCAGTGTGGAGTAGTGGTTAGGGCTCTGGATTCTTGACCGCAGGGTCGTGGGTTCAATCCCAGGTGGAGGACACTGCAGCTGTACCCTTGAAAAAGGTACTTTATCTAGATTGCTCCAGTAAAAACCCAACTGTATAAATGGGTAGTTGTATGTAAAAATAATGTGTAAAAAATAATGTAATTGTATGTAAAAAATAATGTGATATCTTCTAACAATTGTAAGTCGCCCTGGATAAGGGCGTCTGCTAAGAAATAAATAATAATAACATCTGTAATTAAACTTGACTTAGAAGAGAATTAAAGAATAACTAAAATAGGAAGACAATCTTAAAGCAGTAAGTACTGTTTTTTTTTTAAAGAATGTTTTAAACATTCTCTTAGATTAAACAGTGCTTTGGGAAATAAGAATAAACTTAACCATCTCTAAAACAGATGACAACAGGTTTCATGATCTGCTACTTTAACTGAATAAACCAAAAAAAAATTAAATAAATAACAGCAACAACATTTTTTACAATAAAATAATAAATAAATACAAAATAAAAACTGCATAAACAATATGCAATGTGAGCGTACACATAAACGCAAGTCAGGGCTAGGCAACCGTTTCTACTCTGCCCCCTCATGATTTTCAAAATAGATTTCCAAATTCAGATCAATCACAGGTAAATGTGTCATCTGTAATCAAATATATTGTATACAATAGTAAAGTATTTACTGACAGTACTGGCAGAATTAGGTTTCTCTTCATTAGGCATAGTAATTGTTAGCAAAACATGTATCTTTCTGTGGATTAACACGACTCATTAAATTGACTACTTCATTTTTTTTACTGGCGATTTTCCTGATATGTTGTCTAAGCATGTGTATATTTCATTTTCAATGAAGCTAGAATGTTCCTACAAATCTATGTTACAAACTCGATTGTGTGTGTTTTTCTACTGTGTTTTTTTGTCTGTTCATCTTTTAAATCTGTATGTAATTAATTATTGTTGGTCTTGTTAAGATGCAACAGTTTCTTTCATTTGGACAACAATAAAAGTGTGACTTTTATGTTCCTGATGAATCTTAATTATGGAGTGTGAAAGCCTCATTACAGCCTCTGGGGCTTGTTTACAACATTTATCCAGCCTTTCTGCCGAATTGCATTCTTGCCTCGTGTCCTGTTATTGATTCTATAAAATTAAGTGGATTGCAGTTGAATTTAGGTAGGTGTACAGTTCTACTTCTGGTTTCCTTACAAATTAAGTTTTCCATTTGTGTTCATTATTTTCTATTACAATTTAAAATGTTGCTTAGGTTACTGAAACCCTGACCTTTTTGAAAATTACACTATTAATATCCAAGTTTTTAATGTTTTAAATAATTCATATCCATTTAAGATCCTGAACTTTGAACCAAAGGAAACATTTTTTTTTAATTCTGGTGTGTTCATATTAAAGTGATTAGATTATGATGTCAGATATATACCAATATATTACGTGAACAACTGACTCTACATATGCATTTGCGGTTAAATGGTCAGTTTCACATTTTAAATGCTTTTTAATCTCATAATGGGTGCCCTCAAAAATTCCTTTTTTTGAATTAGCCCAGTTTCCAGTTTCCATAGAGATTTACCAGCTATCTATGAGGGGCCAAACAGGCCATAATTCATACATTTAGCGTATGTAGTGCATTGGTTCTAAAAACTATAATGGTTCAGCTGTATATATGATTGGTTTATGTGTCAAACGCATTGGTTCGTGTATAGTTGGTTAGTGTTGAAAATGTACTGGTTGGCTGGTTTGTACAATATATTGCTTTGTATGTTTAATACATTGGTTTGCATGCATAATATATTGGTTTGTGTGCGTACTGCATCGGTTTTTGTGCGTGCTGTATCGTGTGTGTGCATGCTGTATCGGTTTGTGTGTGTGCTGTATCGGTGTGTGTGCGTACTGTATTGGTCTGTGTACGTGCTTTATTGGTGTGTGTGCGTGCTGTATCATTTTGTGTGCGTGCTGTATCGGTTTGTGTGTGTGCTGTATCGTTTTGTGTGCGTGCTGTATCGGTTTGTGTGCATGCTGTATCAGTTTGTGTGCGTGCTGTATCGGTTTGTGTGTGTGCTGTAACGGTGTGTGTGCGTACTGTATTGGTCTGTGTACGTGCTTTATCGGTGTGTGTGCGTGCTGTATCATTTTGTGTGCGTGCTGTATCGGTTTGTGTGCATGCTGTATCATTTTGTGTGCGTGCTGTATCGGTTTGTGTGTGTGCTGTATCGGTGTGTGTGCGTACTGTATTGGTCTTTGTACGTGCTTTATCGGTGTGTGTGCGTGCTGTATCATTTTGTGTGCGTGCTGTATCGTTTTGTGTGCGTGCTGTATCGTTTTGTGTGCGTGCTGTATCGTTTTGTGTGCATGCTGTATCGTTTTGTGTACGTGCTGTATCGGTTTGTGTGCGTGCTGTATCGGTTTGTGTGCATGCTTTATCGGTGTGTGTATGTGCTGTATCGGGTTGTGTGCATGCTGTATTGTTTTGTGTGCGTGCTGTATCGGTGTGTATGTGTGCTGTATCGGTTTGTGTGTGTGCTGTATCATTTTGTGTGCGTGCTGTATCGGTGTGTGTGTGCGTGCTGTATCGGTTTGTGTGCGTGCTGTATCGGTTTGTGTGCATGCTGTATCAGTTTGTGTGTGTGCGGTATCGGTTTTTGTGTGTGCTATATTAATTGCCTCACTTACTTTGTTGATTTGCATGTTTAGCCCATTGGATTCCGTGCACACAATACTGGTTTGCAGCCATAGTGTTGGTTTGTATGTGTATAAGGTTGGTTTGCATGTTTATAAGGTTGGTTTGCATGTGTATAAGGTTGGTTTGCATGTGTATAAGGTTGGTTTGCGTGCATACAGTATCGGTTTCTGGACATGACACTAAGTGGGCGGGGACTAGAGGTCAAAGGAAAAAATAAAACAATCTGCAACGGTGCCAGCGCATTCCTCATGGAGAATAAACTGCGTATAGGTAAGCCTGTTGCTCACGAATATATTATATATTTTAGAATTATATACATTAGGTATTTTTCCTAAATAATATACACCCTACCTTATCTGTCAATGTTAGTCAGCGAATTGACTTACCCTCTTTGTAATATTGTAAGACTGAAATCAATTTTAAATTTGGAAAATGCCATTTTAGAGGTAGTACAGAGTAAAGATGAAATTATTGTAAATAAATATTTGAAATTGAATGCAATCCGCTTACAAAGTCATAAATATGGCATTTGATTAATCTTTACTATCAACATTCTGGCACATTGACTACACGTAATGGTATTTGATCTAATGTTAACCTCCAAAATTACCATTTTCTTTACAGAAAAAAAACAGACTTATAATAACTGCTGGAAATAGCAATTATTTGCAGACTAACAACAGTTAATATTGTGTGTTATGCACTCTCCACTGTATTTAATGTACCATGTATTATGCTTCTATCATGTATTATGCATTTCCCACTGTATTTAATGTATTATGCTTTTTTTTTTTTACTGTATATCATGTATTATGCATTTCTCTGTATTTAAAGTATTATGGATTTTCTTGTTACTGTATCTTGTAAAGCGCTTTGTGATGGTGGGCCACTATGAAAGGCGCTAAATAAAATAAAGATTGATTGATTGTGTTCCAGATTCTATATGATGAAGAACAGGCAGAATACAAATATTTGCAGAGACCTGATTGTGTCTGTTCTAAGCAGCCTTGCTGTTTTCGAAGCTGTGGATGAGGCATTGCACCAGAGACACTTGCCATCAGAGACAGAGGTGCTTGATAAACTAAAACAACAGGATCTGCCGATCCTCAAAACACTACCATTTTTACTGCTGCAGGGTCTACATATGTGGAGTCCCCAGACTGCAGTAGTATTCTACTGATCTTTTTAGAAATTACCTGCCCCCACCAACTGTGATAAAGGTATTCCATGTTTTGGAAATCACTTAACCCATCCTTCAAAGGCCTGCCAGGAGACCTGAAAGATCTGGAAACTTCATTTGTATATTGTCATTGTATATGCTGCTTCAAAGACATCAACAGATTGAAGGTGAGCTTTGGAATAAATTCATCAAAGGGAACTCTGGCAGGCCTTCAAGTGTATATCTTTTATGACGATATAAAGGGCAAATTATGTAAAGTTTATGGATCTTGTGTTCATGTGAATTATTTTTGGTCAAATATACAGGTTACTCAACAGTCTAATAATAATAATAATAATAATAATAATAATAATAATAATAATAATAATATATTGTGTAATATGCTGTGTGTTAATACGCTATTGTCTAGCCCAATTCAACTTGATCAATGTGGAACATAGGGCAGCAGTGTGGAGTGTAGAGCAGCAGTGTGGAGTAGTGGTTAGGGCTCTGGACTCTTGACCGGAGGGTTGTGGTAAATACCGGTGAGACTACCAGGGAAGCAGGTAAAGAAAAGGAGAAATAAAAGAAATATGGAGTGCACACTGGATTTCTTCGTCAGAGAAGCTGGTTGATAGGGGACAATGGGTATCCACTGAAGCGGTGGCTACTGACTGCTGCTTAACCCCATGCCCTGCCAGACAGAGGTATAACCTTACCTTTAAATGTGTATCCGGACCCTACAGCTCATCTATTACCGCAAACCCACCACAGTACGTCCCAATACAGCGCAACCCCATCACTGTGTGACCCAGTACAGCGCAACCCGACCACCGCGTCACCCATGACAGCGCAACCCCATCACTGTGTGACCCAGTACAGCGCAACCCCACCACCGCATCACACAATACAGCACAACCCCATCACCACGTGACCCAGTACAGCGCAACCCCACCATCGCATCACCCAGTACAGCACAACCCCATCACCTCGTGACCCAGTACAGCGCAACCCCATCACCGCGTGACCCAGTACAGCGCAACCCCACCATCGCATCACCCAGTACAGCACAACCCCATCACCTCGTGACCCAGTACAGTGCAACCCCATCACCGTGTGATCCAATACAGCGCAACCCCACCATCGCATCACCCAGTACAGCACAATCCCATCACCGCGTGACCCAGTACAGCGCAACCCCACCATCGCATCACCCAGTACAGCACAACCCCATCACCTCGTGACCCAGTACAGTGCAACCCGACCACCGCGTCACCCATGACAGCGCAACCCCATCACTGTGTGACCCAGTACAGCGCAACCCCACCACCGCATCACACAATACAGCACAACCCCATCACCACGTGACCCAGTACAGCGCAACCCCACCATCGCATCACCCAGTACAGCACAACCCCATCACCTCGTGACCCAGTACAGCGCAACCCCATCACCGCGTGACCCAGTACAGCGCAACCCCACCATCGCATCACCCAGTACAGCACAACCCCATCACCTCGTGACCCAGTACAGCGAATCCCCATCACCGTGTGATCCAATACAGCGCAACCCCACCATCGCATCACCCAGTACAGCACAATCCCATCACCAAGTGACCCAGTACAGCGAACCCCACCATCGCATCACCCAGTACAGCACAACCCCATCACCTCGTGACCCAGTACAGTGCAACCCCATCACCGTGTGATCCAATACAGCGCAACCCCACCATCGCATCACCCAGTATAGCACAACCCCATCACCGCGTGACCCAGTACAGCGCAACCCCACCATCGCATCACCCAGTACAGCACAACCCCATCACCTCGTGACCCAGTACAGCGCAACCCCATCACCGCGTGACCCAGTACAGCGCAACCCCACCATCGCATCACCCAGTACAGCACAACCCCATCACCTCGTGACCCAGTACAGCGCAACCCCATCACCGTGTGATCCAATACAGCGCAACCCCACCATCGCATCACCCAGTACAGCACAATCCCATCACCGCGTGACCCAGTACAGCGCAGCCCCACCATCGCATCACCCAGTACAGCACAACCCCATCACCTCGTGACCCAGTACAGTGCAACCCCATCACCGTGTGATCCAATACAGCGCAACCCCACCATCGCATCACCCAGTATAGCACAACCCCATCACCGCGTGACCCAGTACAGCGCAACCCCACCATCACATCACCCAGTACAGCACAACCCCATCACCGCATGACCCAGTACAGCGCAACTCCATCACCGCATGACCCAGTACAGCACAACCCCATCACCGTGTGACCCAGTACAGCACAACCCCATCACCTCGTGACCCAGTACAGCACAACCCCATCACCGCATGACCCAGTACAGCGCAACTCCATCACCGCGTGACCTAGTACAGCACAACCCCATCACCGTGTGACCCAGTACAGCACAACCCCATCACCACGTGACCCAGTACAGCACAACCCCATCACCGCGTGACCCAGTACAGCGCAACCCCACCACCGCGTCACCCAGTACAGCGCAACCCCATCACCTTACCGCGGGACACCTTTACAGCGACAGATCACCACCATGAGCCCTGTTACAGCGCATCACCAGGCACAACTTTGTAGCTATACTTGCCTGCCCGAGATGCATTCATAGTCTTATGTTATTGTGAAGTAGCTGCATGGTTTGTTTCAAGTTTTTGTTATTATTTATTTATTTATTTTTTTTTACACATTACCTTAACAACTTGCTCTTCTTCAGTAAAGACGTATTTTCCATGCAGAGTTTCCATAAAGGACACTTCAGAAGCAAATCATGTTCAAAGCACTTTTTTATTATTATTTGGCATACAGTACCAAAATAAATAAATAAAGTCAAAACAAAGTGAAATGACATTTTGCTTCCCTCTCACACTAATATCTGCTCAGTTGGAAGATAAAACTTTAAAAAAATACATGAATAATAATAATAATAATAATAATAATAATAATAATAATAATAATAATAATAATAATCCTGGCTTCTTTTCAAATAAACATGGTTCCTGTTTTTTTGTGCTACTTTACGATATGCTAGGAAAATTAAGATTAGGCAGTAACAAACGCGTCAAAGGGAGTCGGAATGCAGTGAGACTGAGAGGGCAAGGTTACTGGGCCATCCAGAGCAGAGGCTACTCCAGCCACTCTCAATATACCGGACACGTGACACTCAAGCGCGGACATAGTGTGGGGCCAAAAGCAATGACCCCTCACTAGTACACACTTTGGGACAGGTCCGGTCTGGGCCATGGGCAAGGTTTACCCTATACAGTTTACCCTATGTCAGGCTGACCCTATGTCAGCCTGAGGTAATGAGGCTGGCGCATGATATCCCTTTTGTGGGGCACCTCGGAGCTGACTAAACAAGGGAACGAATATTGGCTCAATTTTATTGGGTAGGACTTCATAATGATGTGTCGAAATATGTAGCCACATGCCCAGACTGCCAGTGAGCGCTGGGTCGAGTGCACCCTGCCCCTTTGGTCCCACTGACGATTATTTCCATTCCCTTTGATCACATTGCAATGGACATAGTGGGCCCTTTGCAATCTTCTGATTCTGGGTATATGCATATATTTCTGGTGGTAGATTATGCAACGCGATACCTGGAAGCAGTTCCATTGAGGTCCACTAGTGCAGCTGCAATTGCCACATAATTATTGCAGATTATGGCTAGAGTAGGGATCCCCAAGGATATCCTGACTAATCATGGAACTAACTTTCTGTCTAACACGTTACAAGTTTACAAAATACAAAAAATACGTCCCATCAGGACATCTGTTTATCATCCACAGAAGGATGGTTTGGTGGAACATTTCAATCAGACCTTAAAGCAGATGCTGAGACGATTTGTGAACCAAGAGCAAAAGTATTGGGCATCATTTCTCCCCTACCTCCTTTTTGCAGAAAGAGAGGTGCCGCAGAGTTCAACAGGGTTCTCCCCCTTCGAGCTCTTGCACAGCCGTCAGCCTTGCGGCATCCTTGATCTGTTGAGAGAGGGGTGGGAGGAGCACAAAGGCTCGTCCAAAAATGTAGTGCAGCATGTGCTCCTACTGAGAGATCGCCTGGATTTGGTCGGTCGTTTGGCCCAGGAAAATCTCAAATCAGCTAAACACCGGCAACAGCAGCATTACAACAAAAATACATGATTTTGCACCTTTCGACCAGGAGACAAAGTAATGCTGCTGCTTTCCTCCTCCGAATCGAAACTATGTGCTAAATGGCAGGGGCCATATGAAGTGATTCAGCCTATAGGAAAGGTGAATTATGAAATTAGAAAGCCTGATCGCCGTAATGAGTGGGAAATTTGTCACAGAAACTTATTAAAGCCCTGGCAGGCAAGGGAGGTCTTATTTATAG
Organism: Acipenser oxyrinchus oxyrinchus; assembly: GCA_030684275.1. Classification (NCBI taxonomy): domain Eukaryota; kingdom Metazoa; phylum Chordata; class Actinopteri; order Acipenseriformes; family Acipenseridae; genus Acipenser; species Acipenser oxyrinchus. Next base: position 10,371,651 of record CM060247.1, read on the forward strand.
CCCCAGGCGAAGTAGAGGATGATTTAGGCCCCTGTCTAGAGACCCCTCGCACTAAAGACATTTCAGTGGGGGAACAGTTACATCCAGATCAGCAATGAGAGCTGCGTAAGTTAATTGAGTTGAGTGATGTTTTTTCTGACTTGCCCGTTATAACTAAACCGGTTGAATATGCCATTGTCTCTCCCCCAGGTGTCAAGGTGTGAGAGAGACCTTACTGGATCCCAGAGGAATGGGTGATGCTGGAACTTGGGGTGATTGAGCCTTCCAGGAGCGAGTGGTGCAGTCTGATTGTGATAGTCGCCAAAAAGGACAGCACCAACCACTTCTGCATTGATTTCCGTAAGGTAAACTCTATTGCCAAGTTCGATGCCTACCCCATGCCTCAGGTCAACGAGCTTCTCGATAGACTGGGAACAGCTAGGTTTATCTCCACTCTGGACCTGACGAAGGGATGTATCTCATGTATCTCAGCAAAAAGATGCTCCCCCGGGAGCGCAACTACTCCGTAGTCGAAAAGGAGTGTTTGGCCATTAAATGGTCTACTTACTCTTTGCAATACTACCTGCTGGAACATTCATTTGATCTCGTCACAGACCATTCCCCACTCAAGTGGTTAAGCACAATGAAGGACAGCAATGTTTGGATAACTCGGTAGTATCTGGCATTGCAGCCCTTCAGGTATCATATGATCCACTGTGCAGGGAAAGAACAACAAAATTCAGATTATTTTTCCCAGGAGGGGGAGTAATGGCTCCACTCTGAGCGGTGGGATATGATTCTTGGTGATAAATCTCCCTCCCGACCTGTGAGGGTGCTGTGTAAAGGGAACAGAGTGCCCTGGACTGGATGGCCAGAGAATTCATTCCCAGGATCTAGAAAGGGGGCAGAGGTACGACACTAAATCATTGACCTGGAAGGGAAAGGATGTGGCAGATGCAGCTTGGAGGAGCGGTTGCAATCGTTAACCAAGAGGGGCGTGATTGACTGTATATAAGGGGACGTAGCGAGGTGATCTGTTCCTTTGTTATGGTTAACGCTGAACCGGAAGGAGAGCCATATTGTTATCGTGAGTGTTTTGTCGTGTCTAAAATATACTTGTTTGTTGTTATTAGACGGCTAACATGATCTGGAGCTGTGGCTAAAGGCCAGCATCAAAAACAGACAACACTGCACTTGTGTCATGATTAACTGTATTTGCACCACGAGCACCATGAGCACTATAGCATTCACTGTGGACTTGTGATCATGTTTGTGTTATTTGTCGGTGTTTGTCCTTGTCTTGAGCACTGCATCTCCCATACACCTGCGCACTGCAAACCACTTTGCCACAGCAAGTCAAACTATTCTGAATTCAAACTAATATTAAAATCTGTTTTTTAGCCATTTTCTACAAATCCGGATATGACAGACAATATTTAATATAGTTCCATATTGATGTGTGTGTTGTTTTCCTAAACAGATAATATCTTACTTGACTGCAATATAAAATGATACAATTGCAGGACTGGAATGTCAGACAGGCTTAACTGAAAAATGATTAAATAAGTTAAAATAATGGAGTTTATTTTCTCTGCTCTGGAAAGCAGTACTGAAATATAGCACTGGAACCATGCCCCTGTGTTGAATTGGTTCACTGTCATGCAATAGGTAGCAGAGAGAGTAGGAGAATCTTTTTTTGTTTGTTTGTTTTTTACAGACAAAGTGGTGAGGCTATGGAATGGGTTTTCAAGCAATGTTGTTGCCGCTGATTCAATGTGATCCTTTAAGAGTAGACTAGATGTAGTTGATCAGTTAGCTTTTAGGAACTGGAAGAGTATTTTTAGGTTACATGGCTTCCCTTTGGTGTCATTTGTTATGCTACTATGACACAAAGTATGACACATGCAAATGAAACTTGCATATTCTGCTTCTTTAACATACTGCCAAATAATATTACAGTTCAACTTCTTTTGCACTGTATCTGTAATTTTTTTTACTGTAATTTGTATAGATTTAATTTAACTTTTTTCAGTTGAGCAATAAAGAACTTTATCACAGTCAGCGATAAGTGTTAAGTAATCCTGTGTTATCATTTCAAAGTACAGCACCTATTTAAAATATAATTGTGCCCTGCTGTGAAAGGCAGTCAATAGCAGAAAAGGGTTTTTATCTTTGAATGAGTAGTGCCTGTACCTAAGCTACAGCATACACAAATTGGCTATAATAAGCAACCATCTGAGGGAATATCAAGAAAAGTATATTATCCCTCAAGCCAGTACCGACGAAGAGAACCTGGAGGTAGCCTCAATACATAAATGTTCCAGTGAAGTCCCCTTTTCATCCTCAGGCTCAATGACATAAATAGCCTCCATAGTGATGATACAAATATTGTTTGCAATGCCAAGCTGAACAAATATTATTTATCTGTTGTCAAACATATGCAACTGCCCAGTAAAGCAGAAACATTTGTTTTAACATAACAAATTTATATAATGTATTTGCCTAGTTAGGATTTATGTGTTTATTCTACCTTTCCATATACGGCAGGCTAAAGGAAACTTTTGATTGAAATAGTTGCTTTTTAAGCCTTGCTAGGGGATACAAAACTTTAGAAAAGCAAGATTATGCACACATGTACAAAGAGGAAGCCATGTGGAATAGTGACCCTGGTCTATTAGGTAGGTGGAAGACGTATCACAGTAAGCTGACTGACATTTTTTCTGGTGACAACAAAGACAGTTATTTATTTAGACAGTAATCTCAACAGAAAAGATTTTTCAAAACTATAATCTTATCAGAATGTATTTAAATAAATCATTTTGGTAGAAAGCTAAGTGTTTTTTCAAACATACGTATTATTTTCTTCTTTTATACTGATACTGTTCATTCATTTTTTTTAAGTAATCCATAGATTAATACAGTTCATCCAGCATGGATCACTGCTTTAGTCTGATGTAAAGTACTCCAAATTGTTTCCCCTTTATCATCTTAATCCCTGTCTTTGCAGTTATCAATTAGTCAAGGTCAATCAGCCCCTCCAGGCTTAAAATTGGTCAATTGTTCCTAACTTAATTAGCTTGGTAGAGAACATTCAATTGCTAATGGGGTACGGAAGCATAAAATTGCAATACGAGTCAAAAGGACCTGCTTGCTTTTTAGAATATGATATGTGTTACTGATTTCTATTTAATTTGTCCTGCCGCTCAAAAGGGGATTTCTAATTAAAATACAGGTATGGTAATTGATCATATTGCGCTAAAGACTCCCCAACTTTTTTCTGTTAGTTCCTCTACCCAATTAATTATGTATTATCTTTCATATATTTCTACCCATCCACCTAAAAATATATTTGTACCGGAATGTGAAATTTAAATATTTTCTATTAGATGCATATTGGAGGATATTTTTGAAGAAAAAAAAAACACTGGAAAATACTGTCATCACAATATCCAACATTTGTAAGATTTAAAATATATTTTTTAATTAAGTTGGTAGAAAATGTAACAAGGTAGTTGATTACATATATATATATATATATATATATATATATATATATATATATATATATATATATATATATATATATATATATATATATTCCAAAGAATAACGGAAGAGACAGAGATACCCATGGCTGCGCCAAGTGTAAAAATAAAGCACTAATATTTTAACAGTGTTTTCCTCAGATTTAATGTAAACTTGTGTATTTTTTCCTAGATTTAACCAAACAAAGTTCTGATTTAGCTTAATACATGAATCTTAACAAACACATTCTTAAAAGTTTTTAAATGTGTTCATTTTTTTGCCATTGTAATATGCAGAGGAGGCGGAGAAGTGGAGGGATTGGTTTTCGGAGTGTAAGGGCAGCTCTGCAGCATACAATGCCAAATCAAATGCTTCAATGGGCTCATTTAGCTTCAGATTTAGCTGGCCAGATGCAATTGCTTAACGATAATGTTTTTCAGATTTATCTGTTAGGTAAATGTTGAATCGCCAAGTGTAAAAAAAAAGATTTATAGACTGGTTTTAAATGTCAAATTTACGATACATGTTTTCAACATTTATAACTGATATCTGAAAGTACAATTTGTAAAACTTGTAAGACTGTATTTGTTAACATGTATGTAATTAGTTGAATCTGGACTTTTTGTGGTTAAATCTAGGAAATAATACGCAATTTACATTAAATCTGGAAAACAAACATCTGTTAAAAGGGGGGCAACAAAATGTATGCTAAGTAAAGGGGGCATAAACAAAGTTTACACACCACTGCTCTAGAGAAATGCATTTCTTTTAAGTGTCAGAAATACCCCCAAATGCTTATTTCCCATTCATTTTTCCATATCGACTGGCAAGGACACATTTTAGAATTCGCTCCAGGCTTACAAAAAGAGGGTTTATTATCTCCTGTTTCTTAGCATAGCGCAGTATTGCGTCACCATGCATCCGCATAGTTTTGAATTGCAGTGAATTTCTTAGCATAGCGCAGTGTTGCATCACCATGCATCTGCATCGTTTTGAATTGCAGTGAGCAGAGCTCAGTATAAACCTTCAGTGTGGATCATACCAACTTAAAACAGAATCAGCATTAGTGTAGTCCTAAATCCAAAAGTACTGGAATGCCAACAAAATATAGATGTATTAAACAAAAATGATACAAATACCCATTGTATTTGTTCATTGAGCTTGAGGTAACATTCAATAGGTAATGCATGCATCTCACATGCAACTTTCATAGGCTACTGCCCTAGTCATGCTGCCAGATTGGCGGTTTTCCAGCCAAATTTGTCTTGTTTTGAAAGCATCTTGCTGGTAAATACTGTCTTTGGTGGTTTAGTTATTTTTGTCGTGCATGTTCCTTTTTTATTCCTTTCGATTATGAGGTCATCACCCGCGCAGAACTTCCACCACCACAACGTCCTGTGTAGCATATCATGTCCTTCCCGTCTTTTTTCTGGAGCTCTGCATCCAATAAAATTCTGAATCACACAAACCTGTTATTTTATATTTGTCACCAATTTCAGAACTGTACGATTACAATTACATTTTCAATTTATTTTTAAAGAATGTATCTGCTGACAATTCTGGACAATTTAATTTTACACGACATTCTGAATACATGCTTTTTCCTGGACCTACCGCATTTGATCTCATCAGATTAAAAAAAAAACAAAAAAAACAGTGGTTCTGGTATTGTAAATTGTGAGAAAAAATACAAGCAAATCAGATAAATAAATACATAGTTTATAATATTCCTTTTTTTAAATAAATATGTAGTACTTATTTATGCATTGTATTATATGTTCAATCTTAAATGTAAGTGGGGTTTTTTGGCTGCTTTAAAAAACACAATGTGGCTACTTCTTATTCATCAGCATTTTTACTGTCTTATTAAACTTTAGTACTGTAGTTTGTAAAAGAAGTTCCTAATGTTCTCTTCATTGCATCACAAAGACGACTGACTGAATTGTACAGTTGTGCAGGAATCAGGAGATGTGTGTGACTTGACTCTGCAAACATTTAAAATACGTGCCGGTTATGGGAGACGGAGACTCTGATTCGTGTACCATCAGTAGTGTCACGTAGGGAATCTGGTTCCTAATGCCTATTCAATGGCATGATACAGAAAGACTATTTTGATTTCCACACGGAAAAGAGATTACTTCATCGGTGGGCATGCATCGAAATTCTTCTAAAGTTGATTCTTAAGTTAACTCTTAAGTCAAGGTTCTGTCTATTGAAAAAAGTACTGGAACACAGTTCTGACGCGTTCCGGCTCGACTACACCACAATTTGTCAGCACACCCTTTGCAATTTTTACAAAGTAGCTTCCTGTTTCAACAAACTTCCCAATGTTAGGCACAGTTCCTAGATTTAATCTGACATGATTATGACTTTAATGACATAATTATAACGTGGGCATGTTTCTTACAACATCACAAGGTGGAGAAACAGATGCTTGCATTATCGACCACATATAGCTGTGTGGCAGTGTGCCCCGTCCCTGTGTGTATCTTTGTGCTCCCTTTCAATTTGAAGACGACCACAAACGACATTATGTATGGGATATGCCTCCCCTTTGGGTAGGTATTGCTGAGCTCTCTATACCAGAGCTGCCAATAAGCCCCTTCCTGGGTCCCGCCCACCGGGGATTAAAACCGTCATCCTGAGGAAGAAATTTCTCTTTTACTTCTCATGACGGTACGGTAAGACGTCTATGTCTAGCTGAGCGTGTTGATAGACAAGAGCTTTGAGTTGTGTTGTATTTCCCTTGGCTACCTGGCTTCGAGGTAGCTTCGGAAGCCAGCTCTCCTCCACTGTCAAGCTCGGTGTCGGCACTGATGGGACACACTGCAGCTTTCCTGCAGGTCCCCTGTGTCCATGTTCCAGAAGCAGGCAATGGCTCCTTGCCCTCAAAGGTTCCCGGACTTCATGGAGAAAGTACACTCCTCCTGGGATTTTCCAGCATCAACTCCTAGCGTGCTGAAGCAGGCTGCACTGCTTGCCTCTCTAGAAGGCATGGAAAAGCTAGGCCTAGTGGGCTTTCCCTCGGGAGACTCCACCATCGCAGTCCTGGTTAAGGCCCCGCCGGTGGGTGGGTTGGCTAGAGACCCGGCGTGCCCAAACCCTCAGTGCAGGGTGATGGAAACGCACCTCAAGCGGGCGTATGCAGCGGAGGCGCAGGTAACTCGCCTGTCAAACAAGGCAAGCGTACTGACGGCCTATATGGACGGTGTACTGCGTGAGGCCCCACTCCCTGAGCTGGTGGCCACAGAGCTATGTCTCCTGTCCAGCACGCTGCTGCAGATCTCTGGTCTCCAAGGGCAAGTTCTTGACCAGAGCCTGGCTAGCTTGATTGTGGCTCGCAGACAGCTGTGGTTATCGCATGCCAGGGTCCCTGATGGAGATAAGGCTGCGCTGCTAGATGTGCCTATATCCCCGGGACATACCTTTGGGCCAGCCGTGGAGGAGATCCTGCAGAGATCCCACCGGGAACATGAGGCATCCTGGCAGGTGGCCGCGTTGCTCCCGCCCTGCGCTCCCATGTGGGGCAGGTCGAACCATTCGTCTCGTAGACCCCACCTCCCACGGAAAGGGGTACTACTCGAGGTATTTTCTGGTGCCCAAAAAAGATGCCAGCTTTCGCTCCATCCTAGACCTGAGGCTCCTCAATGGGTTCTTAAAAGAGAGGAGGTTCCAGATGCTGACTCATTGTCACATTCTCCAGTAAGTCCGGCCGGGTACGTGTACTTTCACATTCCCATTCGTCCAGAGCACAGGAAGTATCTCCGCTTCACCTTTCAGGGAGGCATTTACGAGTTCAATGCGCTGTCATTCGGCCTCTCCCTAGCTCCTTGTACATTTTCAAAGTGCATGGATGGTATCCTGGCCCAGTGCAGGCATTGAGATGCTACGTGGATAGGACAAGAGCTCTGCGTCAGTCTGACCAGCTCTTTGTCCGTCATGGGACACAGACCCTAGGACAGCCCATCTCAAAGCAGCATCTGTCACATTGGATTCTGGACACAGTCTCGACTGCGTATAATGGTGCTGGCTTGCCCCCACCTGGGAGGGTAGCTGCACACTCCACTAGAGTGTTGGCTACATCTTGGACCCTCTTCAGAGGGGCCTCACTGTCCGATATTTGTACTGCGGCTAGCTGGGCTACGCCGCATACTTTCTCCGGGTTCTACTGCCTTAATGTGGTTGATCCTGCCCTGCCTTCTTTAGGCACGAGGGTCCTTGAGGGTGTAAGCTCACATCACTAACCCTGGGGTTATGCGGTTCTGATGCATCCCTCATATGCTGCCGAGTCTTCTCCCTCGCGACGGCTCTAGTATAGATTATCCTATACATAATGTTGTTGGTGGTCGTCTTCAAATTGAAAGGGAATGTTAGGTTACTTACCGTAACCCTGTTTCCGTGAAAGAGAAAACGACCACCAACTGCGAGGTTGCATCGATCGCCCTCACGGGTTCGATGAAAAAAGAGAAATGGCTTCCTTTGGATGACGGTTTTAATCCCTCGGTGGGCGGGACCGAGTGCGTCATCCCAGGAAGGGGCCTATCGACAGCTCTGGTATAGAGAGCTCAACAATACCTACCCAATGGGCAAGCATATCCCATACATAATGTCATTGGTGGTCATCTTCTCTTTCAGGGAACCAGGGTTACGGTAAGTAACCTAGCATTTCTTGTCTGTTGTGTGAGGATATAGTGGTGCACGAGATATAAATGGGTCTGTGTAGCACAAGTGATTTAAAATATATAGTTGTATTTAGGCACTGGGATTGCACAACCACTTCACGGGCAGATAAAGTATGTAATAGTATGTGAGCACGGGGATTGCACAAATTAGTTCAAGTGCTGGGATTCAAGTGAATAATTAATTAGTAATTGAATTCTGGCACAACTGTATATATATATATATATATATATATATATATATATATATATATATATATATATATATATATATATATATATATATATATATATATATATATATATATATATATATATATATATATATATATATATATATATATATATATATATATATATATATAGGTGCATGTTTCACTCACTCGGGGTTGGTGTCTTTTTATTTATTAAATCTGCACCACAGCCCTTTCAGTTACCCCAGTCTGTTGTGGTCTCCAGTCACTTACTGGCCTGACGTCACCGCTACAGCCAGCTTGTCACAAGCTGTTACTAATATATCATAATCTGCATGTGGTAGCTATTGCAATATATAACATACTGTAGGCATAGCCAAAATGTCTGTCTACTTGACTTTATTTCTCATGGTTTTACGTTGTAATTTATGGTCGAGTGTTTGAAGTTGATGAAATCCTAATTGATACTCAAGTACCTGAAAGTGGCGACACAGTTAATCATGCAAAAAGCCCTACCCATAATTTTAATTTAATGTAACTAAGCATAACACATCAGATTTATGAATTTTTAGATAAAAGCAAGGTTAATTAGAATTAATCACAGACAGGGTATAATTTATGCCAAATCAGATGAAAGGCATGCCAATAACAGTTATGGGTTGAACTTTTGACAACAAGTCTGATTGCCATATAGTTAAATACATGGTCTTTGAAAGAATGAACACTATTATCATCAGCACAGTTATAATAACAGTTTAAGAACAGGGCTGAATTAAAAAGTTAAATAGAAAAGCTGTAAGAAAGAAAAGGTCTGCTGAACTTTCAGGCTAGGTTGTTCTGTTAATAATTAGCCACTGATTGAATCTAATCTTCAGGCAATCAGGCAACCCTTGTTTTTATTTCAGATGTGTTAATGTATGCAAGCAAACAGCAAACAGCAAATTAATTTTCATAGAACAGCGAGGGGCTATCACACTTGCTGGCACAGAGCTTAGAGATGTACAAGACAGCTTAGTTTGAAACTTTAAATAAATTGTCATCAGAAAAAAAGTAACTTGTTATTTCTTCATTATCCTTGTGAAATGATACTGTTCAACAAACAGTAAAACAAAAACCTCATTGTATGTCTTACCAACACCGGTGCAAAACTAATTAATTGATAGAAAAACATGAGCATGGAAGCAGTGTATTGTAGTACAATACACTTTTAATAAATACTGTTCACTTGGTGTTATTGGTGCTAAATTTGATTTGGTTTGCTTTATGTAACATTTTTTGGAAACATTTTAAGAACAAATAAAAGCATTCAGGGACAGCACATGTGCTAGTCTACTTTTTGCTGCTCCCTGCTTCTATAGTAATGTAGGTCTATGTTTAATGCATTACTATATATGCATTACATTGTGTGGTGGATAGGTTCTGTAAATGAGAAAATACCCCCCTCTCTCCTTTTGATTTGCGAACCCAGAAACATATTGTACATGTGAAGGATGGCCCATGGTAAGAGATGCAAGTACTGTCCCCTGCAGTTTAAATGAGGCTCTGTTGGAAACTGTTGGTAAAATCTGGGCTGGCACGCTCAATGTACCAATTTCACGTCTCCATCTGTGCATTGGATTACACCTTCAGCTACAGAGGGAAAGCAAATTATTGTTTGTCATTGCAAAATCCCTCTGTGAACCATTGTTACTTTCTGGTTTCAAACCAGCTGAAATTTGTATGTATGTTAAAAAAAATGAACACTAATGTGTTTGTAATATCATGTTTCTTTAGAAACTGCACATTTGATACCTATATAATGAATAGAAGTGCAAACAGCTAAGATGTATTAAGCATTTTGTTAACTACAAACACTTGAACTGAGATGATGAAAATTGATAAGCACATAAATTAGTTCTGGGATCAAGCTAAATCTAAACTTTTCATTATGAAAAGCATGGAAATTAAATATGTTTTTTAAAATGCTAGTTTGCCCAGTTGAAAGAGCTCTGAATTTAGCAGCGTTTGTTCAATGATAATGGAGGCAAAAGGTGGTGGAGTTTATTATCTGATTGTGTAACACGTATTTTCCCTTCTAATAATGATAGCAGTTAAAAAATGGTTGGTGTGTCTTAAGATTAAGTTCAGGATGGCAGACTTTTATAGAATCTGTGGGAGGTCAACAAAAAAGAAGGCAAACAAGTGTATGGATATACCACTACCTCCTCATTCCCATACAAAAGTGGTTTCCTAGGCAAACAGGTCACAAAGAAGAAGCTGCGTGTTGAGTTCCCTGTTGAATTCATTTGTTGCCTGTGCTGGTTTTGTACCAAGTTGTTCTTTATTTTAAATATGTTACTCTGACTATAAGTGTCACACAGGGCTCAGAGCTCTTCTTGACCGCCTTCAGAAGTATGCTGGGATCTCTGGAACCTGTCTCACCTGGATGTTCTCTTACCTATCTGGACGCATGCAGTTTGTTTTCTATGATGGAAGCAGTGCTGACGCAAACCCGGTCACTTGCGGTGTCCCCCAAGGGTCTGTTCTCGGGCCTCTTCTCTTCAACATCTACATGCTTCTCTTGGGTCACCTCATCTGCTAACACAGCCTCATGTTTCACTCCTATGCTGATGACACCCAGCTCTACCTAAAACTAGACCCTGGATGTCCCTCTGCCATGGTTCGGCTCTCAGCTTGCATCCAAGACATTGAGGCCTGGATGTCTGTTAATTTTCTTCAGCTCAACATCAACAAATCTGAACTTCTTCTCAACTCAAGAATATCAATATTGCTGCATTGAACCTCGGAAACTGTCTGCTGCTGCCTTCCCCCACTGTACAAAGCCTTGGTGTACTTCTGGATAGTAACCCCTCCTTTGATGCCCAAATCTCCTCTGTAGTCAAATCCTCCTTCTACCACCTCCGAAACGTCCCAAAGGTCCGTCCCTACCTTTCCCTCCTGGATGCAGAGATACTCTGTCATGCATTCATCTCCTCTCGAATTGACTACTGTAACTCTCTGTGGCGGTGTGTCCCGCCCCTATGTATTATTATTTGTATTTTTATTTGTGCGCGGGTAAAGCGCCGCCTTTTATTACTTATTATTTAAAAACCTTGTGAGGATGCATGACTGATCAGCTACTGATTATTTAACTAGCTGACAGTCATGCATCCTTACCAACGCATGCAGACTCTGGCCGAGGGTAATAAGATAATTAACAACTAGTTAACCCCTCGGCCAGAGTATAAGAACCAGCAGTTGTCTGTTCTGGAGGTTGAGTGTACAGAGGAGAGTACGGGGAGAGAGCGAGAGCGAGAGCGAGGAAACAACATTTAAAAACGACTGCAAAACAGTCTTTGTTTATTCGTTTGGCCCTTGTGCCTTTTTGTTTTGTGTTTTGTTTAAATCTTTTGTTTGTGGTTTGTTAATAAATACGCTGAATGCCATAGCATTCAGCTTCACCCGCCCATCCACTGTTTGTGATTCAGTTACTTCCTGGTCCGTGACGTCGCCACTGCGAGCCAGCTTGTCACACTCTCTCTATGGTGGTCTTCCTTCACGCGTCATAAACAGACTGCAGCTGGTTCATAATGTCACGGCTAGGATCCTTACCAGATCCGCTATATCCCTGCATGCAAGCTGAGGTCCTCTGACTCAGGCTTGCTGATTATACCCAAGCAAAAGCACGCCACACTCGGACAGTGCTGTTTTTGTTCTTGCTTCTCTCTTGCTTTTAATGCTCTTTAAGTCTGGTATCTGTTATTAGCTGTTGTCTAAATGGCTATTTCAGGTTTTTTACTCCATGTTATCTGTATGATTCTGCTTGACACACGCATCCACAATGTTTAGAATTCACATCCTAGCCTTTTATTTAATGTATTATTCCTATATTTAATGTGTTTGTATTGTTTTTTAATGTTGTATTTAATGTACTATGCCCTGTATTTCACTGAATTTAATGTATTATGCATTGTTCCTCACTATCTTGTAAAGCACTTTGTGATGGTGGTCCACTATGAAAGGCACTATATAAAATAAATATTGATTGATTGATTGACTCTCCCCTCACTTTATGTACAATGTACACTTTCACCTTCACACATTTGTATGCATTTAACATGTTCTTATAATATTGTCGTGCTCGTTGGCTTCTTCTAATCATGCATGTTTATTTATTGCAGAGGCAAGCAAAGAGCAGGCTACCAGAGAAAATGCATGATTAGACAAATTCACCGAACAATTCATTATAAACAAATTGTGTATTGGGTTAGGGAGTTCTATCGTAATTTTAAAAGCTTAATAAATATATAATGAAGTGTTACATTCGTGGTATAGATGTATGTGGCAGGGGATCCCTGCACGTGAAAATGTGTTTGTTTGAGGTTGTTTTTTTTTGTAATTGTGTTTTAATTAAATAATTGTTTGCTAGCGGGCGCTCTGTTGGGACTTGCTGCCTGCTGTGTTTGGTTGAGAGGAAAGGCAGTTAGCGATTGGTTCTGCTAATCCCTGACCAGTAGGTGGGCGTGTCCCAACTGAGTGTCCGCTTCCTTAAGAACATCCGGTCGAGATTGGTCGAGGCTGCTGCAAGGCCATGAGATTCTGCGCTACGGAGGTCTGGAATCCCACTGTAGAGAACTGGAGACTGCATGGGTTAACCAGGGTCAGGGTTCCAGCATTCACGCAAGAAGAAACTGCAGCCACCGGCGGTCGTGTGTATACCGGGGCAGGGTAGGAATGGAGCTTAGTTTCAGGCAACAAAAATCTGCAGTATAGAGAGAAGTGTATTCCAGCGGGGCCTCCTGTTTAGGGGAGTAGCGCTAGCCGTTTTTACGGCACCTTTTATTTGTAGTTTTTGTAATGTGTTTTATTTTTCTTTTGCACAGCTTGCTGTATGTGTCCTCTGTGCGCTACCATCGCTGGTAACGTCACATGACCTGTTTGTTTACTTTTTGTTTTCTTGTGCGTTAATAAATCCTGTGCACCTGTGGGTTGTGACAAACACACCAATCCTGTGTGTCTCTCCACTCACTCATAGGCACCCTGTCACAATGTATAATAACTAACAACTACAAACACCAATGGCACTTGAAACATATTTATTTATAGCCTACAATCATATATCCTAAAATACATACAAAAGTATAAGAATAAATTTATTTAGAGATCTGTTTATTTTTAACCAAAAAAAGATTGCAAAATGCACATTAACCTTGTCTTTGCCTGATGTGGAGAAACTAATTCATGCCTTTATTACATCAAGGTTGGACTATTGTAATGCCTTCCTTGCTAGTGTTTCTTTAAAATCAATTAATTGGTTGCAGTATGTGCAAAATAGTGCTACACGGCTTTTATCAAGGAAGCATGAGCATATATCGCCAATCTTGGCATCATTACATTGACTACCAGTAAAATTCAGAATAAACTACAAGATCTTGATGCCGACATTTAAGGCTTTGCATGGCCTTGGCCCATTATATGTCAGGGACATGCTTAACCTTTATTTGCCACAGCGGAACCTGCGCTCTGCTAATGCCTCTAATCTGCTTGTGCTGAAAACAAGGCTGCGCACTCTGGGCGACCAGGCTTTTTGCTCGATGGCCCTCCACCTTTGGAACAATCTGCCTGGACACTTGAAGGACTATGAGACTATTGAGGCTTTTAAATCTGGACTGAAGACATATTTTTATCAATTAGTTTTTTTGTAATTGTGCTTATTGTTGTACATGTATTTTTCTATTTTTATTTATTTATTTATTTATTTTTCCTCTGTTGTTAAACACTTTGTGATTCCTGCAATGAAAGGCACTATATAAATAAAATTCATTATTATATCATTATTATTAGTATTATTGTTATTATTATTATTATTATTATTATTATTATTATTATTATTATTATTATTATTATTAAAAGAGTTGTATATAGTAAGCTGTTGCAAAATACCCCCCAACCCCCACCCCCCCAAAGGTAAATGATGAGTGGGGTTAAATTATTTATTTATTTTAATCCCTGCCGTCCGATTTTTACCCACATGCCAGATAATTGTAAATATGCATTTTATATGTGAAGTGTTATAAATAAATGTACATTCTGGATGTCAAAATGCATAATTATTACCATTTGGCTGCTGCTTGCTGGTGGGAGAGCTGGCCCCCTGTACACTAGTAGTTTCCATATCAACAAATTATTCTTCCATTCATTTTTCTTGATCTCGTTAACATATATTTTGATAAACGAGTTCCCCTCATCTAGTCGTTGAGGCAGGAAATGATGTACATGACCTGCGACAATTAAGTTTTTTAATGAGAAATGCATTCATTAACGACCTCATCGACTCAATTTCAACGCATTAACGGATTGATTTAATTAACACATTTTGTTTGAAAATAACTTGCTACTAAAGCTCTTCTTACTATACCGTGAGTTCAATACAATAACACTGTTTTTTGAAAATCCTGCCCACTATGTGTACAAAACTACTTTATTTATGTGTTCGTGTTTTGATTTAGTGCATGACAGTTTCTAAAGGCTCGTTCTTGCAGCCTGAAAGAGTAAGCCTTCAAAGGGCAGATACATTCCTGGTAGAAAAGAGGTAATGAGTGAGAAAATCTAGGCTGTGAGTGAAGGTAGTGTTGGAAAGAGGTAAGCCCCCCTGTTGCATCCCCAAGGAGCTCTGCATACTTTAACACCAGCGGTGTCAAAACAGTTTGATAGCCTTATTTGGTTAAACCTTTCCCTTGGCCTGCACTGTTTAAGGACAAAAGCTTCCAATGGCAGACTTTAAAAGCAATATAAAGTCAACAGGCTACCAACAGCGACCATTTAAAAAAGGTGGCCTGATGTTTGAAGTGCTCCACCAAAGACTAGCATGGTAACAAAGGTGTTGCTTAAAAGTGTGCAAATTAATAGCACAAAACTTACATTGCATGAAGCATCTTATTTTTCTGCTACCACTTGACTATACAGACCCTAGTTATCATTTAAAATTGCAGTTATTTTACAATTCAAGAACACTGTAGCCTTTTTGTTACATTGCTTATTTTTTTCACCTGTCACATCAACAGATAACACCTCCAAATTCCAGTTTCTCTTAATTAGCACATGGCAGTGTCTGGTTTTCATAAGTCTTCTTTTTTGTACCCTAATCATCAAAAAAAAGCTTTTTTAAAAATATATTTTCAGTTTTAATGATCTTGCACATTATTTTGCAGTGCAAAAGTGGCACAAATATTGGATATTTAATTCAGTACCACATATATTAATTTATGTATCTACCTAATATTTATGTAGCACAATTCCTGTGTACAGATGTCGTCCTGTGCATATGCATAGAACATACGTCTCAAATCGAAAGTTAAAAAAGCAGCTTTTGTGTGTGCATGTTTTCAGTGTCTAAAGTAAATGTGATAAATGTAAATGATAAACCTCACTGATTGTCTCAAACAAAGGTGGAGCAGTCATTATCCTGCTGTCGATGGTCTGTAAAGCTAACAGGACTTTAAAATCTTGAAAGGCAACATAAATGTAAAGCAACCTAAACAATCCAGTTCCAAATATAACGTAAAACACTGTACAAATGTGTGGTTTATAAATTACAGTAATTTCTTCCACAGTGGTCATTATGTGTAGATAAGTGACCTGGTTTTAAATTAAGGGTCTTCAGTTCAGAACATCAAGCTGATGCTGTGTTCCATTATCTAGTTGGTAATGGCCTCTGAGTTGGACAGTAATGCTTAATTGATTAATTAAATACCCTTAGAGTTCTCCAAAAAAAAGTTGTATTAGCTTGTTCAAATTACTTGTTTTAAGTAATATATATATATATATATATATATATATATATATATATATATATATATATATATATATATATATATATATATATATATATATATTATACTGGCATGATCAATATAGATTCAAAACCTGTGGTAGTTTGACTCAGAACATCAATTTGCAGTGACATTTAAAGTATCCTCCATGGTTGTTCTTTGATCATGGTGACATAATGTAGTTTGTCCTGTAGTATACTGCACTATAGGAAACAATAGTGTTTTTGGACAGAACTATACATTTTCTTACCTGGGTAGCAAGGAGGTTTCTGTGTACAGTTGCCATCAACAAAATGAGGTTGAGGTCCCAGGAACTGGGAATAGGCAGAAGCAATTTATTGTGGAGTAACAAACCAAAAAGTGAACATTTTATTAATTCTCAGAGTTTTTTGTATGTCTTGAAGAGGGGAGAGCCTAAGCGTGTGGCTGTTGAGGTTCCACTGTGGTCTTGGTCTGGGAGTTAGAAATATAGTCACGTTAAATAATAATATAGACGCAGTACCACAATACCCTGGGGTCCAAAATGCCTTATGCCAGTTGGTCCAGGGTTTCAGTTCAAGCAAGATCATGATCCCAAGCACAATATGAATTCACTAAGCCAAGGGTACACAAGTCACAGCCTCGAGATCCGGAGTCCTCCAAAGTTTTATTAGTATTACTAAATAATGTAGTCATAGCTGATGAAAATCTTGCCTCTGATTGGTTGTCTGATACTGTATGTGTTTCAAAGCATTTGCGGATACCTTGACACAATTTAGAAAAACCAAATAACAACCTTAGCCACTCCAGTGTAGCTTTGGCTGTGTGCTTTGGGTCGTTGTCATGCTGAAAGGTGAACTTCCATCGCAGTTTCAGCTTTCTTGCAGAGGGCAGCAGGTTTTCCTCAAGGACTTCTCTGTACTTTGCTCCATTTATTTTCCCTTCTATCCTGACAAGTGCCCCAGTCCCTGCCGATGAGAAACATCCCCATAACATGATGCTGCCACCACCATGCTCCACAGTAGGGATGGTGTTCTTTGGGTGATGCGCTGTGTTATGCTTGAGCCAAACATAGCGCTTGTGGCCAAAAAACTCTATTTTGGTCTCATCAGACCATATAATCTTCTTCCACTTGGTCTCAGAGTCTCACACATGCCTTCTAGCAAACTCTAGCCGAGATTTGATGTGAGTTTTTTTCAACAATGGCTTTCTCTTTGCCACTCTCCCATAAAGGCCAGTTTTGTGAAGCACCTGGGCTATTGTTGCCGTATGCACAGTGTCTCCCAGCTCAGCCGTGGAAGACTGTAACTCCTTTAGAGTTGCCATAGACTTTTGGTGGCCTCCCTGACTAGTGCCCTTCTCGCCCGGATACTCAAAATAGTTTTTGAGGACGGCCTGTTCTAGGCAGATTCACAGTTGTGCCATATTCTCTCCATTTCTTAATAATGGACTTTACTGTGCTCCGGGGGATATTCAATGCCTTGGAAATGTTCTTATATCCTACCCCTGATTGGTGCTTTTTAAGAACCTTATTCCGGATTTGCTTTGAATGTTCCTTCGTCTTCTGATGTAGTTTTTGTTAGGAAATGTACTAACCAACTGTGGGACTTCCCAGAGACAGGTGTATTTAACCTGAAATCATGTGAAACACCTTAATTGCACACAGGTGGACTCAATTCAACTAATTATGTGAGTTCTAAAGACAACTGGTTGCACACACTGAGCATCAAAAGAAACTTATCACTATTATAACACATTTTTAAAAAATGATGGACATTGACAAAATGTTTTTGGATCATTCATCCTTGACCATGACACACATGAGTGACTATGACTGAAGCATATGCACCTAATTAGTGAGACAGTTGACACACTCTGTCAATGACAGGCCACGAACTGTAATTTTTTAGTCATTTTTGCATATATATATATATATATATATATATATATATATATATATATATATATATATATATTAGGGCTGTAACTTGATTGCAAATTTGTATTGTAGTTGATTAACCGGTAGATTAATCTGTGCACATTTTTAACAAAGGTAACGATCTTATAGCGGCTGTCCTGCATAGTACCGTAAAAACTGTTGAATAAGTTGATTTTCTAGGCATTTTTGCAAGGCCTTTAAAAGGGGGGAGCGACTAATACACCGATGTGACGTATGCGCCGGTGTGTCTAATATTAAACTACTGTACAGCGCCACAATGGGATTACTACAGCCACGGTTATGGCTCACACAGACTTAACTGTCACTGTTATTTGTTTAGGATCTATGGCATTTAGATCATGTTGCTACGTATAAACACAAAACCACTGTTCTAATTAAACACCACACCTATACTGCGTCACTTAGTGTTAACACAATAGCTGTTAGTCTCTATGAATTTCCTTATAACCACCCTCCGGAGCCATTGATTTGTCAACATTCACACTGAACCCGCCCCTGGGATCTGTACCAAACAGCTATTGGTTATAAAGCTGAGTAGTAAACTTTTCAAGTCTTCCGTTCATTGTAACTGCAATGCTAAAAATGATTTCCATTACATGAGAGTAGATGTTAAAACTTCATGCTGATTTGAACTCGGCTCTCGCAAGATAAGCACCAAATAAGACGTAGCTTTACAGTAAACTAATGTAATCCATCTGTGTCTCCATCCATTTGCGTTTCCTTTCATATGATAATGTAGATATCCTTCTGCTTGATGTTGATGACTGAAGTGTAATGCTGGTTCCAGGGATCAGCTTATTTTGCCTTCCTAGCGCATCAGCACACACAATGGCTGCGATGCTGGCTCCGGGGATCAACCACAGTGCGGTCTCCCCAGCGCATCTGACAACTGTCTGGATTGAGCTAAGTAGGGTATATCTCTGGGGTCTTCAAGTGGGCACCTTCCATCATCTGTATTTTGTCGACTAGCCCACGACACCTCAAGAGGGCTCGATGGTGATTCTGATGTCCCAGCATCACCCCCCTCTGTCCCCCACTCAACTCAGTCCAGCTTACTTACCCGTACATCAGCGTTTCTTTCCATTGTGCTTGAGATCCATATATAAAATAATGCATGTGACTTTGAGATGGGATAAAGTAATTATTATTATTATTATTATTTTTTTTTTTTTTTTCTGGATTAATATTGTTGCCCCCTTTTTTTTAGTTTTATATTTATTTACACAGAATTGTACAGAACAATTCCAACAGAAGCAATGTATTGAGTTTCATGTAATGAATTTCTAGGCCTATACTGTGTCACAAATATGAATCAAAAGTTGTTACAGCTGAATGCTTCAAATTCTATATTGCCCACTGTTTTAGGATATACATTTTATTTTTTAGTTAAACCAGACAATGGAATTATCTGCATGATATATGACACTGGGTTCAGTTCAAATATTAAACATTTCACATGCAGGCTATTGCCCATCTTCTTGAAACAGGATACACACAAAACAAATAGAAACCAAATTATAATGAACTTCATGTATGAATGTCCTTTAACCTTGTAAACATAATAAATACTATATGAGCATAAGGTGAACATACGCATATAACAGCTAAAAAGTAATATTACTACATTGTACTTTTGAATATTATTGAAATAGTCATTGCTTGTTAAGAAACATTAATAGCAAATAAATATTATATGTCAAATTTAAAATCTACCCTTATGAAAAGGCAAAGTACACAAATGTAATAATTCTCTTTGCTCTGCTCTTCTTGTATGTTAAAGTAGCACATCAATATATTTAGCAGAATTTTACAATTTCACTGTTGTGTCCAGAAACTGCTTGTTTGCTTGTGTATTGTGTGGAAGAGTGGTGGGTAGTTCACTGACACACAGGAGACACAAAGGTAATTTGGGAACACCGCACAGGTGCCCAGTTTTATTATGGGAGCATAATTTCTTTTCAGCCCGCAGAGGGCGCTGTTGTCTGTGGTCTGCCTTACCAGCGATGGTACAGACAGAGCCACAACTATACCGGGAGCGGTACAGAGTACAGGTGCTCAAACACAGGAATAATCAAAAGGCGAAAGGAACAGGGAAAATAAAGCACAATAAACAAAACTACAAAATAAAAGGTGCTGCGCTCGGCAGCTTTCCCCAACCGTCGCTACCCGCACGGCCCGGGTCTCCGTCCTACACTCACGGCTCCCTCAGCCTGCTTTACAAATGTTTATCGGGGCTGCCCAAGGTTTTCCCGCTACCGCTAATTCTTTTCTTTTTTTTTTTTTGGTTGGGATTTCCGTCCCTGCAGTTCTCGATCCAGTGCTTCCGTACGCCTAGTACGTCTCAGAGGGCAGACCTGAGGGAACAGCAGAATGTTAACTTATAGGGCCAGCAATTCCCACAAGACCCGCCTCTCAGCCATTCAGAGAGAATGAAAGCCCGCACACCCACTCTCCAACCTCTCCGTGTCACTGCCATGACTGACAGGCGAATATTGACGGGCTGCTGCCCTCTTCCTGCAGCACTTCGAACACATCAGAAGAGTCAGTACAGGTCTCCCCCTGTTACAATTGTCATGATTACTTTTACATTCCTAGATGACACCGCTTTCATAAGCATTTAACAAAACATGCAGTTAAACTAAGACCCCTTGCTTAGGATGGAAGAGATGAGTGAGCCAGGGGACCAGGTCAATTAGGGGAGACTAAATCTAACAGTTTGCTCTGTTACCAGGCCAAAGGGGTTTATGGTTAGGCTATACCTGGTGGGTATTACATCAGGGAATTGTGTTACAGTGTGTGGTGTCACCAAGTGTCAGTGTTGGCAGCTGGCCACTGTAGGCATACAAGGTGTACAGTATGTGTCAGGAACATTGTTTAAATTAAATATCCAGATTTTGTTGTGTTGCCAACCTGACCGATAAACAATATAAACCAGAAGCTCCCGTTTCTTATGTAGGCTTCACGTCACCTTTTGTTTTCTTATGTTTTACCCAGTAGAGTCGACAATGAGCTTTTCACAGGATCAAAACAAAAAACAAGATACAGAACAAGACAGGTTAATGGTGTCACACTTCCAAGAGCATCCCTATGAACCCCCTTGTGATGCACCTTTGAAGACTGATGATTACACTTGGGACAGTAGAGATTATCAGATGTTATTGTACACAATACCAAGCGACGATGTCAATAATCTATCTAATGCACAGTTCACAGAGCTGCATTATGGTCTTGTTTTGAAGCAGCAAATGTGGAAAACAAACTGCATGTTCAGCAACATGGTATGAGAAGAAAATATCTGTTATCTGGACTGATGCAAAGACATTTGTTTGTTTAGAGTCACCTAATATAATTACCATATATATATATATATAAAATGGGTCTTTTAAATACTTTATCCTGATTGGTCAAAACAGGTCACATGGAGGTGTGAATATTACAGCATATCCCCATGGGTGGGAACTTCTTTTCAAAAGGGGGCGAATCACTTATATAAATCCATATGTCACTAGAATTTTGAAAAAAATATGTATTAATAAACATGACTAACCACAATAATATAGAATTTTGAATTCACAATAAAGATGATTGATGAAAACCAAACTCTAGATGAGATTTTGGATGAGTCTGAATCGGACACCAACACTAATTCATGTGGTGAAAAAAAAAAGTAAGTATGATTACTAGGCATCTTGAACTTACTGAAGCGTAGCTTCTGGACATAGAAAAGGAAAAGGAAAAAAAAATACACAAAAGACCACTGCCTGGGCATTGGGTGCCCTATTTCACTGGCTAAAACAAAAATCATTAAATATTCATTTCAAAGTAATTCCTCTGCCTGATCTAAATAATTTGCTCTGGGAGTTGTATGCCACTGTCGTAGCTCAGAGGGACGGGAGTGTTCAGTCTCAGGCTATGTGATCCTCCGCGCAGGTCTTAACCGTGTTTTAAACAGTCCAGCAATAAACCACAAAGTGAATTTGATAAGTGACCAAGTATTTAAAAATGCGAACAACATCTTTGTTGCCACTATGAAGCGCTACCGCAGATCTGGCATGGATACCTCCTGTCACTGCCCCCGGATCACAGAGAATGATTAAAAAAAAATTAAAAACCTCCCCAGTACTGTCACCAGACGTGGCAAAGAAGGTCTGCATGATTTAAAAGCAGACTCGTTTGTGCTTTGCCGTGATGAAAACGGCCAGGAATATTACATTAAAAAATTTAATGAACAAAGCAAGAATCACAAGAATTATAATGAATCAAATAAAGAAAAACTCAGAGGTTTCATGTACTCCATCCCCGGAAATCCTCTCTGCCCCATACTAAGTTTGACAAAAATACCTTAGTAAAATCTCTGAAGCTGGTGCCCCAAGTTTGTATTTACATCCTAGACATCAAGAACAACTTACCTACATTCTGAAGCAGTGTGGTATTCAAGGGAACCCATGGGAATAAATTATCTGTCCACCATGATGCCAAAACTAACTCCTATACACAACCACGTTAGGTCCACAGCGGTGCACCTCCTTAGCGAAGCAGGGGTTGAAACAGCAAATAATGTCTGTCACTGGTCACAGGTGTGAGGGAAGCCTTAAATTACTGGGCACCGTCTTCAAGAGACTGCAAACAGTGGAGCCACACTCTGTCCTGCACTTCCTCAGGCAGCGACAACGACAGCAATGATCAAACACCATGTTGCTCGAAATCGCTTGAAGCAGCTCCACCTACTGTTGAGAGTGAACATCTACCATCGACCATTGTCATTTATTGCAGAAATGAACAGCACTAATCAAATACCTCCATCAATGCCCGAGGAAACAAATGTTGAAAGATTATTCATTCCAGGCTATTTTAAGAACTGTTGTCAGTGTTAAATATGTATATGGTAAAGTAGGTAGCCAAGCCGTATTTGCAATGATCAAAACCAACTTTTATTGAACTGTAAAATGAATACAATACTCTCACAATACTCTGCTTTCACAAACTTCATTTTTCTTTACAAAGCTGAGAACTCAACATATTAATTAAATACAAGGAATTACATTATTATTTTTTACTATTGGTGTTACAAAAAGCTAGATGTTGTGCCTTCTGCCGATTGCAGGTCACATTTAATTTTTGACAATCAGAACAAGTTGTATCCCACAGCTTTGCAATTCAAGACATATGCTGAAAAGAGATTCAGAACAAAAAATACATTAAGAAATGTACAAGACTAGAATTTATAGCTGATCTGAAACATATTTCAAATTTTACATTTAATTTAAGCAATTTTCATTCATTATTTAATGGGCATATGATAGACATTTAGATAATGTAAGCTTCTTGCATATAGTTTGACATTTGAATAACAGGGGTCAAACACTGGGGTCTGGTCTCTTTTGACTTATGACCTATCACATCCAAGTACAATATTTAGTATTAGTTTGAGTAACCTGCATTTAATAATGTAATGCAATCATACCACTCCAAATCACATGGCAAACGATCACACAACCACTTAATTTACTCTCTAAATTACATTTATTTTTCCAATTTCTGTTGTAAAAAAACCAAACCAAAACAAAACAAAAATGCATAAAGATACATGAGTGTGATATTAGCTATAGCACCATTATACAACAAAATACTTAATTAAAAACACTAATATGGAGCAAGGCTGGGTTGGCAGCGGGAATTACAACTGGCTATATAGTGAATTCCAAACCCATTCCCATTTTGTAAAAATGGTGAGCAACACTTTACATTGTGTCTCCAATTACTGTGTATTTACATAATAGCTACTTTGTAAATATATTTGTACTTACACATAATTACAATGTTATTATGCACAGTTGTCTGCATGATATAACCCTAATCCTACCCATATGGAAAATAAATATATTTTTAATATATGGAATTATATATTTTTTAAACCTGAAAAGTATTTATAATATATTTTCGAAACATGACATGTTGCTTAAATATATTTATAATATACTATAAATGTATTTTGTAAATCAACATATTCACATTTATACATTTTATTTTTCTAAATTATATTCAAAATACATTGTAAAATATGTTGTAAATAAATACATTCACATTAATATATTTAAAAGTGTATGCAGTGTTTTGAACACTGCATACACTTTTTGCATATAATGGGAGACTGCGACGGTCAGGCAGCACTAAATTTAAAACAAGAAGGCTTCATAAGTTTATCCATGTACAGCAGATAAAAACACAGACACTGTGATTTTAATTCAGTAAATATGTTTATTCTTGACGGAACAAATATGGGCTAAGCCTAGTATTCAGAAGAAAAAAAAGAGAGGTCAATAACAATCAAGGATACAATAGGCTGTTCATATTTTAAGTCACCTTATATTTAAACTGTATGCCCACCAATATGAAAAAAAGAATGACATTGTAAAAATGTATTTCCAGTTTATTAGGGTTTTTTTTTTACTTTCATAGCTCTATTTTCAGCAACAATTCCATAGCTATTAATGACTTTTTAATTGGAAGCAGCAGTTTTTTGTAACGTCTCATAGTTTCAGAAGAACAATGTTAGCAGGTCTACAGTGAAGCAGCCCAAACACCTGTTGTAATGCAAACAGCCTTTTAGCATATGTTGAAAGTTTTTCATTTTTGTACTTGAGTGTTTTATATACACAGAATTTTTACAAAATGTTGATATATTCCGTTATGTTTAAAGATAGTAGTTATTTTTAAGTGAAATTGCAGAATTTCATTCCTTTCTTATTTATTTGCTTCATATCTGTTTGGTGGAACACATGCAAAATATGGTGTGTGTCCAGGCACTTTTACAAAAACACATTTCTGTAGAATTACTTGAGCATCAATTGCTACCAGACGATCATCTTTATTAACTGGAATAATGTGTTCCAGTGAGAGCTGAACAATTTGACTTCTACAGAAAATGTATTGAATTGGCTTTAGAAAGTGACCAAAAGCAAAACACTTGGGCCCTTCTCCAAAATCAGTTGCAACAAATTTATCGATGCTAAAGAAATCTCCATCAACTAACCTAACTGTGTAACTATTGCGCTTGTGCAGTCTTCTGTATTGCTTAGTGAATAATTTCCCCTCTCACTACAATTCTTGAATAGTACCGTGCATATAAAGCTGATGGAACGTTATTGGTGACACTGTATAAGGCCAACTGTTGCTCTCTATTTAATGTGCCTATATTTGGTTTTCCCAGAGCGACAATGTCTGTGAATACCTCACTGTGTTGTAGAGCTGTCTTTTTTTGATATTAAAGAGCTAAACAACAGTTTAGCAGGTGCCTCCATCATTGCTCTATTTCCTAGTATGGGCAGAGATTTTTCGATTAAAAACTTTAGACACACTTGCTGAGGTACAGCTTGGATGCCCTTTACATAGTCCAGCAAGCAAGAATTATAGGATTCATATGCAAATGCAGAGTGTGCCCATAAAGGCCCCCAGTCCATTACACTTTTAGCAAGATGCAAAGTCAGGTGCACATTGTAACTGACATGTTGAAGGCCATAGAGTTCCTCCATTGATTGAACAAAACATCTAAAGATCCTCTCACAATGAGCAAGTTTTTCTGAATCAATACTTTCACCTAACAGAATAGCAATTCCTTCAACTAAGAGGCACCAGTGAAGATAATACTTCTCAGGCAAAAGACCTTTCAGAATTGGTACACTGTAGAACAATAACCAAGCCTGCCATTCATGTGCTTTCCCGTACTTGCGTATGGTGACTGAATGTGGTGCACGAGAGATGTTGCATGTTGGCTTGATAGAAAGAAGTATTCTATCAATCATGCAAACCATACTTCCAAGATAATATTTTTCATTGTGATATTGAGTGTCAAACCACAATTTTGCCATTTGCCTAGTTACTCCTAGCAATACGCATTGCATATAGTCAGGTACAAAATTATCAATAAGGTCAAAACTGGGTATAACAAAGAGTAAACTTGGACCTTTCACACCATTGGCTGGCTTTCCTTCCTTGAGAGCATGTTTGGCATTTTCTAATGTTTCCGCAGTGGTTCTTACATAGCTGTCCCTGTTGTATGGATAAACTCTTGCATTGCCTTTTCCCTTTGAGACTACTTTACCACTGTCTTGGCGGAAGCCACAACCATACAGACCATTATATTGCACCATGTTCTGAAGCATAGGACCTGCTACACTGTCATAAATAGCTGCAGTTGTAAGAACATTTGAAAATATTTTCTTGCCAGTTGACTGATCTGTCCAACTCATGCCTTCAGTTGAAAGGTTTTTACATTCATCTACAAAAGGCTGGAGGAACACTGTCATATCAGGTTTTTTGCTCCCATACTACAGTGATGCCAGTAAATGTGGTTAAACCTTTCTTTGGGAGGAATTTCATTTATTACACAGAGAACAGGCCACACACTGAAAGAGGATAAATTAAATACAGGAATCCCATCACAACTGAAACTAAGCGAGAATACATTGCAAGAATCCGGAACAGAATATGAGGTACGATATTTAGCTCCATCAATTATATCATGCATGGTGTTATCTGAAAATCTATCTTTACAAGATAACACACCGCTAGCTATATTGGGATTTAAAAGGAGGCTTTTTAACTGTTCTGTCATTGGTAAATAGAAAAAGAAATTCCCATTCTTTATACTTTCATTTTCATTCCACTCTTCTGCACAGAAGTAGCATTTTCCGGAATATTCAGTGCCAATGTATGAAGCGCACAGTTTACAAACATGATGAATCTCAATTACACCTGTAATATTTTCAAATTGCTTTTGAAACATGTAAAGCGTTGAAGGAAGTGTTTTTCCACTTATTACTTTTAACACTCTCATTATATCCAGCACAGCATCATGCTTCAGCTTCAAGGCCATCAGCAAAAGTCCATTCTGTTCCTGTGCATCCACTTCTACATCCTAATGGAAATAAATGCAACATTTGTTATCTGGCCTTAAATGGAAGGGTTACTTTAAAAAACTTTAGATCATGGTTTGCCAGTATTTCTCAGTTTCATATCACATTCAAGTATACTTGCATTTTAGTTTTACCAACTGGTTATTATTTGGTTTGTTTATATTAGCCCTTATTAGCTGTCCTAGCACTGTGGAAAACTACCAGGAAGTAAACAAGCTGAAATGCCACAAGTTTTCTGTGTCAAGAAATTACATCCTTTGCTTAGCAGAATCAATATTATCTTTACATTGTTTGTTGCCTTTGCTTGGATGTCGGTAATCCAGTTTATGGCCAAGGACCACAGTGCCTCGTGTTAATATACAGTGCCTTGCATAAGTATTCACCCCCCTTGGACTTTTCCACATTTTGTGGTGTTACAACCTGGAATTAAAATGGATTTAATTGGAATTTTTACCATTTGGTTTACACAACATACTTAACACTTTGAAGGTGCAAAATAGTTTTTATTGTGACATAAAAGTTAATTAAACAAAAAAAAAAAGACATTTGTTGGTTGCATAAGTATTCACCCCCTTGAGTCAATACTTGGTAAAAGCACCTTTGGCAGCAATTACAGCTGTGAGTCTTTTTGGGTAAGTCTCTACCAGCTTTGCACATCTGTATCCTGCAATTTTTGCCCATTCTTCTTGGCAAAATTGCTCAAGTTCTGTCAAGTTGGATGGGGACCATTGGTGAACAGTAATTTTCAAGTCTTGCCACAGATTCTCAATCGGATTGAGGTCTGAGCTTTGACTGGGCCATTCTAAGACATTCAGGTTCTTGTTTTTAAACCACTCCAGTGTAGCTTTGGCTGTGTGTTTAGGATCATTGTCCTGCTGGAAAGTCCTCTAGAATTTCCCTGTATTTGGCTCCATCCATCTTGCCCTCAATCCTGACCAGTTTCCCAGTCCCTGCCGATGAAAAGCATCCCCATAACATGATGCTGCCACCACCATGCTTCACCGTGGGGATGGTGTTCTCAGGGTGATGAACAGTGTTGGCTCTCATCAGACCAGGAGAACCGTTTACCATATGTTTGCCGTGTCTCCCACATGCCTTTTGGCAAAATACAAACAGGATTTGATATGGGTTTTTTTCAGCAATGGCTTTCTTCTCGCCACTCTTCCATAAAGCCCAGCTTTGTGGAGCGTCCGGGTTATAGTTGTCCCATGGACGGTTTCTCCCATCTCTACTGTGGATCTCTCCAGCTCCTTCAGAGTTACCATTGACCACTTGGTTGCTTCTCTGACTAATGCCCTCCTTACCTGGTCACTGAGTTTTGGTGGACGGCCTTCTCTAGGCGGAGTCATGGTTGTGCCATATTCTTTCCATTTTTTAATAATGGATTTAACAGTGCTCCGGGGGATGTTCAAAGTTTGGGAACTTTATCCCGGACTTGTTTTGATAGCTCCTTGGTCTTCATGATGCTGTTAGTTTAGATATGCTCTCTAACAAGCTCTGGGGCCTTCCAGAAACAGGTGTATTTAATCTGAGATCATGTGACACTTTAATTGCACACAGGTGGACTCCATTCAACTAATTATGTGACTTCTGAAGGCAATTGATTGCACCAGAGCTTATTTAGGGGTGTCACAGCAAAGGGGGTGAATACTTATGCAATCAAGTATTGTAAATAATGTGTAAATAATTTTGGAAAATATGAAGATTTTTTTTCCCCACTTCGACATTATAGACTATTTTGTGTAGATTAGTGACAAAAAATCCTAATTAAATCTATTTTAATTCCAGGTTGTAACACTACAAAATGTGGAAAAGTCCAAGGGTGGTGAATACTTATGCAAGACACTGTAGGCTTTTAGTATTTAACATATCATTAACTTTTCTAATTGATGTTCCTTATTTGGATGGTTTTTGGATACTATCTACTGCACATGTGCTTATTAGTTTTGTATTACTGGGCATAGTGTATCATGTATTTCTAAGCTATAGTTTACAACTTTAAATCCAGTCATTTTTAACCATGCTATATTTCAAGAAATACTGTACCTCAGATAAAGCTGCACACAAGATTTCTCCAGAATTTTCTTTATTGTCTATGGTTGTGGCAACAGTTCCCATATCTTCATTCTCCTGTTTAAGTATACAAAGCAAAGACAAATGTAAAATAGTTTTTATTGATACTTTTTAATGCTAAAGGCATGTGATATTAACAAATAAAAATAGAAAATTGCCAAGCACATCTGTGACAACACTGATGAAGGGCTTCATTCAGCTCTTGTGCTGAACTTTTTAGTGAAATTCATTTTTTTAAATAAAGTATGAAAGCATGATTGCTAGTGTTTTGTGAGTGCTTGGTAATTTTCTACATTTTATGTTTTCAATTTGACCCATTATTAATCCAGTGCTAAAACTGCCACATGTGATATCCTGCCATTGTGTGGTACACATGGGTATCACTCACCTTAGCAGTAACATCATCATCATCACCATCTGTACTGTGCTGCTGTTCACTCTCTCCAAAATCATGCTCTTGAACAGTTTCAGTAAAAACATGGGATTCTTCTTTACAATCACAGTGTGAGACATCTGAATGCTGAGGAGAAAAAAGTAAGATGATTTCTAACATCTAAAAAAACTAACCTCTTACATCTACATATTGTAATTTTGTCAAAGTGCTAAACTTAAGTATGTGTAGTAATTTCAAATTAAACTACAAAACTGATTAAAATAATTTAAATATATAGTAATTAACCATTACTATTGCGTGACTAGGGGTAATGACATTAACTTGCTTGCTTATGCTATCCAAATAGATATACTGTATGTTTATACTATTTGTAAAAAGAGAACGAAAAGGCAAACATGAACACAAAAACAAACTGATTATTGACCGAAACCTTTAAGAGTTTGACTCTATAGCGCAAGATTCATATCTCAGGTTCTGCTGCAAAAGGAATGTAATATTTTCAGTTAAAATTGTAACAAACCAATTTGTATCAATTAGTCTATGAAAGAATAAGGAAACTGTTTTCTAAAAGATCTAGTTTTATAAGAAGGAAAATAATTAGCAAAGCAGTTAGAGCAACAGTATGATGTTAAAATAAGAACTTGATTGATTGATTTACCTGTTCATTTGCTTGTTCTTGTTCCTCTGTAGAACTGTTTTGTGTTCTTTCTTTGTCATCAACCAGCCTATAAATGAAGGGCATGTTTGTAAAGTTATTCAGTGATTATCTATCTACTTTACCACTTAATTCGGTATGTGTGTGCGTGGATGTTGTGTCCTCAAATTTACTATTTTTAATTAAAAAGCATTTTTGTAAAATAATTTTATTTACCAAGTATGCTGTAAAATGTATTTGTATCACTAAGTAATTTATTTGTATAGCATAATTCATATACACAGAAATGTCGTTTGCAATCTCACATAGCTGTAATGTAGGCCTATTGGACATAAGATGGCTTCTGAGATTCATATAAATACTACTGCTGTTAAATAGATTGAAATAAAACAATAATTTACCTCATTTTCTTCCATCTCAATCTTGTTCTTGGGATCCTAATTTCCAGATCACTCAAGTATTGTTTATATTTTACAGCCTCAGAAAACCAATGCTGGCGCTCCATGTTTTCAACAGTGACGCTTTCTTGGCGCCCAGTGACGTTTTTCTCGTTACTCTGCCCAACTCTAATGTGCGTTCAGGTAAGGCAGAAGGCAGTGTGTAATTTATTTATGTGAATTCGTTGAAATGTATGTTTTAGTTAAGTGGAAAGGAGGCAACGACACTGGGAAGCTGAGTGTCATACCAGCAACCTGGGTGAAAAATTTAAACGAGAAGGACGGGGATGAAGATGAAAAGCATTATGTTGCAGAATGGAGAGCTGGGAAAAAGGAGCCACGTGGAGGATGGGCCGTTTATGACTGTGAAGTACTGAACATGTCTGGTAAGTAAATTAATTATTTAAATAAGTTAAAATAACTAAAACTATAATTAACTTATATTATATTACAATTAATTTTTTTTTTGTCGGCCTACATTTGATTCAAAATAAAACGTTATTTAAGTCAGACTTAGCTGTATAGTTGCAGCGTTACTGTGCAATTTAAAAACAAAATAGTATCTTAACTGTTTTTATTTCCCTGTCAGTTTTTACAAGTCAAACATTGCATCTTTGTCTTGCTTGAACTACGGTCTTCTCCACCTATGTAACTACGCACAGATAGACTTGCAGCATATTTCTTGAGTTATTTTATGTACAGTATAACTTTGGTTTTTATTTTGGTTAGGTAATGTCCCTTTAAAGTTATACTGAGCTGATTGTGAAACAGAATTACTTTAGTTTTTTCTCCCGTAGCTGGATTGAGACTATGATTCTGTTTCATTGATAATGTAAAAGAAAACAGAAAAAAAGTCAGCTCCTTATTTAATTCAAAACGAACACAAAAAGCGAGTTTGTTTAAGTTACTTTTCCAGGACTGAAACTATGAACGCCTCGTTGCAAAAATGTTATAACGTGTTTTGCATATAATAGTTTCCTCTTAATTACAATTTAATTAAATCAATTTAACTTCACTGGATGTTTGCGTTCGGTTTGAATTAAAAATAAGGAGCTGCTTTGTTTTTACATTATCGATGAAACACAATCATATCAATCGAGTTACGGTAGAAAAAACTAAAGTGAACTTGTTTCACAATCAACACTTTTTTTTCAAGAGTTTAATAGAACGGAGTCAACTTTAAAAAAAAAAGGGGTGGCAGGGGGGGCAATAATTAAAACCGAAAACGAAGTCTATAACTTATCGTCATCTAGAAATAATGCCTTCAACGTGCAAACAGCAAATGCACAGTACTTATTTAACACTTTTTATTTTATTTTTTTTAAATGCAGAACGTCCTTCTTATTTGACAAAGATACGAGATCAGAAAACTACAAATCCTGAGCCTCCTGTTGCTTGTGAACGTATTCCTCAGAAAGTATGAAGGCAGCTCCAGAGAGACCTACGTTAGTTCTGACTCGGACACCACAGTAAGTACATTAAGTTTTTGTTTATTGCGCAGGTACATAAAGTAACTCTCTCCGTATTATTATTATTATTATTATTATTAAATACTGGTTAAGCAGGCTTCATTCATTACAATTTTTTGTACTATTCTGTTTGGATAAAAACACAAAACCAGCTGAGGCAAAAAGAGCAGGGTACTGAAAAATCCTTGATGAGGTGAAGAAAAATCAGGAAGATGATGAAAAAAATAATCTCAGGAACAGAATTACAGAGTTAGAGGAAGGAAATACTCAACTTAAGGAACAAATTGTGAGAGGTGAAAGATCATTTAAATTAAATGTTTAATATTTTTGTATTTGTTTTCAAGCTAACTTGTCTGTAAGACAAAGTTATTTTGAATTTTAAAATAAATTAAAAAGGCATGTCATCATCTTAATGTGGCAGTGGCCTTAATGAGTGAAACAGCTGGGTGCTCATCGGTATTTTAAAATATATATTTATAGTTTATACTACAGTGTAATGTTAATCTATTTTGAAGATCACAGACAGTTAATACCTTGTAAGTGCATCTCATTCCCAACCACCCATTTGGCACTCATTCTCAGGCCTCTCAACAGACTTTGTGCTAAAATTGGTGGTAGTTTGTGATGTGCACATATGCCAATAGGTAGATAAGTTGAGCTGTGAGATGTAACTTTGACCTGGCCAGGCTTCCTAAGGTGGAAACATGAAACATCAGTGATTTAGAGCACTGTGCTGCTTAAAGCCATTTTAAAGTGAGTTACTAAGTTTTACTTTTTTTTCAGATATCCCATCAATACTGTTGAAAATTGACACTCTCCTAGCACAACAGAAGCAAAGTTGTGGAGGGTGTTTCTCTCCTCAAAGCAGCACAAGTACAGCAGGCATGTCTACACCCACCACACCTGAACTAGTGACATCACAGCCTGCCACACCAGAGTTCTCAAAGCCATGCTATAGCAGTTCCACTGCAAAGGTAACATTCAGTTCCTGAAGAAATATAGGCCTAACTTTTTTTCCTTCCAGCATTGAGTTTTGCACCACTTTTGTGAGCAAATGAAAAAACAGTAATAGCACTGTATTAGAAAACTAACACAATAACACATTTGGTGCATAGAGGGTCAAGAGTTTCACATGTAATTGTGTTCTTTAATGCTTTTGCTTTAGGTGGAGATTTTTGCAGGAAGTGGTGTGTTTATGGACGAATTGTCTTGGGCAATGGTGAATAAGTGTTTATCAAGCACTTCATTCATCAGGTCGCTTACTCTAGCACTTGTTCGCAGTAATTTAAGAGGTGGTGCTAGCAAACGCAAGTCAGATGATGAAAAGAGAGAGGCCCTTGATCCTCAGAAACTCAATGCACTTTATGGTAAGACTTCCATCTTTTTCATTATCAACAAAATGAGAATTTAAAACATTTAACTGTTCTAATTAAGTTTTAAAATTCATATTTTTCATACTTCTGCCCTATTAAGTAAAAAAACTCTACTATGAAAAGTTAGGTTGCCCTGTGCTACTTTATCTGTATAGGATCTCTTTCAGGATTGTATGTTGAGATAAGGCAATATATTTTAAACTAATGAAATTGAGCTTTAGCACAACCAAATCAGATTGTGAGAAAACACCAAAAGCCCAATATGAATAATTTATTTATGTTTTTCAGCTTTTTTTGCATACTAATTATGTCTTTAATTAGGTTAACAGTGGGGGAAAGACAATCATCAAATCTGATTTGAGGGTTTTGATGCATAAATAGAAAACAAGTCTTACTAATGCATTGTTAAAACTTTACAATGCATTAGTAAGACCTCACCTAGAATATTGTGTTCAGTTCTCGTCACCTCATTACAAAAAAGGATATTGCTGCTCTAGAAAGAGTGCAAAGAAGAGCAACCAGAATTATCGCAGGCTTAAAAGGCATGTCGTATGCAGACAGGCTAAAAGAATTGAATCTTGAACAAAGAAGACTACACAGCGATCTGATTCAAACATTCAAAATCCTAAAAGGTATAGACAGTGTTGACCCAGGGGACTTCTTTGACCTGAAAAAAGAAACAAGGACCAGGGGTCACAAATGGAGATTACATAAAGGGGCATTCAGAACAGAAAATAGGAGGCACTTTTTTACACAGAGAATTGTGAGGGTCTGGAACCAACTCCCCAGTAATGTTGTTGAAGCTGACACCCTGGGATCCTTCAAGAAGCTGCTTGATGAGATTCTGGGATCAATAAGCTACTAACAACCAAACAAGCAAGATGGGCTGAACGGCCTCCTCTCGTTTGTAAACTTTCTTATGTTCTTAACAGCCTTGCTACTGAACTTTACTGACTGCAGGCACTTTAAAAATGACATTTCTCAAACTATTAAATGAATCAGTTTTAAATCCAAGTTTTTTTTCTGATTGCTGTAATTTGTATTTGAATACATTGCTGAACTTTTAAGTAAATGGAGCCACAGTTGAGCATTATGGCTTTATTTTTAATTAATAGTAACCTAATTTGCCCATGGAAAACATTATTTCCCACTTCCTGGGAAAGTAAAAACAGGTTTGAATTCACACTGTAAAAACTAAACATGTAATGTTCATATTTGTGAAGCATTTTTAAAGTGGAAATTGTACAAACATATCTCCAGGCTAATGTTTTAGGAATATGTCTCCTGGTGTTCTCAGTATGTAGTCTTTTATGATATTTCCAAGTGGTAACCATGACCGTCTAAACATCTATTTAAATTCATATTGAATTGGCTACAGTTATTTTTATTTTACTTCACTGCATCTATTGAGAAGCCTGATGGGACTGCCTGAGAAATATTGATTTGCTTTTGTTCTTTATAAACACAGATAAGCCTGATCTAATATTTCCACACTTTTTTTTAAATCTATATTGTGCAAATATGTGTCTTGTGCCTTTTTCGAGCTTAGCATAAATTATATTTTCCATTTCAATTAGTTATGACTTACAACGAGACTACATGTTTCAGACTGTACTACCCGCTACGTGATAAAAGATAGGACATACCATTCGTCCTGCCCTAATTGGACCTCAGCAAGCATCTATATAATAAGAAACAGGCTTTAACACTTGGTGAAGTACTCATAAAGCATACCTTTGCCTATGTGCAGCTGGAAGTGCATAAACATGTAGAAGATAATACCCTATTATAATTACTTGATAATAGCTGTCTCAAAACACCTGAAGCAAGTCAGTTCAAAATTAAATTAGTTGATAAGGCAACCGCAGTAAGTCAGGTTTTCCATGATTTAAATATTGATTGTCATTTCCAAGCCTTTTTTTATATTTAAAAATGTAACAAGTCAGGCCTTTTATATCTGTTATAAGAAGATGATCAAAAATATTCCACAAGAAAATTAAATACAGTCAGCACTCGGATACCCGTTACCCAGATAGAATCGCGTTTTACTGCCCTTGTATTAAGAATAAAATAAATTCCCACTATGTAAATGTAACAAATTAATGCACTTACCCGTCACACACAATTTCCGACTCCGTCACCACTTTTCTGATACAAAGCCCATCTGTTTAATGTTACAATGTACTTGTTTATCCGTCACAGTCTGTGTTTTTTTTTTTTAATTGTTTTTTTGCAAGTGAACATGTGACATTAGGGACTTTTCGAGCAGTATATTCTGCAATTTTGAATACTAACTTTGGATACTGTTTTAATTTTGGAAACTGGTGTTTTTTTAATCTTTTGCTAAATTGCATTGCCTTTTTACATTTTACGCAGTTCTGTGCATGGGTAACATTTTGATTTCATTTTTGCTTTTGAGTCGTTAATGGGGAATTTTACATACTGCTACAATACGTACCAGATTTAAAAGTATGTACTGTATTAAAGTCTACGTGTCGACAGTTGTCTCTTTTGGCAAGTGATATTTTACATCGGGAAATGGTTAGTCGTTCACGCTGCCTCAGCAGAGTGGGGCTGTATGGTAAAGGGATACTGCAGCTGCCAGTCTCCGCTCTAACCGAGGAGTTTAAGTGCGCCAAGATTCGATTGGAAATTACATTGGTAGAGTCACACGACGAATGTGTGACGGAGGCAGCACCTGTGTTGAAAACTGGAAGAAAGGCAGTTGCCCAGGCCAAGCAGGGAGAACGGACGTGTGGAACAACGCAAGATCGGCTGGCGAGATCTATGGGCAGTGGAACAGAGCATGATCAGTTTCCTCATTAGGTCAACACATGATGTTCTCCCATCACCACAGAACCTTAATCTGTGGGTAGGAGAGGATCCGTGGTGTCCTTTGTGTTCATTGGCAGCTACATTTAAGACACATTTTGACAGGATGTAAGGTGGGTCTTAGCCAAGGACGGTTTACTTGGCGTCATGACCAGGTGCTGCAATGTTTGGCCTTAGCATTGGAAGACAAGCGCAGTATGACCAACAGGTTGCCACCAATTCCAGCAATGTATGACACACGAAGAACAACATTCCTCCGTTCAGGGGAGCAACCACCAAGAAAAGGTATTAAAACTAAAACTTGTCTAGGACAACTGGAAGCTGCTAGAGACTGGAAAATGCTGGCAGATGTTGGACAACAGCTTTTTTTCCACCTGACATTGCCACCACTAACCTTCGATCTGATATTGTCTTGTGGTCTGCATCAGCACACCTTGTGCACCTGGTAGGGTTAACAGTGCCAAGGGATGATGCTGTGGATGAGGTGTATGAAAGGAAGAAACTTCGGTACACTTAACCCTTTGCAGTCCATTTATTAAGTGCGCGTCAGGTCCAATTTATTTTCACACGCGCAGTAAATTTTAGACGCGCTGTTTAAAAGTATTTTTTTTCCACAGTCAAACGGGTTTAAAAGGCCCTGCATATCAACAAAGCACTCACTAGGCATCTCCAGCCCCGCCCCACCCTTTCGTTGGCTATCGCTTTCACATATGCTAAGAAATAAATAATAATATTCGTACATACCGATCAATCATCTCCTGATCACTCGTTTTATCACCAAACTCCTCAATAATGCGATCCAAGTCATTATTTTATTACTATAACATCTCAAAAAAGCTCTGCAAATGTCCGTGATGTTCTCTGTGCGGTGATGCAGTATCAGCCAGCTTGTTTCCTTATGACCGCCCCTATGTGATGCGAGGGGCAAGTATTCATGAGATACGCCTTTTGTCTCGGCTTGTCTCGCTCCTGTCGCTCCCACTCGCCATTGAATGGTTTTCTCGGCTTTTCCGGAGAAAAACGACTAGAAACCCGTTAATTGCGTTTTTTTGACGATGTCGGACAGGGTCCGACAATGGACCGGATAGGAATAATTGCAATGTCGGACCAGGTCCGACATAGGACCGCAAAGGGTTAACTAGCTGCTGAAACGGAACAGCGAGGATGGAGAGTCCAGGTTTACTCAGTGGAGGTGGGTTGCTGAGGATTTGTGGCACACTCCACAACCTGGTTTCTCAGAGACATCGGATTCAGTGGTCAAGAGTTGCGACACATAGTGAAGAACTTATCTGAAGCAGCAGAGAGGAGCAGCAACTGGCTCTGGTTGAGACGAAAGGTTTTTGGTTGGGGACCTGAAGCACAGTAGATGCTCCCTCCCCAAGACAAACACCTACTCTGTGTATGGTGCCTGGGCATGCAGCGCGCCTCCTCCACCTTGGGGGACGAGACGTTCTGCGCAATATGCGCAGCATCCCGACCATTGACCCTGTGTAGGAGGCTGGCAGAGTTCACAAGAGCGACTGTCTCACCCAGCTCAACTGAGCCCTGTGAGGCGTTGGGTGCCCCGGCTTCCCCCCTCTTTCATCTGCCTTTAAGCCCTTCGCAGAGCATTCCCTGCATGCAGGCTTCAACCAGTCGGTATTGCAGCCGCTCAAGCTCTCCTTCAAGGAGCACTAAGCAGGTGAGACACTCGAGGCAGACAAGGGAAATTTCCGAACTGAAGAGCCAGATGACTCAGGTTCTGGAATACCTTGTCAGGCAGCAGGCTCTTGGATTCTACCATCGTTGCGCGAGCCTCTCCTGTAGGAGGTCTGGTTAAGGACCCTGCATTCCCTAATAGCCAATGCAGGGTAACAGAGACCCACATTAAAAGGGCGTATGTGGCTGAAGTGCAGGTCACGCATCTGGCCAACATGGTAGGTCGCCTCACGGTCTACCTGGATGGCATTTTGAAAACAGCGCCTCTCCCTGAACCGGTAGTTTCAGAGCTGCATTTGGTTTCAGGCACACTGCTGCAAATATCAGGCTTCCAAGGGCAAGCCCTAGGTCGAAGCCTAGCAGGCCTCATAGTGGCACAGAGACAGCTTTGGCTGTCTCAAGCAAGGGTTCCGGATATGGACAAGTCTGCCTTGCTAAATGCGCCTACCTCCCCTGGCCATATGTTCGGGCCAGCGGTGGAGGAGATCCTGCAACACTCCCACAAAGAGAGGGAGGCATCTCGACATATGGCCTCGATGCTCCCTTCTCATGTTCTGGCGTGGGACAGGACGAGGCATTGGCGTCCACCCGTGACACAAACGGTCTCGATTCCCATTGCGCCACACAGCGACCAGAGGAATCACCTTCAGTCTTCCGTTGCAGCTAACCAGAATTGCCAGCAAAGATGGGGAAACACGGGATGTGGGGCCGCAGCACAGCAGCCCACAGGGAGACAGCCCAAACGCTGCCCAAGGCATCCTCCAAAGCAGGCTCCGCCTCAGCCTCAGCAGTCCCGGCAGGGCCCCTGAAGGCTTGCGGCCTCAGACCCACCCTTTCTCACAACACTAACTACAATACTGGCGCACTTGTACCTCAGATACTTGGGTGCTTGCCACCGTACACACCGGTTACGCACTGCAGTTCCATGCGGGCCCTCTGTCAGTGCACAGTGTCTGTATGTGTATTTGGGATGATGGAAACAGGGTATCATTATGCATAAACCCTGCTTTCCCCCCTAAGGTGGTGACGGCTTTCCACTTAAACTAGTCAGTGGAACTTTTCTTCAGAGGAGGATCGGAGATTAAATTCCCTCTGCTCGGGTCAGGCATTGAGAGGTTTTGTGGATAGGACGAGAGCGCTGTGTCATTCTGACTAGCTGTTTGTCTGTCATGGTGAAAGGACCCTGGGTCAAGCCCTCTCGAAGTAGCGACTGTCCCACTGGATTGTGGACACAGTTTCGACTGTGTATATTAATGCCGGCTTACCTCCACCTGGGTGGGTGGCCACGCATTCTACTACAGGAGTGGCTACGTCATGCGCCCTCTTTAGAGGTGCCTAATTGACTGATATTTGTACTGCGGCTAGCTGGGCTACTCTGCATACATTCACCAGGTTCTACCAACTTAATGTGGTATTTCCCGCTATGCCTTCACTAGGCACAAGGGTCCTTCAGGTTGCACGCTTGGACTGCTAACTATGGATTGGCAGTGTCGAGGCGTCCCTCGTCAGCTGTCTCCACTCACGCTCCCTTGCGATGGCTTTGGTATACTTTTCCCAAAAGTATTGGTTGGTGGTCGTCTTCGAATTGAAAGGGAATGTTAGGTTACGGATGTAACCCTGGTTCCCTGAAAGAGAAGACGACCACCAAACCTTGAGAGGTCGCATTCGCGGGTTTGATGCAAAAGAGGAAGTGATCTCCGCGGAGTCCCTCGGTAGGCAGGACCGAGGACGTCACTCTCCAGAGGGGCCTATCGGCAGCTCTGACAAAATGCTCCGTAAATACCTGACCTGTGGCAGGCATATCCCAAAAGTATTGGTTAATGGTCGACTTCTCTTTCAGGGAACCACAGTTACCTCCGTAACCTAATGTTTTAAATTAAGGACTAACATAATGTTAACATTTTTTTTTTCTGTTCTAGGGCTGTTGTATGTAAGAATTATATAATTTAATTTAA
Source organism: Acipenser oxyrinchus oxyrinchus (assembly GCA_030684275.1). Taxonomy (NCBI): domain Eukaryota; kingdom Metazoa; phylum Chordata; class Actinopteri; order Acipenseriformes; family Acipenseridae; genus Acipenser; species Acipenser oxyrinchus. Next base: position 10,411,579 of record CM060247.1, read on the forward strand.
TAGAACAGACAAATTAAGTTAATCTAAATAGGCTCTATTTTTTCATTGAATTTTCTCCTAAGTGACATTTAGCAAGTGTAAATAAACTACACTTTGCAACAAAAACAAAAACACAATGTAATATGAAAAAACATATGCTTTCCAATGTAGGGCATATAAATGCTGCCAAAATGACAGCAGTTGCAGCTGTTACTTGCAGTGTGTAGCAAGTTGGCAACTGCACACAGGCTACTACTTGTCATGTTTTAATAAAACTACTATGAAAACACATTTCAATATCATCTCATAGAAAAACAATATGGATATTGAGAAAGGGGTATAAATCAGGACTAAACAAATGATTAATAATCACAATAACTGATTATTGTTTATTGATCCAACCGTAACCAAAATATTTGTCATCATTTTTGTAAGGTTTAGCATATCATTTATGATTGAGGATTCCCTTGTCAGTAGATGCTGCCTTTTTTATCTGCAACAAAGAGGTATCTCATTAGCGCATACATTTTCAATGCAATTTTTCAATATGCATGCCAAAAAAATATTAAATCATGTAGAGAATTAGATGAATTATCTATGTAACAAATACAATTTTAGTGAATGAGGCACTTAGTGTTTATTCAGAGGCCTCCATTCTTAACAATCAGGCTTCAAGATAGAAATACTGGAATCTTGTTTTGAAGAGGTTAAGGAAAATACAAATTGATACAAAAAGATTATTTCAACCTGCGTGGATTTAAACAATAGAGATTGCAGATGTGGGGAATGCCATGTAATAACAATTTTGCTTTTATGACCCTCTATTAATATAAAAAGCTGCAAGGGTTGAATAGGAATCGATGTGAGCAATACAATTCTTTCTTATAGCACTTACCATTACAGAAACATTTAATCTTGTAGCAATGACCTATCTGAGATTCAGTACAATAGATTCTGTATTGGCCACAAGTATTGGACTGTTTAAATTATTATCCACACCTATGTACATTTCACTACCATGCACTTAGCTAAATCAAGATGGTGGACATGATCTACCTGGTATTTTGTGATCTTTACCTTGTGTGACTAACCTTCACAACCTACTTATAGTAATCCGTGAAACAGTGTGCAAAAGTGTATACTAAAAAGCAAGTAATCTTAAATATAATGTTATTTATTATTTTATCTTTACCTTGCATTTGTTGTTTGCAATTGTGTTGAGAGTTCTGGGTTATTTTGATCCAATGTTCTTAATCATTTTCTCTGTATCTGTTGTTCTCTGTCTGTATGTAGAGTAGGATCGGAGCAGCAGAGTTGAAAGTCTGGCAGTGCTAAGTGGTTCGGATTCTCCAGACAAGTTCAGAGTAAAAACAGATATAGAGAAAAATGATAATGCCTCAATATTGGACCCAGAAACAAACATAATGATGGCAAATATCACAAAGAGTCGATGAAGGGTAACAAATAAATTACATTTGAGCTACTTGCTCTTTAAATTGAATGAATAAACACATATTTTAATAAGGCTTGTAAATAGTATGTATTAGTTTTATACAGTAAATGTTTTGATTGAACAACAATAGTTCAATATCCCTGGGTGCTTACCTAGTAATGTACAATATGATACTGTACATTAATTAAATTATTGTATCTTGTCAGTGAAATATCCCACAGTAGACTTTTGAATTATTGCTCTGAGAATTGAACTTGTTATTTAGCATGCCTTCTACACTCGCCCAAACTCAATCCTCAATCAAGCATTTTAGAATATTTTACTTTAGAAACAGCTGCATAAAGTCATGTTGTACAATATTAGCATTGCTGGCTTACGGTATTAAATTGCAGCACAGTAAATGATGATCTAAGTCAGGGGTTCTCAAACCGCGGGTCGCATGCGGCCCGGTATCATTTGTTTTGCAGCCCGCATATACTTTCACTTATAAAGCTACTATGAGACTTTCCTCAGTTAAAAAAAAAAAAAATGCTTGTTTTTTGTTTTCAAGTAATATGTTTTATTTTTCTCCACTGGAAGTGAGGCTTTCTCGAAACCCCCCTTTCATGGCTAACAGAAAACTAACAGAAATAGATTGGAGTAAAATAGAGAAAACATCCACAGAAAAAGGATGGCTATTTTTCAAAAATGTAGTACTAGAGGCACAACACAATTACATCCCAAAAGTAGACAAATCAAAATCTAAAGCAAAATGGCCAGTGGTTTAATAGATCAATTTTTAAAAAAAGTATTCAGAGAAAAAAAAAAAAGCACTTTACAGAGCAATTCCAAAAAGTGTTTCCAATATTTAACAGCAAAACAACATTCCGCCCCTAATAAATAAACAACAATAATCCGCCCCTCTACCAGCAATGGTATTGGGGGGGGGGTACACGGCGGGCTTGCAAACCCCAAAATAATAACAACAATAATAATAATCCACTGGACTGTGTCTGTCCTGCGTCCTCTTTGCACAAAAGCGTGCGTGCTCAATTCCAGGGGATCGTGGTGCTAGTAGTGTATGTGGTGCTGTGCAGGGAACAGCTCGGGTGATTGCTGGCTCTGTAGCGACAGCAACGGGGTGCTCACTCCTCCTCTGCAACACACACGTAACAAAAAATAACAGAAAGTATAGGCTCTGGACGTTTGTTTACATACATCAGCGCAAGGCGGCGTACTGACATAGCTGCTTCCCTTTTGTACCCACAAACTCCTCCCTGCAATCAACCCATCGCCATGGTTTCTCCAATAGAGGGCCGTCCCGCAGCTGATTGCAATGGAGTCTTTCCAGGTACGTGCAACTACGCGCTCACCCTAATATGGTCACCTTCCGGTTTCCACTTACTGTCAAGGCGGTCCATCAAGGAGGCAGCATATCACCATTATTACACAGCGTCCTTTCTGATCGGGAGGGAGATTTACAACATTGATCCTTTCTCTCTTTATCACAGTATCACTTCGACTTTTCAATAAAATGGTAAAAAGTTGCTTTTGTAAAATTGGGTAAAACACACTGAAATACCGAAGGCTTTGAGTATAGAGCCCAGTGTTTCACAATGGATAAATGTATTACCAAAGTTAGTGAAGAGAACAGAAGTTTCCAGGATGGTTGGGAACTAGAATATTTTGCAATTGAAAATAACAAGAAATCTTTTTGTTTGTTTTGCAAGAAACAGATTGTAGTTTGCAAAAAATACAACGTACACAACACCACTATAAAATCCATTCAAATGAACTCCGCCAGTGTCCATTAAATAGTGACAAGCGAAAATGCAAACTTGAAATAATGAAAGACAGTCTGCAGTTGTCAACAAAAACATATAAAGTGTGTTTGACAGAGGGTGAAGTTACGTGTTGGTGAATTTATGAAAGAGTTTTTTTTTTTTTTATTGAAGCATCTGACATTTTGTAGATAACATGAGAGAAAAAAATGAGGTGATCTGTAAAATATGCGCCCTGCAATTGGGCAATGACACGGCAGCCTGGCACATTACCAATATATCTGATCACATTTCTAACTGACTGATTGCTGTAATTAAATCAAGCCTGGCTTTTAGCATTGCATGAGTCAACTGCTAATTGTGATATCGCTCCACTATGCATTTGGGTTCAATGGCTGGACTACAGCATGGTCTGACATGAGGAAATGCTGGCGCTGTTGAGAGACGAGAATGTTTACACAGCAGTGAAATACTTTTTTCACAAACAAATCAGTAAAGGTCATTTTAAAATAAAATGGTATTTAGTTTTTACATGTATTACTAACAACATCCTTTTTTAGAGCAGTGTGTGCTGAAAAGAACCAGATGGGAATCTCAAAACAGACTAACTTGGCTTGCACCTATTGTGCAAATGTGGCCCTTTAAAATTCATGTTTGAGAACCACTGATCTAAGCAGAAACGAAAATAGAGAATGATAGAGAACACACATAATAGGCTTTTAAATGGGTACAAATAAGAGAGTGTGGAAATGTAGATCATACAAAGCGCCTATTTGTGTATTCATGTTGTGCTTTTTTTGTATTATTCATGCTAGTGTCTCCCAAAATGTAATATTTATAATAATTGAAGGTTCGACTGATAACATAGGAGTACTGTGGTCATAATATACTGTAACTGTGGCACTCCTGGTAATGGAAAATATTTTTAACTTAAAATAAGCGCTCGATGTACATTTAATAAAGAATGATGCAATGAGGATTGTCTCCTAAAGAGACCTACTCCCCTCCTGTGTTGTCATTTTCAATGATGTGCTTGAACAAAAGAACCCTGACACTTTTTTAGAGAATGTTTTTTTTTTCTGGATGTTTTTTTTTAAAATCACATTGAGTTCTAGAAGCACCACAGAGTTCTTAAGAATTCCCTCCTGACAGACTCCATTCCACCCTCGTACTATGGTAATTCGGTACATTTACAAAGCTCTTTAATGTCTGGTGGTCTTTATCTTTTTGTAAATACTTGCCTTCATACCCAGCAGGATACATTTCCCAAAGCATGATCTAAATAAAAGGTATTCATGCATGATTAATTTAGTTATGTAAGGTTAAAATGGGTGACAAAACAGTAATTACAGCTGATTTACATTTTCCAATTATTTAAAAAGCTACTTAACCTAAAACGGATGACGTGGTAAACAGAGCTATTTCAGTTAAGTGTTGGAGCATTTTCCACTTATGTAAGCCTCTTATGCAAATGTGCTGGTCGCTATTAAGTTGTAGAGATGGACCAACCCAATGGAAGTAGATACTTTTTTGAGATATAGCAGATGTTGTTGTTATTATGATTTTACAGATCCTGCATAATCAGCTTTTGACTTGGAGCCTTCATAGTAACAACAAAGCTACTAATAGTAGGTTTAATACAGAATTTCATAACAAATAGTGAATGGAAAATTGCTAGTCTATAAGAACACTGGATTTATTGTGTGAAAGGTTGGTGGGTAAAAAGTTATATATTTTTGTGTTTATTTCTCATGTATGCATGTATTTTACTCTTCCTTTTTTACCCACCCACCTTGTGCTGTAAATTACCTTCCGATTAGAGCTACAAATGTACACACAAAATATTTATTTTATCTCCATGTTCCTTTGACAACCCGAAACACTTATCAGCTAGCATCTGTTCTGTTTTAATTTGCGCTTACTAATTTAATAGCTTTTTAACACTCGGCACACCTGCAACCGATTTAAAGTAAAAAAAAAAAAAAAAAATATCTAAGCTTTCTAACTTTTAAAGCTGTGTTGACAGCATTACCAAAAACGAATTACAAATAATAATTTGATTTGTGCAAGACCCTTATAAGTAATGCAGGATCTCTCAGTCACTTTTCAAACAGAAACTCAGATTAGGACAAAGGGCAAACAGTAACACTTTTGTATCGAGTAGTATAGGATATAATTATTAGGGCCAATGCAAGGATGACTTCATTCATTCTTTGTTTTCCGCCATGAAATGGGAAAGTTAGAACAAATTTTACATACCGTAAATGGTAGCTTGCAGGCTCAATTTGCAAAATATATGTGCCTTTTATTATGTATTTTTCATGTATGAAAAAGAAACGCAAACATTTTTTGGCACGAAATTAAATTCCACTAACAAGAAATACTTTGTATATTGTAACAAGTAGCCAACATTTCTGGAGCAAAATAGGTTTTATGGGTGTGTGACAGGCTTGACGAGTGGTCTGACGTCAGGCAGCAGCAGGAAGGGAAAAATAAACTGACACCAGGGAGTACTGCAGGTAAAAGAAAGAATCGGCTGGCTGCCGTTTTTATTTGCAAAACAAAAATAAAATAAATATTTAAACAAAAAACACACTGCGCTCACAGAGCAAAATAAAAGGGTTAACAAAACAAATCTCGAACACAAAATAACACGATCAATAATAAATAAACCATACAGGTCAGGCTGGGCAGATTGCCTTCACTGTTCCTGTCTTTTTTTAAATAAAGTTTCTTTTTTTCTCTCTCTCTCTCTCTCTCTGCTCTCGTTCTCTCCTCTCACACCCACCGCGAAGCTGGAGATCTGCAGGCTTTTTATATTCAGGTGACCATCTCCCGATTAGCAACAAAATTAATCACTTAATTAATTCGGGAGATGGCCACCTTCTGCACGAGTTTTTAAATACTGTGTGGATGGGGCTTCCCATCCACGCTACTAAATAATAAACAAACATTCGGCTACGCCGTCATCTAACATAATAATAATAATTAAATACAAAAACAAAACCTGCGGCGCCTCGCCGTCATATAAAATACAATACTAAATCATAATACAAAATAAATACAACATCCACTGCACAGGGGTGGAGGGGGACTCCGTTCTAAAAATAAATAAACAAATCAAATGTACAGGGCACCTCGCCCTGTTACAGTGTGTGATTAGCCAAATGGGTTGGACGCAAATATTTATGGCTTTACAGTAACCCACATTACGTTGGAACGAGCCAGTGGCATAAAATGATAGTACAGCGGATACCCTTAGTGCTATAGGCAAAGTGTGCTCTCCGCATGTCTCCTTCCAGGTCAGCCTGAAGCAGTTGGCAGATGTCAGTGATTTTGTCTGTTGAGGCAAAAAAGCTGCGTAAATTGTATGTCAGACAGGCCCAGAAAAGCAAATGATTTCTAAATATTTGGGGACATCTCCTCCTCTCTTTGTCAGACAACGAAGAAGTCCATATTTCTTTTACTTCTCTTTTTTATCACTCTCTTTTCTTTATCTGTGTGGCAATGTGCCCCGCCCCTGTGTGTATTTTTGTGTTTTATGTTGTATGTTGCATGTGTTAATGTTGGTGTATTGTAGTTGGTACACGGGATATAATGTGGGTAATGAGCATGAGTATTTAAAATGTATAATTGTATTTAGGCACGGGGATTGCACTTCACTTCACGTGCATTTAAAGTAGTTAATAATATGTGAGCACGGGGTTGCACAGATTTAGATCACGTGCTGGGATTCAAGTGAATAATTAATTGGTAATTGAATCCCAGCACAATTGTATATATAGATACACGTTTCACTCGCTCGGGGTTGTGTGTTCGGTGAGTGGAGAACGGGTGTGGAGAAGGAGTAAATAAAAGTAAATATAAGTTATTTGTACTCACCATGTTTGTTCGTCTGTTAGTCCACCGTTTGTTTAAGTGTTAGTCCGTTTTGTTTGTCTGTATATTTTGGCCGCAAGTGCCATGTCCTGTTTTCTGTTTCAAACTTTTATTTTACAATAAACATACTGAGCGCCGCAGCGACTCAGTTTTCAACCCGAGTACTGCCTGTCTGTGTGTGTTTCTTTCTGGCCTGACGTAGCCCCTGCAGCTAGCCTGTCACAACCTGCTTCCCTGGTAGTTTCACTGGTATTTATTGTCGACCGTGTAATTTGCACACAGTTTAAACCTGATTTTCACATGTCAATTGAAACACAAACGCTAACACTGTTGATGGTTTGCTAAATCGCTACATTTGTATGTAAATGAGGACACTCCCCTAAAGTTCAGCCCATGTCCAGCGCTAACGCTAACTTGCTGGGTGGGCACTAAAACACACGTGTGCCCGATTTTGGTGCTCTACCTGTCCGCAAAAGTGTTTTGCGATTGCCTTAGGGTTTGGGAACGTTGCTAAATAGGGCCCATAACATTTTAAAATATTGAAAAAATGAATGTAACAGAGATGGCTTTGTGGTGACGTCAGACCAGGAAATGAATGGACTCTCACATAGTACTACAGGGATGAAGCGCTGTTGCATAAGTTTTTGTAAATAAACGATTTAACACTAGAACCGCTGCCGGCAGTCATTATGACAGTTACATTTTAAACAACATCAGTATTAACCCTTTGCGGTCCATTGTCGGACTGGGTCCGACATTGCAATTATTCCCATCAGGTCCTTTGTCGGACCCTGTCCGACATCATCCAAAAAATGCAAAAACGCAAAAAGTCGTTTTTCAACGGAAAAAGCCGAGAAAACCATTCAATGGCCGAGTGGGAACGAAAGGAGCGAGACAAGCCAATTTAAAAAAAAAAAGGCATATCTCATGATTAGTCATACTAGCCCCTGGCATCAGATGGGGCGGTCATATGGAAACAAGCTGGGTGTTACAGTATCAGCGCACAGAGACTATCACGGACATTTGCAGAGCTTTTTTGAGATGTTATAGCAATAAAATAATGACTTGGATTGCATTATTGAGGAGTTTGGTGATAAAACGAGTCATCAGGAGATGATTGATCGGTATGTACGACTATTATTATTATTTATTTGGTAGCATATGTGAAAGCGATAGCAAACGAAAGGGTGGGGTGGGGCTGGAGATGCCTAGTGAGTGCTTTGTTGATATGCAGGGCCTTTTAAACCCGTTTGACTGTGGGGAAAAAAATACTTTTAAACACCGCGTCTAAAATTAACTGTGCGTGTGAAAATAAATTAGACCTGGCGAGCCTGATGCAGAATTAATAAATGGACCGCAAAGGGTTAAAATGTAAGACAAACTATCGGATACAACTCAAAAGTTTTATTCAACCACATCATATTAAACATCTGCACAGCCAAAACGCCTTATTTAAATGAACAATTAAACGAGTGTATTTTCTAACTTACCACATATAAAGCACTGCTTCAAAAAATGATAAACTATAATAAAATAAACATTTCAAAGGAGACTAGTGTGTAAACAAATGTAAACAGGTATATGTACATACAAAACTAAAAACAAAAGTAGTTTTTAATTTAAAATGAAGGTAACATGTTTTCTCTTTCCTGTGTCATTTGGTGCAGCACAGAATCCAGGTTGAGCTGCTGCAGCCTGCTGCTTTGCAGTTTTCTGATCGAAATGTTTCTGCCGAAGCGCTGTGGCTAGCTTCAGGATGAAATCGCTCCTACTGATATTTTCCCCGGTGCATTCCTTGTACAAAGCGAAAGAATTGATGGCTGCCAGGACCAGTAAAGATAACAGCAGGCTTGTATAAAAAAATTAAAATAGAATATTGTAGGTTATATTCAAAGTAAAAACATGTATTGTAAAAGGCAGTCAAAGTGATGGTTCTTGGTAGAGAGGTTCTAGGTAGAGAGGATTATAATTTTTTTTATTTTTGTTATCCTGCCTTTCAAATGCCATCAGTGTATTTAATACATGTATTTAGGAAAAGTCAAGAACAGACAACCATGTATCTTTAACACACGCAGAGTAATTTAAATTTTAAAAGTGAAAAACGTCGAAATAAAAGACTTTTGAAAACAAAAACGGCACAGTGGCCAAAGCAGTACAAAGAGCACACAAAACAAATACCGTGCTGGTATAGCGATCAGCTAGGTAGCAGTTGTTTTTATATTTTATACTGATGCACAAAAGAAATGCCACACTGAGGTCTAATGGATTTAATCAAATATTTTAAACACAGATATCAAACAAAATCACAGAAAATGTGAACAGAAATACAGATCATAGAATCATGTTTTCAGAATGAAACGTGACACACTGTCAAAATGAAAACATTACAAAGTTAGTATTGGGTATGACCTCCCTGAGCATTAACACAATCCTGGCAGCGTTGACGCATAGACCTGATCGAATAGATTTTTAATGAATTTTTATAGGAAGAGAGTCAACTACAGCCAAAGAAAAATGCCTGGTCCTGGGGGAGCATCCCACTGAAAAATGGTTGGTTCTAAAAGGGTTAAAGCAACCACCTCTTTAATATAACTCGTGTATTCAACATTGAGTGACATTCCCATTAAGCCAATCACAGCTCACAAAGGTAGTAAAATAGCCAATCAAATGGCACACAGGATCCATTTCCTCACACACAGGTCTACCAGCATAATTTTGATTAGGATAGTGAAGCGAAAGCTTGTTTAAACTATTTATTTTACTTTATGTAAATTGTGCAAGGCAATACGTCTGATTTTGTAGTGCAACGGTTGCAGTTATGAAAGATTATAACATACAACATCACTATGATATGCTGCACAAAGCAACATATTTTGAGTTTACTGGAAATGAAAGAAGCTATGGAGTCTCAACAAAAGGTTTTTCTGAAAATGAGAAGAAAAGATGAAAGTGCTGTGGATGCCATGAACAACACAACCACAGCAAATTACTTTTTTAACTTCAAGAAGCCATAGATAGTGCAGAATTACCTTGGAAGAAACTAACTGGGATTACAACAGGGGGTGCACATATATGACTGGTCAAAAGAGTGGACTGACTAGCAGAGTGCTGGAAATAATTTCAGAAATATATGCAGACGTACCAATTTTCTCACGCTGGCTTCTGCATCAACAGGCATTATGTGTAAAAGTTACAGAATTAGAACACATAATGAGCATTGTTACCAAGTGTGCCAGAAAAGAAGTGCCAAGTGTCCAGACAGAAGTCATGAAAAGGTACATTTCATAGTGCGACTGTTTACTATTTTGCATTTTCACAGCTTGTCAGTATCTTTTTTTCCGCAGTGCTGTTAAAAACTTTGTAGTTTGGAATATAACTTAAATATTGAAACTTTATATTGAAGCATTATATACTGTATTTCCTCCATTATATTATATTTGTGATATTGAGTTGTTTTTTTTCATTTTCTAATAGGAATAAAACCCGCATAAGTGGGCTTTGCTGTCTGGTCCTTCTCGTTATGTTAAATGCCTTCGCCTTTGGCTCTTAATTTTAAAAACAGTGTTAATGTGTGAAACAAAACGTATTATTGGATTCATCAACAAAAAATGGTTTATCTTTAATAAAACTACAAAGTTGTTTAGATACATTGTTTAAACTTCAAGATTAAAATGCACTTGCGTATTTAGTATGTAATGATAGGGGAAATTATCAAATATGTTTGGAAAGTTATGTCCTTTTGCAAGGTAATTTGGAGTTAATTAAAAGGTAACTGGGTTTTTTTAAAGATTGGTTGTGTCTAGAAACGATTGAAGTTACCTGAACTGCCTTTGTTGGTTGTTGACCAATAATTTGAGAATATGGTAATAAGAAGCCATTTTGGATTTGGGAAAAATATGCCCTGTAATATGAATCTATCATGAGTGACATTGGGACAAAGCTATTGGATGTTAGTTAGTAATCCCTTGTGTGATTTGGAGGTTTGGGATTTCCTGCCTTCTTTCCGTGTGGTAAAACCCTGTTTTTTTTATACTTAAAAAAAACAAACAAAAAAAACCAAAACCTGCCTACTGAACTCTCTTACATGAAACTGTTTGTGAGCAAACTTAAAACTTTTTCAACAGAAACTCTGAGCAAATACATTCACAAAGTTAATAGCAAGTCTGAGGTAATAAGATTGGTATGGCAGAGAACCCACATATGTTTAAGAATGCCAACATGAATGCGATCACACAATGACAAAGAGAGGCTCTCATCTTAAACAACAGTGACACATTTTTTTCCAGCCTGTATAAATGTCAGAACTGTACTGCAATTTTATTTTAACATGTAACTTGCAATGACAAAAATGACACTTGCATATATTTTTCTAGCCATTATATATCTGGGTACTATTCAGTAATATTACATTTAAGGTTGCAAAGCATTTTTAGGCAAGCGTTGTCTGACTTTAAAAACTGTACCTTGCTGTAATTGTACTTTAGAACCCAATTTATTAAAATGTTTTCTAATACAGTACAAAAAATTGCTTTATTTTTATTTTTACGTACAGGTATCGTTTTTATGGGTCTCCCGATTATCTGAACTTTTAAATTAACCGAACTGGTTCTAGTCCCAGTTAGTTTGGATAATTGAGGTTCTATTGTATGAGAACGAAGAAAAAACTGGCATGAAAAGAGATCACAGTATGTGTTACAAGAAGGATACCTAAAATAAAACTACAAACCATTAAACCATTATTGTAAACCATTATTATCATTTCCTGCTGAGCTTTACACATTGGTGTGTATTGCCGGAGGATTATTGTTTGGTCGCCAGACCGGGATTTATAACAAAAGAAAGACCCCTTTTCCAAACCGGATTACCGTTTACTTTGTGTGATTATTCCTGCCACAGACAGGCATTTAACTTTTAATGGGCGGAGACATTTCACAGCAGCACACAGAGACAAAACATGATTCAGGTACTTGTTTAGTGCTAAGAAAAAAAACAGGGAAACACTTAAAATCTGATATATATGACTTATAGTTATATTAGAACATGTACTCTGTCTCATGTGTTTTAATATGTACGTTTTTACAAATATTGCAGGTGCAGGTGTATTGGTTTTGTCTGTGGCTGTATTGCATTCTGGAATTGTTAACTTGCAGGACTTGATTGCTTGCACCATGCAGCAGGGTACTGGGACTTGGTGCTGGATCAGGCAGTCTACACGGGGGTCACCAGGTGCTGTTCACGTGAACACCATGCAGCTGTACAGGACTCTGATTGGGTGTGGAACGTGATACTCTGTTACAGGGGTGGCCAATCCTGGTCCTGGAGAGCCACAATCCTGCAGGTTAACTGGGTCTCTTTAAATCATCAATGGCCAAAGACCTAGGAAACATGTTAATGTTGACCAATTAAATAATTGGTTCAATTAAGTAATTGAGAACTTGGGGACAACAAAAACCAGAAGACCCTGCGGCTCTCCAGGACCAGGTTGGCCACCCCTGATCTATTACATTGTTGTTAGTTAACAGTCAGTGGGTGCTGATTGGTCAAAGCCTCAAATACTTGTAACTTTGTGTTTGTCCAGTTTTAGGTGGAAGTAAAAGAGGGGGCATAGTGTGTGAGTGTATGTGGATTCAGAGAGTGGAGAATTGTGTGCTGTGAGTTGTGTTACTTGCTGTGAACCTGTTGCTCCAAATAGAGTCTGCTGGCTATTGAACTGTGCTCTGTTGTCAAGACTGCTTTCTTTTTCCGATAGCAATTTCATCTAGTGCTACAATATCAAGAAACTAGTGGATATAAGCAGATGATGTTTCAGGAACTAAATTTATCAGGTAGGATTTTTTCTTATTAGTGATAATAATGGAATGAAAAACTATAATTTTATTTATAAATATTTATTTTGAGAAAATAGAATGTCCATTATTGCTTATAAAGTTTTATTGTGTTGCTGCAATCACTCGGGTGAAACAATGTCTTGTAATTTATCTTGTAAGCATTGTAAGGTCACTCGGGTCACAGAATAACCTGTTTTTATACATGTATCTTGAAGCAAAATACATAATAATAAAACAATGCTTAATGATAAAATAAACAAGAAATATTGTGTTGAAAAAAAAGCAAAAAGCTTGTATGGTTTCTGAAATACTTTTATAATGTTCTAAAGGACACCAATTCCATGATGCTGCTGTAAAAAATAGATATAGGAAGAGCATCAACACTTGAAATGTATTTGCTTACAATTGTAAGTCGCCCTGGATAAGGGCGTCTGCTAAGAAATAAATAATAATAATAATAATAATACAGCCCAAAAACCCTTGGTCCTGGGGGAGCATCCTACTGAAAAATGCTTGGTGCTTAAAGGGTTAAAGCAAGCAAACTCCAGGAAATTGGACTGGTGGAATAGACACTTTAAACATTGTACAATTTGTGAAATATTCATATTTATAGTTTCTAACTATAATTTAAATGTCATTAGCACAAAACTTTAATTGTACTGTAAAATGTAGACCTTTTGTATATGGCATGGTATATTGACATCTCCTCAGTGGTAAGTATCTTTTGAAATCCAAACCAAACCATTTAGACATCTTCAAAACTGATTTCAGTTTAGTTTTACCTGGCTAATCCTATCTTATGTCTTGATCAACTACTTTTGCGTTACTTGAGGAAACACTTTCTTACTCAATACAGATTTTTCAAGCAACATCTTTTGGCAGACGTGTTCTAATTCTTTGAATTCCCTGTATTTTTTTTGACAGTGATGTGAGAACCCCCCATTAATTCAAATCCCTACATTTCTGTGCTGATTCTGAAAGGCGCGTAACTGTCAACTCCTGTAATATGAAGGTGTTAATTAAACAATTTGTAGCACAGTTGAAAAAGCATTACATATCAATGGCTTATATACAAGAGGCAGTTCTAAGAAAACCTGTTAGACATTAACATATAGAAACATCAGCAAATGATAACTGCATTATATTTAGTTATAACAACACCAATTAAAATTAAATTAACTGACCCGAGGCAGTTAATAAATTCAATTTTATGGAAGCCAGATTTGCAAAATATAATTTACTTTTAGTAACCTTTTTTTGACAGATTATTCTACATATATAATTGTAAAATATTACACTAATGTTTCAGCTGATGCCTACATGTGTTTACTTATAATTCCAAGATAATTAGCTGTTTACACATGCTAAACAGTTTTATCAGTATTTTTTTTATATATTTAACAGATATTCAACAAAACATACAATAGCTTGTGAATTAAAATATGAATTATTAGTTATTTTTCATGTAGGTAGCTTATTAAGTGAAATCACATACCAGTTGCCTACTACAAGTACAGTATCAGACGCCTGACCTCAAATAAAATAACAAAAAAACGAAAAAATACACCCATGAGAAACACCTTCTTGAAATCTGTTACATATTTTCTAATGCTAATAGATTATATACACGATAAACAACGATAAGTGTTGAATCAGTAAAAATAATTCAGCGATTCACATTTGCCACTTAAAACATTTCTTCTTAATTGATACTTGTTCGATAACGAGTTTCATTTGATTGGACATTTGGTAATATGTGGAAATTAATTTTGTGGTAGAATATGAGGTGCAATTGTAGAAGCGAGATACATTGGACCCCGAACAGTACACAGTGGGTGCGTTAAGTAAGTGAGCGGCTCAGTAAAAGAATCAACTTAACGGCTTGCTCAGTTCCGCTCCCGCTGAGCCGCTCAGTGCGCTCCTGAGCATTTTTCATCAGTGATCAGAGTGAGCGGACGGAATGGCAACCGGCAGGAAGCAAGTGGAGATGACAAGCAGGATTGACAAATACGTTTGTCAAGAACGATCAACTGGTTTTGACTTATGAAGTTATGTATTAATTGGCTAAATAAGATGGTAAAAATTGTTGTTTTTGTATTTGTATCATTTAATTTCATTTTTTTTTTTAATGTAGAGCTGTTTTATAGTTATTAATGTATTATTATTATGCTTGTAGTATTAATATTATTCATAATTTTCATTATTAATGTTGGTATTGTCGGTATTAAACACCGCCAGATATGAGGTTCAGTCCAAACAGAGCGCCGAACTCAGCGAGGTACAGCAGGGGACAGTAACTTCACACGGGGCCATTTTATCTACCATCACCTCAGAAACACAAACAAGCAAATAATTATTATTCGCCATTTTTAAAAGTCGCTCAGCGCTCTCGTGGAGCAGTGTGTTAAATCATTTAAATCTGCTCAGTGTGCTTTCTGAGCGTTCTCACTCTGAGTGGCTCAATTACTTAATGCACCCAGTCTTTACCCTGGAATGTAAGGTAGACGTTAAAAAATGTAGGTGGGAAAAAAAAGTAGTTTCTTGCTGTTTAAATGAGGAATGAAAACTAAATCTCCCAGAATGCCACAGCTATCCAAGAACATCGATTGACTGTCAATCAGTCAAACTAATACACCTGTTCATAATTTAGCAAGCCAGACAGGTATAAAAGGACACGTTTCAAAGACAATAGCTGTCTGTGTAAAGGAAAGGATCGGTGTATATAAACCTGAACCTGTACAGTAAAACAAAGTTGTAGGAACAATTCAATAATTGATCATTTAATGTTTATCTCGGTTCATTAGTTCTCTTATTAATAATATTTAATTGACGTGTTACCAAGATCGAGAATTTATTATGAACACACATTCATGCGCAGACACAAGGAATGGTTAATCAATAGTAATATTATAAAAATAATAAACAGAAATCAGAAGTGTCAGAAAGTAAATGTCTTGGTCTCTAAGCACAAAACACAATTCAAAAACTCACTGCCTTAACTTGACTAGCAGGCAATTGAAATATGGCACCGTCTGTCTCCTCACACACCAGCAGCACTTGAGCAAGCAGTCAAAGTTATTTCACACGCAAAGTGTGCAAACTAAATAATTAGAGAAATTAGAAATTAGATAAAGGGGCATTCAGAACAGAAAATAGGAGGCATTTTTTTTACACAGAGAATTGTGAGGGTATGGAACCAACTCCCCAGTAATGTTGTTGAAGCTGACACCCTGGGATCCTTCAAGAAGCTGCTTGATAGAATCCACAAATAGTTGCAACAAAGTCTTCAGTCCTCGGTATAGGATCCACAACAGCGCTCATCCACTCTGTCCTCTTCGCTGAATCTTTTAGCTACATAGGTAGCAGGGCACAGTTTCTTTTGGATACTCTGGCTTTAGGTGTACAGCAGACCCAGACTGGTTTGTCTGATAAGTCTCTGTAAGTTTTACGGCAGTCCTTCAGCCGGGCCTCAGTCTCGTTGCTTGCGGTCGTTGACTCGCTTGCAGCTTGCTTCTTTGTCTTTGTCCGTTTTTAGGCAGAGTCCTGGAGTTGCAGCTTTGCTTAGTAGAGTGACAGCACCTTGTTAAGCATTCGATGTGGAGCGCAAAATGTTCCATTTGGCTTGGATATTTATAGTTTGTTTCACTCTGCTATATACTTTTAAAATTGCCTGAAGTACGAGGTAAGTCAAGTGAGTATGGTTTGAACCCCATTTGCACTGTGTTGACAATCTTACAATAGATTCCCACCTCAACAAAGAGAAAGCCATTTTTTGCAGATCACGTTTTTGTTTGGTTATATGCATCAACGACAATGAATATTTTCACTAATACAGTCTTCACAAGGCCACAAACTATACTTGCATTCAGTGGTACTCAATACCGCTACATAACTTGCTATTGAATGGTTTCAATGATTGATTACCTGAGTGATGAATACACAGTCAACCAGCTGACAATATTCTATTAACAAAAATGTTTTAGCACGTAGGAGTGAAAATGGAGATACGATATTACTGTTTTTATTAAAATAACCTGTTATTACATTTGGCTGTTTTCTGTGTTTTTTATTTTTATTGTATAAAAACTAATGGCATTTACTAATGGAAGAAAGAAGGCGGAGTAACTCACTTAAGTTCAGCCTTTGCTCATTGTGCATTATGACCGATTAAATAAAAGAAAAAAAATGAAAAGATGGGCCTTGCTGGCCCACAGAACAGCTTTTAAACACATGGATGTGTTAACTTTTAACAGAATCAGATGAAATACACATACAAAAAGCTGTATACAAATGTAAATATTCTGAAAGAAATTAAGCAATTTTAAAGTGTAAGAAAATTAGCAAAAACAAATAAAAATTTACAGGAAAGAGCAGTTAAATTATTTTGAATAGCTTAATCATTTTATATATGTTAACCCTATAATGTCCATTTCTGTATCACTTATGTTACAATATTTTATTTTGAGTTGTTTGGAGGGTGATGCAAAAACAGAAATTCTGATTTTAGCAGAACAGGAGAGAAGAGTAGCAGGTCAGGTTTTTCAGTTTAGAGAAACTCTATGGTGATCGGATTTCTGGTTCGGTTCTTTGCTGTCTGTTTTTTTAGCTGTAGACAAGAAACCCAAGAAGACATACAAAGACTTGCCTAGCGACTACAGGAATTGTTTAACATATTGAAGAAAAAAGACCCAAGAGGAATTAGAGACATGGATCTACTACTGAGAAACCAACTGGTGGATGGACTAACATATGTTGCACTGTGAGGTGAGTTTGGCAGAAAATACGATTGGAGGATTCTCTCAACTTTTCTAATGTTAAACGAGAATTGCTGTTGCAGGCAAAGATGGCTGCGGATCGGCCAGGAGGTGTTTTTCTCTTGTAGGTGAAAACAAACTGGAGAAATGTGGATTGCAATGACTAAAAAAAACTACAGGAAGAAATGGTACGTGAGGTGACAGGCCGGTTTTCAGAAAGTTCCCATAACCTTTTGAAGGAGCTGTGTGCCGAGTTGTGGCACCTGTTGTTCAAGGGGCTGATGTTAGTCACAAGTATCCATCTGGGCTCCCCCAGCAGACACGAAATGCAGACTACTGGGAAAGAGCAGCCCCTCACCAGATCAGGAACCAGTATAATAATCACAGTAGGCCAATATGAAGACTATGCCAGGAAGTGGGACATATTGCTCATTTTTTGTTGGGAGAATGGCACCACACTAAAAAGAAAACCAAATTAATTGGTATAATTCACACAGGTTCTTTTAATCTGGGAGAGGGATGTAGCAAGTAACACAAGACAGAGACAAAAGTAAAAGAATGAAGCAAAACCATTTATTAAAAGGGTCTAAAAATCCACAATGTATGCATTAAAAATCATGACAGGTTAGCACAGGTCCTTAACTTGGCCTGATCATCTCACAGCAATTCAACTCAATCAGGGCATGCCTGATGCTTATCACCCCTCCCCCTATAAACCAAACACAAACAATAAATACAAAAGAAAAAGAAAATACAATTTTCAAATCAAACCGTACAAATCTTTCAGTGTTCAAAATAAACAAACGCAATGAATACTAAACCCAAGCAAAAAGATAATAAACTAAATGTCACCACTACATACTAGTCATTGTATTTATCTTGCTCTTATTGTATTATTACTTGTACTATAACACTTGAAATGTATTTGCTTACAATTGTAAGTCGCCCTGGATAAGGGCGTCTGCTAAGAAATAAATAATAATAATAATAATACATACACCAACAGGGGTAAACATTACCAGCTGATAAGATTTATGCTAGTGGTAAGCTAAGGTTCCCTGTCCTAACATCACATACAATGGGCCTCATTTACAAAAGGGCACTAAATTTGGAGTTAGTGCGCACATAAATTAGTGAGCCTAGCGTGCACAGTATTTGGCTAATTTTTGTGAGCGATAATTTGATGTGCACGACAATGTCGGAGACTTACCCGGGCCACCGTGATATGAAACGTCCCAGTAGTCCTGGCGTAAAAGTTTTGATCAGTAGCTTATTGTGAAGGTGGAGGTGGCTTACATTGACTGAAAATGAGTCATCAACAGCACTCAGCAGGGAACAGGCAGAGGAAATGTAAAGTGAAACTGCACTGCTTACCTTTTAATTTTAACATGTATTCCTTGTCTGATGTAAAAAAAAATAAAAAATAATAATCAGTAGCAAAGAAATAGTTGGAGAAAAGAAAGGTGGAGGCGGAACACAGAAGATTCCAAAATAGTTTGCCAGATGAGTTTTTCACTGAATAATTGACGACAAGGTAACAAGTCTGATTTGAAGTGTAACGGTTGCAGTTATGAAATATTATACCATACAATGTCACTATGATACGCTTCACAAAGGAACTGTGAACAGGCTGGCTGTAGGGGTGACGTCAGGCCAGGAAATGAAACCAAAACACACAGCAACTGCGGGCGAAACAGATGCTGCGACGCTCAGTGTTTTATTAACACAAATAAAATAAAAGGTTTGAACAAAACAAAACACTGTTCACAAAACACAAAAACAAGCAAAACGGCTCATTGGCCAAAACAGACAGACAGACACAGTGAGACAAACTCAAAACAAGTACCGTGCTGCTTTAATTCAGCACATATAGCAATTGTAATTCTTTAATTATTTTTCTCGTCTCTCTAGTGGCACAGGTATTAACACGCCCCTTTTCTACTCACCGAACACCCAACCCCGAGTGAGTGACTCATACATTTATATACACAGTGACATTAGGCCAAAAGCAGAAACTAAAGTATGTTTAAATTTCAGCAATACATTTTACAGTCATATATGGTATTAAAATGTGTGTGTGTGTGTGTGGGGGTAATACACTATACCTACGATATGCTTTTTTTCTTAATGGCTTCAGTGAGTCTTGCAATTTCTTTATGGGTATATCCACGCGTAAATACATTTCTAATAATAGAGTTTCCTAATGACACTTAAGGAATAAAGTGTGTTATTTTGAGTTTTATTCGTTCACATAGCAATCAATACTAACATTTACTTTCAAGTTAATATTTTTTGTCTTCATATTTTAAATTCATGAAAGAGGTTTAAGCTCGGGTATTTGTATATGTTCAAATATATTAGGCTCGTAGCAAACAAATAAATACATAAAATACAACCCACAGCTAATAACTAATCCCCTCCACGTGTAGAAAAGTTTTTGTTTTCAGTTGATTGACATTCGCAGTAGCCAATGAAATCATAGGTTATGCAAACTTAGAAATGTGATTGGCTGTTACGTTAAGTGCCAGAAAAAATGTACTCTGATGGTTGACGGAATTTCATTGACAGAGGTTTTCCATGACTCGAAATTTGAGTGACAGAGGTTTTCCGTGACTTGAAATTCGAATGACGGCGGACACAAAATACAAATGATACCTGATACTGATCGCCAAACTAAATGATCCATGACAAAGAAATTCCTGATAACTAACGCTGAGATGTGAGAAATGACGATGTCCTAATATGGACACCGTACACATTCTGCACGAGTTTTAGTGGATGGGTTTCTAATCCCATCCACAATTACAAACACTGTTGTGTTTTTAAATTAACCCAAAATGCATTTGCTTTGTGTATGTGGACCACCATAGGTAGGCTGTGAATTGTGCATTATATGCAGAGTCACTTACAATAAGACATTGATTTAACCCTTTGCGGTCCTATGTCGGACCTGGTCCGACATTGCAATTATTCCTATCCGGTCATCAAAAAGACGCAACAAACGGGTTTCTAGTCGTTTTATCTCCGGAAAAAGCCGAGAAAACCATTCAATGGCCGAGTGGGAGTGACAGGAGCGAGACAAGCCGAAAAAAGGGCATATCCCATGAATAGTCATACTTGCCCCTGGCATCAGATAACGGCGGCCATAAGGAAACAAGCTGGCTGTTACTGCATCAGCGCTCAGAGAATATCACGGACATTTGCAGAGCTTTTTTGAGATGTTATAGTAATAAAATAATGACTTGGATCACATTATTGAGGCTAGGGTTAACATCTGATCTGCAGGATGGAGCACAAGGAGGTTAAGTGACTTGCTCAGGGTCACACAGTGAGTCAGTGTGTGTCAGAGGTGGGATTTGAACTGGTGACCTTCTGGTTACAAGCCCTGGACTTTAACCACTGGACCACAATGCCTTTAAATCATACACCAATAACAAAACATAAATTTTAAAATCATAATACATTGTGTTTTCCCTAAACACAAAATACTTTTTAAATAACACAATATACAAACACCCGTTTTAAAATAAAGGGGATTTTTTCAACCTGAAAAAAGAAACAAGGACCAGGGGTTACAAATGGAGATTAGATAAAGGGGCATACAGAACAGAAAATAGGAGGCACTTTTTTACACAGAGAATTGTGAGGGTCTGGAACCAACTCCCCAGTAATGTTGTTGAAGCTGACACCCTGGGATCCTTCAAGAAGCTAGTTGATGAGATTCTGGGATCAATAAGCTACTAACAACCAAATGAGCAAGATGGGCCGAATGGCCTCCTCTCGTTTGTTAACTTTCTTATGTTCTTAACAATACATTTTCCCATCACCAAACAATATATTTCCCCTTTAATTATGTACAGGGCTTTTCTCCTGCCCTGCCACATCCAACCATTGTTTTATTATTATAATGTTAAATACATATCCCAGAACACAAAAACACTGTGCAAGGGGTTACAAACAAAATGCACTTTAAAAGACAATCAGATTAGTATATGCTTTTATTTTGGCTAGATAATCTATTATTAAAAATAACAGCTTTCCGCTTTACAAATATTTAAATATCATATAAGAAATGAACAATTTGAAATGTTCAGCATTATGATGCTCTTTGGTCACCGCAAATACTATTGAAATAACATTCAATAACTTAACCAGTATACACTATACCATCACCTTACAAGTAACAACTACAGAATGTTTTGAAAAGTCACCAAAACATAGGCTGTCATAAACACAGCTGTTTTGTGCAGTTTTCCACAAAAGATATTTGCCACATGAAAAGCAATATTAACACATGTATTTTGATGAATTGCTTTGCACTTTTACCTGGTGTTACTTTTTTTTTTAGCTAGCCTGTTACCTATTACATATCCAGCTTCATCTCAAAAGCAACAACACACTCATAAAGTATTATTTCAGAAGAAAAAGTAACTGGGGAAAAGTGACTAAAGTTTAGAGAAATACACACAGGTGATGGTTCTTGTCTTCTTATTTTTAAACTTTATGGTAAAGGGGGGTGGCGAAGAGCTTGTGCATATGGAGGCTAATAAGCACGTTTTCACCTTCAGAATATCAGTGAAACTATGAAACAGCACAAATGCAATTAATAGACTGAGTCCCTTATTCCATTTTCTATATACCATCTCCAGTGATGAGTGGCACAGGTATTAACAAGACTTGTCCAAACACAACACTAAATTTCCTAATTTGACTGTAGCCATACCACACATAATGGTACCCTAAACATTGCAGTGGACAGAGCTATTTATATAGTACAGAACCACCAGATTGTAATAATTTGTGTAATTTAGGCATGAGCCTAGAAAGTGGATGCCAGAGGTTACAGGCTGGTGTATTGAATAATTAAAATAATCCATCTTTTTGCCCAAAGCCCAGTTATGTCATATTATAAAACCAGGGCTCACTTCTAAAGATGCTTATACATTTATGTGCACACAATGTCTTTCTTCATAAAGGACTTATTATTCTCCAACCATCATCTGATATAACGGCCAGGAGGCTTCAAGGATGTGTGAATTTCTGTGACTAAACGCATCTTCACCAAGATGAGATTCTAGAGGTGTTGAATGTACTGTGGGAATCAACTGAGAGTAACATGTCTGGGGCAATGCCAGAAGACATGGACACAGCTGTTAGTGGCATTGTGCCTAATTGAATAGTGTTCACCTTTAGGCTATATGACAGACAATTTTAAGTGTCTGAGAATAATCTCATAGTTGGCAACACAAAGATGATTATTCTCACATTAAAAACTATGGTATCTGTTGATTCAGGTCAACAACTTTGAAGTTCAGTGGATACTTTTAATCGAATTTCTTATGACATCCTATTATGTGTGTTCAGTAGAATTCTCTACTGCAGTTTCTGTTTAATTTCTTGCCATGCATACCATTCCAGAAATTGCTTCTGTTAAGACACCTCAAGTGGGGGGCCAGGAAAGCAGGCTTTAGCATACAATACATGCTTCAGTGCACAGCTCAATGCTAATAACAGTTCTGTGTCTGCAGTATTCTGTTTTTTTTATTATTTATTGATTGATTTTGGATTATTTTTACATATTACTTTTTACTTCTGTTTTCTTCTTTTTCAATAACTCATGAAAATCATCCAGAATGGCTTGATTTAAATGCAGCTTAGAAACTCCAAATTCTCTCTCCATTGACTTGAGAAAGCATGCATATATAACAGACATTCCTCGTGCTGGAGCAAGTGAGCTGCCAAAACATGGTGGCTAAAAAGGGTAGGTAAATTGCCTTCTCGCGGTAAAAAGCAACGCAAAGGTTTTGTTTTGTTTTGTTTTTTCATGGCAACAAGTTCAAAAGCTGTATCTTACGTTCACAAGACTTTAGCAGTGAAGATGCCATTTATGACATAACCTTGCCTAACTTTCTACTATAAGTCCATACCAAGCAATTCTTTATTAACAACTGAGATCTGCTGAAAGTAGATCTGGCAAGCTTCTTTAACTAAATAGGATAAAAAAGCATACAGTACTATAAAGTAAAAAATAAATAAATACATAAATAACGAAGCCCTTTGCAAAGCAGAGAAAGATATTTTGTATCCTTCTTAACTTTTGTTCTTTCATGTTTAGTGATTGGATAGCTGACTGCTTTATGTTTAGACTCTTCTGTCCCTTAGCACTAGTCTTAAGTAGCACCTATAATGGGTACCTACCAAGAACAAAATGTTTATACTACAAAATGTATTAAATTAGCATAGCTGGAAATTCGTGCCAATGGTCTCCTATATTATTGCTGCGGGCTACTGACCTGAGCACCAGGTTTGAGCAACCATGTATAGCGTTGAAGTAAAATCTCTTAAACCCAATTCATAGGGCAAGATTTATTTCACAAGAATAAAAAAAATAAATAAAAAACTGTTGATTCCAAGTATTTGTTCATAAAGACAAATATGGGGCTTGTCATCATTTTGCTGCAAGACTTACAAAACCAAGTTCCAGAAAGTTACAAAAATGCCTGGGTTGCTTAGCATGTACTAAGGAATTTGTTGAACTCATATGGACTACTGGATTCCCAATAACAAAAATAAAAATACTACTGGCAAGAGCCTTGCACTGTCCCTGTGGAATTCGGATTCAGATTCAGATTATTATTATTATTATTATTATTATTATTACTAAAACATTATGTAGTGGGAAATGTGGACAAGTAAGGTAACCTATTGTAGATTTACTACCAGTATTTTGTAAATGTACTTGTGGCAGAGCAAGTACCTGTAACGTGTTGGTGTTTTGTGTGTGTTTTGGTGGTGGTTGGCAGGAATGGGGATAATTCCTGTCCCTGCCAAAAACATGTGAGAATGTGGCTGTTCCTGTTAGAGTGATTGGTGTTAATTGGGAGCAGCCACATCCTATAAAAGGAGAGCCCAGGGCTCCATTAGGGAGAGGAGTTGAAGAGTGTAAGTCTTTATTAAGCTACTAACAACCAAACACGCAAGATGGGCTGAATGGCCGCCTCTCGTTTGTAAACTTTCTTATCTTATCTTCTTATCACTGTGTCTTTGTATCTGAAACAAAAACACATTGGAAATGTGAAACACCAAGTTATTGAAAATGCCCAGCCATTTAAAGTGGAGATATCAAAAAACACAAGCCAAGTTTCAAGAAACCACTGGGACAACCTTGCCCTGCACAAAGCAAATAGGCACAACTGTAAAACTGATGGGGGCCAAGGTTGCCCCAATTGTTTCTTCTAACTTGTATCAAAACACAAGCTAAGTTAGAAGAAACAATTAACCTTGGCCAGCACCAAGCAAATAGGCACAACTGTAAAAGCAATGGGGGTCAAGGTTGCCTCAGTTGTTTTACTACCCTGGCCTGTGTTTTTGATGCAAGTTTGATCCACTTTTATTGTGACTGAAAAACACAAGACAAGTTAGTAGAAACACTTGGGGCAACCTTGGTCAGCACCAACCTTGGCTCCCACCGCTTTCACAGTTGTGCCTATTTGCTTGGGCTGTCACTCAATTAAAAATTTTGATCGGTTAATTTATGGGCATTAGTTGATTAAATCAGTAGATTAATCTATCGACTATCCTACATAGAAATACTTGAATCAATAGAATCTCAATAAATAAATAAATAAGCCCAATGAGAATTGTTTTTATTTTTAAAACCATTTTTATTATTATTTCAATTTTAGTAAATGTAACAAATGTTAACTTTCCTATTACCCTAATAAAACAGATTTAGGGACCTGCAGTCACACAAGGGCCAGAGCAGCACAGTTACGTGTACTATTTAACCACCACTAAAAATCAAAATTAGCAATGCACAAACATGGAAACAGTTTATTATGTTATTCAGGATAAATGTGCCAAGCTGGATTTTACCACAGCGCTCAACAGCTCTGGTTACAATGCACATGAGTAACTTTGCAGACACACGTTTGTCAATCATTTAAATCAACGCAGATAAACATTCCAGTTCCAAATACAGATGTACATCCGTAGCACACTATCAACACTCCTTATATAAAACAAGACAACAATTATGATTTTTGCACAACTTTAACCCCTTTATAAACAAGCTTAAAACCACAGTGTCCTACCACTTCCGGGGACAGAGAGCACTCACTTCAAATCCGCTAAATAGCAGCATTTCTCTGTCTACCCAGAATACATGATTAAATTGTAAAACAAATGTTATTTGTACAGTATTTAATGTTAGATATAAGTATATGGAAAAGTACAAAATGGTATGTAATTCAATATGTTAACATACCATTATTCAGCAGCTTTTGGCCATGTAGGTTGTTTGTTTTTTCACCCATACTCTGTTCCTTTGTCCAATGCAATTGCTCTCCACCCAGATTTCAGTTCCTGCAATTCAGCTGAATTTGGTACTTAAGCCTAGGGCTTTCGGCATGACCAAAAAGATTGAGATTTAAAAGAAATCATTTTAATGTTGTATGATTCTATTTAATTTCTGTTAGTGTTTGACTAATAAAAATGTTAGGGTGATTAAGGCAGAATGAGTCAACGTAGAGAAGATACCAGATGGTACCTTGGGTCTATGTAACGTATTTTCTCACAGTGACGCATAAATCATTGATAAATCATATAAAAGTATTTCCACCACTAAAACAATCTGATCTCACATGCACGTTCTCTCTCCCTATGGTACTTCCTTTACCGTATGTAGCTCTGACAAGTGCTGTGAACAAAGGGATGTCGAAAACAACACTTAGTCTTAGACTTAGTCTTTTCAAATAATGAAGACAGAATAACTAAAACAGAGGTCAGAGCCATTGGCAAACTCAGACCACAACATGGTCTCATTTGAAGTATTGTTTAAAACCCCAAAAGTAATGACTAAAGCTAAGGCTTACAATTTTAGAAAAGCAAACTATGAAGGTATGAAACAGAGACTAACAGAAGTAGATTGGAGTAAAATAGAGAAAACATCCACAGAAAAAGGTTGGCTGTTTTTTTTTTTTTAAATGTAGTACTAGATGCGCAAAACAATTACATCCCAAAAGTAGGCAAATCTAAATCTAAAACAAAATGGCCAAAATGGTTTAATAGATCAATTAAAAAACCAATTCCATAATGTTTTTCCAATATTATAACAGCAAGAGAACATTCAAAGAGGAGGTTAAATGTCTAAGAGACACAAATGGCAAAATCATAGATGAAGAAAAAAAATAGCAAATGTATTAAATGATTACTTTTCACAGGTTTTACAAAGGAGGACACGGACAACATGCCCCACATGTCGACCTGTTCCTATCCAATTTTAAATAACTTTAGCATAACAGAGGCAGAAGTGTTAAAGGGACTAGGAGCTCTTAAAATAAACAAATCTCCTGGGCCGGATGAGATCCTCCCAATAGTACTCAAAGAAATGAAAGAAGTTATTTACAAACCACTAACCAAGATCATGCAACAGTCTCTTGACACAGGGGTTGTACCGACAGACTGGAAAATAGCAAATGTAATACCGATCCACAAAAAGTGAGACAAAACCGGACCAGGTAACTACAGACCAATAAGCCTGACTTCTATTATATGTAAACTTATGGAAACTATAATAAGATCCAAAATGGAAAATTACTTATATGGTAACAATATTCTGGGAGTCAGCATGGTTTTAGGAAAGGGAGATCGTGTCTAACTAACCTGCTTGACTTTTTTGAGGATGCAACATTGAAAATGGATAATTGCAAAGCATACAACATGGTTTATTTAGATTTCCAGAAAGCTTTTGACAAAGTCCCGCATAAAAGATTAATTCTCAAACTGAACGCAATAGGGATTCAAGGAAATGCATGCACATGGATTAGGGAGTGGTTAACATGTAGAAAACAGAAAGTACTGATTAGAGGAGAAACCTCAAAATGGAACGAGGTAACCAGTGGTGTACCACAGGGATCAGTATTAGGTCCTCTGCTATTCCTAATCTACATTAATGATTTAGATTCTGGTATAGTAAGCAAACTTGTTAAATTTGCAGACAACACAAAAATAGGAGGAGTGGCAAACACTGTTGCAGCAGCAAAGGTCATTCAAAATGATCTAGACAGCATTCAGAACTGGGCAGACACATGGCAAATTAAATTTAATAGAGAAAAATGTAAAGTATTACATGCAGGCAATAAAAATGTGCATTATAAATATCATATGGGAGATACTGAAATTGAAGAAGGGAACTATGAAAAAGACCTAGGAGTTCATGTTGACTCAGAAATGTCTTCATCTAGACATTGTGGGGAGGCTATAAAAAAGGCCAACAAGATGCTTGGATATATTGTGAGGTGTTGAATTTAAATCAAGGGAAGTAATGTTAAAACTTTACAATGCATTAGTAAGACCTCACCTAGAATATTGTGCTCAGTTCCGGTCACCTTGTTACAAAAAGGATATTGCTGCTCTAGAAAGAGTGCAAAGAAGAGCAACCAGAATTATCGCAGGCTTAAAAGGCATGTCGTATGCAGACAGGCTAAAAGAATTGAATCTTGAACAAAGAAGACTACACAGCGATCTGATTCAAACATTCAAAATCCTAAAAGGTATAGACAGTGTTGACCCAGGGGACTTCTTTGACCTGAAAAAAGAAACAAGGACCAGGGGTCACAAATGGAGATTACATAAAGGGGCATTCAGAACAGAAAATAGGAGGAACTTTTTTACACAGAGAATTGTGAGGGTCTGGAACCAACTCCCCAGTAATGTTGTTGAAGCTGACACCCTGGGATCCTTCAAGAAGCTGCTTGATGAGATTCTGGGATCAATAAGCTACTAACAACCAAACGAGCAAGATGGACTGAATGGCCTCCTCTCGTTTGTAAACTTTCTTATGTTCTTATGTTCTACTTATTCCCTCGGCAGGCGGAACCGAGGACGTCACTCCATGGAGGGGCCTATCAGCAGCTCTGACATAAAATGCTCTCGTTTGTAAACTTTCTTATGTTCTTATGTTCTACTTATTCCCTCGGCAGGCGGAACCGAGGACGTCACTCCATGGAGGGGCCTATCAGCAGCTCTGACATAAAATGCTCAGTGAATATCTACCTAAGACAGGCATATCCCAAAAGTATTGGTTGGTGGTCGTCTTCGAATTGAAAGGGAACAGCTCCAACATGGGTTTACTTGAATTCTCATACCGTAGTGAACAGCAGACCCATACAGGCAAAAGAATCGGACGTCACAACATAAATTAAAAACAAGCTGCTACAAAAAATATATAGTGTATGGCAATTTCAACCAACAGTTAAACAATTTTCCTTGAAAAAGAAAAGTTTGTTATCATTCAAAAGTTATTTTCAAACAGTAAATCTTATTTAAGTTATACCTTCATTTATATGATGAACAATTTACACAAACTGGGAAATGAAAAATTCTGATTTGGTAGCTTGATTGATTAACCACACAGGTCAGAATTCCATAATGGCATTTACTGAAATATCTTAGTACAGTCAAACCCTCCCCCTCTTAATTCTACGATTTTAGTCATAGTATACATTGGACAAGCAACCACAAACACCAAAAACAAGTAGTTTAACAGAGCTGTAACCATACTATAGTCTGGAAATGCATTTTTAGATTGCTTGTCTAAGGTCTTTTTGGTTTCTTTTTAATCACTCGATCATTCATCCTTGACCATGACACGCTTGCGTGACTATGACTGAAGCATATGCACTTAATCACCTAATTAGTGAGACAGTTGATTGGACATTGGATATGGAGTGATTTCAGCTGTTGAATTGCAAGCTTGAATAAAAGCAATAAAGAAAATCACAGAAAAAAAACAATATGCCATGTCTGTTAAGAGAGCAGAGCCTTCATGCAATCGGCATGTTGGAGGCTGGACTAGGGCAGCGTACTGTGGCTTGCCGTCTTGGGTGCTCACAGCAAGCAATTTCAAACCTGGCGAGACGGTATAACCAGACACACTCTGTCAATGAAAGGCCGTGAACTGGGAGACCAAGAGTCACAACACCTGCCCAATATCGACAGATCATTTTGCAGCATCTTCGCGATGTCAATTGTTAATCAGCACAATAAAAACTCACTGCACCTGTTCTAAAACAGAGTTTGTCATTTTTTTTATCACATCTAGCGAATTGTATCCAAATATAAGTGAGAAGTTTCTTTTGATGCTCAAATATAAGTGATACGTTTCTTTTGATGCTCAGTATAGAATATATTTAAGTATATAATATATACTGAGCATCAAAAGAAATGTATCACTTATATTTGTGAGAGTGAAGAAGTGTTGCTTGTAATAAATCAAACCAAACAGAAATGAAAAACACTGTAGTGTGTGTTTATTTACAAACAAAACAAGCTCCTAATCCCTTTCTGGGGACATAACTAAACACTTTTTTCCCTCTAGCAGCAGGGCAAGCTAAACTACTTCCCCTGTAAACACAATTAATCATAACTAAATCGCAAATCCAACCTCTTTGTCAATAACACAGTGCCTCAGGGTTCGTTTACCAGAATACCTTTGTTTTTATGGAATCTTTTTCCTAACACACTTTACACAGGGTTCTCCTCTTCCTCGCCTTTCCCTCCACCCAAAATGGCCACCTTTTAAATCCTTGCTTAATCCTTGCTTAATTAATCCAATTGACCCCAATCAATCATTCAATTACGGAGCTTTTCCCCTGATGGAATACCTGTTCCTAACCCCAAGGTCCTATAACCTCCATATTACCACATGGAATATATACCTATATATATATATATATATATATATATATATATATATATATATATATATGTATTATATTTTATTGGAGGGCTTGAAAATGTAGTTTAAACACATTAGAAATGATGATACATAAATCATCAGATTGTATTGCATCCTGGCTGTGTTTAATGTTCTTGGACTGCAAAGGATATTTAGAAATAATCACTTGCATTCCCTTAATAAAATTAAACATAAATTAAGCTTTTAACAATATAATTTGCTTTACATGTTTACTCATTTCCTTTGATTAATTGTTGTGTTTAAATGTTAATGACTGTCATTTGTGTACAGGGAATTGCAAATGTATTTATGCATTCACTTCCAGATATTCTCATCTGAAATTAAAGATCAAACTAAAGTTAAATCTAATTTGTTCCACTCCAAATGTAATATGCCAGCTTTAAGAAAAACTGTCTACAGTCACACAGATGGTGTGGAGTGATTGTAATTACTTAAGTGTTTAGGCAGTATTTATTGATACTCTAAACACAATGGCTATGTAGTTTTTTTTAACTAGTTTCTTAGCACAATGATTTAGGTATTCTGAATGGCTTGTCATAAAACTATACCAGAATTTAGAAGCCGCCAAGTAACACACAACATCACACATAAGCTGTACAAATAAGCCCTAGGTGACCAAAAAATGTATGTGTAAGTGCAGAGCATCAGTTGCGCATTAACTGTCTGAAAAGTATTGAAAAGATCAGGGATTAAAGAACAGGGGCTATTGTCTAGAGAGCCTGAGTATTGGATATCTTGGTTAAGTGTAACAAGGCGAAGGCTGGCTGCAAACTGACAGCTACGCACACTGCAAGCAAGCTTCTTACCCATTATGCTCTTCTGCATAACGGGTAAGAAGTGTGGTTATAGGGCATTCAACATCATCTCACCGGCTGGGGGTCAGAATCCGTACTGTCAGTGCATAACCCAACACTGCTCGTTACATGTCACGAACGTCCACTGGTTCACATTGGGCCATGTCCCATTTCCTGTGGCCATAAGTAAACTGTAATGAATATGGACAGGCACATTATGAGAAAAGTGATACTTTTTTCCATAAAATTAAGACAAAATGACGAATGACAAAAACAGCTAATGCCTTCATCACGACCCTGAAGAACAAAATAACAGGTCTGAAAGTACTCGTGATAAATCCTGTACATTTAGTAGACATACAAATTACCCAAGGATGGAAGGATGGTTTGCTCTAAAAAAAAAGACCATATATATAGTGTAAGGGATCGGTCAATAAAAACTCATAAAAGGTAGAAAAGACAATGTAAACAAACTGGATGGTAAGCAAATAAGTACATAAGGTAAAGTGTTTTGGGATCAAAATTAAAGTGGGGTTAAAGAATGCACTTTGTAAATGATAACTTTATTAAATAAGGGAAACTAAAAAGCAAATAAGTATGGTTTAAAATAAACGGTACAAAGACAATACATGAGGGACATTAGAACCATGGGGAAAATAACTGGAGTCAGGGATGGCTCCAGGTCAATTGTCTTTAACAATGTAATTGATTAGCATTTTAAAACTCTGTGTTTATCAGTGTTGGTTGAGGGAGAATGTGAGGAGTTTGGTTGGTGACTGGGAGAGTGAACCGAGGAAATGATTTGTTATTGATTTATTGGTAAATGAACACTGAAACAGGTATTTGGATTGTGATTTTGGTTTTGATGACGAGGGAACAGGCTTAGCCTGCCTCCTATTCAGATAATATCAACACCTGTTTAGAAAGGGCCCGAGAACGGGTTAGGCTTTTGTTTTGTTTTCTTTTATTTTGTGTATTGTAAATAATAAACACACGCTGTGGCGTTTCACCGCATTGTAGCTGTCAAGTCTTTGTTTGAAGAAGAAAAGATCTGTGACTAGAAGGCAATCCATCACAATATATATTAAACTAGCTAATAAAAAGGTAGTAATAACTTTAACTTTCAGTATATAACAACGTTCTTGGAAATCTCTTAATTTTTGTAGTTCTCTTAGTTCTCCAGAATTTCTTTTTATATTTGAATCAAAAGACTTTTATCCTGTCACCACAATGTTCAGTCAATTTCTCAAGGCCAAGTTGGGGCCAAGGCCGTGAGCCTTTCAGGTTGAAGCTAGTGTCAAAGACCATTGTCCTCCAGGCAGATATCAGTGTCAAGACTGGAAGCCTCTGAGCTGAGGTCAATGTCAAGAACTTATAGAAGGTAAAACATGTGGTTCAATTTATCTGAGTAGGTTGAACTCTTAACTGTCTCTAGGAAAAGGATCAATGTAAAAACTATCCCATCACAGTACAAAAAAGATCAAATGAGAAGATTTATTTTTTTTAGATACAGTAAGGCCAGACACCTGAAATCAAGGTCGAGGCCAGGGTCTTTAAGCTTGTCTTGAGGCCGATGACTGATCACAATGACTCCAAAAGACATTCATTTGTGATACAAAAATAGCTTGTTCCTTCAACGAAGCCATGAATCTACACATTCCCAGCCCACATCTTGAATATAAAAGGTTAATAAATGGTTCAGCAGTTAAATATATACATATTTTAACTACTTAGACCTTAGATGGAATGAAGTGTTGAAATGGTGTTAGGTTCATGGATTTTAATGCACTGTATGTACCAAATAACACTGCTAAAAGTGTTTAGAAAAATCACACCATCAGAGCTTTCATTTCAGTGAAATCAGTCTGTAGGGCATTGCAGATGTCAGTTAAGTGCCTTTATAACAAGATCCTAGAGATAGACACCTCACAAACCCACATATCTGCAGCTGGTGTTGATTAACAGTATCAAAGTACTCTGCGAGGTCAGTAGACCCAGACACAATCTCGCTACATTCAATGAATGCAGTAATCATTTAGATTTTATTAGAGGTTTGCTTTCTCTAACAATTTACTCCAATATTACAAGATAAGATCTGATATTTAACAAGATCATTAAAGCATGAATTTCTAGCTAACAGATCAGTTTTCATTTTGATTAACTCTTCTGACAAATCACTTTTTTTATTATTATTTGTTTGAGCACCACCACTAAAAATGTCTTTAATATTGTTAACCTTCCAGTTGTTTCTCATCATAACTTTCCATTGAATCCAAATAAAAATCAAAGACAATTGTAAACCTGATTAAAATGTATGAAGGTATGGCAGGGCAGAAAGGCCCTGCTGATAAATGTATTGTATTGAGGTGATTTGTCTTGTGACCCCTGTAGCTGGCCGGGCAAGAAAGCAAGCGGATGGCTGATGGCACACGTTTCAGGATGCGAATGCCCGTCCTCGTCTCTTCCGAGTTAGTGTGGTGGTTGCAGCGGTGAGCCGGGCATTCCAATTGGGAGAAAATCGGGGGTAAAATAATTGCCGATTCCAATTAAAAAATAAATAAATAAATAAATAAATAAAATGTGGTCTGGCAGAGGCGATGGTACCAGTTCGTCTCTGACAGACATCTCGTGCAAATGCGTGGTCGGCAGCGAATTCATTCAGATGGATTCATTTATTGCTTATCTGGAGATGGTCACATGTATAAAAACCCTCAACTTTGGCTGAACAAGGTGGGTGTTCAGAGGAGAAAATGTGAGAGACGGGAGAAAATGAAACCGAAAGTAAAAAATAAATCATTGCTGATCGTGCTGGAAGGACCAGCACAGTAGTTGTTTTGTGAAGCTATTTTTGTGTGTGTTCGAGATTTGTTTAAACGTTTATTTCGCTCTGTGAGTGGTTTTGTGTAAAAGTGTTTTGCTTTTGTTTGAATAATAAAAACCGCACTGCAGGACATCAGCCAGTCTTGAGTCAACTTCCTGGTCTGGGGACTTCCCCAGCAAGCCGTCAGGTCACAGCAGGGATTAGATGATCATTCCAAAATATTATTTTCAACGGAGTAATTGAGAATCCAAGCAGATCATTATGCAGCTAATGGATAGAAAATCCAAGATATTTGTAGTGGTCACATGTAAAACTAAAAATCTATTGTTGGAGGATATCAACAGCTTTCTATTCTCATAAACTCAAATGGCGAAGAAGGAATCTGAACTAATGTAAGAAATGTTTTCTTATCTAACCTGAATAAAATGGACTGCGCTGCTGCAGTGCTTGAAATGTATCCAATTATAATTTGCAGACACTTTGTAAAAATGCATTATGCTATTGATAATGTAAATAATTTTGTAAGTTTCATAAAAGCTTTTGTATATTCTATAATATGTACAGAATTGTTTCAATGTTTCAACATTTACGTTATTTTAAGCAACTGCCCTCCAGCAAATAGATATGTGCTGCTTCAGATTTAAACAAACCTTTTGTATACTACAGCTGACTATGTCTTGATGCTTATTTTTCAGGGGCTAATAAATGCCGTAATGAAACACTCACCTTTTAAAGAACATATTTGACAGGGGTTCTTAATTGGAACACTATGAAACCTGTTAATTATACAAAACGGTTTCACCACTTTTAGTTTATGAATCTGTTTAGGTAACAATCGGAATGTGTCTGGTAGGATTGACATTGCTTCATTTGCTGTGATTTTCCTTAGCTTGGATCTCCCCCCTGCTATATTCGGTCAGCTGCTGAGAAGAAAAGCCCAACAATACATTGCACAAAAACCTCAAATTGCACTGATCAAAAAGGCCAGTAGTACTAAGACAACTCTTGCAACTGATGTATTGTAAAAAAAAAAAATAAATAATATATGAATATATCATATTAACATAAAGAGCCAAAGGATCCAACCCACATAAATGTGTTTTTAACTTTGTGTTTAAGATATGCAAGTTACCATTACATGATATAAAGACCATGATAAATCTGGCCCATAGATTAAGAATCTTTAACTAATCCCTACTAAGTATTTTTATGTTAGCTATATTGATCTTAGGGCCGTGCTGAGCAACGAGTACAAACTAATGTTCGTAATGAATATGGTCATTTAATAATCGTTAGAATTCAAAAAATACAACCATTTTTTAAGGAGGTGTTTTTCATGGGGGTATTTTTGTGTAGATATAGGGCTCTAAAGATTATATTATTATAATTTATTTCTTAGCAGATGCCCTTATCCAGGGCAACTTACAATTGTTACAAGCTATCACATTATTTTTACATACAATTACCCATTTATAGAGTTGGGTTTTTACTGGAGCAATCTAGGTAAAGTACCTTGCTCAAGGGTACAGCAGGAATGTCCCCACCTGGGATTGAACCCACGGCCCGCCGGTCAAGAGTCCAGACCCCTAACCACTACTCCACACTGCTGCCCGACCCAGTACTGACACATTAGAAATTCAAAACATTAAAACACTGTATGGTCATTTTCTGAGTGTAAATCAGGGCCAGTGATACATTTTAATGGGATTTCCGGTTCTAGCCTCCCGTTGCATCATCTGAGTAAAATCAGTACGAGTAAGTGGCTCTCTACACAACCCTAAAAAAAAATAAAAAAAAACAGTTTTCAGAGCAATGAGTTTCAGTGTATTCAACCAGTCACCAGATAAATCCAAATGTGCTGCAGTTGCCGGTGTGGGTGACTTAATAATAAATTCACTGGAGGGCTTGAGAGGAGGCGAAATTGGGAGTGAGATATTAAGAATGAGACAAGATGAGAGGACCTCTCCGGTTGGTTAGGAGGCTTGAGAGGGGCGAGAGATTTGGGAGTTTAAGAGTGAAACGAGTTTGAGAGGGATGGCGAGATTGGGGATGGAGTTTGGGAATGGTGCTTAGTAACACTGAGGTTAGATACTGATAGCAGGACGAGATAGGGGACGAAGAGTTTTCCCTTCTCGTTGGGTCAGGCAGCATCCTCTGGCTGCTGGGCGACGTAGAGAGGGAGACACGAGAAGAGCAAAGGATTAGATATAAACACTTTCCGCCGGGTCAGGCAGCATCCTCCGCCTGCTGGGTGACGTAAAAGAGAGAGAGAGAGCAAAGTTTAGACACATAACATACAACAAATCTGACTCTCGCTCCCGACGGGTCAGGCAGCATCCTCTGGCTACTGGGTGTTTAGTGGAGCAAGAGACAGGAAGGGGACGAACAGGACAAAAGGACAGATCCTTTGCAACTTAGTGCAGCATCCTCAGTCAGCTAAGCTGGCAGCTGGGCAGCGTGGAGAGCTTAGGAAAAGTTCTCGGGTCCGTTTAGGAGAGACGAAAACAGAGAACCCCCCCCCCCCTCGGTCGGGGCCCGCTCGGCAGGTGAAGGCATGGCCTACTGCATGAGGGGGCTGAAATGGAAGAAAGGAGATGGGACAGCAAGGTTGAGGCCTGGAAGGCTTAGCGCATAAGGAGCAGAAGAATAGGATGTGGCCGGGGGTCCCCTCAGGCTGGCGAGGAACAGCCGGGCGGCAGTGGTTGAGACGAGAGGCCGACCCGGACAGCCGGGGAGTGAGACTCACTTCCCCTAAAGAGGACCCCGGCTCCCGCAAGAACCACACTGTGGGATAGAAAAGAGATCGCAGAGCCGCACACATAGACAAAAGCTAGAAGAAAAGAGAAAAGACAAGAGATGTTAGTAGACAACCTATGCCTATAAGCCGTCCGCACTGTGGAGAGGAAACCCCCCTCCTGCGGGGAGGAAACCTCTGGTGGGCCTGGCGGAGAGGGCGCCCCCCCACTCCGGGCAAGCTAACAAGTGCTTGGTGAGCTGTGGCGATGTCTGCAGAGGATGATCTAATATAAAGTTCAACAGCTAAAGAGATCCAGCACCCCATAGACTTAATCAAATGTTGATTGATTCCTGCCCTGGTCGGGGTGGCAGCTGCTCCGGTACGGAATGAATGGGGGGAGAAATAGTTTGAAGCCCGATCCGTGACAAGAGGGTGCATAAACGGGATGAGAACCAGTGTCTCGTAAGTATAGATCTGGAGCTGTCGATGAAGAGGGGATCCGACGGAAGACACGGAATCCTTGGCTTAAATGGACAGTTTTTTGAAGATCTGATGTGGAGGATAAAGTGGTTTCCGGGGATTTGAGAGAGATTGGAGCGCTTGAGGCCTAGAGCTGGGAAGCTGGAAGTTGATGGAGTTGAGAATTCTGCACAGCGGAGAAATCCAAAGGCGGCGGTCAGGCACAGGGTTTCCATGACGATGTCGTCGAATAGGTTGAAGCATCCTTGCCGGAGAGCAGTGATGAGACAAAGGAGAAGGTCTGTAGAGATTGGTTAACTTGATGGAGAGGAGGGGAGCAGGCTTTTCTCCATTCCTCTGAGCGTTCTCTCTAGAGATCTGCCATCTCTAGAACGGACGAGCGGAGATAGATTGAAGGCGAAATTAATACTGAATGCCCGCTAGGTAGCATCTAAATAGAGGAGGGGGCTAAACGTAGAGACAGTCTGAGGTGAGTGATGAAGGCGAGGAGGTGCTGTAGGTTGAAAGAAGTATGAGAGATCTGTTTTTGCTCGCAAATGAAGACCAGGCAGTCGAGTAGGAAGAACGGGTAGATGGGGCGAGAGCGTACTCCATGAATCCACGTGCTGATTGAAGGAGGCCGGAGAGAGATTTATTCAGTTGAATATTGTTTTGCTGAAGGGTGGTACGAGACGAGGGTTGGGGTCTGCTCCTGGGACCAGGTTGCGGAACTTCTGGATCTTGATGTAACTGTCTGTTTTTGAAGTCCTGATGAATAGGAGGAAGTTATTTCCGGGGACTTGAGTGAGGTCAAAGTGCCGTAGGCTGATGGCTGGGAAACTGGAGATTCCGATGAGGTTGGTTGTCTTGATGGAGAGGAGGATGCGAGACTCTCAGACGGAACTCCGGGATTGAAAGGAGCGGGGGGTGGGGGACAGAGGAGGAACTGATGCTGGATACCTGAGAGAATTCCTAATGGAGGAAGGGGCCAGGTTAAGGTCTGTGATAAAGGCAAGGAAATGCTGAAGGTTATAGGTGGTGAGAGAGATACGAATCTGGGCACAGAATGTGGTGAAGGAAAACCAGGCAGTAGAATAAGAAGAGCGAGTGGAAGGGGTGAAGGCAATTCTCCCTGAAGCTACAGGCTGACTGGAGGAGGCTGGAGAGTGTGGAGTTTAGTGGAACACCAGCTGATTGAAAGGAGGAACTTGCCACGGGTTGGGGTCTGCTTCTGGGACCAGGCTGTGAAACTTGCGGACCATCACATAACCTCCACCACGTTTAACACTGGGCATGGTTAACTTTTTTTTTTTACT
This sequence comes from Acipenser oxyrinchus oxyrinchus, assembly GCA_030684275.1. Taxonomy (NCBI): domain Eukaryota; kingdom Metazoa; phylum Chordata; class Actinopteri; order Acipenseriformes; family Acipenseridae; genus Acipenser; species Acipenser oxyrinchus. The sequence continues at coordinate 10,450,119 of CM060247.1, forward strand.
GCAAGGTGTAGTATTCTGTAGTAAAATTACTACAGCTGGCCAAAGTCCAGTATCTGGGTGCGCAGAATGGTTCACAAACCTCATCGTTGAAATGGCTTAATGCTCCGAGTCTATCCATTGTATTCCCCTTGATGTTCTGGTAACTCTTGCTTTTTTTTTTTTTTTTTTTTAAACCGGTAAATCACTGGTGTTGTCACTGTAAATTCACAGGGTGCACTCTGTTCCTTCAAGAGTCCTGCAGAGGAAGTGCTTCACAAGAGCAGTTAGACATATTGCTTCCATGGTCAGGTCATTGCATAGACAGAGCAGCTTTTTCTGAGGGTAGAGAAGGTAGAGATTAAAGAGTGATATAAGGAGCCAGGCGGGAGCAGCGGGGGCTCTTGAGGATCTCTCTGAGTGTCAGCAAACTGATGGGATGGATAGGAGTGTTGGAGAAGGGACAGTGATGAGGCGGCAGAAATACTGAATTCCGGAGATCTAGGCTTTAACGGTAGTGGCTAAGTGAAGAGAATCCCTTGCATGGGCGATGGAGGCTAGAATCCGTTGCTCATTAAATCGGAATGGGATGTATTTTGTTTTGAGTGCAGAAAGTAGTAAATGTTTTCCATCCAGTGGTAAATGAAAATTTGGTCGCTGGGGCTAAGGGTGTGACCATGTAGTGATGAGCAGATTGCAGAAGGTTGGAGAGTGTTGTATTTAGTTGAACAGCAGATGTTGGTGTTGCAGAGTTTGATGAGGGCTGAGGTGGCAGCTGGACCTGAACAAATGAAATCGACTACTGAGTTGTTTCTAAAAATGAAAGGCAGAGAGATGAGATGCCGACCGTCATGTGGTAGTTAATACTGGATTGATCAGCGGTTTGCTTCCATCATGTCTGTTTGGAATGGAAAAGGTGAACTCATAAATCAGAGATTTGGGTTTCACAACTCATCATTCTCCAAATAGTGGAACTCTTTAATTCATAAATCGATTTCCGGTCTTGTACCATGTATTAAAGCTTGTAGTATCTGAGAGGATGAGCGGACATATGGCTAAATTGCTGAGGAAGTCAAGCTCTCTGTGTATATATATATTTTTGATCCAAGTATTGGAGGAAAGCTGGAGCGTTGGAAGCTCTAGAGGAGAGCAGTTGCAGATTTAAACAGTAAACTAAAGCCACTTTTGTATGCTGCAATAGTGAGCAGATCTGAAGAGAGAGCCGAGATTTGCTGTAATGAGGAGATATTAACAGTAGAGGCAAGATCTGCTGAGCGGCAGAGATCTGAGGGAGTAAACGATGGAATGCTGTCAATAGTGTGCAGTGGCTTGCTGTAGAGAGCAGAGAGCTGCTGAATGCGGTGAAAATTGGTATTTGAGAGTTAAGGCGTTTTTAGATGATGTCGGAGATGGGGCTGCCTTTGGGCAGAGATGAAGAATACATAGATCTAAGGCCGCTGCAGAACCTGAGAGGATGGGAATGCGTTGCTCGGAGGCTGCTGCAAAACCTATTGATTTGATCAGGAGCAGTCTAAGAGTGTATTGTCTATTGCGGGGTAGGAGGACGCTTGACTGAAATGTTGATAATCGTAGCACATAGTTTCCGTATGTGACTGGTAGCTCAAATTGAATGAAATGGACTTTGAAAGTTATATTAAGTGCCTTGATGAAGTTGGGGGCAAATGAGAAATCCGGGAACAAGAAGGTTGCAGGAATGGCCTGATGCAGGGAAGCTGGAAATTAATGTGACGGTGGATTCTTACATCTCAGAAAGCTGATAAGCTTGGCTTCATGGCGAGGTCCTCGAGAGGAGGGGTTTGGATTTGAAAAATTCAGGAGGGTACTGAGAATCCCTTAGAATGACAACGAACTGCAGGAATTGATAGAAAGTTTGGAGTGTGCAAGATTCGCAGCAATAGCAAATCAGCTTAAATTATATAGAGCTTGTGGTGTTATGCTGCCATCTAGAAGTTGTGATTGGAATTGAAACTATTGCTTCAGTGAAGCAGGGTAGCATATATTTGGTTATTGCGATTAAAATCCTTGTCTATGTACAAAACATTAGCTTTAGAACAGTTAGTGATGACATAAGTAAGTTAACGTAGGTCTAGAAGAGGAGCCTGCAGTATTTAGATGTCACAATTCGGCGAGTTGAAGCTCTCATGTTGCAAAAGCGCAGCAGCAGGAGCCGGAAGATTGCAGTAGTGAGGCACAGGCTCGTACTGCCTGTTAAAGCTGCCTGGTCGCCATGGCAACTTACCACTCCCAGTAGTCACTCGATGAGGCGTTGCCGTGGTAACCATGGTCTGTGAGGCGCCGGTGGGAAAGAGTTGCAGTACAGCGGTGACGATGATAAAAACAATGTCACTTATTTACTTTTTCAGAAAATACATTTTCTTAAATCTGTAAGTCCCCTAATATTGCCATAGAAACTTATTGTTTTGAGCTGGTTGTTTGGTCTGTGGTGCTGAGCAGCATTATTCACAGATATTAATTATTTTTACAAAGGAGCTGTTACTTCCTATGGCATTTTTTTTAGGAGTTTTAACCAAATAGTAGACCTTGAATCAAGCTTTTGAAGAATTGAGGGTATTTTACAGGTGGTGCAAGTTACAGTTTTTCATTTATGCAGCTCTGAAATAGTCTATCCACATAAATGACAGTGCTATTGCAAATAAATTATAACTGGCTAAAGTGTCATAGGCCAGAGTCCAAATAATGCGTTCAACATTTCTTATAGAAGAAGAAAAAACATTTCTTATCAGGAGATCACAGGGGTTTATTTAAAAAATCTAAGTGGGGGATCCTAAAATCATTCTCCAGTGTATGTTATTATTGTACTGTATTTAGTGATGACAACAAAGGGTCCAAAAAGTGGGATCTATTTTCTCAACAGAAATAATACAATTTCGTAAACATACATAATTAAAAAAACAACAACATACACCTTTAAGACAATGTAGCAGACCTGGGTTCAATTGCAATTGTAACAATGTAATTTGTAATTAATTACGATTAATAATAATCAATAATTGTAATTGTAGATAAACCTTGACACACCTCTGTAATTGTAATCTACACCATGTAATTCATATAATAGAACAATTACAGTTCAATTATGCCTTCTTTACCATGGTTACTTTTTCCGAATTTTATAATTAGATAAACGTGTGATCCACTGATAAATGACAGCATTGTTAGCTTGATACTAAAAGCAGGTTTAACAAATATAATTGGATTTGGCAAACAAAGAATAACTATACCTTGATTAGTGACCAACAATCTAAATTCATTACACTTGAATTCAAACATGTGTGAACTGTTAATTATGAGCTCTATATAAAGAGACACCTTTCCAAGTTTCACTTGCAGTTCCATGCTGTGTCTTATGTGAGTTATCATGCTATCACATGAGTGCCCCCAGGGCCAAATGACTGCCCTTGGTAACTTCAATATGAAGTGCAAGCACTGCAGTAAGGAGGTCTCTGGGTCCTGCAGAACTACCTCCAACTTCTTCACACACATGAAGGTGAGCTACATTTAAAGTAACTATTTTTCCTTGCATCATTAACTATATAGGAGAGAGTTTGGTTTTTCTCAGTAGTTAGAATGTATTGTGTCTTGTTACATGTGGTTTGCCAGTAACTGTATTCAAGACTAAATTGAAGGCACATCTGTTCTCTCTTGCTTTCCTGTAATATGTTGTCAGCTACCACTTATGCAATATTTGTTCCCCAAACTACATGTCCATTTTCTTTACTCATAAACCAGAAGTGGACTTTCATGTAAATTGCTAGCTCCCTGTGATTCCTAGGAACTTTGTCATAATGAATGAAACTGCTATGCTTTGTCCTTTATCATTATAATGTAACTGTGTAAAGAGCTTTGAGATGCTGCTCACCATAAGGTACTATAGAAAATAAAAATGGATTTACTGATTTGTGATATGTTTCTTTATTACAACTATATTTTTAAGAGACACCATCCAGATATCCACAAAGAATTGAAGCAACCTGTTCAAACCGAAACAGCAAAAATGACTAGCCAGCTGTGGTCAGTTTTCTTTCTCAGACCCTTCAACCTCTGTCACGTGTGGAAGATCCAGCCTTCAAAGCTCTGCTGAAGTTAGTACAGCCCTCCTACACCTTCCCAACCTGTAAACACCTCAGCTATAAATGTGTGCCTGGCAAGACCGCCAGCCTCCAGGCCACTATCACTTCTGATCTAGCATTCTGGGCCTCTGTCTGACTGTGGACATTTGGTGTTGGCAAAGTTGTGACCAACCAATCAATATGCTGAAGGCTTTTGTTACTCTTACTGGCCTAGAGCAATATAATGGGTTGGAGAGTGACAGTGAGCACATCAGTATTGTGGATACAAGCCACAATCCTGAGTCATCAGCAAGGCCATAAACTTGTCAGTTACGTGCATCACTCAAACTTGGCAACAGAGCTCTTTGAGGGAGAAAACAAGCTGCAGGATGCAAATGCCACTAGGTGGAACAGCCAAGTGAAGATGCTGAAGTCCATCCTCAAGGTGAAATGCACAACCATGGAAAAGCTCGCTTTCCCGGTAAGCTCTCCAAATAGGAAATCAACCGCATCAAAGAGTTTGTTGAGATCCTTAGCCCATTTGAGCTTCCAACAGATCAGTTTGAAGGAGACTCTCAGGTCACAGTTAGTTGCATCCTGCCCTGCATAAGTGGATTTAGAGCGGGGTTGGGTGAATTATCAAACATATACAAGTCCAAAATGGTTTCAGCACTACAATCCCCCATCGACAACTTGATTGGTGCATCACAGAAGAATCAAATGAGATGAAATAGGTGCTTACCAACAAACTCACAGCTTTGGCTCCAACAGAACAAGCAACAACAGAAGAGCGTTTACCTATAAAAAAGCGTTTATGGTTGTTCAGGTTCATGGCTTTGGCGTCCCACAGGCCTCAGTTTCCCATAGCCACCATGTCTCAAGTCGAAAGGTACTTTAGCCAGCCCAGTATCCAGGAGGATGCAGACCCACTGGCCTTCTGGCAGCAACACCAAGTAACCCTTCCCCAACTTGCCCATCTAGCCACCAAATATCTTGAAACACCGGCTTCATCTGCCCCAGTTGAGCGCCTTTTTTTCAATTTCTGGGAAGGTCTTCAGGGCCGAGAGATGTTCTCTCTCCGAGGCTAGATTTTGAAGAGCTTATGTTCCTTAGATGGACAGATAAATTATTTATTTTATATATATATATATATATATATATATATATATATATATATATATATATATATATATATATATATATATATATATATATATATATATATATATATATATATATATATATATATATATATATATATACAAATACAAGTTATAATTTGTTTCTGTATTTAAATCTGTGATTGTTTCTTGGGTTTTGAAATAAATAAGAGTTAGCATATTTGTGTGGTTATTTGTTACTTTTTTTAGTATAACTAATTCTAATTGCAAATACTGCTGCATAATCATAATTAATTGTAACTGAACAGAACACTTTAATTGTATTTTCAACTACCAATGCTGCTGTAATTGTAATCGTAATGGTAATTGACCCCAGGTCTCTAATATAGGTACATATTATATAGCACACGTCTTGGACTACCTAATGTTATTTTAGGTAAGGCAATTCAGTATTCATATTAATCAGGGTCTATGAAACCAGTCGTATGTTTGGTAGTCCAAGACTAGTGCGACTATAGGGTATCTGAAATTAGACTTTTGTCATGATGAAGTAGCTTGATTATAGGAGTATTCAGTTAATTCTACAACTTAGATAATAAAAATGTATGGATAGTTCTAGAACTAACCAGTGTTAGTATGGATTACAGTTATTAGACATAGATGCTTGAAGTTTGTGTGCCCAGTATTTATCAGTTGGTTTCACAGATCTCAATCTGCACTAATCTCGGACTACCTTGCCTAAAGTAACATTGGATAGTCCAAGATCAGTGCTAATCCGAGTGTGTGAAACAATCTGATAAACTCAATCAGCCACAATTTAGCCTTCAAAGCCAGCTTTTTCTTCAACAGTATGCTTGGGAGATATGTGTTTAATTGTTGTTTTTTTTAAAGATAGAATGCTGAAAACTGGTAAAACAAAAACTTGAATTAAAAGAAAGTTTTTGCTATTGTAAGAAATAGTTTGTGCAGTAAAATCATTGGTACTTTTGTGCCTTATTTTTGTCTGTGCTCTTTTTTTTCATCAGCACATCTGATGCACTGCAGCAATGTACAATGCAGTGCATTTTATCAAGTATTTTCAGCTCTAAACAGCTCGAAGATGATGAGAACAAATGACTGTAACATGCTACAATTTTAATTATTTTATTGATTGCAGTGTTTCCATTCTTAATTATTCCACAATGATAATGCCTTTATAAAATGATTAATCTTCAAAGTGATTAATGGATTCCAGTCGTTGTCTTGCAGACAGTTGCAGTGCTTGCCTCTAGTGATGTGCTGCAATACTGGCATAAAGTCACTCAAAGTCCATTGCTACATAAGCAGTAAAAATAGTTCTTACACCAAGAATTTTACCAACTTTTAAAAGGAAAGACCCTTTGGGGCTTACTGTAAATAATGAAATAAAAAAGGGGGTCATCGTGCTTAATAAGTGGCTATTGTGCTTCACTTATGACAACAAAAAGTAATGGGAATGAGAATGACATTCCTATGGTAAAATAAATCCTTACCTGCTCCAAGTACCCAGGAGAAGGGTTATCTGTTGGAGCAGAAACAAACCTAGACTTCAGACGCTTGGATAAAGCTATTCTTTCTGCTACCGGTATTTGCTATTCTCCAATGTGTGTAAACAAGGAGAGCTGTAATTATTGCAGAATAGACTTCAATCCTATTTATTTCACAGTGTTGCCCCAGCTGCACATCTGTCGTGCCGTCTGTGAATGACCTGTTATTTTTATGATACAACACAATACAATTTACTTACATAGCACCTTCCATGTAATGAAATGTCTCAAGGCCTTATACAAAGTTTATAAATGTAACAAGGAATAAATACTTCTGGTTATAGTTTCACTTCATACAACATGAAAAGCTTTACACAGGGATCAAGTACGCTGTGTGGTTCAGTAGGAGGCTGTGTGGTCCAGTGGTTAAAGAAAGGGGCTTGTAACCAGGAGGTTCCCGGTTCAAATCCCACCTCAGCCACTGACTCATTGTGTGACCCTGAGCAAGTCACTTAACCTCCTTGTGCTCCGTCTTTCGGGTGAGACGTAGTTGTAAGTGACTTTGCAGCTGATGCATAGTTCACACAGCCTAGTCTCTGTAAGTCGCTTTGGATAAAGGTGTCTGCTAAATAAACTAATAATAAGTAGAAATTGATCTAGATTGTGGCCTATAGCAGATTTGAATGCAGGTCTACAGTGTTCAGCAGCAGCTTGTACAATTGTGACACCTGGTCTTCTCAACATCTATGCATAGCCTTCATCTGAAAAAATGTGATCATTAAGACAAAGTTTTTTATTTTTATTTATTTAAATATACTTGAAGTGGAGAAAACAAAAAAAAAAAGATGGGATGTCCTCAGGACATCATTTCTTTTGGTAACACTGAATGTATGTCCTGGGGTTGTGCAATCTGTTTGTTTGTTAAATATTTCAATTAAAACTCACTGCTTTAAACCTGAAGCAGTAAAATCAAAAATGCTAATTTGATGGTTGCCTGAGGGTGGTAACAGAAGCACAACAGGTGTATACAGATTTTGTTTCACTCCTGGCTATTCCAATCAGCACCTCAATTAAAAATGAACACAAAAAAGTTTTGTCATAATAAAATATTAACAACTATCAAGATTACAGTGTTAACACAATATTGTTATCTTTATTTAATAAAACTATTTATCTAGGCTCTTTGCTTTGTTTTTATACTGTAAAAGATCCGCCCTTCTCCGCGGTTCGTTGCCCCTTTAAAAACACGGACCCAACACACAAATGGATTTTTTAAAGCGCGGTTGCGCTATTTTTAATGAAAACACAAAACAAAATAAACAAAACAAACACCTAGCTCTTCTTTGAGCAATAACTAAAACAAAACAGGAACCTAACTTAAACAACAAGACAGCTAAGCTGTTTACCTGTAACAAAACAAACAAAAATCACACACACAAAAAAGGACTCACTACCTTTTTTTTTTTTTTTTTTTTTTTTTAAATTACGGCTGTACCCACACACCAGCACAGTCGGGCTTCTACCCTCTTCAGCAGCCGCCCCGAGCAGACTGACTGCTCTCCTTTTAAACCGGGCACCTGGCTCCAATTTTCAATAGTAGCCAGGTGCCGGTAATGATCAACCATAAAACAATAAAACAATTAAACAAAACAATCAAACAATTAACAAAACAAAACCCAAAATGTGCCTTACGCACAAGTTTTCCTCTAGGGAGGAATTAACCCCTCCCTGCTGTCTCACACATCCCCCCATGTCTTTTCAAGACATCGGCCATACAACGACCACCTCCCTCCACCCTTAAAGACCACCCACCCTCAAGTCCACAAATGTCAATTTTCGCCCTCTTCCACGGGCGGGCTTGAGGGTGGGTTGGTCCTCCGCGTTCCAGGGAGGGACCCAGGACCCGGCGAGGAGGGACCCAGGCGGCTTGTCCAGGGCGACCATAGCGCAGACCGGTGACCGGGAGCCAGGACTGACAGGCAGAGGCGTGCGCCTGTGGACCTGCGCAGCGACCTCTGGAATCCCAGGTGGAGCGTAGCACTAGGCAAGGGGAGCGGAGCAATCAGCAGGGGGAACGCTAGTGACCTCTGCCCCTTGCGTAGCGGCGTCTGCCTCTTCGCAGCAACGTCTGGGATTCCAGGGGAGTGGAGTAAGGGACCAGGCAAGCGACTGTGCCTGGCTGTACTGCGACCTGGGAGCAAGGTCCAGCGCAGGGAGGTCTGGGCATTCCGCCAGGTGTCCACGATGACGGGACAGGGAACCTCCCTCAGCAACGCCGGACTCACTTGCACGGTTGGTTGTTCTGGAAGCGGCAGCTCCACCCCTCTGGCTCTCGGGATGGCAGCTCCATCCCCTCTGGCTCTCGGGACGGTAGCTCCACCCCTCTGGCTCTCGGGACGGCAGCTCCACCCCTCTGGCTCTCGGGACGGCAGCTCCCACTTTGCAGCAGCAGCTCCAGTTCAGTTGGCTCCGGCTCCTGTATTAATAACGGGCCACGCCCAGCTCCTGCCTCTGCCTCTCCATCTTCCTCGTCTGCTCCTCCTGAGCAGCGCTATTTTATTAATCCTCTCAATTAAATCTTTAAAATCCATTTTGGGTCATTAGGGCGCCCCACTGCGCTGCCACCATATGTAAAAGATCCGCCCTTCTCCGCGGTTCGTTGCCCCTTTAAAAACACGGACCCAACACACAAATTGATTTTTTAAAGCTGATTGCGCTTATTTTTAATGAAAACACAAAACAAAATAAACAAAACAAACACCTAGCTCTTCTTTGAGCAATAACTAAAACAAAACAGGAACCTAACTTAAACAACAGGACAGCTAAGCTGTTTACCTGTAACAAAACAAACAAAAATCACACACACAAAAAAGGACTCACTCTACCTTTTTTTTTTTTTTTTTTTAAATTACGGCTGTACCCACACACCAGCACAGTCGGGCTTCTACCCTCTTCAGCAGCCGCCCCGAGCAGACTGACTGCTCTCCTTTTAAACCGGGCACCTGGCTCCAATTTTCAATAGTAGCCAGGTGCCAGTAATGATCAACCATAAAACAATAAAACAATTAAACAAAACAATCAAACAATTAACAAAACAAAACCCAAAATGTGCCTTACGCACAAGTTTTCCTCTAGGGAGGAATTAACCCCCTCCCTGCTGTCTCACAATACATATATTAAATCAAAAACCTGTAATCCTATGTGTGCTCATTGATTCTTTCTTACTCTTGCTGTTTCTATCTAAATACCATGCTTACTAACTATTCCTGCCAGAACTGGTTCTGAAAACATTTCTGCAATGTTTATTATAAAGCAGTAAGGCGGGCTTCAGTTCACAACGTTAATATGTTTCCCAACCTCACTTCCCCACAAACAACCTTTTGAGAAGCATTTTTTTCCTAGAATGGTAACTAATGATCCAAGCTGAAACAGAGGATCACATAACAGGAAAGGAGAAATTGTTAAGTGATTGCCCAGGCAAACCAGAGTGAAGGCTCTCTTATTTTGAAGCAGCTAAAGAGTTTGAAGCCAAATGGAAAATTCAGAAGGAGCACAGGAGGATACAAAAAGAGTGCCAAGAGTTTTTTTTTTTTTTATTGGCTTAGAGTTTTTAATACTCAAACAGAACTAATTAAACAGGTTGGGACCAAAGAAGATGTCACAGAATGCCTGAAAGGAAATAATAAAACTGGGAGTAAGAGTGTCTGATAATCAAGAAAGAATCTGTAAGATTTGTACGACTGTAAAGTTGCCTTGTGGAGAGGTGGCAATCAAAATAAATTTGATACAAGACGAGCACAAATAGTTATAAGCTTTCCAAAAGTAATCTCTCAGTAGAACATGAAAGGAGGTTGTCTTTCAACAACTAGAAAAATCTAGGACTTGCACAGCAGTCGTTTACTAAAACTGACACTGTTATCTCATAAATTCAGATAAGCCGGATACAACATATGTCCCCATGATAATAAGTGTTAAGTGTTACGTTAGGCACGCTAGACACACTGAAACAAAAAAAAAACAGTTGTTATACTGAAGCCAAATAAAAATAAAAACGGAAAAACAGATACAATTAGCCTACAAAATCGCTAAAATTAAGAACATAATTAAAATAGGGCATATATGCTCATACACTACATTGTTTAAACTAACCAATATCGAACCATTGGAAAAGGATAAGAAGATTTCAGAAATACTCATGGACTCCAGTGATTCGAAATACAAGATTTGGACTACAATAATTACAATTCTGAATTTGAAGTTCTGAATTGCTTTTTACAAATGTAACACTTGTAATTTATACGTATGCCAATTTCTATGACATTGAGTATAACACTTGACTAGGTCCGAAATAACAGGAATGGTAATTCTTAAACACTAAGCTTAATAATCACTGAATAAGTTACAAATGTATGTTGTAATAGGCGGCAAATTTATTTCTCACAAGAAAAAAATAAAATTTTCAGCAATTTACATTGGTTGCAACCTCATTAGCATATGTAAATGTAAAAAATAATAATAATAATAAAAGAAATAAGAATCCACAAGATTATTTCCCTTTTAGGAAAAAAAATGATCCTAGGATGGTTCTCTGTTAGTTCAATAGTTCCCTTTAGTTCAACAGTTCTATCCGGGTAGTTTTATTTTCCTCTCTCAAACCACGAGTTGAATCATCTTATCCTCTCAGCAGAATGTCTGCTGCTCATCAGAAGAATTCGGTACATCATCTAGGGCAGTGGTATTCAACTCTGGCCCTCGAGATCAATTCCAGTCCTGGTCTTTATTCCAACCAGGTCCTAAATTAGTTAATTGCCTCTTAGCAGCTTCAATTAACTACATTAGAACCTACTTGGAGTAAAAAACTGGACTGGAATTGATTTCAAGGGCCAGAGTTGAGTATCATTGATCTAGGGTTTTGGCTCGCCATCACAGTCTTCAGTCGAAAAGCAGCACAAAAAAAAAACAGAGTTTTCAGGAAAAAGAGTTTCACAAAGTAAAAATACACTCCTGTAGGTTGTCTCACGGCTTTCAGAAACAAATAAACTCTCTTTTAGCGAGCTTAAAGAAGAAAATAATATCAAATCTTAACTTCAAAATATTTCTCAGTTCAAAGCATCATCTCACTGTTTTGCTTCAGTATCACAAAATGGAGGTTCGAGAATTATCTCTAGCATAAGTGCAAGCACCCTCTAGCTGTCATCAATACTAACAACATGCAAATGCACATTTTAACTCTCGTAACCAACATGAAATTTATATGGGTTACACAAAGAAACCAAAAGTTTGACTAATACCAATAGAAAATAAAAGTAGTGGGTAGGCTACGTGTTTTACTTGCAGCCATGTGTACACTGTAAAATGTTCTATGTCAATATAAAAATTATTTATTTCTGTAGTGTGTGCTGTATAAGGTACTGTATAGTAGTATAATGTGTTAATTATTATTATTTATTTCTTAGCAGACGCCCTTATCCAGGGCGACTTACAATTGTTACAAGATATCACATTATTTTTACATACAATTATCCATTTATACAGCTGGGTTTTACCGGAGCAATCTAGGTAAAGTACCTTGCTCAAGGGTTCAGCAGCAGTGTCTCCCAGCTGGAATTGAACCCACGACCCTCCAGTCAAGACTCCAAAGCCCTAACCACTACTCCACACTGCTGCCCTCATGCTGTACCATGATCTATTTGGTATTAATTGTGTACTAAGTAGGCTCAGTAATAAAGAAAATATGCTAAAATAATTTAGTTTCAATTTAAAGGCATCTTTTATTGTTTCCGCATTGTACAGCAATGTGTACAGAGAATGTAGCAGCATGATTTATTTGGTGTTGCCAGTAGCCTATAGGCTAAGGTACATATTTATATATTTTTACATTATGCAATGTGTACAGAGAACACATTAACAACTGATAAACTAATAAATAAACACAATTAAATACTAAAAGGTCAACTTAAGAAAATGCCTTTAGTCTAGAGTGAGCTGGAGTCAAAGGTGAAGCGAGCAACAGTGTGTGTAGGGGTTGATCAGATCATATAGATATGCAGGGGCCAGGACATGTACAGCTTTATAGAATAGATTGATTTACATTCATAAATAATTTAATACCTGGAATTTGAAGATAGTACACCTAGTTAAAATACTTGATTTTCTAGTTTACTTCAAAGCTCCCCGAGTGGGTTTTATCTACTACACAATTATATTTTCTTAAGTTAAAAAATGACACAATGGCATAAGCAGCTGGTAAAACCTGACAGGTGTGGTTAACAATGAACCACAGTATTTATAACTTGTCTTACGTCAGTCACAACTGTTAATGTAACTCAATCTACTCTGTCGAAACACATTTCAACAAACAAGATACTTAGTACATCCTAAGATAGTTTTGTAAACACATTGTTTGAAAAATGAACTGCAAGTAGCTACTGTTAGTGACTGAGGAGGCTAAGGTCACTGGCTGGGAGCATGCACTGGAGCCTTTTGGATCTGGGCTATGGTTTTGGCACCACTCTAGAATCAAGAAAAGCCAGGTTTGATACCCCTGGCTGTCTCCCACTGGTAAACACAGGTATTCTCCGTGCTGTAACTCTCTTTCAATAACAATAAATAGGAATTGGCAACTAGCTGCAGCCAAACTCTTCCTTATACATAAGATAGTTTTATAATCAAAATTGAATTTCAGCAGTTTCATGTGTCTGTTTTATGTTAAGTTTCTTCCTCCACTATTGGATATTATTAGGAGGTGGCAGTATTTATTATAGGTAGGTACTTTGGGCCAGATTTCTCAAGGTCTACATCAAAAGGCAAATTGCACCAAAATAAAACTGTTAATGTTACCTAGTTACAAACAAAATAGGCACAATGTTGAGTAGACTTCAAAAAATGCAAACTTTAACACAGACACTGTTTATATTTTGGTTTTGGTTTTGATACGTGTCTACAGGTTTTCGGACCACAATGTAATCTTTGACTGACTATTCATGCTTTCTGATAATTAATTATAATTTACAAATGCAATTGAGAGAGTATAAAAGAGCTGTAGTAAACATGCCATCTACAAAACACAGGGCAGCCTGGAGAGCTACAGAGAACAGTGAGTAGATACGTTTCATTGTACCAGCTATGAGGGCCAATGAGACAGAAAGGGATTTTTCTACATTCAATAAAAATAATACAGTACATAGCTATGGCCAAAAGTTTTGCGCATCTGGTAATGGCGCTTCATGTGGAGTGCAGGATGAGCCCTATAGCGTGGAGGTCAACAGTTCAAGTCCAGGCTATTCCACAACGGAGAGCTCCCAAGAGGCGTCGCCCAATTGTGGGGGAGGGCTTAGGTCGGCCAGGGTGTCCTCGGCTCACCGCGTACCAGTGACCCCTGTAGTCTGGCCAGGCGCCTGTGGGCTTGCGTGTAAGCTGCCCACAGGCGTGTGTAAGCTGTGTAAGCTGTGTTATCCTCCGACGCTGTAGCTCTGAGGTAGCTGCATAGCGGGCCTGCAGTGAAAAAAATGGTTTGCTGACGGCACACGTTTCAGAGGACAGCATGTGTTCGTCTTCGCCGCTCCCGAGTCAACGCGGGGGTGGTAGTGGTGAGCTGAGCCTAAAATAATGCAATTGGCTATTTCAAATTGGGAAAAAAATTGGGTAAATTGGCAACTACTAAATTTATAAAAAGAAAAAAAAGTTTTGCATCACCTAGAATTTTAGGATTGAGACATAATAATAAAAAACTATATGAACATGATTTAGATCTTTTATTTAACATCATGTAATCAAAGAAACTACAAAATGATACCTCTAAAGTGTAACGGAAGCCATAATAGTAGTACAGTATTTCATGTTAGATTTCGAAATGTCACATTTTAAAATTTGTCAGTTTTTCGTTAAGTAAATGGAAAACTACAAAGTGGTATGTAATTCAATACGTTAACATAGCATTATTCAGCATTATGCATTTTCACTGTTAGCCACCAGGCGTGCTTAATATTTACAGGTCAATAGTGTTGTTCAAAGTTTTGCCACACAATATCCCTCCACCAGGTGTTTTTCCTGTTTCAATCTCACTGGTTGTCAATGTCCTGAAGTGGTGGAACAGTGGGGTCCTCCTGAAGGTCCAGGCTTTTCTAGAGACCCACAAGGTGGCAGTGAAGGCTCCCAGTAACAACCAAAGGTTGTTATCTCTGTTCCTTTGGAATCTACCACACTCTCTCCCTCTTCCTCCGCTAAGAAGCTCGGAGTCACCCTGGACCCCTGCCTCTCTTATTCCCAGCACATCTCCACTCTGGCACGCACTTGCCGATTCTTCCTGAGCAACATCCGAAGAATCCGACCCTTCCTCACCAACTATGCCACCCAGCTCCTGGTCCAGGCCTTGGTACTCTCCCCCCTAGACTACTGCAACTCCCTCCTGGCTGGCCTCCCTGCATCTGCCACCCGTCCACTCCAGCTCATCCAGAACTCCGCTGCTCGCCTGATGTTCTCTCTGCCTCGCTTCTCCCACGCAACTCCACTACTCCGCTCACTCCACTGGCTCACGATCACCGCTCGCATCCAGTTCAAGTCTCTTGTACTAGCCTACAGATGCCTTGACCAGACTGCACCCAGCTGCCTCCAGACCCTCATCTCTCCCTACACCCCCACTCGACCTCTCCGCTCCGCCTACACTAGAAGATTGGCTCTACCTCCTCTACCCTCCCCTGCCTCCAGAGCACGCTCCTTCTCCACCCTCGCCCCGCAGTGGTGGAATGACCTTCCTACAGATGTCAGGACTGCCCAGTCCCTGACCACATTCCGGCGCCTCCTCAAGACTCACCTCTTCAGAAAGCACCTGTAGAACTCCTCTGTTTTTCCCCTTGGGCACTTATCACCCTTCCTTAAATGCGCTTTACTTGCTCTTATATGCCCCCTATTTTACTGCATTTAATCCTGTACTTTAGAGTACTGTAATATGCCTAGTGCTATTTAATCTGTAGTATTTTGTATTTAATTATATCCTGATGTAACTATCACTGACACTGTTATCTGCTGTATTATTGAATCGCATTTTGTCACACTTGTACTTGCTTGAACCAAAGTCATTGTATTTATCTTGCTCTTAATTGTATTATTACTTGTACTGTGATTTCTTGAAATGTATTTGTTTACGACTGTAAGTCACCCTGGATAAGGGCGTCTGCTAAGAAATTAATAATAATAATAATAATAATAATAATAATAAGAATAAGTATTTTGATCGCATTTGTTGTCCATTTGCCCCTTGTGGTTTCCCTGGTAATTGTCTTCTTGTTTCGTTCCACAGATACCACCTCTTGCTTCCAGTGATTTGTCTCTCTTTACCTAACTCCTCAATACATTCACTATTTTTCTAATTTTCCTAATTTTACACTCTGCTCTTAAAACACTTTAAAATACGGCCAGGTTACCAACAACAACGACAATCTTAACAGTGAGGTTCAGTGGTCCTCACATTGTTGTTCCAGGTAATGAGCCAGGCTAGTGCTTCCTTTTCTAGGCACCAGTGTAGTGCAGTTCCTCTGAGTGGCTCCTTGGTTCCAGTACAGTCCAGCTTGACACACTCGCTGGAGTCCATCTTCGGTTCCTTGTAGTCCACCACTTTGGTTCTCTTCTTTTAGTTACTTTTATTATTTTTAGTTAGCTCGATGGACTCACTAAATGCAAACACAAAATATACACAACTCTTTTGTGGAAGAATCTTGGGGAGGCCTTCATCCAGCAGTGGATTGCAATAGGCTGAGGATGATGATACAGTCATTTAGTGTTGACTTATCCAAGGTGTCGATTTAACCACGGGGTGCACATGAGTCATGGCATTAACATGGCATTAACATGCATATAAGTATGCATAACTCACATGTTTACAGTATTACAGTTTATTTTTTATAACACACACATTCCCTCACTCGTCATTGATTGCACTCTAATAATCAATTATCAAATTAGCTATACAATCATACAATTGGATCGATCTGTAAAGAACAGAATTAGTAGATTCTAGATAGTAGATGATTTTTTTAAAACAGAATATCCAATGCGACCTGCTTTTTACTGTTTGCCAAAAATACATAACAACACCATTAATCCTACAGGAAGACCTATAGTTTCAGTGATCAACTTGATAATTGAACCCTTGGGTACATACATAGAATACCATCTACAACCTTTTGTCCATGAACTTAAATCATACCTTTCTGATACACGAGATGTATTGAATCGGATAAAGGAATTAAAAATTGTAACAGAGGACATCTTAGAATCTTTGGACATAAAGGGGCAGCAGTGAGCAGGGCTCCGGACTCTTGACTGGAGGGTCGTGGGTTCAATCCCAGGTGGGGGACACTGCTGCTGTACCGTTGAGCAAGGTACTTTACCTAGATTGCTCCAGTAAAAACCCAACTGTATAAATGGGTAATTGTACGTAAAAATAATGTGTAAAAAATAATGTAATTGTATGTAAAAATAATGTGATATCTTGTAACAATTGTAAGTCGCCCTGGATAAGGGCGTCTGCTAAGAAATTAATAATAATAATAATAAACAGTCTATATACGAACATTCCGCATAATGGAGGAGCTGAAGCCGTCACATACTATCTAAATTCCGGATCTACACAAGTATCTAAATTCTGAATCTACACTCCGTGCAAAACAAGGGGTTCAGTCCCAAAATAATAAGACACTTTATAATTACACCCAACACAGATACTATCACTTCTTCCGACAGTGAGTGCTCTTTGTGCAGGGGTAGTGCAAGACAACAGTTTGTGAGACAATGGTACAGTGTAATCCAGGTTTGGTGCCGGCTTGTAGCGACAGCTCCCGGTTAATGTTTAGCCATCTGACAAAGACAAATGATAAACAGTTAGAATGACAAACAAACAAAACATTTAACACTCACGATATGTTTAACCCTTAATGCAAAAAACGGGTTTCTAGTCATTTTTTCACCGGAAAAAGCCGAGAAAACCATTCAATGGCCGAGTGGGAGCGACAGGAGCCGAGACAAGCCGAGACAAAAGGCGTATCTCATGAATAGTCATACTTGCCCCTGGCATCAGATAGGGGCGGTCATAAGGAAACAAGCTGGCTGATACTGAATCAGCGCACAGAGAATATCACGGACATTTTCAGAGCTTTTTTGAGATGTCATAGTAATAAAATAATGACTTGGATCGCATTATTGAGGAGTTTGGTGATAAAACGAGTGATCAGGAGATGATTGATCAGTATGTACGACTATTATTATTATTATTTATTTCTTAGCATATGTGAAAACGATAGCGAACGAAAGGGTAGGGCGGGGCTGGAGATGCCTAGTGAGTGCTTTGTTGATATGCAGGGCCTTTTAAACCCGTTTGACTGTGGAAAAAAAATACTTTTAAACAGCGCGTCTAAAATTAACTGCGCGTGTGAAAATAAATTGGACCTGACGAGACTGACACGCACTTAATAAATGGACTGCAAAGGGTTAACACTCCATTTCCTTTACCGGTCTTTTTGATAACCACAACAAAGGAACAGATTACAGCATCACATCCCCAATTAAAACTTCAGTCACGCCCCCTGTGATAGCTGCTCAATCACGTCCCCTCCATCCATGACTGACACTTCATGTACTGCATTAGGGCGATGACTTCGGGCATTGTGACTCTGCCCCCTTCCTGGATGGCTGGCTTCCGACTAACCCTGGAATGAACTGCCAGACCATCAAGTACGAGGCACACGGTTTCTGTTATACAGCGCCCTCACAGGTCAGGAGGGAGATTGTTGACTAGGAGTCATTCGCTCCCTGTCAAATATCCCACCACTCAGAGTGGAGCCGAAGGAACACTCGGCTGAATCTACGTTCTCCATTACACCCCCCTCCCGGAAAAAGTAATCTGCATTTTGATGATCTTTTCCTGCACTGTGTGTCATAAAATATATGAAGGATTGCAGCGCCAGATACCACCAAGTTATCCGGGCGTTGCTATCCTTCATCGTGCTTAACCATCTGAGTGGTGCGTTGTCAGTGACAAGATTGAATGAATGTCTGAATAGGTAGCGTAGCGATTTTTTCTGGCTGTCGCGTGGTACTGTTGGTGGATTAACAAATCACAGCCAAGTGCTGACAACATGTGTTTGCCAGGAAAAATCATGAATAAAATTGTTGTCTACGGAGGTGTCCAAGCACCCTGAAGTGTTTGATCCCTCCCATATTTCATAAAAAGACAGGCAAGTCAGTATTTTATATATCGCCCCTGATAAGCATCCTTCCTGCCTTTTTTTATTATTTCTGTAGTTCACCACTATCTTTACTAAATAACTGGCTGTAAAATGATATATTTTCTAACAATTTAGTAGTAGGCTACTTGCTGTCAGCAATGTATTGTTTCTTTGCTAAGTTCAGATTGCTGAAGGTGGGTGACTAAGTGTGTAAACTTGCCTCATTCACTGAATGTCTGTCTGCCACAGGGCTCCCCTTGGTCCTGAACCCTGCTAGATGGGGATTGCAGTAACCACACACTGGCCATGACTTGTGCAGCCATTAAAAGCTTGCTGACATAAGGGGTTTTAACAGTAGAGCTCTGAGCAAAATACGGGAGAAAATCTGTCCCTGGAGATGTCCGGTAGAAGGGTCCAAAAAACAGGAGAGTCCGGTGAATATGAGTTGACAGGTCTGATCCAATCCTGTTTTTTGATCCCATTAGTACAACCAGCCCCAGGTCACTGATGCCAAGTGCATTTACTTTACTACTAAGTACTATGGACATTTGGAAACTAGACAAATCGATGTAATAGCTACATGTAAATCATATATAAATTACTTTGCTATAATGATACCGTACAAAATCATTATCAGTAAGTCACAATTACAAAGCTCTAAATCTCATGTTAAAATGTGACATTTTCCAAACAATTTGCATCATGAGAGAAATCACTTACTTCACAAACATCATGTACTTCTTCTGCTGCCTTCTCCAACCAGTGACGTCACTGGAGTGATTTCCAGCAATGGCGGATTACAGTTTGATATACAGCGGAATTTAAACAGCTTGTTTAACATATACCGATCAAAAACAATCAAAACAATGAAATATTACTCCCGAATTGTGGAGCCGTGCCTAACAGTGACACACTCAGAAGAGAGTATCTCCCTAAAGTGTATGCAGCACACGAAGAATATTTAAATGGCAAAATGAATGATCGAGTCTGTTTGCGTTGTATGCAACGAGGCCACTGATGATCAAGGCAACTGTGTTTTGTACATTATTTTCATCCCACAGAGCTTTACAACCGCTAATTCTGAGGAGCTTACTGCTTACTTAGTGGAGACACTGCATCATTAAGACGCTTGTGGAGAATGGCATTGATTTCAATTGTGTGTCTGCCTTTGTAATAATAGACAGTGTAAAAGAGGGAGAAACATTAGTCGTATACAATGTTTTTTTTTTATTATTATTATTTTAGGTTGATAGGCTCCAGTGCATATATGATGTTATATAATTTATTAATAATTTGACAGTATCTGTGGTTTTAAAACTTCATTAAAACAAATTCTGTTTTTATAAAGAAAAACACAACAGCTTCGGTTTTGTCATTTCAGGTTTGCAGTTAATGTGTAATTAATGTGTCAGCATACAGTACTGTGCAAAAGTTTTAGGCAGGTGTGAAAAAATGCTGTAAAGTAAGAATGCTTTCAAAAATAGACATGTTAATAGATTATATTTATCAATTAACTAAATGCAAAGTGAGTGAACAGAAGAAAAATCTAAATCAAATCCATATTTGGTGTGACAACCCTTTGCCCTCAAAACAGCATCAATTCTTCTAGGTACACTTGCACAAAGTCAGGGATTTTGTAGGCATATAGTCAGGTGTATGATTAAATAATTATACCAAACAGGTGCTAATGATCATCAATTCAATATGTAGGTTGAAACACAATCATTATCTGAAACAGAAACAGCTGTGTAGGAGGAATAAAACTGGGTGAGGAACAGCCAAACTCAGCTAACAAGGTGAGGTTGCTGAAGACCGTTTACTGTCAAAAAGTCATACACCATGGCAAGACTGAGCACAGCAATAAGACACAAGGTCGTTATACTGCATCAGCAAGGTCTCTCCCAGGCAGAAATTTCAAGGCAGACAGGGGTTTCCAGATGTGCTGTCCAAGCTCTTTTGAAGAAGCACAAAGAAACGGGAAACGTTGAGGACCGTGAGACGAGTGGTCGGCCAAGGAAACTTACTGCAGCAGATGAAAGACACATCATGCTTACTTCCCTTCAAGAATCGAAGATGTCCAGCAGTGCCATCAGCTCAGAACTGGCAGAAAACAGTGGGACCCTGGTACACCCATCTACTGTCCGAGAAGTCTGGTCAGAAGTGGCCTTCATGGAAGACTTGCGGCCAAAAAGCCATACCTCCGACGTGGAAACAAGGCCAAGCGACTCAACTATGCACGAAAACACAGGAACTGGGGTGCAGAAAAATGGCAGCAGGTGCTCTGGACTGATGAGTCAAAATTTGAAATATTTGGCTGTAGCAGAAGGCAGTTTGTTCAGCCGAAGGGCTGGACAGCTGCACACTAATGAGTGTCTGCAGGCAACAGTGAAGCAGGGGTGGTGGTTCCTTGCAAGTTTGGGGCTGCATTTCTGCAAATGGAGTTGGGGATTTGGTCAGAATTAATGGTCTCCTCAATGCTGAGAAGTACAGGCAGATACTTATCCATCATGCAATACCATCAGGGAGGCATCTGATTGGCCCCAAATTTATTCTGCAGCATGACAACGACCCCAAACATACAGCTTAAAGTCATTAAGAACTATCTTCAGCGTAAAGAAGAACAAGGAGTCCTGGAAGTGATGGTATGGCCCCCACAGAGCCCTGATCTCAACATCATCGAGTCTGTCTGGGATTGCATGAAGAGAGAGAAGCAACTGAGGCTGCCTAAATCCACAGAAGAACTGTGGTTAGTTCTCCAAGATGTTTGGGCCAACCTACCTGCCGAGTTCCTTCAAAAACTGTGTGCAAATGTACCTAGAAGAATTGATGCTTGATGCTGTTTTGAAGGCAAAGGGTGGTCACACCAAATATGGATTTGATTTAGATTTTTCTTCTGTTCACTCACTTTGCATTTAGTTAATTGATAAATATAATCTATTAACATGTCTATTTTTGAAAGCATTCTTACTTTGCAGCATTTTTTCACACCTGCCTAAAACTTTTGCACAGTACTGTACGTTTGAAAGGTTTAAAAAACTCCAAAATGTTGCTGAATATGTCATTCCAGGTTGTTTTTAAAAAATCTACTTTGTCTGCTTGTTACTTTTTTTTCAGCCAACAGTGACCATTTTAAGCAACTCTTGTTTCCAGCAAGTTTGTTTCAATAGTGACTTGAGTTCCAATACAGTGTACTTGTACATCCTCAGACAGTCCGGGATGGATTAAGATTTATGAATGTATGAAGATGTTGCAGGTGTATATGCAACACTTTCAGCTATAGTAATATATTTATATAGTCACCATGTAGTTGTGATATTTAAGTAGGCTATGCTTAAAATATACAAAAGAAACTGTAAATGTCCAATAAATGAATGTGCACACAGTGCGAGTTGAGGTACAGTCATAAAAACAAGCAATCAAATGGCATCTAATGTTAAAAAAGTGACGTTTCACCAAACACCTTTTGAAATGTAAATAGTGAACTTTTAATTGACTGAGCGAGTGCTTTGCTGACTTTTGATTCATATTACAAAATAAATCAGAGGGAGATCAAGTTGAACAAACAAATATGTGTTTGATTTGCAGAGTTAAACATAAATGTTCCAGTCTGTATATACAAAGTATACGGACGCCCTGAAGGGCATTATTGCATTTATAATCCAGGTCAAACAGTGGATTTGAAGAAAAAAAAAAGCATAAATCATGTTTAGGGCAAAAAATGATTAGTTTTTTTTAATTAAATATCCTTACGCCAATACAGTAATCCCATTTATAACTTTGAACTACATACATAGTAAATGAGTAAATTAATGTTATTGGAACATGCAAAAGAATTACAGGTCACCTTTGTCTGGCAGTGTTGAAAACTTGAATGGTTTTGAAAGAAAGCTGAAATGCAATAAATGTATTCTGAAGTGCTTAACATGTATTCACGAAGAGAACATTATTCAGCAGGTTTCATTCCATTTTATAAAGCAAAATCTGTTAATTCATTAGGTTGTTGCAAAACTTTTGGCCATTGCTGTACACATTTTTCAGAAGCTCAAGTTCCTTACAAAATATATTTATTAAAAAATAAAATAATTCAATCAGGAAACGTAAATTCAAAAACACTCATCATAGACTATGAGTTAAAACTTAGGAAATAAATTGACAAATGTTCCAACTAGTGTGTTCTCTGTGTTTTACCTCAAAGTGAAAATGTGCCTTGGGGAGTTCAAACCAGTGCTGGACGTGTGATGTCCTGTGGGTGGTGACTATCATCCTGGGAGAAAATGTTTCATGATGCATATTGTTTGATAAACTGATCCTTCCCATATTACTAGTGCTTAAATCCTTGACCATAAACCCCATGATTAACATATGGGGAGTGGGGTACCTGTTTTTATCAGTCAAGTACAGTATGTGAAGTGATGTTTGAACACAACAGGTCATGAAAAGATTTCAAGGGGGTTACAAAACAACCAAATGACAAGCAGACCCTCTATACGCAGTGTCAGCAGGTCTTTTATAAAAAGCAGACATTACTGTACATTTTAGTACTGCAATATGCCGTTTGCTTTATTATTAAGATAATGTGTTTAAACCACACACACCTAGATTTCGAGAGGGCTGTAATTTAATAGTACAGTAATACTATAGTCGGATCACCCCAAACCAAATTCACCTCAAAGGGAGTACCACCTAAAAATATTTTGAGAATAATTGACTTAGTATCTTGTGCGGTATTATGTGTTGTATTATGTGTGGCAGTAGCTTAGTAAAAATTTTATTGAATTTGAATTTAGTTTGACCTTCTTTGTTAGCAAATATATTGTGTTCATTATTATTATTATTATTATTATTATTATTATTATTATTACTACTATTAATTATTTCTTAGCAGACGCCCTTACCCAGGGCGACTTACAGTCGTAAACAAAAAATACATTTAAGAATCAGTTCATTCCTACAATAAAAGCAATAAAAGATGACACTTTGTAAGACTTGAGAATTTTCCCAAATGAGCAATATATCAGGACTAAAAGACTGCATGGAAGCACTGACACACTCAGCAGTGTATTTACTCAATGAATTTTGTTTAGGACCATTAACTTTCCATTTGTGTGCATATTTTTTACTGGTTACTCATAAAAAAAATCATATTCAACATAAGACGTGTATAATAGTGGAGTCTGCAATTCATCACCCAAGCCTAATTTAGTCATCTGGCTTGATATCCTTTATACAGCAAATAGATCTGAAGGTTACCTGATGGCTCCAAAAATTAACTGTCTAAATTTTGCTGTTGCAGATCAACTGAAAGTGGAGAGCATATGTAGTTGTTAACACATTTTACAATGAAATCAATGTTTGACACAGACAAATGACTTATCCCTGCTAATTTAAAAAAAGGATGTTGGACATTTCCTGCACTATCAAAATCTTTAAGACTTGTCAATCTGTAACAAACTAAAACAAATTCTGTAAAACTAAAAACAAACATAATATTTTTTATAAATGTGTGTCCAGTGTTTATTAACATTAGTCACACATAAAGATGAGAAGCATCTTTGCCAATGTGGTTTGTGTTTTAACATCACATGTTGAGACATCTTGGTCTAATTTTACAACCAAGTACTTTTGTGTTACTGAATGTTTTATTATTTAGTGTTTAAGGTATGAATGAACAAATTCATTTCACAAAAAGGGTTCCAGTGTTCGCCTCCTATATATCTGTTCTATAGAATATAATTACAGGTAATTAGCAATGTCCATTATGTAAAGTAGGAAAATTGCTGTCATTAATCAATTAGTAGAGCTATGCTTCGCTGTGTTTCTCATGACTAAGACTCCTTTAAATTAGCATGGTGTGTTAAATGCAAAAAATATGACTGTACTAGATTAGGTTGACAGCCAACTAGAAGAAAGGAGGGAGAAACAAGAGGGCCAGCTCAGAATAGATATAAAGAAGGGTGAGTCAACAAAACCCCAATGAAATCAGACCATGTGCCAAGAGATACAGAGCAGCAGAACCAGTACCAGTCTTCATTCAACAAAATAAACCCTACCCCTAACCCTAACCCAACTATATAATTAACTCTATATACACAAATGCAGTTTTCAAACTGATTACTTAATTATTACTGTAATATGTCCCAGCCAGACTTTAATTAAGCAGAATAAAGCATGGGAGCACACAGAAGGCTCCATGAGGTCACTTGTCCTGATCTTGCTTCAGCACCTTGGACAGTTCCATCGCTGTTTACATAGGCTTTCTTTAAATGGAAAACAAAAAATAAGTCTCATCGTTTTTTCACACTATTTTGGTAGTACTTTTCAGGGAGTTTGGGATTACATGTAGTTTTAATTTAGGGAGAGAAAGTATCCTTAAAAATCTAAATGACCTAATTAATATATTATTATTTTTTATTATTTTATTTCTTAGCAGATGCCCTAAAATAAGCGAGGGAAACAAAGCAAAACCCAGACACACCGCTACACAAATACCCCCACACACACACAAATATGAACATTCCATAAAAGAGCAATTTGTACTATCCATGTATTGCTGCTAAACATTTTTTGACTGCATATATTTATTATATACTTATTATACATGTACATATATAATATATACAAGGTTTCCTACAAAAGAGTAGCTTCAGCAATTCTGTTCCTTATGGTAGTCTATGAATGGAGCTAAAATCCAGCACTTTAGGTTAATTAGTGCTCTAACTCTGTTAGCAAATCTACAATAGGCAGCCCTACTCGACAACATTTCCCCCTACATCATCAACTTCATCATCATCATCATCATCATCATCATCATCATCATCATCATCATAATAATAATAATAATAATACCTGAATTTGAATTCTGCAGGGACAGTGCAAGGCTCTCGTCTATAGAATGTTGTTACATTTTTTGTCAGCTATCTGATCACCAAACATGAAAATAACAACAGTGTAAAGGATAAAAAATCTATGCCTCTA
Source organism: Acipenser oxyrinchus oxyrinchus (assembly GCA_030684275.1). Classification (NCBI taxonomy): domain Eukaryota; kingdom Metazoa; phylum Chordata; class Actinopteri; order Acipenseriformes; family Acipenseridae; genus Acipenser; species Acipenser oxyrinchus. The sequence goes on from CM060247.1 coordinate 10,476,008, forward strand.
TGCTATGCAAAGGGCTTTGTTGCTTATTTATTTATTGAAAAGGTCTGCATTTCTTTTACTTTGTTGTAGCTTCAGTATTTTATTTTTTTAAGCCGTACCATTTTATGTCCGAGCACTTCCTATAGTGTGAGGAATATAACAAACTGTAACGTGCTGGGTCCTCACTCATGGGTGTCGCTAAATGCAGCAAACAAACAAACAAACCCCAGATTCAGGCTTGTCCTGTCACAAGGATTACAACTATTTTCATCTTCAAAAATAGATCAATAACAATAATAATAATGAAAATGAAGATTCCTGTTTTTAAAGGAATAATTATTTTCTTCGTGTGATCTTGTTAAATGGATAAATGATGCCAGACTCACTAAGAAAAAACTGCGGTTCTGATTTTTCTACTCTCATTCACTTAACTTTTTAGCCCTTTTTACTTACAGTATACCTAAGATGATTTGGAGCTCATGACACTAAAATAATTGTCACAAGGTACATCCATCAATAATCAGGAAGTGGAAGCTGCATCACACCACCCAGGCACTGCCAAGAAAAGGCCGTCCCTCAAAACTCAGCGCTCAAACAAGAAGGAGACTTGTGAGAGAAGCCACAGAGAGGCCAACAATCACTTTGAAGGAGCTACAGAGTTCAGTGGCTGGGAGTGGAGTAATGGTGCACCAGTCAACCATATCAAGAGCTCTGCATAACACTGGCCAGTATGGCCAAAACTCAAAGCGCTATGTGTGGCGCAAACCTAACACTGCCCATGCCTCAAGAAAACACCGTCCCTACAGTGAAGTATGGTGGTGGCAGCATCATGCTGTGGGGATGCTTCTCATCAGCCGGGACTGGGCATCTTGTTAAAATTGAAGGAAGAATGGATGGAGCAAAATAAAGAGAAATACTGCAAGAGAACCTGCTTCAGTCCACTAAAAAACTGAAGCTTGGGAGGAAATTCACCTTTTAGCAGGACAATGATCCCAAGCACAAAGCCAAAGCAACATTGGAGTGGCTCAAGAACAAAAAGGTGAATGTCCTACAGTGGCCCAGTCAAAGTCCTGATCTCAATCCCATTGAGAATCTGTGGCACTATTTGAAAATTGCGGTCCACAAGCGTCGTCCAACCAACCTGAATAACCTGGAGCAAATCTGCCAAGAAGAATGGGCCAAAATCACTCCGACACTGTGTGCAAAGCTGGTACATACTTACCCCAAAAGACTTAAAGCTATTATTGCAGCGAAAGGTGGCTCTACCAAATATTAATGTGTGGGGGTTGAATACTTATGCAAGCAAGATATTTCAGTTTTTTATTTTTCTTAAAAATATTTCCCAACATAAAACCAATGTCACCTTACAAAAATTGATTTTGAGTTTCAGTGTTTTAAAATAAAATATCAAACAGAACGAAATTTCAATGTACCATTTGTAATTCAGTAATATGAGAGAATTGGTCAGGGGTCTGAATACTTCTGCAAGGCACTGTGTGTATAATTATATATATAGTGAAGGATTTTAGTCCTTCGGGTTCTTTTCCAGCACTTTAATGACCCAACCACACACAAAACTTGATTTTTCAAAGCGCTTGTGTGTTATTTTTAATAAACAATAACAAAACAAACATCTAGCTCTATTCGAGCACTAACTAAAACACAGGAACCTAAACTATCTTGCAGGACAGCTAAGCCATTTACCTGACAAACAAACAAAACAAACGGTTTAGGTTTAGGTTTAGGTTTAGGTTTAGGTTTAGGTTTAGGTTTTCCTTTTCCTTTTCCTTTTCCGCTTGAGCACAATATCAAGCAGGCTCCTATACACACCAGCAGCCCAGAACAGACTGGCTGTTCTCTTTAAATACCCTGCACCTGGCTAATTTAGAATGATAGCCAGGTGCAGGGGATAACACAATTAACAAATAATTAAACAATTAACAGAAACAATTAAACTAAACCAATGTGCATTTGCACATGTTTTTCATGCAGGGAGGATATTAACCCCCTCTCTGCTGTGTTACAACATATATATATATATATATATATATATATATATATATATATATATATATAGCATGTGGATTCAATATTGCAATAGGAAAAAATAATAGAAAATCTCTATAATAGAACTCAACAGCATTCAGAACTGGAGACATACTAAAACAATAAAGGGCCTTATTAAACAAATGTGAAAGCTGTTTTATGTAATGTTTTTAAGGACATAAAAAAGTAACTATAAATATTCTCTTAGAATAAACGGTAAATGAATATCCAGCCCCCTTTTATGAACTGCAAACTTGATTTAATTAATCAAAATGATCTATAAGAAAACAGTGCTTAACAAAATATTCCTTCAAACAGTTATATGACTAGGGACCACCATGTTAATGGTCAGTTATAAGTGTGAGATAACCATCTGATAAATCAACCAAAAAGTGCATTGCATAAATTGATGTCACAAGTCAAAGTTAAAATACAGAAAAATAATGCGCTAGTTAGAAAGCTATTATGCTATTATTCAAAGTTATATAAAGGGTATTTACAGGTGCATTACAGCTTTAACCTTTATGATAATAAGATGACTTCTATATTATATAAAAGTCATTTTCAGTGAAAATGAATTGTCATTATCTCACATAATGCTTGCAACTGACAAAGTCATAGAGCTAAATGAAATCCTAAAGTATTTCATTATCTGGCGTATGATTCTTACAGTAATTACAAAGCAAATTACAGTTAGAACATAAAAACATAAGAACGTTTACAAATGAGAGGAGGCCATTCGGCCCATCTTGCTTATTTGGTTGTTAGTAGCTTATTGATCCCAGAATCTCATCAAGCAGCTTCTTGAAGGATCCCAGGGTGTCAGCTTCAACCACATTACTGGGGAGTTGGTTCCAAACTCCCACAATTCTCTGTGTAAAAAAGTTCCTTCTATTTTCTGTTCTGCCCCTTTATCTAATCTCCATTTGTGACCCCTGGTCCTTGTTTCTTTTTTCAGGTCGACATTGTTAATACCTTTTAGAATTTTGAATGCTTTAACACCTAGAATATAGGATTTGCTATGTCTTTTTCTATTACAATTTACTATATGATTGATAGCAGATTCAATCTGTATTACTAATACTATTGCAGTTGTGATACAGCACCACAACGATAGATAGCAGTTTGTACATTTCCATTTTGCAAATCGTCATACCAAATCTAAAAAAGACAGATCTGCTCAAATATGTGAAACAAATTAAGGACCACCTTTTTAGTTTGTAAACATCTGGAAATTCCACCTCTCGTGAGAATTCCTTGTTTTTCAAGTATCACTTAAGTGTGTAAGTGGGGAAAAAGGGGGGGGGGGTGTTCAAAAGTTCGTAATTGATAAAACTCCAGTGTTAATTAACAAATCGGTACGTAACATTGATTTTGTGATTTTCAAGCGGTTGCCTATTTCGTTATTAAATAATCGTCCTAATGTGACTTGTGAAATTATGTTGATTTACGAAATAATGTTAGTATCTTAACGAGCAGTGCTTCTTACGACTATTTATTTTGTTTGTGTGGGAATTTAAAAGGAAATCCGTGTGAATTGTCATAATTTATCAGGAGTTAATTTGCAGCACCAGGGCTGTCAGGCAACAGGTCATTGACAAGGATTTTGCCTAAACGTATTTGTAATGTTGTCAGACTCCCCCCACACTTTATGTATTATTATTATTATTATTATTATTATTATTATTTATTTCTGAGCAGACACCCTTATCCAGGGCGACTTACAATTGTTACAAGATATCACATTATTTTTACATAAAATTACCAATTAATACAGTTGGGTTTTTACTTGAGCAATCTAGGTAAAGTACCTTGCTCAAGGGTACAGCAGCAGTGTCCCCCACCTGGGATTGAACCCACGACCCTCCGGTCAAGAGTCCAGAGCCCTAACCACTACTCCACACTGCTGCCCCATTGTACTGCTGTGTACAATGTGCACGTTCACCTTCACCCATTTGTATGCATATAAAATGTTCTTATACTACTGTAAGTGTTTATTTATCGTGGAGGCGAGCAAAGAGTACCAGAGAAAATGCATGATTAGAGGAATTCACCAAACAATTAATTATGAACAAATTGTGTATTGGATTAGGGAGTTCTATCGTAATTTTAAAAGCTTAATAAATATATAATGAAGTGTTTCATAAATGGTATACATGTATAATAACTAACAACTACAAACTCAAATGGCACTTCAAAGGATTTATTTATAGCCTACAATTGTACACACTAAAATAGATACAAAAGTAGAAGTCAACATAAGAAAATAAATTCCAACCAAGCCTACATAGATGGCTTAAGGTATTTTTTTGTTTTTAACCAAAAAAGATTGCAAAATGTACATTAAAAGAAGCTGTGGCAAAATATCTCCCCAAATGAGGGCAAATGACTACTGTTTTTTTTTTTCTTACCCACACACTAGATAATCGTAAGTCAGCATTTTATATGTGAGGTTGTGACACCCGTCACACATAATGATTAATTATTAGTGGTCCATTATAGCATACCACTCTAGCCTCACCAGGCATTCTAAATAGTTACTCTGAAAAATAAAATGTGTTAAAATAAACGTTTCTTTTTTCCTACTGATTATTATGGGCTTGTATTGGGTTAGGGTGGCTTTTTCCCCCTTTTTTTTTAATTTAGTAGTCGCCAATTTATTTTACCCCATTTTTCTCCCAATTTGAAATATCCAATTTGTATTTAGGCTCAGTTCACCGCTACTGCCCCTGTGCTGACTCGGGAGTGGCGAAGATGAACACACGCTGTCCTCTGAAGCGTGTGCCGTCAGCCGACTGCTTTTTTTTCACTCTGCAGGCTCGCCATGCAGCCAACCCCGAGCTACAGCGGAGGACAACGCAGCTCTGGGCAGCTTACAGGCAAGCTCCTGGTGCCCGGCCAGTCTACAGGGGTTGCGGTGAGCCGAGGACACCCTGGCCGACCTAAGCCCTCCCCACCTGGGTGGCGCTCGGCCAAGTGGGTGCCACCCCCGGGGAGCTCCCGTCCACAGTCGGCAGTGGAACCGGCGAACCGGCGACGTCCAGGCTATAGGGTGCATCCTGCACTCCATGTGGAGCACCTTTACCGGATGCACCACTTGGGAGCAGATAGCATTTCCCCTTTAAGAAGTTTTGGGGATCCGCCTTTAAAAGGTCCTTCTCTGGGGAGAGACATTGCTTCAGGAGGTTTCGTCAGTTTGTTTACTGAGAGACTGTCGCGGGAGATTTGTGTGGAGAACAGGTTGCTGGAAAGTTTGTTTATTTAGTGTTTGCATTAGTAAACTACTATTAGCTCTGCCATGCTTGCTTGACTCGAGATGATCTTTTTTGTTTTATGTTGCAATGTAAACCTACTAATTAAGCAACGTTGATGAGTGCATGGATTCAACAAAAAAGAAAACTTCACTGCATCAACGCCATTATGGGGTTACAGTTTGCCTGTTGGTTTTGTTCTACTTTACAGAGGATTAATGGACAGCTTTGCTGACTGGTGAAATCAAACAGAGTATTGTCTATTTTTTAAGGCTATGTTGTTTTTTTGTTGGACTTACTTATTCTTATAATACTTTATTTTCTTTTGATTGTTTTTTTTTTCGCTGTGGATTACAAAAAAAAAAAAATCTATTTTGCTTGATTGGAACCAGGCGCAACTACAAAGGGAAATGGATTTTTCTTTACTGTTGTGATTTGGAACTACTATAATGAACAAATACTTATGCTTAGGCATTCCTGGTAAACAGACCTTGTTCTAACAAGGGGAGATAAGAACTATATTCTGTATGTCATTAGTTTAGCACCGATCAGTGCCCAGCGGCTCTGTGCTAGTGATGTGAACAGACCGCTATACCTTTTAATAAACAGAAGCTGTTGGCTAAAACAAGAAGAAACTTGAAAAAACTGTCACCAAAATGCTACCCCAGTCCATTTTGTCATGGCATGCCACTGGTTTTCAGTATCTGTGTGAAGGGCTCAGCAGGCAGCTTGTCAGATTGAGCGCCGCAGGAAACTTACACAGGTTCGAAACAAACCCCCTCAAACACGTCTTGGGCAGTACTGCCTTTCTCTCCGTGAATACTTTTTACAAATGATAATGCCGCCACAGAACAGCAAAAACAGTTTAGAAAAAGTCGGTGAAAATGCTGAAAATGTATTTTTGTTGAAGAAAAAAATCTCCCTGGCAGTACTGTCTATTTATGTCTTGAATTACTCCTTGTAACAGGGGATATCTGTGCTGACTATCTGGTATGTCCGTGGTTCTGCAGGAAGAGGGCAGCAGTCTCATAAGATCCGCCTGTCAGTCATGGCGATGACACGGAGAGGTGGGGAAGAGGGTGTGTTGGCTTTCCCTCTCTCTGAGAGGCGGGCCTTGGGGGGGTTGCTTGGCCCATAAGTACTGCGCTTGGTTATGCATTCGGGTGGCCATAAACAGGGGAGACACAGTGACACTGGCAGAGGACGCCAGTATAAACAAACACCAGGCAGGAACGCCAGTGGTTGGAGTGAGAGAACGAAACAGGCAAGTACGGCTGTGGAAGACAGCCAGCCTTAAATAAAGAAAATTATAATTAAAATAAATTGTTACATACCCGAGGGAGATGGGTGTAACTAGAGGGGAACCTTGGCCACCCCAGTGTATAGTGTATAGCGAAGAGTAGGACGGAGACCCAAGCTGACCGATTTAGCGGCAGTGGGGAGGACTGCGTAAGCAGCACTTTTATTTTGTGGTTTTATTACTGTGTTTTGTTTTCTCTTTTTCTTTCACCTTTTGTCATTCATTATTATTATTTTCAGAGCACCTGTTAGTTCACCCGCATTGAACTGTTTACCTCTGTTGATATTCCTGTGGACTTGATTACTGTTGCCGGTTTTCAGGCCATGGACAACAGCGCCCTCTGCAGACTAAAATAAATCAGAGCACCTGAGCAGTGTCTGTCTCCTGTGCATCAGTGAATTGTCCACCACCCTTCCACACTCCTCTTGTTTATTTTTTTTATTTTTAGAATGGCAAAAAAATACACTGCACTGCAGGCTGTTGGTCTTCTATTTGCTGACCAAGATAGTGAGTCCAAAAGTTGTGATCCTCAGGACAGTTTAGCTACTGAGATAGGAAGAGAGAAGTAGGAGAAAGGGAAAAAACTAACAAAAAAAACTGTATTGTATATAAGTGTAATCATATTTGTTCTAGAGAGATAACAAATGAAGTCCGGAAGGTATACGAGGTAGCAGCTGCAGGCAAATCGTTTACCAAGGGGTCATATGTGATAGCATAAAGGGGCCGGAGAATCATAAATCTTTTCCTTCGCTTTTGGTTTCGAAATAGACCCGGATGGACCCATGCACTGTGTATTAAGAGTATTGTGAGTGTTTGCTTTCTTTGTTTTGTCTATAATTGTTACTTGTGTGTTTATGGACGGCTAACACGTTCCGGAGCTGTCACTAAGGGCCAGCACTGAACCCAGAACAGCATTGCACTATTTAAACTGTATCACCCACCACGAGCACTACAGCACGCACCCAGGATTGGTGACGTGGTTGTATATTGTGGGAGAGATACTGTGTTTATTGTTTAGGGCTGCAAGCCCTGTTACTGTTCTCCGTGTTTTACACATCGCTGTGTATAAACCAGAGTTTATTATTTGGTCACCAGACCTGGATTATAACAAAAATAAAACAACTATTTTCCATACCGGATTACAAATCTCTGTCTGTTTATTCCTCTACTGCATCACCTCTGCACCTGTGCATAATCAGCAACCACTTTGCCACAGTGACAAAGACAGAGACAGGGACAGAAAGACTGCAGGGATTGAACAGAAAGAGTCGCAAGGTAGAATTTATTAATGTTTCAGCTGTAGCTGAGACCTCTGCAGCACCCCAAGACAAGGTAGCTGCACCAAGAACCCTGACAGACTGTGACTCAGAATTGTGGGTTCCACTGTGGATATTGAGGGACAGTATTGATAACTGTCCTTCCTGGAAAGCACAGTTTACAGAATGCATTGGTTTGGATTTTAATACAGATGACTTTTTTTGAAATGGTTTCAGTTGAAACAAATAGATATGCAGAGCAGATGCTAGACAGCATAATTGATCTCCCTCTGAGATCACATTTTAGAGAGTACAGCCCAAGTAAGTGCTTCTGAAACCCAGACTTTTGTAGCACTTGAAATTGCTATGGGTCTTGCATCCAAACGAGCTATTGCTCATTACTGGGACACATGGTGGCTCACTTGTGTGGATTTTAGAAAGGTGATGCCTAGAAATAGATTCCAACTACTGTGCACATTTTTATATTTCAATGACAACACCACACTTCAGGTTAGTAGGGGGGAAGTGGATACGATCCCCTGCATATTAATTTGAACAACTTGCATTGTTGAAATATTGATTGGTTGGCCAATAAGCACCTGTTCATTAAGACATTAAATGTTTGACTCACCTGTAAAGCAAGTCATAAAAGGCTGTAGTCAACCTCTTGTGAGGAGAATTGGTGACACACATGAAGTGTGTTGCTGGGTGTCTGAGCTACAGCATACTGCTCCCTGTTTTCTACCTTAACTTTCAAATACAATATTTTAGATGCAGTCACAGGTGTGATTGCAGCTAGACTAGTTTACACGACAACACCTGACGTGATTAGGTGGTGTAAGGGTTAGTTCTATATGGGGGTGAATACATTAAAGTGAATACACATATTTATCAGTGAATTAATTTTAATTAATAAACACCATAAACGTGACCCCACTACTGTAACAACAAAATCTTCAGATATAGTCTTTGAAATATCTACTTATTCAACATTAGTATGAGAAGGTGGCCAAAGATAAGATTGCTAGTTCTAATAAAAGACACCTTGCTTAACATTCCCTTAATACTAAAAACTCAAATTCCCAAATGCTTAATGTACTTATTGTATTGGGAAATGATGTATTATTATAAATGATTAAAAGCACTAAAGCAACTATATCGATAAAACCACTGTTATTTTTTGGTGCATAGTAATAGGTGCGGTGGTGCATCTACATAAACATGAGAATCATGATTCATTCTTATACAGTTAATAAACAATTGCATTTATTTTACTATTCAAAAATGCTTTTCTTAAAAAATGTTTTAAAACATTTCTCAGAAATAAAATGACAGTACTCAATGTGTTTTATATAACCATCTCGAACCATATACTCTATACAATTTACCATGGTGTCAGATATAACCTGAAATATTCAGTTCTGTTGACAAAATAAATAAATACATCTGTAATTATTTGTTTTCTAACTATATCTAAAATGCTTAATTCAGTGAGTAATATGTTCCTGGCCATTTTTGCACTCCTGCTAATGGAACCTTCTTGCTTTCATGGTTTTGATTTTAGGGTATTACATGGGCTCAGTTCAATTACATTTCTTAATCTGAATTAGCAAGCCTACTGGGAAGCACCTTAGGGGCTCTCAAGATACATAAAAGGAAGAAGCCACAGCAGATCAAAGGGACGGGCTTAACTTTGGGTAAAGTAGTTTGAATCTGGTATGAACTCTTATCTGTAGAAAGAGATGCTCCATACAAATTCTTATGTCATCTCCATAATACTTGCAAAACATAAATAGTCAGAAAAGACTTCAAAGATGCAGGAAATATAAGGGATGCAGTTTAAAGACTTAAAAAAAATCTAGGCTATAAAACTTGCTCTATGTTACAAGAAAACAGTTGAAGGCATAAATGAACACTGGTGGAGAAAGTTGAGCAAATCCCCAGGCATTACATTCTTTGTTAGGAAAACATATAAGCTACATTCAATATGTATGTTTTGCTGTATAGTGTATGTTATGTTCACTCTTTCATTTGTTATTCTTTGACAGCTACCTTGTTTTAATCCACGTATAACTCTGTTTCGCCCAAGAAAAAAACACACATAAGGGAGTGTGACAGAAAGACAATGATTCTTCGTGGTAAATCTCCCTCCCGCACTGTGAGGGCGCTAAATAACAGGAACAGAGTACCCTGGACTGTTTGGCCTGACAATTTATTCCTCGGTTTAAAAGGAAGTCGGTCATCTAGAAAGGGGGCGGAGCTTCTGCACATTAATGCATCAACCCGGAAGAGAAACGTGGTGGCAGCCATAGATTGGAGGAGCAGCTACAATCGTTTACCAAGGGGTCATGTATGACGGTACAAAAAGGGGACAAAGCGACAAAATCTGTTCCTTCATTTTGGTTAGAGAACAACCTGGAAGGACCTGTGTTTTGTGTGAAGAAAATCGTGAGTGTTTCTTTATTGTTGTGTCAGAATAATATTGTTTGTAATTATTTAGACGGCTAAACATGATCAAGGAGCTGTCGTTAAAGGCCAGCACGAACCTGGACAACACTTTGTTTGCACTAAAGTACTGTATTTTCACCATGAGCACTAGAGCACGCACTGTTATTATTATTATTTGTTTATTTAGCAGACGCCTTTACCCAAGGCGACTTACAGAGACTAGGGTGTGTGAACTATGCATCAGCTGCAGAGTCACTTACAATTACGTCTCACCTGAAAGACGGAGCACAAGGAGGTTAAGTGATTTGCTCAGGGTCACACAATGAGTCAGTGGCTGAGGTGGGATTTGAACCGGGGACCTCCTGGTTACAAGCCCTTTTCCTTAACCACTGGACTGTGGACAGGTGTTTGTGTTTGTGTTACATGTGGGTGAATTAAAACGGGACTGTTATTATTTACTGTTGTTCGCCAGCAGGTGTTTGGATTACAAAATACCACCATTAAACAACATTGCATCTGGATTATAATTGTCTGTCTGTTTATTGATCACCTGCACCTGCACACTGTTAACCACTTTGCCACACATAGTGTCAGATAATGGGATTATGGATCGCACAGCACTAGCAGAGCTGCTGGAGGTGCTGGACCACAGATGGGGGACTGAGGAGAGACGGAGAGAGGAGAGGTACACAGCGCTCATTGGAAGGGTAGGTCTGGGTATCACCCCACAACATACAGCAGTCCAGTTGTCATAGTGGCCAAGAAAGACAGCACCAGGACTTCCGGAAGGTAAACACTATTGCCAAGTTCAACGTGTACCGTATGCCTCGGGTCGACGAACTTCTAGATAGACTGGGAAAGGCGAAGTTTACCCTTACTTTGTACCTGACAAAGGGATACTGGCAGATCCCCTTAACCTGCAGTTCTAGAGAGAAAACCGCATTCTCAACCCCTGAAGGGCTGTTTCCTTTCAAAACCATGCCATTTGGGCTACATGGTATGACCGCTGCTTTTCAGAGACTGATGGACTAGGTTTTACGCACACATCATGAATGTGCAGCAGCGTATATTGATGACGTGGTTATTTACAGCTCCACCTGACGAGAGTATTTGGCTAGGGTTACAGCCGTCCCTCAGTCTCTAAGGGTTAACCCAGCTGACAGCTAACTTGGGAAAATGCGTGTTTGCCAAAACAGAGACTCAATATTTGGGATTTTTAATGGGGAATGGAAGGGTGAAACCCATTGTCACCAAAATCCAGGCTTTGGTAGACGTGGCGATCCCCAAAACCAAGACTCAGGTGAGGTCGCTACTGGGATTAGCCGGTTATTACCACTGCTTTATCCCCGAGTATGCCACAGTGGTTAACCCTTTAGTCAACCTCACCAAAAAGAGTGCACCAAATTTAATTAAGTGGTCAGTGGAGTGTCAGGGGACGTTTGACTCTGCCAGGCCACCCTCTCATCACACCTGATTTCACGAAGAGATTCATCCTCCACACCGATGCGTCGGATGTGGGTTTGGGTGCGGTCTTGTCCCAAAAGGTTGACGGAGTAGAACACCTACCTGATATTATATATCAATAAAAAGATGCTCCTTCGGAGGTGCAACTATTCTGTAGTCGAAAAGGAGTGTTTGGCCATTAAATGGGCTACTCACTTTTTACGATATTACCTGCTGGGACATTCATTTGATCTTGTCACAGACCACGCCCCACTCAAGTGGTTAAGCACAATGCAGTCCTTCATATACCACATGGTACACTGGGCGGGGAAAGACCATCAAAATGCAGATTGTTTTTCCTGGGAGGAGGGAGTAATGGGAAAGGTAGATTCAGCTGAGTGTTCCTTCGGCTCCACTTTGAACGGTGGAATATGTGACAGAAAGTCAATGATTCTTGCTGGTAAATCTACCTCCTGACCTGTAAGGGCGCTAAGTAATGGGAACAGAGTACCCTGGACTGTTTGGCCTGACAATTTATTCCTCGGGTTAAAAGGAAGTCGGTCATCTAGAAAGGGGGCGGAGCTTCAGTGCATTAATGCATCGACCCGGAAGAGAAACGATGTGGCAGCCGTAGACTGGAGGAGCGGCTACAATCGTTTACCAAGGGGTCATGTATGACGGTACAAAAAGGGGACAAAGCGACAAAATCTGTTCCTTAATTTTGGTTAGAGAACAACCTGGAAGGACCTGTGTTTTGTGTGGAGAAAATCGTGAATGTTTTTGTTTATTGTCGTGTCGGAATAATACTGTTTGTAATTATTTAGATGGCTAAACATGATCCAGGAGCTGTTGCTAAAGGCCAGCACGAACCTGGACAACACTTCACTTTGTTTGCACTAAAATACTGTATTTTCACAACTAGCACTAGAACACGCACTGTGGACTGGTGTTTGTGTTTGTGTATGTGTTACGTGTGGGTGAATTAAAACGGGACTGTTATTATTTCAAGGCCAACCCACAGATTACAGATAAGCAATAAGATTCTCATTGACATTGTTGTTATTTACTGCTGTTTGCCATCAGGCATTTGGATTACAAAATACAACCATTAAACAACATTGCACCTGGATTATAAGTGTCTGTCTGTTTATTGATCACCTGCACCTGCACACTGTTAACCACTTTGCCACAGGGAGTCTGCTTGAAGTCTTCTAAATGAAACCTCAAGTTTTTCAAGGACAGAATTATTGTGGCAAGCACACATCCACAGGATAGAGAATTTATATTAACATGATTGAATGTGAGAAATAGATTCATATTGAAATACATGACTCATATTTGCATACTAAAATTATATTTTAAGAAAAAGGTGTAACTTTTAAATTAAGTTCAGAGGTGGAAAATATCTTACTCATAAGTTATTATCCATCGCAAATCATTGCAGACCACCATGCACTGGTGTATTCTGCAATATTAAAGTACTTTCACATTACGAGCCGGCTTTCCACAGTGTATTTTGGCAAAATGTGTGCCTTGGCTTTAGTACAAAGGGAATAACTCTATTCCTCCTATTTTATGAAAATTGCATGCAAATCCTAGATGAGCTATTTTTATTTGGCCCTCTGAAGATATGAAGTATGATTCTATTAAAGTCCTCACACTATGGATTTCCAAAGCAAATCTCAGGAGGAGGAAATTTGAAACAAGGTTGGACACATTACCTGCCAGAAATGGCAATACAGAAAAGTATAGAAGCACTGGCTCGACATGCATGTGTCACTGATTGTGGTGGGGGCAGCATACGACAGCCACGTCACAACTTCTCTAAATGCAAAATGGACGTGGCGAGAGCCCACGGACAAAGGGCCTCGCCAATCCAATAGTTCCGGCTACGCTAAATTATGCTTAGAGAAAATAAGGAATTCTTAATTATTAATCTATGCCTATATTTTATTACAGCACCCAGGTTTGAATATATTGACAGGAGGTGACAACACCCAAACCACACCCAACCTAAGGAGGACACCAAAGGTAAGTATTCTCAGTTTGACTTCTTTAATAGTGCATCAGAACCCAAAGTTAACATCACTCTCAAGTATCCGGACTAAACAGTTCAGTCAATAGACTGCAGTAAAAATTGGTCGGTTCACAATTAATCAAGGTTTAAGCAATGTACAGTAATTTATTAGTGTCTGGCTTAAGTAATTCACCAGTAACTATACAAATGACCATTGCACAGTGCAAACTATTTGTCGGACAAAAATAATATTAAACAAAACACCACTTAAAATTAGCATTAAACAGTGCAAAACTAGTTTATCAGAATTAGCATTAACCCTTAGCAGTACATTTATTCAGCGCGTCTCAGGCGTGTCAGGTCCAATTTATTTTCACACACGCAGTTTATTTTAGACTTGCTGTTTAAAAGTATTTTTTCACAGTAAAACAGGTTTAAAACGTACTGTATATCAACAGGACACTCAGTACTGCATCTCCAGCCCCGCCCCACCCCTTGTTCGCTGTATTTTTCACATACCTCTACATAGTAGTGTATACTGATAAATCATCTCCTGATCACTTGTTTTATCACCAAACTCCTCAATAATGCGATCCAAGTCATTATTTTATTACTATAACATCTAAAAAAAGCTCTGCAAATGTCTGTGATATTCTTTGAGTGCTGGATGCAGAAGCAGCTATCTTGTTTGTTTATGTCTGTGTTATCTATGTGGTGTCGGGGCTATCTGTATTTATGAGATACGCCCCCTTTTTTTTTTGTCTTCTCTCGGCTCCTATCGGTCTCATGGTCTCCTATCGGTTGAATGGTTTTCTCAGCTTTTTCCGGAGAATAAATGACTAGAGACCTGATTTTAACGAATTTTTGATGATGTCGGTCTGTGCTTCTCTGCCATTATTTGTCCTTTCCTACTTTCCACTCTGCTCTCTAGTCAGGTTGTGCTCTTTGCTCCCAGTTCCTGCCACTGCCTCATTTTTTCTTCCTCTGCTTTTTCTCTTCTTCTTTTTAGGGGTTGTTGGTGTATGCCATCTAAATGGAGATGATGAGCGCCCTCTACCTTGTTAGTTTCCTGTTTAAGTTGCCGTGAAAAAGTATTTGCCCCGTCTGATTTTCCCCATTTTTGCGTATTTTTAACACTGAATGTTATCAGATCTTCAACCAAAACCTAATATTAGATAAAAAGGACCTTGAGTGAACAAATAACACAAAAATTTGATACATATTTCATTTATTTATTAAAGAAAGTTATGCAACACCCAATGCCCCCGTATGAAAAAGTAATCGCCCCCTTAGACTCAATAACTGGTTACACCACCTTTAGCAGCAATAACTGCAACCAAACGCTTCCTGTAGTTATTGATTAGTCTCTCACAACGCCGTGGAGGAATTTTGGCCCACTCCTCCATTCAGAACTGCTTCAACTCAGTGACATTTGTGGGTTTTTGAGCATGAACTGCTCGTTTCAGGTCCTGCCACAACATCTCAATGGGGTTTAGGTCTGGACTTTGACTAGGCCATTCCAAAACTTTAAATTTCTTGTTCTTCAATCATTCTGATGTAGACTTGCTTGTGTGTTTTGGATCATTGTCTTGCTGCGCTGTGCTTCAGCTTCAGCTCACGGACGGATGGCCTGACATTCTCCTGTAGAATTCTCTGATACAGAGCAGAATTAATTGTTCTTTCAATGATGGCAAGGCGTCCAGGTCCTGATGCAGCAAAGCATCCCCAGAACATGACACTACCACCACCATGCTTGACCGTTGGTATGAGGTTCTTACTGTGGAATGCAGTGTTTGGTTTTCACCAGAAGTAATAGGACCCATGTCAGCCAAAAAGTTCCACTTTTGACTCATCTGTCCAGACAACATTGTTCCAGAACTCTTGAGGATCATCCAGGTGCTTTTTGGCAAACTTCAGACGAGCATTCATGTTCTTCTTAGTGAGCAATGGTTTCCACCTTGCTACTCTGCCATGAATCCCATTTTTGCCCAGAGTCTTTCTGATGGTGGAGTCATGAACACTGACCTTAGCCGAGGCGAGAGAGGCCTGTAGATCCCTGGATGTTGTTTTAGGGTTCTTTGTGCCTTCCTGGACGATTTTACGCCTTGCTCTTGGAGAGATTTTGGCAGGACGGCCACTCCTGGGAAGATTCACTACTGTCCCAAACTTTCTCCAATTGTACAATATGGCTCTGACTTGGTTCGGTGGAGCCCCAGAGCCTTAGAAATGGCTTTGTAACCCTTTCTAGACTGATAGGCATCAACAACTTTTTCCAGAGGTCTTCAGGAATTTCTTTTGTTCGTTGCATGATGTGCCTCTAGAACCTGTGTGCTGACAACTTCACTCTGATGGTAAGGGCCAAAGTTAGTCAAATTTATATTGGGCAGGGCTTGCCCAAATCAGGCCTGGTTGTTAACCAAAGTACTCAAACAGCTGACCCTAATTATCCCTTTAATTGGGTTGAGTTAACTAGCGGTGTGTGGCGGAGTGTCCCGCCCCTATTTATTATTATTTGTATTTGTTTTGCGGCGGATAAAAGCGCCCGCGTCTTTGTTATTGTTTTTATATTTATAATTTAAAACCCGTGAGGATGCATGACTGATCAGCTACTGATTATTTAACTAGCTGACAGTCATGCATCCTTACCAAACGCGATGCAGACTGTGGCGAGGGTAATAAGATAATTAACAACTAGTTAACCCCTCGGCCAGAGTATAAGAACCGACAGCTGTCCGTGCTGCGGTGTTGAGTGTTGGATGCAGAGAGGAAGTACGGGAGATAAAGAGGTACAAGAAAACAATTGCTAAAACGTGCTGGTTTAGCCAGCACGTCACTTACTGTTTGTCTGTTTATTTGTTTGGCCAAGCGCCTTTTGTTTTCTGTTTTGTTTAAATCTTTTGTTTTGTTTGTTTTGGTTAATAAATCGCTGAGTGCCGTTGCACTCAGCTTCACCTCCATCCATTGTTTTGGTTTCAGTTACTTCCTGGTCCGTGACGTCATCACACTCACCACTGCGAGCCAGCTTGTCACATATGGTGGCAGCGGTGGGATAAACGCCTCCAGGAGCCGGACCAGGAATACAAAGGGCGTTTTTTTATTTTTTTCGAAAAGTGTTTTTTTGTGTTTGAAAAAAAAAAAAAAAAAAAATGGGAAGAAGCGGCCGAAGAAAGCAGCAGAGGGTGAATTCCTGCTGGTTCCGCCTCAACTGCTGTGGGAGGATTGCTTGCCCCTCCCACCTCCACCAGCAGAGGGTGAATGCCTGCTGGTTCTGCCTCAACCGCCGTGGGAGGACTGCTTTCCCCTCCCACCTCCACCAGCAGAGGGTGAATGCCTGCTGGTTCCGTCTCAGCGCCGTGGGAGGACTGCTTACGCTCCCAGCTCCACCAGCAGAGGGTGAATTCCTGCTGGTTCGCCTCAACCACCGTGGGAGGATTGCTTGCCCCTCCCACCTCCACCAGCAGAGGGTGAATGCCTGCTGGTTCCGCCTCAACCGCCATGGGAGAACAGCTTGCTGCTCCCAGCTCCACCAGCAGAGGGTGAATACCTGCTGGTTCCACCTCAACCGCCGTGGGAGGACTGCTTGCCGCTCCCAGCTCCACCAGCAGAGGGTGAATACCTGCTGGTTCCGCCTCAACCCCCGTGGGAGGACTGCTTGCCCCTCCCACCTCCACCAGCAGAGGGTGAATACCTGCTGGCTCCATCTCCACCTCCACCAGCAGAGGGTGAATACCTGCTGGTTCCACATCCAACATTATGGGAAGGACTGCTCCTGCCCTGCCTCGCACCGCCCAAGAATGCCTGTTGCTTCGTACCTACCAAGGATGCCTGCCTCACTTCGCCCAAGGATGCCTGCCTCGCACCGCCCAAGGATGCCTGCCTCGCACCGCCCAAGGATGCCTGCTTCGCATCGCCTGGGGCTGCCTGTTGCTCCGCATCGCCTGGGGCTGCCTGTTGCTCCGCACGCCTGGAGAGCCACCAGTTATAGGGTGCGAGGGAGAAGTGGAGCTCCGCTGCCGCCTCCATGGCCAGGGGCTCCCCTCCCGAGTTCGCCTCCGAGGGTCCGCTACGCTGCTGCTGCCGTCGCCTCCCGAGGGTCCGCTGCTGCTGCCGTCGCCTCCCGAGGGTCGCTGCTGCTGCCGTCGCCTCCCGAGGGTCCTGTTTTGCCTGGGGTCGCTACCAGTCCTGCCATGCGGCAGGAAATACTGTGGCTGGAGCCCCATGAAGGGAGCTGCCCGACCCGCGGAAAGGGGGAGGTCAGGAGACCAGCTCCCCAGCCGCACTTTGCGGCAGGAAATACTGTGGCTGGAGCCCCATGAAGGGCAGCTGTCGGCCATGAAGAAGGGGGGAGGTCAGGAGACCAGCTCCCCCAGCAATTCGCTGCAGGAGAGGGTGGCGGAGCCCCACGGAGGGAGCTGCCGGCCATGAAGAAGGGGGCAGGTCTGGAGACCACCCCAAAAATTTTTGGCCAGAGGAGCCTGTGCGCGGGCCATTGGAGCGCTTCTGGCTGTTTGGGTGGGAGGAGGACATCCCACCGTGGCCGCCACCTTTGGCCCGTTGCTGCCCCTGTTCCTGCGCGGGACTGCTAGCGGGACTTTAGGGAATAAGGGCGGGAGGTGGCGAAAAGGCCATGTGTGCTGCTGGGGGGCATGTGTGGTGGAGTGTCCCGCCCTATTTATTATTATTTGTATTTGTTTGCGGCGGATAAAAGCGCCGCGTCTTTGTTATTGTTTTTATATTTATAATTTAAAAACCCGTGAGGATGCATGACTGATCAGCTACTGATTATTTAACTAGCTGACAGTCATGCATCCTTACTAACAGCGATGCAGACTGTGGCGAGGGTAATAAGATAATTAACAACTAGTTAACCCCTCGGCCAGAGTATAGAACCGACAGCTGTCCGTGCTGCGGTGTTGAGTGTTGGATGCAGAGAGAAGTACGGGGAGATAAAGAGGTACAAGAAAACAATTGCTAAAGCGTGCTGGTTTAGCCAGCACGTCACTTACTGTTTGTCTGTTTATTTGTTTGGCCAACGCGCCTTTTTGTTTTCTGTTTTGTTTAAATCTTTTGTTTTGTTTGTTTTGGTTAATAAATACGCTGAGTGCCGTTGCACTCAGCTTCACCCGCCCATCCATTGTTTTGGTTTCAGTTACTTCCTGGTCCGTGACGTCATCACACTCACCACTGCGAGCCAGCTTGTCACACGGTGCAATAACTTTTTTCACACCTGAAGATTGCATGTTTGATTACCTTGCACACCAAACAAATGAAAGAAGCACCAAACATTGGTGTCATTTTTTCTCTCAGACTCCCTCTATATACTACTACAACCCACAAAAAAATCTGATCAAATACAATGTGAAACATGTGCAAAAATGCCGAAAATCAGACAGGGGGCAAATACTTTTTCATGGCACTGTATGTATATTTATTTCTTCCCTTATATTTTCTCCCATTTCCCTATACTTTTTATAAATTTGAGTATAAATGTCTCTTTCTCCATTTGTTTTTCTCTCCCTTCTACCTTCAAAATATAATTTTCTGTTGTTAATGTAATTTACAATTTATATTTCCCTTCTGTTTAATATGTTTCTTTGCTGAATATATGTATTGCATTTCCTAAATATATGTTCCACTGTTTCTTGTTCAGCACAATTACTACATAACCCATTCTCATGACTCCCAATCCTGTATACATGACAATTTAATGCTGTATGCCCTCTCTAATAATACATATACAGTACATATATAATCATATGGAGACCTAAATGTTCCTTTTGTCACCTGTGACACATGCAATAATATATATATATATATATATATATATATATATATATATATATATATATATATATATATATATATATATATATACACATACACAGTGGTTTGCAGAAATATTCACCCCCTACCAATAATGTCACATTTTGCTGGATTACAAATAATGTATGCATCGTTTTTCAAATAAACTTTTTTTATTCAAAGCTGTAGTGGTTAAACTGAACACTGTTATATGAGGAGGAGGTAAAAATGTCAGCAAAACTTGCAAAGAAAATATAAAAATGAAATTTACTGGTTGCATAAGTATTCAGCCCCTTAAGTCAGTACTTGGTAGAAGCACCTTTTGCAGCAATTACTGCTGAGTCTTTTTGGATAGGTCTCTACTAGCTTTGCACAGTAGGATGGTGAAATATTTGCCCATTCTTCAAGGGAAAATTGCTCCAGTTCTGATAAGTTTGTTGGGGATCGTCGATGGACTGCAATCTTCAAGTCTCGCCATACATTTTTGATTGGATTCAAGTCAGGACTTTAAACTGGGCCACTCAAGAAGATTAATTCTCTTCTTGATCAACCACTCCAGTGTGGCTTTAGCTTTGTGCTTCGGGTCATTGTCCTGCTGAAATGTGAATTTCCTCCCCAGATCAGAGTCTTGGCTGACTCAAACAGGTTTTCCTCAAGGATTCGCCTGTACTTTGCATCATCCATTCTCCCCTCTATCCTGACAAGCTTCCCCGTCTCTCCTGAAGAGAAGCATTCCCATAACATGATGCTGCCACCATCATGCTTGACATTTGAGATGGTGTTGACTGGGTGATGTGCAGTGTTGGGCTTGCGCCAGATGTAACGCTTGGAATTTAGACCGAAAAGTTCAATTTTTGTCTCGTCTGACCACAAAACCTTTTTCCACATGTCTGCAGTATCATCTACATGCTTTTTCACAAACTCCATACGTGCTTTAAGATGAGGCTTTTTGAGTAATGGCTTCTTTCTTGCCACCCGTCCATACAGACACAGAACTTTGCAGATCTCTCAAGGTCATTGTTGGCTTCAGAGTGACATCCCGAACCAGTTTCCTGCTTGCCCGGCTGCTCAGTTTGGGAGGGCGACCTGATCTAGGGTAGTGTCTGGGTGGTATGATGCATCTTCCACTTCTTAATGAGGGACTTTACTGTGCTGAGAGAGATAATCAGCGCTTTTGAAATGTTCTTGTACTCTTCTCCTGCTCTGTGTCTCTCTACCACTTTATCCCTGACTTATTTTGAAAGCTCCTTGGTCTTCATGGTTGCTTTGTTGGATCACTATGTGAGTTGCAGCTTGAAAGTCTTTATATACCTGAGGGAAATTATCTACAAGTTAAACCACTTTGAGTACACAGGCTGAAACCATTTCACAAATTTTGTGACCTTTCAAACAAATAATTTGCACATGAGCTGATTTAGGGTTGCAGTAGCAAAGGGGTTGAATACTTATGCAACTGAGATTAATCTGTAAATCTTGCTTATTTATATTCTATATGCATTTTTTAACTTTATCAATGTGGAGTAGTTTGTGTAGCTTCGACATGTAAAGTCTAATTTTAAAGCGACGTGGAGTACACTCAGGTGCCAACAAAATGTGAAAACTTTGCAGGGGGGGTGAATAATTCTGCAAACCACTCTCTCTCTCTCTCTCTCTCTCTCTCTCTCTCTCTCTCTCTCTATATATATATATATATATATATATATAGTTATACTAGTGGGATCTAGTGTATGTAAATAGTCTCCTGTGTTTGTGTCGATTTTATGTATTGGTTGTGTTTTATGTGTTGAAAACTCCAAGCACTCCCTCCTCCTCAGTCTCTGAAATTGTTACATTTGTGTGGCGGGAAGGAGCCTGGCTATATAAACTCGGAGCGGGAGCATTCGTGTGCTCTGATTCCCTAGCTGTGGTACGGAGAAGTACTGCTGGACTGTGCTACCATTGGAGTGTACTACACGGAGAGCCCTAGTCACAGGGACAAGCCATGCAGTGCTGACTACAACCTCTGTACTGTTGCTTTATTTTTTTAATAAGCCGTACTATTCGTTTAATTTAAACTGGCCGAGTCAATGTATTATTTCCTGACGCCAAATAAAGCAAGCCTTTGGTCTCCATCCACCCTCCGACGATCTGCGAGACTCATGCAACAAGTCAACAATCACATTGAACAAACCCACCAGAATGCTATTAAATCAGACTGTGGAAGGGTGTGGGTATTCACTGACATGGGAGATAGAAGGGTGTACTTGAAACACTGCACAGGTGCCCAGTTTTATTTATTACTTTTGGCTTGTTTTTTTTGCTGTTTTTTTTTCAAGTACGTGTTTTAGCCCGCAGAGGGCATGTTGTCCATAGCCTGAATACCAGCAATGGTAGACAGGACCATAGAAATACCCACAGGTAAACAGTCCCTCTGACGCACTCGCAGGTGCTCTCAAATAATAATAATAACAAAAGGCAAAATCAAAAAGAGAAAATAAAACACAGTAATCAAAACTACAAAGAAAAGGTGCTGCACTCGCCAGCTTTACCACAACCGTCGCTACCCGCACGGCCCGGGTCTCCGTCCTACACTTCTCGGCTCCCTCAGCCTGCTTTCTATATACTTTGTGGGGTCTGTCCAAAGTTTCCCTGCTACCAATATTCTTTTAGTTTCTTCTCTTTGGATTTCTTTTCGTTTTCTTTTCTTTTTCTTTTACCAGCCACGCTCGGTCCTGGAGCAGAGCTCTCGCTGGCTCGTTATGTCGTCTTATAGGAGCAGACCTGAGGGAACAACAGAACGTTATTTATAGGGCCAGCAAGCCCACCAATGCCTGCCTCTCAGCCACTCAGAGAGAGGGAAAACCCACACACCCTCTCTCTCACCTCTCTGTGTCACTGCCATGACTGACCGGCGGATATTGCAAGGCTGCTGCCCTCTTCCTGCAGCACTATGAACGTACCAGAAGAGTCAGCACAGATCTCCCCCCGTTACACAGACAAAAATAAATAATAATGAAAATAGAGAGATATGTTATTATATAATAGTAATAATTAATAGCATTAACTAATTGAAAAAAAAAATATAGAAAAGAGAAAAGAAAAAAGAAACTAAATAAAAATAAAAGATATTACAACAATGCTAAGGCAGAGGTTGCAATTGTAGACTATTGAAGTAAGGAAACAAAAGGGTCCCAGGCCGCATGAAATTAAAACAATTCTTCTTTGAAACCGGGAGATCTGAACCTTGGGGCACAGACTACCCTTATGTTATATAACTAGGAGTTCAGATTTCCATGTGAATTTTGTTTTAAAGAATCGGGTAGAATTATTTGATGAAATGCTTAAGCACAAAGTGCAGCAAGAAAAACAAACAAAAAAAAAAAACAACACCAGCTTTAAACTACTGTAGCTTTCTTAAAAACTGATTCCCAGACACACCAAAGTATTTTAAACACACTTCATTTATAAGGTACAATTAAATAGCTGTTTCCCGAACTTACTTTAGCGTGTTCATACTAGAAATAGCACCATTCAGGGAGTTTCGTGTTTAATCCTTATGCAGCAGGGGTGGCCAATTTCTAAACAAAACTTGTTGTCCAAGGGACAAAATGCTTCTTGTCCTTCTTAAAAATACTTGCCCCCTCCCCGTTGCATAAAACACAAACAAAAAAAGTAGACTAGTAGGATTTTGGTTTAATTTAACAGTGAACACAATCAATCAATTAGTGATTAACAGGGGCGGGTCTAGCCTTGTAGCTTGACGGGTTCACTAAATTCACAAAAGGTTCCCTGTGACCCGACCTCACCTCAACAAATTTACATACTTTAAGGAAACACATTTAAGTAACATACTAAGAGTACAACTATAATAATCAATACTTGGGAGTTATTCAAATATAAAAATAGCTTCTGCTGTTTTTTTCCCCACTCTTTCTTTGTAAGCTGAATTCAACTCCTGGTGTACAGGTGTTTTAGTTTGTTGCATCACAGACACACATTCATTGCCAACTATTACTGCTGCTTTGTGGAATTCAGATTTTTCTTGATGTTCTTTCAGTTTTGTAACTGCTGAACCCGAGATTTATAAAGAACGTGTGTTTTTCTACCAAAATGCAAGCAATATTTACAGTAGGCTTGTGGCGGAGTGTCCCGCCCCTATTTATTATTATTTGTGTTTTGTTTGCGGCGCAGTTAAAAGCGCCGCGTCTTTTGTTATTGTTTTTTATTTATAATTTAAAAACCCTGTGAGGATGCATGACTGATCAGCTACTGATTATTTAACTAGCTGACAGTCATGCATCCTTACCAAACGCGTGCAGACTGTGGCCGAGGGGTAATAAGATAATTAACAGCTAGTTAACCCCTTGGCCAGAGTATAAGAACCTGCAGCTGTCCGTGCTGCAGGGTGGGGGGTGTACAGAGAGGAGGTACGGGGAGATAGACAGGAGACAGAAAATAACAATTGCTAAAACGTGCTGGATTAGCCAGCACGACACTTACTTGTTTGTCTGTTTATTCGTTTGGCCCTCGTGCCCTTTGGTTTTTGTTTTATTGATTGTTTAAATCTTTTGTTTTGTTTGTTTATTTATTAAACACGCTGAGTGCAGTAGCGTTCAGCTTCACCTGCCCATCCACTATTTTGATTCAGTTACTTCCTGGCCCGTGACGTCACCACACCTCACCACTGCGAGCCAGCCTGTCACAAGGCTCCATCAAATACTGCAGACATAAAATATGTTTTTTTTTTCTTTTGTTTATTTCTATTATATATTTATTTTACTTTATAGTACTATACTTATAATTATAAAACAGATTGTTAGAATGCTGCATTCTGATTGGTCCATCAGTGTTCCAAGCCATTACAATATCCAGCACAGTGTCACGATTAGGAACTACTTAGGAACAAAGGCAAATCACTGCATCTGTGCGAACCATGTATCACTGCGACACCAAAGTCAAAGAAAACACCTGTCAAAATACCTGCTGTCATTTAAGATACTGAAGACATCAAGGTGCCTTATCATATCTTCCAGTTTATATTAATTTGCATTACAAACCAGTTTGCTATTTTAAACAAGACGCTGTTTTGGTAGCCTATTTTATTTTTCGTACATACCAGTCATTTTCTGTAACTTTGGTCAGATGCAGTTGTCAGATATTCAGTTTTATTTTACTCCTTTTAGCTGGTATCAGCTGTCGTTTTGTGAAACTGACTTCATAATTTTTAAGTGTAGATATTTTAATATCTTTTAACAGTATTTACATTACTACACGCAATGTCTTAACCACCTGACTCGCCTTTCCTCACTCTTTCTTCTTACTACCACTGACTAACTCTTTACAGGTACAAAAAAAATTTAATAGCACACATATTGGGCTGTTAAATGCTTAAATGACTGGCTTTAAAAAAAAAAAAACAATTTTACTTTAAATTAATTACTTAATAAAATGATGCACTGAATCCAGGATTCGGTTACGGATATGGCCCGAATACCTACTTGTTGAGCAGGGTTCAGATTCGTCCGAATATTTTTATATATATATATATATATATATTAGTGGCAGGGCGAGGAGCTCTGCACATGAAAAGGGAGCAGGGCAAAGCCCTGCCATAAATGTATTTATTTTTAGAATGGGGTACCCCTCCGCCCCTGTGCAATTTATTATTTTGTATTTGTTTTGTTGTATTATTATTGTTGCTATTGTTTTTATTTATTTATTTATAAATATGACGGTATAGCCTTGTTTTGTTATTGTTTTATAAATATGACAGCGTAGCCTTGTTTTATTATTATTATTTGTTTATTTAGCAGACGCCTTTATCCAAGGCGATTTACAGAGACTAGGGTGTGTGAACTATGCATCAGCTGCAGAGTCACTTACAATTACGTCTCACCCGAAAGATGGAGCACAAGGAGGTTAAGTGACTTGCTCAGGGTCACACAATGAGTCAGTGGCTGAGGTGGGAATTGAACCGGGGACCTCCTGGTTACAAGCCCTTTTCTTGAACCACTGTTTTGTTATTGTTTTATAAATATGACAGCGTAGCCTTGTTTTGTTATTGTTTTATAAATGTGATGGCGAAGCCGTAAATTTCGTTATTGTTTCGCAGCGTGGATGGGAAGCCCCATCCACATTAAAAACCTTGTGCAGAAGGTGACCATCTCCCGAGTTAATTAATTGTTTAATTGTTGCTAATCGGGAGATGGTCACCTGCATGTAAGCCTGCAGCTCTCTGCACTCAGGGTGGGTGTTCGGAGGAGTGAACGGGAGCGAGAGAGGAGAGCTTAAAAGGTGAAAAGAAAATTTAAAAAATCAACATAGGATCAGTGAAAGCGATCTGCCCAGCCTGACCTATTGTTTTGTTTTGTGCTCGTGATTTGTTTTTGTTTGAATATTTATTTTGCTCTGTGAGCACTGTTTTTGTTTAAATATTTTATTTGTTTTCGTTATTTAAATAAACGGCACACGGCGCGCCTTTTGCACCGTAGTACTTACTGGTTTGTTTTCTTCCTACATCTGGCCTGACGTCACCATGTCAGCCATCCTGATTATATATATATATATATATATATATATATATATATATATATATATATATATATATATATATATATATATATATATATATATATATATATATATATATATATATATATGACTAAAATTTTATTTTGCAAAAAATCTTTATTGTAACAAAAAATAATTATAAATACAGTTTACAGAAAAAATAAATCATACAAAAATCACAGCATTCTCATGAGCAATAATCACATCATTGTACTGTAAACTTTGTAACAAGTGAGTTTGCCATTTAAAAAGCTGCTAATTTAGTGTGACTACAATTTGCTTGATAATGATCCACTCCTGTGACCATATGTACAGATGTCATGATTTAAAAAATGTTTTCCGAAAAGTAATTGATTGAATGCCAAAAACATGCAAGTGGTATGGAATCAGAAATGCATGCTGGCTTGACCGCTACTGGCTCAACAAGTCCAGGTGGAAACAGTCCAGTCTGGACCCTTGCCTACAGAGTTCTGTTGATTGGTAATATCTGTTTGGATGTGGAGTCTAGTATGATCCAAAAAGAAAAATAGTCTGACCTTTTGCTTTGGGCTTGTCCATACTGACTAAAACATTTATTTACATAGAATGTTTTAATAACCACATTTTTAACAAGCTTTTAAATCACATAATACATTAAACTCTAAATTCACAGAGAATAAATAATGATAAATATTGTTGATAAGGTATAGGACATAAATATTGGCTTTTTAATGTATCCAGATTTATTACCAAGCTCTTTAAGAAGGTGATAAATCAGACTAAGCTACAAACACAATTAGCAACCCAGTAAAGGTTTATGAATCAAAATCTAAATATGCTAAGTATGGGTTAGCTGCCTGTTTCGTTTTACATGCAAAAACACATACTTTATTTAAATAAAGTGCAGGTGTGAATAAATAGTGTAGTGTTGTGAGTGGAAAAGTATAAGGTTGTGAGTGGCCCCTACGAAAAAAAAGGTAAGGCTAAGGTAAGAAATCAGCCTCTGTAACTGCCTGCAAAAGTGGACCTGAACATCAGATGCTTGTTTGGGAAATGCTTAAGATCCTGGATCCTCATGTCTGCCGACGGAACTCTTCTGCCTCTAAATTGTTTCTTTTGAAACATTCTAAACAGGCTTAGCACAGGGCTAAAGTGTTACAAAACGCAGGCCTCAGTCATCTGTCCAAAATAACGAGTAGGTGGCACACATTACACCAGACTTGACTGTATTTCCATATGTACTTATGTCATACACCAATTATTAAATTGTGGTGGCATTTGTTAAGGGCATTTTTAAGCATAAATTATTCTCAAAATCTGGTGGAATATGCAGGCTGATGGACTGTCCATTCATTTGTAAAATATGTTAAGGGCTTGTCAAACCTGTGTACATGGACAAGGCTGTTCATGTGAGCTTGGGCTTGTCAAACCAGTGTACATGGACAAGGCTGTTCATGTGAGCTAGGGCTTGTCAAACCTGTGTACATGGACAAGGCTGTTCATGTGAGCTAGGGCTTGTCAAACCTGTGTACATGGACAAGGCTGTTCATGTGAGCGAGGGCTTGTCAAACCCTTAAGAAATTAAGCACATTATGGTCCCATGGCCAGAAATGCACATTATGGTCCCATGGCCAAAAAATTCTGAACACCGCTGCCCTAGACAAATGTGGTTCTTTAAATCTCCATATGGAAATATGTTAATGTGACAGAAAGACAATGATTCTTGGTGGTAAATCTCCCTACCGACCTGTGAGGGCGCTATGTAACGGGAACAGTTCCCTGGACTGTTTGGCCTGATACTTCATTCCTAGGGTTAAAAGGTAGTCGGTCATTTAGAAAGGGGGCGGAGCTTCAGTGCATTAACTCATCGACCCGGAAGGGAAATGATGTAGCAGCTGCGGACTGGCGGAGCAGCTGCAATTGTTTAACAAGGGGTCATGAGTGACGGTATAAATAGGGGACAAAGCGACGTAATCTGTTCCTTTGTTTTGGTTAGAGAACAACCTGGAAGGACCTGTGATTTGTGTAAACGTATAGTGAGTGTTTGTTTGTTTGTCTCTAATTGTGTCTTGTTATTAGTAGACGGCTAACACGTTCCGGAGTAGTTGACAAGGGCCAGCACAAACCCGGAACAGCAGTGCACTTGTATCACGAATAAACTGTATTTGCTACCACAAGCACTAATTCACTCACTAACGGACTTGTGTATGTGTTTTTTGTTTCGTGTGGGTGTATAAAGAACAGGACTATTATTTCAGGACAAAGTAAGTAATGCATGCCGCTGTATTACTTCGCATCATTTATTGTTTACTGTTTGTTTTGCTGTCAGGCACTGGATATACAAACTCATTAAACAACTTTGCACCTGGATTATAATTGTCTGTCTGTTCATTGATCACCTGAACCTGCACACTGTTAACCACTTTGCCACAGTTACTCATTAACTTTCTGCCATATTTCCTTTGATTAATCTTTAGCCTTTGCAAGTATATTTGCATGATGTGTTCATAATTACTAGGGGTGGGTATTGGGACTGAGGATCTGGATTGCAATATATTGCAATAGTGAAGACAATATTGCGATATATTGCAATACATATTGGAATTCAACGTGGAATAATGCTGATGTTTTGTTTATTACCAAAATAAAGCTACATATACATATATATATATATATATATATATATATATATATATATAGAGAGAGAGAGAGAGAGAGAGAGAGAGATTTGAATATAAACAATAACAAGTGGTTGTCATGCCGTCAGAAACCTATAAATACCTCCAATGTTTTGATTCAAACACAGGCTCCCTTGAGAAAGATATGTACAACATATCGAAACGTTGGGCAGCTGGCTCTTTGAGCTAAAATATATACATACTTTTTGTCATTTTTATGTAATTTAATGTATTAGAGTGTAATATGACAAATTAAACTCTTATATGAAAAGTCCAGTAACTATTTTTTGTTCCATCCTCTGAAGTATGTGCATGTGTTCTCAATTTGAAAAACAGAAAAACAGTGCTGGTTTGAAAGCTATTTAAAATTCTCGAAAAACATTGATTTTAAATGTAATTTAAATGTTTTGTTATAAATCTATTTATAAATACATTTATGTTTATTTTATACTAAACATGTTTTTTCAAGCGTGCATTCTAATGACCAGGGATCCCAGTTTTCTCTGATTTAAAAAAAAAAAAAAAATCTGCATTATTCCGCAATTAAAATAAAAGGCTAAACCTGAGTGCCCCCCCCCCTCCACCATACACAAACAGTACTATTGAATAACAGCTCTTTTTACAGGAAGTATTTATTGGTACTTTTAAATTTGAAGGAAGTTACAAGCTCACCAGAGTGCCATCAATCAATAATGCAAACAAACATACCATTTTACTTTAAACATTACAAATATGTCTCTGTACTAACAATACAAATCTAAAAATAATATTTATATTAGTTTATCTCAAATTAGTCTTTATCACCTGGATGGCTATTACCAAACTCATTGACCCAATTTTTAGGGGTGATTTTTATCATTTTCGACATCTTTAACAGCTTGTTGAGTAGTAAAACGATAGGTTACGGATGTAACCCCGGTTCCCTAAAAAAGAAGATGACCGCCAAAACAATACTTTTGGAATATGCCTGCTTTTTATATCAAAGCTGCTGATAGGCCCCTCCGTGTAGTGATGTCCTTGGTCCCGCCTCCCGTGGTAATAAATAGTCACTGCACGGAGACTTCAGTCTCTTTTGCATTGAACCCGCAAATGTGAGTGATGCAAAACGCAAGGTTGGCGGTCATCTTCTCTTTCAGAGAACCCGTTCCCTTTCAATTCAAAGATGACCACCAAAACAATACTTTGGGAAAGTATATCAAAGCCGTTGTTAGGGAGAATGAGTGGACAGTGCATGAGGGACCTCTCACTACCGCCATCTAATGTTGGTGGTGTAAGCGTGCAACCTCAAGGACCCTGGTGCCTATTGAAGGCATAGAGGGATCTACGACATTAAGTCGGTAGAACCTGGTAAATGTATGCAGAGTAGCCCAGCTAGCCACAGTACAAATATCGGTCAACGGGCCCATGACGTAGCCACACCTCTAGTAGAGTGCACGGCCACCCTCCCAGGTGGGGGTAGGCCAGCATTAGTATACGCAGGGTTCCTTTCACCTGGCTGAGGAGATCCATGTGCAGCAGGATCTCCCAGGGCTGGCCTCGCAGCAGCTGGCAGAGGTTCGAAAACCAGATTCTCCTGGGCCATCTGGGGGTCACCAAAAGAACTGTCTCCTCGTCTCTCCTGACCTTCTCACGGGAGGCAGGGAGCAGCGGTATAGGCGGGAAAGCGTACAAAAGCATTTTGGGCCATTCGTGCGCTAGGTAGCCGACGATGTTTGTCGCGCTTGGGGTGTAGCCGAAAGGCACTGAGCCATGCTTAAAGCGGGCGCATGTGAAGCAACCCTAGTTGGATGGTTGACAAAGCTGTGGCCATCAGACCCAGTCATTTTTGGCACAACACCAATTGCACTGTGGACCCTAGTTGAAACAGGGCAAGACAGTTGCAAATGGCAGCTACTCTGTCATCCGACAGGTAGGCTCGCAACATGAGGGAATCCAGCCGGAGACCCAAGTAGACTGTACTCTGCACTGGTATTAATTGACTTTTTGCATCGTTGAGGGTGAGACCCAGCCTCGACAGATGCTCCGTCACAATCTCTGTGTGGGCCACTACCCCCTCCTTGGACTGGGAACAAATCAACCAGTCGCCCAGGTAGTTAATCACCCTTATCCTTCGCAGCCGCAATGGAGCTAGGATGGCATCCATGCACTTTTAGAATGTGCTGGAGGCTAAGGAGAGGCCGAATGGCAGCACGGAAAACTCGAAGATGCTCCCCTGAAAGGCGAAGCGGAGATATTTCCTGTGTGCTGGACTGATAAGAATGTGAAAATACGCATCCTTCAGGTCCACTGCTGTAAACCAGTCACCCGGCTGGACAGAATGGAGGATATGGCGATGTGTGACCATCTGGAACCTCAAGAATCCGTTGAGGTGTCTCAGGTCTAGGATGGGGCGAGGCCATTGTCCTTTTTTGGCACCAAGAAGTACCTTGAGTAGAACCCCGCCCGCCCAGTGTATAGTGTCAGTGTATAGTGAGAAATCCATATTGAATTTTACGTTTTAGGTGGGTGTTTTGGCCAAGTACTGGTACAGTTTCTACTTGAAACAAATCTGTTCCTCTAGTCTGAGGGTAGTGTGTTAAAAACCAACTTATTGCAAGCCCAATAAAAAAAATGTTTCAGGGTTAAGTTTATTGCTGCTGGCTTTGCTTCTGTTTTCACTTCAGCTCTAGCTATTGGAGGTGCAAGCCAACCAATGTATTTACTGTGGGTTTCAATCAAATCTTTACTTTATAAAATAATCATCAGAAAACACCCACTCTATCAAAAAATCTGTCTTGGTGCATTTTATTGCCTACACAAGACTAATTCTCTAGGGAATATTGAAAGCATTCAACCTTCCCTGAAAAGTAATTACTCTCTATCACTAAAATCATCTTTTTATTATAGCCTTACGTGCGATCCTGGTTGAAAAAAAAAGGTCATGAGGTCAGATACTGAAAAAAGAAGTAAAGCTGTCAAAAGTTGAACTGATTAAATGTGTTACGTTTTTTATTTTTATTTTTTTACTGTAGAATCATTTTAACTGTTAACAGATGTAATTTCCACAAATTGAAATTTAGAAATTAAACATCATTTTTTGATCATTGATAACTTTTTGTGAACCAAAAGACCTAATGACATTTCACACATCTGCTGGGATGGTTTTAAATGTAACACAAATAAGGGATTGAACAAGTTGCTTTTTTTTACTTGTCTATTAGGTGACGGAATGATTTCCATTTTTGGAACATCTTTGGAATTTTCAACCTGATGTATATAATTTTTTTTTTTCCTATAGTTTTATGGATGGCATCTTATACACATACCATATGGTCTTTCACCCATAACTATAAAACACTCAATGGTGGTTTGTACAGTAATACAAAGTATAACATTCAATTACAAATGTTGCAACTACATGCCGTTCTTAATGTCTAAAATGTTGAAATTCACATTTTGCTGTACTGTATGTCCTTGGGTTTAGTGTGATTTCCTCCCTGAAATGGTAATGTCAATAGTCATTATGAGAAATTAGTGTAATACAATTTTTTGCACATATTAAAAAGCAACCTTATATAAGTGTAAATAGGTCAGTTTTGGCTATGTTGTGTAGTACTTGTATTTGGTTTGCAGGTACCAGAATTTGAGTTTATGGAGGACCTACACAATGTTCTACATCCACCCCCAATTAGCAGGGAAATACACAGTCATGATTCACAGCCTAGTGTCGCAGTGCCTGTTAAAGAAATCCAATCCTATTGGGATTATTGCAATCTTATAACAGGTTGAAGTTTTCTCGAACCAAACAAGCACAAAGCATAATGTGTCTTCATGGTGGTTTCTCATTTGATTGTCTCATGTTGTAAATCAGGTAATAATAACACACTGTATGTCTTTCAATTGAACCTCTTCTCCTCAGTATTAGTAGAGCAATGTGAACTCAAACTATTAGCAAAAAATATGTATTTATTTATTTATTTATTTATTTATTTATTTATTGGATTAAAATACATTAAATGTTTGGAAGGGACACCATTTAATTGATTTCAAAAGCATTATATTTAACCTAGTTTTTCTGGCTTCCAGCAAGAATTTATTAGTGGAACATTAAACTATTAAAAGATGAAGTGTCACTTAATTGCTAATAGCCCTTTGTGTTTTATGCCACCTCTCAGCAGGTATTCTTGAAAATATATCCACAATCTAAATATAAAATATGTGAGACTCATTTTATTAATTGTTGTGGTTTTCTAATTAACCTCTCTTTCTCATGTGGAACAGAGGCTAATGGATAAAGTCCTGAGTTTTGTTCTGCAATTAAATAAAATATTACACACTTTTGCCTGTTTTTATATACAGAAGGCTTATCCAGGTACATTACAAGCTGACTGTTTGGTCCAGCTAAGATGGTTGTCTTTGGAAGAAACTCATGAATTTGGATCTGAAGGTGAGTGAAAGTCTGCTTCTACAGTCCGATTGTGTTCAACAAAGTGGAATAAAACCTTGGTTTTGACTCCTGTGTGTTAGTATTGTCCATCATTGATTAGTGATGTCAATGAAATACATTTGTACACCATGGGTGCCTCTAAAGGCATGTTTGACCACCAAACCATTTCAAGTCAGAAGCCTTCCCAGGTGCTTGAGTTTTGGGCTTTTTGAGTTCCTGCCTCATTTGAGAATCAAAGATATATGAGAGTGGATAAAGAAGCTGAATTTGTGAATCTTAGTAGATTTATCTGGTAGCTGATTGCTTGCCTAGTTTGTGAGGGAGAGTTGAAAAAACAGATAGAGTAAAATAAGTTTGCAAAGTGATCCAAAAAGGTCATAGAAACTTAGTGATAATACAAACTAAAATACAACCTGTGCATGTACATTGGTGCATATTTGTGAAGAGGCAGATAGGGTGGATTCTAATAAAGCTTTTTAAACGATCTAGTATTGGTTCCCTTTGGATTTCAAACCTACACCTATGCCATATTTCCATCTGGTTTCAATACCAAAGTTGGCCTGTTGCCGGTTCCATCTGCTGTCTAAAGTCGAATCAAACAGAGAGTACATACAAGTACATTTTTATAATTAACTCACAGACCAGCCCTCGTGTTTAATTTTTTTCTGCAATAAAATATGTAAAACTCGCCTGTCTTGTCTTTGGCTTGTACAGTCATTCGGTAACTGGGCTGACAGTTAGTCCCAGTTATTGCCTGACAAATTCATACAGGATACAACTGACAGTCTTTATATTTTGCACAAATGTTCAGTGCTCAAGCAGCACTTAATAGGTTAAAGTTATTTTTAGGTTTATAACTTTAGTTTCCATCTAATCAACAGGTAGGTGTGTTTTTGGCCTAAATGCAAAGTGTTATGTTTGGCGCAAACCCAACACAGCGCATCACCCAAAGAACACCATCCCTACTGTGAAGCATGGTGGTGGCAGCATCATGTTATGGGGATGTTTCTCATTGGCAGGGACTGGGGCACTTGTCAGGATAGAAGGGAAAATGAATGGAGCAAAGTACAGAGAAGTCCTTGAGGAAAACCTGCTGCCCTCTGCAAGAAAGCTGAAACTGGGACGGAAGTTCACCATTCAGCATGACAACAACCCAAAGCACACAGCCAAAGCTACACTGGAGTGGCTAAGGAACAAAAGGTAAATGTCCTTGAGTGGCCCAGTCAGAGCTCCAACATAAATCCAATAGAAAATTTGTGGCATGACTTGAAGATTGCTGTCCATCAATGCTCCCCAAGGAACTTGACAGAGCTTGAACAGTTTTGTAAAGAAGAATGCTCAAATATTGCCAAATCTAGGTGTGCAATGTTGGTAGAGACCTATCCCAACAGACTCACAGCTGTAATTGGAGCCAAAGGTGCTTCCACCAAGTATTAACTCAGGGGGATGGAGACTTATCCAATTATGATCTTTCAGTTTTGTACTTTTAATATATATTTTTTCTCAATAAAAACTTTTTTCCCCTTAACAGTGTGGAGTATGGTGTGTAGATAAGTGGGAAAAAATCCTCATTTAAATGCATGAAACTCTGAGGCACTGACACAACAAAATGTGAAAAAAGTTCAAGGGGGTGTAGACTTTCTATAGGCACTGTATATGCCAGTCGTCTCCTCTTATAGGAACACCTCCTAAGAGAGCACTTCGCCTAAGAGAACACCCTTGTGGTGAAACTGATTTTTCCCGTTGTAAATTCTCTGCCTAAAGGAACAGGAACTTTGCTTAAAAGAACACGTTTTTACACCACTAGAGATGTGTTCACAACTATTACAGTACTGTTTTGTAAACTGATAACTCATCATCATCAAACTTAAATTCAAATGGTTTATTCACTGTTCAAATGTGACTTGTCATCCAGAACCGACATCATCTCATTGCCTCATTTTATATTCTGATTTCCACGAGTGCACCTCAGGCATGTAAACAAACTGCAAAACGCAACGCTGTTTCTCTTGCTACAAAAACCTAAATAAGACACAAGTCACTGAGCAATTTGGTGTTTTCCATTCTGGTGAGTTGCTTCACCATTCTGTTAAATAATTTTGTGCATGTCTTGAATATTGCTCCTGTACAAGTATTCATAATTAATCTAGAGCTGCTGCTGCATTTTTTAAGGTGTGTAGGGGTGCTGTGTTAATTAAAGAGTTCATTTTCAGGTGCTCAGCTTCACCGGTTTAAAACAAAAGTAAACCAGGCACAGACCTGCAACTTTCCCTTGGGCATTTTTAATGTAGATTTTTTCTTTAATGTAAAAGGGTGAGTTAGACTTTGTAAATTGAGCCTTGTATTGAAATAAACTAGAAAGACACATATATTGCAGTTGTATAAAACATCTATTCCCTCTAGTTATGTGTTATTAAAATTAAAGCCAATTGTAGTCTATTTTTAGTGCACTGGTATTCCTTTCAGTAGTGATTCATACTTGCTAACCTTTCAGAAACAAAAAGAGGTAGGCTGATGCATGCCGGGCAAAGAATTACACACAATGCTTTTCTGGAGTATTTTTAAAGCTAAATATACAAAAAACGGGAAAAAATACATGAAAGTAAAATTTCTAATAGAATTAATTGCCTGCATTCCAGCCCTATCTCAATTACTGCACTATAACGAAATACCTTTAAGATTAAACAAGAAAATCTTAAAATCCAAGGTTTTATTACCATTTTCCTATTTGTTTCCTTGTATCAATCAACTTTCTCTAAATCAAATCTGTACAAACTTCTACTCTATGAAATCAAATGCTTATAATACATCAATTTAATATTTTACAGTTTACAGTCATAGCCAAAAATCTCACCTGACTTAAATAGTTAAGTGCCTGGTATGTAGAAGCTTTTCTTTTTTCAGAAGATCATCTGATGGTTGCCAGTTATGACAAGTAGAATCTTCTTGAATATGTTGATTTTGCTAGCAAGCACCATAGAGAGTGTTTCTTATTCCATACAATGGTAATCACAAAAATGGCAGGGCCACCACCCTCGCTGATGACTTGAAAATCTGTTCACCACTTTTTAATTCGTCGATGTAATTCTAGTATCCAATCAGAACTTAAATAACACAAGGCTGCATTTCCGCAAAATTTGAGGCAATTGTTTTTTTTCTTCACTAATTTTATAAAGCGGTATGATTAGCTTTGAAAATCTGTATGCGGTAAAACTCTTAAATCCTAATTTCTGAACACTGTGTATAACGTCCAGCCGTTACCTCTCACGCTGAACTGTCATGCACATACAAGACGAATGCGCACAATACAGAAGGAAATGAGAGCCTTGCATAAGTTACTTTTTTCGCCACTATATATTGTACAACCAAATACAACTTATAAAATCTCATTCAGTTGGCTTGCAACATCCCACCCCTTATTGTCCTCTCCTTAACTCCTGTTCATTACTCCCTGAACAATCTCTTCCCCGTGCAGCCAATCTGCAGGTCTTTTATACTCTGGCCGAGGGGTTAACTAGCTAGTTATTATCTTATTACCCCTCGGCCAGAGTCTGCACGAGTTGAATAATGATGCGTGACTGTCAGCTAATTAAATACTCAGTAGCTGATCAGTCACGCACCCTCACGAGGTTCTAAAAACACACAAAACAATAACACATAATGGTGGTGGCTTTCATCCGCGCCGCAACAATACAATAAATCATAATAATAATAATACAAAGGGGTGGGACACTCCACCACATATTATTATATGGGAGGCTGTGTGGTCCAGTGGTTAAAGAAAAGGGCTTGTAACCAGGAGGTCCCCGGTTCAAATCCCACATCAGCCACTGACTCATTGTGTGACCCTGAGCAAGTCACTTAACCTCCTTGTGCTCCGTCTTTCGGGTGAGACGTAATTGTAAGTGACTCTGCAGCTGATGCATAGTTCATACACCCTAGTCTCTGTAAGTTGCCTTGGATAAAGGCATCTGCTAAATAAACAAATAATTATTATTATTATTTTTTTTTTTTCCAACAAAATATATTATCGTTATTTTAAGACAGCTGTGAACGATCCAGTAATCAATAAAATAGCAGTATATCCAAACATTTTAATAACTCAATTACCAGTATGTAACAAGATTTATCAGTTTGATTAATAACTTGATTTAGTTAATATTGAAACATACATCAACGTACTCAATATTTTAAATGTTAATAGCTAATTAGTCACAAAAACGCATTCACCAGGCATCAGTTAAATTTTTAAATGAATGTTATCAAGTACAAAGTTAGTATGAAAACGTTTCTACAAAAGAAAAAAAAAACATTCCAGCACCTCAAAACTGAGCCCACAGTACAAATGCATTCAAACTCCTGTAGCTGCCTTTTTTGTTGTTTATACTTTGCAAAATGTATTCTTTGGTATTGTAATTTTATTAATACTGAACACACTTT
Source organism: Acipenser oxyrinchus oxyrinchus (assembly GCA_030684275.1). Taxonomy (NCBI): domain Eukaryota; kingdom Metazoa; phylum Chordata; class Actinopteri; order Acipenseriformes; family Acipenseridae; genus Acipenser; species Acipenser oxyrinchus. The sequence continues at coordinate 10,513,622 of CM060247.1, forward strand.
TTACATCTGCCAGCAGAGCGATCACATGACCTTAACACTGCCCTATTGTTAGAGCTCTCGCTCTACATCCCGCCTACAGGTAGGCAATCTGTTAGCTCTGATTTGTGAATTTCTGCTTTGATTGACAGTCCGCCAATACTCCCTTGCTACACTTTATTTTTCCACAATTACAGCTGCTGCTGGCTCCTGCCATTGGCTATAAATAGAAGAAAATACATAGAATGTCATTGCTCCCGTGGCCCACCCGGGACTGGGCCGCGGTTCACAGTTTGGGAACCCCTGCCCTAAAGGATGGTGTTTCCCTACAGGAACAGACAGTGTTTGTACAATGCCGGTGTTGCTAATACAAAACAAATTAATTAATTAAAAGAAAGACAGAAAGAAAGAAAGAAAGAAAGAAAAACATTGGATAGGGAGAGTTAAAGAGTACAAAGGAACCTGCTTATACCTTGTGCCTGGAAATCTACCACATAAGATTAAACAAAAGCGACATCTTTTCTTCACACACAGATACATTTATTGTTTTCATGCATTTAACATTGGAAGCCTGTGATACTTGCATTGTACGAATACCAATACCAAGTAGCATATGGATGGTATTGGTATTCTGCGAAGCGCCTGCAGGTAATTGCTTTCTGGGGTTTAGCTCCATATGAGATTAATCAGAATATGTATCCAATAAATGAAATGCCAAGCACCATAAACCTTGTATATAAAAAAAAGGTTTGGTCTTCACATAGCTTTTCTTAAATGCATACAGCATCCTCTAGTTGCTGGATAAGGCATATCCAATTTAAAGGTGCAATATGTCACAAAATGCAGAGATACTGAAAGTTAATAACTTTAATATTTTATGGGTTTTTTTTAAATAAACATCTATCATATTTTTAAATGCATGTATTTGATTTGGCATGGTATAAGTACATATGCATTTTGATATGTATTTTTAAAATAAACAAATCAATTAATTTACCTATCATACATGTCAAAATACTTGTTTGGAATGATTACCTGTCATTACCTAACCATTAAGATTGAGTTTACAAATATTATTACTTATGTGGTATAGGTCATTGAATTATTGGAGGAATTATGAACAAATAGTATATGTTTATCACAACAACATGAAGGGTAAAGCCAGAGAATGAGCTTTTCAACTGGTCTTTCCTTTGATGGTTAAAGACAAAGTTCAGAGAATGCTGTCAAGCTGTTGTACAATTGACTGTGCACATCACAGTAACTTCTGTGTGGTTCTGTAATTAATGAAATACGGCATATTTATGGCAATTAGTATTTTGCAATAAGTGATAACAGACAAAAGCAACTACCATAGCTGACCGAGACAGAGAAATGGTGCAACCTGTCATGATTCCGACTTTGAGAAACTGCCAAAAACACAACTGCCTCGATGTAGGCTTTCACTAACTCTGTTATAGTACTGGGTGAAGTTGAAGAACTCAAATACACCCTAAAGGAGCTTATGTGGCACTGAACCATATGCATTAACTCAATCCACAAATGTTACGTGGAGCTCCTTCTCTTTTTTTTTTTTTTTTTTTTGCAAACTGTTGCCAGATCACATTGAAATGCTCTAAGCATCCCGGAAAGCCTGGGATGCCAGCTATCTGTATGGAGCTGTCGATCATGCAGTTCTTCAATAGATGAGATGACAACCTGTGTGCGACAGTTTGGAAGAATATATTGCTCTCCACAAGCCCTGCTGGTGTAAATAGTGTGTGGGGGAATGTAAGGTTGGCAGCGATGGGTTTAACTCTGTACCTGCCAGCAATCACAGGTGTTGCCATTCCCCAAATAGGTAATTGAGTGCTTATTAGGGAGTGGCCACATGTATAAAAAGGAAGCAAAATCCTTTGTTTGCTGAAGGAGTTTAACAGGGAGTGCTTGTACTACTTTGTAGTGAAGGCAAATGCCCAGATTGTATTGTATTGTATTGTTTGAACATTTTGTTTTGGCCCTCGTGCCCTGTTTGTGCCAGTGTTTTTGTTTCTTTACATAAACGTGCGCACCAGCACTTAAATGCAGCTTTCTGTCTCTGGGTCTCTTCCCTGCCGGTAGCCAGCCTGGGCTGTGATGCTATCCTATCACACAGGTAAATAAGATGGAATTGGACGATGTTGGTAGATTCTTGTTCTTTGGGGATAAAGACCCCTTGGGACTACCTGTTTTACCCATGCTACCTTCATCAATCTCCAGGTGCACTCTTGGTCAGTGTTTGTTAGTCTGTTTGTTTTGGCCATCGTGTTCAGTGTTTTGTGTTTAAATCTTTTTTTATTTATAATAACCGGCGCAACAGCGCACTTCACTCACCAAAACTGTTGTCTGTCTATTTCCTGGCCTGACGTCACCACACAAGCCATCCTGTCACAGGGTATTTTATCATCTTACCTTTTACTAATTCTCAGAATTGTCTTACTACATTTTTTGTTGTTTTTATCTGTAAACGGCTTGGAGGTGATTCATCGTAAAAAGGTGCTATATAAGAAATAAAGATTGATTGATGTATTACAGTATGGCCCATAAAAGGCATATGGCAGTGTATAAGGTGTGTGTGTGGGTGTGGAGAAAACACGTGAGAATGTGGCTGGGCCATAATTGAATGATTAATGGGTAATGAGGCTCCAACCACAGGTGTATAAGAAGGAGAATCACAGGTGTTAGAGAGGTTGGTGTTGGTGTTGGTGTTGGTGCTGGTGCTGGTGCTGGTGCGTGTTGCTGTGTGCTGTCCTGTTTATGTCTGTGAGTTTTTTGTGTAGGCCTTTTGTTTTGGCCCCTGTGCCTGTTTATTTTGTTTATGTGTTTTGTTTAGCGTTTACTGTATTAGTGAATAAACATGTGCAATAGCACTTAAACTGCAGCTATCTTGCCTTGGAGTCTTTCTCCCTGCCGGTAACATTGTGGGCCGTGACGCTACCCTGTCACAGGGTATAACACACACTAACCCTAACCCTAAAGCCATGGTAACCTTTTACCTTGCAGCAAAACCTTATTTCTTTTGTAACACTCTAGACACTGAAAGGAGTAACGCTAATAGGTATTGATTTAACTTGGCAACTATTGTAGGAGTTGTAATACAAGTGTGTCTTAATTAGCAGCATCGGCTTTTAATTAATTACTTAATTAACTAAATATACATTTAACAGGATATCCCTCATGATATGAAACATCAGATTTTCAGGGAGGCCTGGCATGTTTAGATACAGTAGAGAACAGCATCAGTGATTAAACATTAATTACATTTCTTTAATAACTAAAATCATGGTAATGACTAACTAAAATGGCTGAACCAGAAAAACAGACAATGGGTGAAAATGCTACATAATTATATATGTTAAACCAGTATAAAGAGTCTGATTTCTATCTTTTTTTTATTGTTATTTATTTATTTGAATATTTACAAGAAAAGAAAAACACCACTGTCGATCCTGTGGTTTAGGGAGGCAAAACCATCAGGGACTGTTTCTCTTCATCATGCTGCAGAAACTTGGTATTCCTCTATGTTGCCTCTTCTGTATTTCTTTTCTCTGACTCATTCTATTTACTGAAAGTCCATTCACTGCTGCACTCTTCTTTTTTTCTGCTCCACTGTAAATACAGCAGTACAGGGACGATGACGTATGTAGGCTAGGCTGCATAGTTGTACTTTTTTGTATTGCTGTTAAAAGATAAACATGTGTGTTTTTTTTTTACATATTTAAACAATATTATTTTTGTATTTGCTATCATACTTTTGTTAAACACATTAAAAGAATACACAGTTTTTTTTAACTGACTGTATTAGAATAGTATTTTTGTTTTGAAATCTGGACTTGAAAATTAGATGGCCATCTAGGATACAAACTTAAACATGTAGTTTAAAAGAAAAACTTAATGTAGATCCAGGGCCAGCGTCAGCACCTGGGCTACCCTGGCAAGCCAGGTGCCACACACATACAGAAATTAAATAGAAAATATGAGTAAATTTACTATTTCTGTGCCAGCTATTCTACTCAAGTAGCCTTTAGGGGTAGAAACGTTTAGTTTCCACTAAACTGAACTGTATACGTGCAGTGCAGTTTTCAGATTTCCCCTTTTATCTTTTCTCTTTTCCTGCTTGCATCCTGTTCCCTTAGCCCCGCCTCTTCTCACTCCCTATTGGCTTCCGTTCTCCCCAGTTCTTCGTAAAGCCGTAAGCTATTGGCTGATCTCGACATACAATTATACAAATGTGCCAATTAATTCTACAATTGGCACATTTCTGTCATACTTTCCAGCAATCAAGACTTTCATTTACCAAGCATTTTGTCACGCCTCATTATCATAACGTCTAAACGCCTATTATAATTATACAATTTTAAACCATCAAAAATGAAACCTGCCGAATCTCTGGACCCTCCAGATAAAACTAAACAAAACTCTGGATGTCAAAAACGTAAGGAAAAAATTACAAAAAAAGAAAATCTAATAACACTGCAATCAAGCTTATCAAGGGTTCCGATCACAGATGTCACAAGAACAATTGAATGCCTTAGCCTTCCTCTCAATCGATTGAAAGAAGAAGAATCAGTTAACTTTGATTCCATACTTCACATATTTGCCTTAATTTGACTGATAACTGTCAATTCAGCCCGGCCGAATTCAGTACTGTAAATACACGATAAAAAGAAAGTGTTCTACAGGTATTCATTTGATTTATACTGCTGTGTTTTTTTTATTTTGTTTTTTCAAATCAGACAACTCATGTCTCCAGACATGTCTGGTTTAGCGAGGGTCTGCTGATTAAATATAAAATATGAAAACCTTTTTGATATAATTTTTTTTTGATTTGGGGTTGAAGGTGGGGCCCACTGGAGGTCCATTGCCCAACAAAAATCTGGCACCGGCGCTGTGTAGATCTGTGTGTATACATGAAGATTATAATTGTTTGTTAACGAGTGGTAATGCATGGAAATGTTTATGCTTGTGACAGATCATAGTGACAGATCATTCATATCTATCTATGAATGATCTGTTCTACCCCTCTTACCCCTTTGTTAGATACATGACAACCTCTAAAGTTCTTTCTTCTCAGAAACTGTATCTCTATTATCTTGGGTACTGCTTCTGCAATTCTAATAGGACTGTGGCAGGGTACACCCTGCCCCTCTGCTTATTTTGTGTTTTTCTGTTGTTTTATTATTTAAATGTATGTATGAATTGGTGCACAGGGTGTGGTTTTATTAGTGTTGAAAATGAATGTTTGGTGTGCACAGGTGTTTTAGCTCGGCAGGGAAGGAGTAATTGCCTTCCCTGCAAAATCACTTTACGTCCAGACTGTGCCTGAACCTGATTGAATGATTTAACAAGCAATCGAGCCCAGGCACAGCTGCATAAGAGGCATGGATCACTCACTCAGGGTTTGGGTGTTCAGAGGTGGAATGTAAGCACAAGAGATCTATAAATTAAAGCTGCTACCAAGCTGATCGCTGTACTGCACGGTATTTGTTTTGATTGAGTGTTTGTAGTATTTTGTATGGTCATTTTATATTGGCCTGTTATTTTGTTAATGTGTTTTGTTCATTTTGTTTTGGTGATTTAATTAATAAAGAAACATGTGCATTAGCATCTTGCCCTGCAGTACTTGCCTGTGTGGCCATTCTCTTTCTCATATGACGTCACCACCAAGCCATCCGTGTGACAAGGACATTAACTCTTTGATTCCAGATTCCAATGTCTCACTGACAGAAAGGCAAATATTGAAATATGAGCTCACATATACAGTAACAATCTTTATTTTCTACCTTTACTTAGCTTTCTGCAATAGTGGAATATTATCTTACCTCCATGGTCTGACACTACAGACCTTTATTGTTAAGTGCTATAAGTGTTTCAATAATTGAAGAGTTGACAAATATCTAATCAGGGAAACTGAGTTATTATTATTTATTTCTTAGCAGACGACCTTATCCAGGGCGACTTACAATTGTTATAAGATATCACATTATTTTTATATACAATTACATTATTTTTTTACACATTATTTTTACATACAATTACCCATTTATACAGTTGGGTTTTTACTGGAGCAATCTAGGTAAAGTACCTTGCTCAAGGGTACAGCAGCAGTGTCCCCCACTGGGAATTGAACCCACAACCCTCTGGTCAAGAGTCCAGAGCCCTAACCACTACTCCACACTGCTGTCCGGTGTGGTTCTATTGGTTGTATGTTCCATTGGCTCCCACATTTTACTAAAAATCATATGATATTGCAGGAGCAGTGAGGAAACAATACGTTCTCCAATATGACTGGATATGACATAATGTCAATAAACTGATATCTGGTCATTTGAACACAATCCCTGCCAGGCAGTGCCGTGCATGAGGGCCAGCAGACACTGAAAAAAAATAAAAAAATAAAAAAATAAAAAACCATTATGAGTGCGAACGTGAACGCCGTAGAGCTGTGAAACATTTCCAAGGATAAATATCGGTATTTTCTTCCCTTCTTTTGCGACATGGGACATTTGCTAGAAAATCTAGACTGTCCCAACCATATAGGGACTGTTGGCATGTATGATAATGTTACGTTAACATATTGAATTACATACCACTTTATAGTTTTCTGTAAACTGATAAAAAAAATTTAAATGTGACATTTTGAACTCTAACATGAAATACTATTATGGCTTCCGGTAGATTTTTGCAATATAATTTTGTAGTTTCTTTGATTACATGATGTTAAATAAAAGATCTAACTCATGTTCATATATTTATTTTTTTAATTATGTCTCAATCCTAAAATTCTTGGCGATGTAAAACGATGTATGTTGAAAACAGTAGAGATGCACCGAATCCAGGATTCGGATTCGGCCCAAATACCGGTATTTGGTTTGGTATTCGGCTGAATCTTTTGCAATGGATTCGGTATTTGGCTGAATCCCAAAAACTTGAACTTGGTGCATCCCTAGTAAACAGACAACAAATAGTGTAATGTAAAACTGAGCATGATCGCAGCTTTAAAATGCAACAATAAGTTTGAAAAACAAACAAATAAAAATAAAGATTTCACCAGAGCAGTCAATTACCCTTCTTATTCTGTGCACCCTTCACTTCACCAAACAAACAAAATGCTTCAGAGCATAATTAATTTACTGAAACAATTCTGAATTATGAGATAACTTGCATGAGTTAGTAGATTGTCACATTTATTCCCAAGTAGGAGTAGAGTACAGCTATAATTCTACACATGAGCTGCAATCTAAAGGGATGTGAATGAAAAACAGAACTGCAAATTGTATGCTCCAGCTCCAGCTTGTTCTTGTATTACTGCCATAAATGATTGAACACAGAGGACTGGAGGCTGCTTGAGTATAGAAATAAACAGGCTGAAACCATCAGTGTCAAAATATCAAATTTATATTATTTGCTATCATCCAGTTCAATTAATGTTGGATCATTGGGGACAAGCTTATTTTTGCTTCAATACCGTGATCTCAGTTCTGACAACCATTGTACATATTTTAAATTAAACATGTCCTAATGATAAAAAAGATCAAAAATAAAATATGTAAATAAAAGAAAAGAAAGGTGACCCCCCAGAAAAAAAAAAAAACTAGCATGACGAACACTTGAAAGCTTATACTTTGTCACGCTGATTAGAAGCCCTGGTACAGCCTCAAGTGATATATGGTTTTCAGATGTTGATTAAATTTGCATCTCTTCATTTAGAGAATGAACAGTTATGTGAATCAGACTCCAATCAGAATCAAGAATATTTTTTTAACTTCTGTGCTGAATATTTTATACACCTATCTAGTGATTAAAACCTGTATCTTACTTTGTACCTTTCTGTGTTCATAAAAAAAAAATGTCATGACGTTGCAAATTAGTGGCGCTAGCGCAAAGGTTGTTTGGGCTTGATTTTTGGGGCTCAGACAGCACAAAAAAGCCAATGCTGGGTGCTGCGTTTGCATTTTGAAAGAGACATCCCAGGCAGGCTTATTCGGAGTGCAATCATCGACGCAGGGGGTAAAAGAAAGTGAAACGTGGAGAAACAAGAGAAGAGGAACGTAAAGACAAAATGTAAGTGTGTAATATATATATATATATATATATATATATATATATATATATATATATATATATATATATACTATATACAGTGCCGTGAAAAGTATTTGCCCCCTGTCTGATTTTCTGCATTTTTGCATATTTTTGACACTGGAAGTTATCAGATCTTCAACCAAAACCTAATATTAGATAAAAGAGACCCTGAGTGAACAAATAACACAAAAAATTGATACATTTTTCATTTATTAAAGAAAGTTATGCAACATCCAATGCCCCGTGTGAAAAAGTAATCGCCCCCTTAGACTCAATAACTGGTTACGCCACCTTTAGCAGCAATAACTGCAACCAAACGCTTCCTGTAGTTACTGATTAGTCTCTCACAGCGCCGTGGAGGAATTTTGTCCCACTCCTCCATGCAGAACTGCTTCAACTCAGTGACATTTGTGGGTTTTCGAGCATGAACTGCTTGTTTCAGGTCCTGCCACAACATCTCAATGGGGTTTAGGTCTGGACTTTGACTAGGCTATTCCAAAACTTTACATTTCTTGTTCTTCAACCATTCTGATGTAGACTTGCTTGTGTGTTTCGGATCATTGTCTTGCTGCATGACCCAGCTGCGCTTCAGCTTCAGCTCACAGACGGATGGCCTGACTTTTTCCTGTAGAATTCTCTGATACAGAGCAGAATTCATGGTTCCTTCAATGATGGCAAGGCGTCCAGGTCCTGATGCAGCAAAGCATCCCCAGACCATGACACTACCACCACCATGCTTGACCGTTGGTATGAGGTTCTTACTGTGGAATGCAGTGTTTGGTTTTCGCCAGACATAACAGGGCCCATGTCGGCCAAAAAGTTCAACTTTTGACTCATCTGTCCATAGAACATTGTTCCAGAACTCTTGAGGATCATCCGTGTGCTTTTTGGCAAACTTGAGACGAGCATTCATGTTCTTCTTAGTGGGCAATGGTTTCCGCCTTGCTACTCTGCCATGAATCCCATTTTTGCCCAGTGCTTTTCTGATGGTGGAGTCATGAACACTGACCTTTTATTACACAGTGGTTTTTATTGTTATAATAAGTACACTTTCTTGTAACAGTTGTTCATTGTTTTACTATATTTTATGACACTATATATTGTTTATATTTTTACACATGTGGTTTTTAACTGTTATATTATTTACCCAAAGGGAGACCCAGATAGCTGGGCTGAATATGTGCGCTGTTAATTTGTGTTAATTATTTTATCATGAACACAGTTGCAAGGCTTCCAACCTGAAACAATGGCCAGGTGCTTGTCATCAGACACCATTGACTGTTTCCACCATAAAAGAGGAAATGAAAGTGCAGGAAGAGAGAGGAATCGAGGGAAGCACCGGAAGACACCAGGGTGGCCATGTTACTGTGGAGAAGCAAGTACAGGATCCTGGACTAAGGAAAAAGATGGGACCACTTATTCAAAAAGAGAACTGGAAATACAGCTGGGAAGAAGAAAAGACTGCTACGCAGTACTAATCAAAGCTAAGTATTCACTACAACAAGGAAATGTCTCCAAGGTATCCCACCCTCTCCCTTTGGTTTGAACATCAGCCCGGGTCATAGGAGCACCAGGAGGAAGGGCAGACCGCTGCGTCACCTGAGACACTCCTATAAGAGAGGTCCTACTTTGCAGGAGTTAAGTATCAGTGGCCGGGTCAGAAGACCAAGAACCGATTGCAGGGGGGGCTGAGATCGGGGTGTGTGGGTGAACCCTGCTTGGAGAGCGAGCTGGGGGAGCACAGTAATAAGGGTGGACCTCCCTGCTTGTCCATTCCAGGGGTCGACATCATTGGAGTCGACATCCCATCGAGGTGGATCGTGGACCCAGAGGTATCGAGCTGGAAACCGGGAATTAATTGCGATTAAACATCAGGATTGAGTTTTTTTATCTCATTCAAAACGAGTGAAGGAGAGTTAACTTTGACAGCAGGAATCGGGACACTCTGAGGCCGTGGAAGGCCAGGTGATTATACAGTGGTATCGTGGATACATACTTTCGCCTTAGAAGGAATTTGTTTGGAGGACTTAATAGTTTGGTTTAGTGGGAATTGTAATACTTACCTTGCTGCTGAAAATCTGTGCACTTTAGTTTAGTCGTGCCCTTGTTTTTTAGGAATTTATAATAATTTTAGGATATGTATTGATAGATGCTGTATAGTGGTGATATATGTGATGCTTTTATTATTGTGCATGGTTTTATTGTCAATTGCATTGATCATTGTAATGAGAAATGCTTTTACTTGCTGGTACACGTGGTTCCTGTGCGCTTTTTGGTCAGGCCGGTGGTCAGTAGGAGATCCAAACAACCTGTGGGGTAATAGAAGGAAAATTGTTCATTTGTCATACAATACATACCTTTGTTAAATCAAGCATACCCCGTGACATATATACAAATCTATATTTATATTATATAAGTCTAACCCTTTGTTCCTTTTGTGTTTGTTTGTTTTTAGAGAGAATGGAATATGCTTTTAGCATTTGTAGTGTGCAAGGTATATTTGTATTTGGACTAGTTTAAGTTGTAATCACATAGTACCTTATTTAAATTCAAATCATGTAGAACCCACCTCTATTGAAATAATGAGGCTGGACAATGTTTCTAGTGAAATTAACGTTAGAAATAAAACTAAATAAAAGAAAAATTAACCCTTTGCGGTCCTATGTCGGACCAGGTCCGACAATACAATTTTCCCTTTCCGGTCTGATGTCGGATCAAAAAGACGTCAAGCACAGGTCTCTAGTTGTTTTCTCTAGTCGATTCTAGCCTTAAGCATGAATGATAATTGCCACGTCAATTTGTATAAATCACATACAAACAATTACTATAGTGTTCATTAACTCAAAGCATGAATTAAAAGCAATAATACTTTTCTTACATTCTACCTAAAACAAAACGTTAATTTTACTATAAGGTCTGCTTATTCTTGAGTTCATAAGAGAATTAAAACACTACTTACAAGGACAGGTCCAGTTTCCGGGGTCTGCCTTCCTCGCATTTCGTCTCCACTTCAGGGTACGAAACAAATGTCTTTGCAAAAACAAGAGTCATTAACTATTTAGATATTCCACTGAAACAGCAAATCCTCCGGTTAAGTCTGAGATATTCCACTGCAAAACTCCGACACAGCTATAATACAAGACTGAATATATTTCAATTTCAGTCGATTTCAAATGTTCATCCAACCCTTTCTCCAGTGATCAACTGGGGCTAAGTTTGAGATTTGATTACAAGTACTTTTAGGATATTAGACAGCCTAAAGCAGACTCCCACACCAAGGCAAACACTAGAGTAGTTATCTCATATTAGAGTGTCCGAAAAATTTTATCTCTGTACAAGCCGTCGCAGGCTGGGTCTTCAGATCGTCAGAGTTCAGAGACTTGTTTGTTTGTCAAGAGCCTTGGATTTCATGTCGGGAGAATGTCGCACTTGCCCTTTTCTAACTTCCCTTTTATAACTTCTGTCTTTACCCCTGTGATTGGATAGTTTGTTTATTTTGGGCTGTGCCTAAGTCCACGTGGAGTGTTTCCCATTGGTTGTTCTCGTTCTGAGATGGCCCATTGTTCTCAATTGGTCCAATATTTCGCACCCTGTCGGCTGGATTTATGAGATGGACTGTTTTCTGTCCGAGGTGTCAAAGCACCCAAAACTGTCTGGTTTGAACTCTCTACAAGACACTGCCGGCACCAAAGGATTCATTCAGCGATCGTGACAATAAGCCATTTGTCCAGTATTTAGTTTAAGACTCTTTTTAAAAGCATTCTTTGTCAGTGGGGGAGTTTGTGACCAGAAACCAAGCAGACACAGAGAATGACTTAGGACCCCCCTCTGTATATTTCAATTATGTTAATTTCATACACAGAATGATATTATGACCCACTCTACACATTCCTGCATCGAAGGGAGAAGGAGATATCAAAATAGAGTTTTCCATACCCGTGTCTCTTTTTTATGCCTATCAGACAGAAAATGCATACATCGCCTCTAACGAACAAGCAGATTATAGCTGATATCTTCCAGCTCCTGCAGGGAGATCTGGAAAGAGAAATGGGAAGATATAACGCTTTGCCTGTAGCATTAAAGGTCACGGCTGCACTAACTGTTTTACCACTGGTTCCTTTGATAGGACTGGCGGTGCAGTACAGGAAGTTACTGCATCTTTAGTGAAGCTTGCAGTGAAATGTATTCCTGGCTTATGACACCGTTTTGCACCCCAAGTACTCCTGCTGAACATAGGTATAATCGAGCCATCATTGAGCTTACATTTGAAATGTTAAAAATGCGTTTCAGATATTTGGATCGGTCAAGTGCACTACAATCCTCAGGTCAGCGATTTATTGTGGCATGTTGTGTTTTTCACAATATTGCCATGCAAAATGGATGTCGTAGTGACCTTCCAGAGGCCACAAGCTTTTGAGAAACATGAGGCTTTTAGGGAACACTGGGAGACGCTCCAGGGAGTGCTTTTTTATATGCATTGATTTAAATTGTGTACTATAATAGACATTGCATTACGTATACACATTTTGTTTTTGTAGGCTATCCAAGTATTTTTGTTTTCTAATTTTAAAACAATTTGCTTTTGCGGAAAGAGGACACATCTTTGTAAATGGCTAAGTTCACTCTAAAACCATCCATTGATGGGAATGGCATATAAGCTATGTATTATTGATGACAATGTAGTTTAGGGGTCCCTACTATTAGCAAAATGGCTTTATACTGAATCAATAACAGACAGCTTTCAACATTAAACAGAAGTTCATGTTTTATTTTACAATTAGGATGATTATCTAATTATTTTTTAATTGCTTTTTGTCCAGTTTTATTTAATAACATTTATTGAGTCAATTATATGAGATAATAGCTAATAGTGCGGACCCCTACAGTAAACTGGATGTTAGTTGAAATGTTTTTTTTTTTTTTTATTAAACTGAAATGTAGTCTTTACATAACAAGAAAAAGAAAACACACACACACACACACACACACACACACACACATATACATATATGAATATAACATAATTGTTCTGTTGCATACCTGTCACCTCATTCTCCCTTTGTTCTTCTCTTCTAGGACTGTCAGTGTGATAGAGGTGCTGGTCTTCCTCCTCCCCCTCTTTTGAATGGGATCTACAGATGAAATGACAATTTCTTAGGTTTTGTTTGTTTACTATATAACTTAATTGCAGCATCAATAACACATGTACAATGGCCTCTATTCATTATTAATTGTCATTGTTTTTGTGGTTTTGCGTCAGCCGCATCGCTAAGGCTACGGATTTTTAATACATGTCACAAAAAATCACCATATAATTTAGTTATAGCTACATCAAAATACACAAGAGCTTTTAAATAATATACCAAAACCAATAATATAAAGACCATTGCTTTAGACTACTGACAAGTTTAAAAGTTACTTTCCTTGAGGGGAAACTAATTACCTGCAGATAGGAGACCCACTTCTTGTCCTCCACAACCCATTTTACTCCCATCGAAGGGTGGATGAGGCGATCTCCTCCATGGATGTCAGTGGCTGGCTTGTGGAGGGACCCCCATTTATAGATACTGCAGTCCAGCAAGCAGATGATCATTTGTGTTTGCTTCTTCACCGGACATCGTTGAATCACTCTTGTACAGTTCTTCGGATGCCGGACAAAAAAACATTTGTATATGCCGTTATCTGTTCCTATATCTCTTCACATTATTTGCCCTGGGTGCTCAATGTTTTGTGCCATATAATATTGCTCTCCTATCCTATCCTATCATAAAGGAATTGGTGTTCCACTGGCTACAGTTGCAGGGCTTGGCATCGAGGAACTTCGTGAGGATAAGGAGGTGCTTCGCAACCAAAGTTGTAGAAGATGACTCCGCACAATGATCCCAAAGTATTTTTGGTCACTTTCGAGAGGGTGGCAGAAGCAGTGCAGTGGCCCAGAGAATATTAGGCCACTAAGTTGGCACCATGCTTGACGGGAAGCCCGTCACCTATTGGGCTGTGCCTGCAGACAACACACTGGATTACACTTGTGTCAATTAAGTCACAGGTAGGACAAACGGGGAATGTTGGGAGGGCCCCTATCAACTAAGAGTACAGGTTGGGAAAGTTGGTACCCACACATTTGTGGACTCAAGGTGTGCGCAAACTTTAATTTGATGAGCTCTTTTGGAAGGGGTCTCCTGGGAACCACAAGGCAAAGTGGCTGTCTCTTGTATCCACGAAGAAACCCGGGTCTATCCTATTATGAAAATGAGTCTCACAGCTGGTGAATATACAGCATACGTTGAAGTAGCTGTAGCTGAAAGTTTGCCAGTTTGCTGAGAGATTGGGCAATTCTGTTACATATAACTGATTACTTTCTTATAGAAATAGTATTTTACTTCTTACTTTTGTATTACTTTTGTCAATGATAATTACAATAAAACACACATAACAGATAATATGAAACACATGCAACTTTTTGCATTTGAGTTTTACTGGACAGTTTTACTTTTAATTCTAGAAAATTTGAAAAAATAATCAGATAGGTATGGAAAAGGTGCTTGCCAGCTGCAGAAGTAATACAAAGTAATCTCTGTTACGGGTGGTCCTGAAAAGTAATTTGATTTCAATATTTCATTTTTAAAAGTAAGACCTTACTGAAATTCAAAAAAGTAATATGACAAATATATTTTAGCCTTTCTTGCTAAATTGGGAAATAGTTTTCTGCCATTTTCTTTTGCATATAGTTGATTTCCCTCCATTTCTGATTTACAGTAAACATCAAACCCTGGAATACAATCTAACGAGAGGGGTTCTTTATCCAAACTACAAACATGTTGTGGGTCTAATATCCTGATCAGTATTGTAGTAACTTGTCAATTTTTCAAAATGTTTTTTTTAAAACGTTTTAACAACACACTGTTTGTTTATTCTGCCATCTGTGCTGCGAAACTCTTATGCCAGTGCTCGGTATATATTTATTAATTCTGCGGGTTTATTTAAACACAGAAAGGTACAAAGTAAGATACGGCTTTCAAAATAAGTTCTACCCATCAGTGTGCAGCACACCAGGTGGATATTGCTGCGTGCGATCTCTCCAAGAAATGCTTTTTGAGTTTGTTGGTGCATCTATTTGTTCTAAAACAGCAAGTCTCGCAGGTAGGCTTTTTCCAATTTCTAGAATGGCAATAATTGTCCCTCGTAATTAGGGGGAGTTTTCTAATTAGACATTAGACTACTTAATTATTATTTTCATCAGTTTAGCTGGAGTGGCTACACGGACATCTGGAGGTTTAGGATTTAATTGCAGGTTAAAAAAAACAAGTGAAAAACTCAGGGCCCTAGTTATAGAATATGTTTAGAGCTGGCTTAAAAAGGTAATAGATTTTCACATAATTGTTTTGTGAATTCCAAAGGGCATTCACATACAGTATATGTTACATATTGAATGCACATGCACATGTACAAACATACAGTACATACACAGTGTAGTGATCCTGGGGGATGTTGCCCCCATAGAAAACGTATGTTAATTCGTCTGACTCCAGTGAACTTTGTGGACTAGTTTCTGTCTAAATGTAATCCCTGTGGTTTGCTTACTTTTATAGCTTTGAATTGGTTTTCACTTCCATGCACAGGTGGGTTGGCCAGGGGTCAGCAATGCTGAGTGCACGCAAGCTGGATGTCATTCATATGTTATGACCCCTTCTCAATTACCACATGATGTGCCCATAGATCATGAATGGACATAATCTAATTCAGAAACTGTCATAGTTTCTTTTAAAGTAGAGATCTTATGCCCCCTACATTGTGTTGATAATATGGGTAGCAATATATGATTGCCATAAAACTTCAGTATTGTTTATCTCTGCCAATTAGTCAGGCACAGTTTATTGGTTTAAAAGTGACATTAATAATAATAATAATAATAATAATAATAATAATAATAATAATAATAATAATAATAATAATAATAATTGTTGTTAGAGATGACAGAAAGCTCTTCTTTCATAATTAAAATGTGGTCCTAAGAGGGAGTTTGTGACTGCATTATCTCAGAACTATAAAAAAAAAATTCTTCCATTTTATCTAGAGAAGTGAATATTTTGTGTCTGCATTTTTTTAATATATTCCCATGCTACTTATTCCTTGCTTAACAGTATGTTTTAATGGCTGTTGGCTGCCACCCTTAAGTTCACTTAACAAATCCCCCCACTACATTTCTGAAAGCCATCTGCTTCTTTTTCCTTTTATCCTGTCTTTGGTTTGGAAGTACATGAAAGAGCAGTAACACACTTAGGATGAATAACAAATTCACCAGATACATTTAGATACATAATAAAAACATAATGTTGTAGACATTAACTTACTTTCTTGTGAAATACAAATAAAAATAAAACTCCAAGAACACTGTACCGAAATAGAGTTAGGTTTTTTTTTTTCTACAGGAACATACCACCTGACTGCTCTATGATATTATTTCACTGGCATTTAAGGTAGTTTGCTGCATCACAGATTCAATGGGACAGTGTGACAGGGACAGCTCTTTTGCTAGTTCCTGCGCAATATATACAGCTGGGATGCGGAACAGGAGACTCGTTGCTGGGCAACCAATTGAGCAGTTAGGCTCGCCCTGCGCTGAGCTGACTGGGAGGTCCGGATTGGCTAGGGGCCGTGCCCGGGGAGGCTGTGCGCAGCTCAAAAAGTGTCTGCACCACAGCTCGAGACGACTGCATGGCCATTGCAATACAGACAGGCGTTGAACAAAAGATTAAGTACCAAGGAACCCTTCAACTGCAATACGGTGAAGGCATTGCCCAGCTGAGGCCGTTAGAACATACAGGAGTTGTTGTGAGGATGCCGGAACTCTGGGAGCCCAGAAGTAGGTTAGCGTAGGGGAGGTTAATACCAAACAGTGTATAGAGAGGGTTTTCATAGTGTAGTAGGTTCCTGGAGCGGGACATCTCTTTTAGTGAGGCTAGTGCTCACCTTATGTGGCAAACCTGTATTTTTAGCTTTGTTTTGGGTTGTTTTCTTTTTTTTTATTATTAAATCCGGTGCTAGGATTACTATTGTTGGTACCCGAGCATCAGGGCCTGTGTTGTTAATAAATCTGCGTGCCTGTGTGGCGTGTCAACACCCGTTTACATGCACAGGTCGTGTCAGTTTTCCTCATGACCTGTTTGCCGTACTTTTCAGGAAATGCGTTGCTATGCAGTTCTGATTTAGGGAAAAAAAAAAAATCAGCCATACCAATGCAGAGTACTCAATTCAAGTCATTTAGAGGAGGGGATATTTAAATGTCAGTGTCTGCCTACTAAGTAGGAAAGAACGACTCTGAATATCGTGAGGAGAGCTTCATGCGTTGCCATGAAGATAAGAACATAAGAAAGTTTACAAACGAGGGGAGGCCATTCAGCCCATCTAGCTTATTTGGTTGTTAGTAGCTTATTGAGCCCAGAATCTCATCAAGAAGCTTCTTGAAGGATCCCAGTGTCTCAGTTTCAACAACATTACCGGGGAGTTGGTTCCAGACCCTCACAATTCTGTGTAAAAAAGTGCCTCCTATTTTCTGTTCTGAATGCCCCTTTATCTAATCTCCATTTGTGACCCCTGGTCCTTGTTTCTTTTTTCAGGTCAAAAAAGTCCCTGTGTCGACATTGTCTATACCTTTTAGGATTTTGAATGTTTGAATCAGATGTAGCGTAGTCTTCTTTGTTCAAGACTGAATAGATTCAATTCTTTTAGCCTGTCTGCATACGACATACCTTTTAAACCCGGGATAATTCTGGTTGCTCTTCTTTGCACTCTTTCTAGAGCAGCAATATACTTTTTGTAACGAGGTGACCAGAACTGAACACAATATTCTAGGTGAGGTCTTACTAATGCATTGTAAAGTTTTAACATTACTTCCCTTGATTTAAATTCAACACTTCTCACAATATATCTGAGCATTTTGTTGGCCTTTTTATAGCTTCCCCACATGAGATGAAGACATTTCTGAGTCAACATAAACTCCTAGGTTTTTTTCATAGTTCCCTTCTTCAATTTCAGTATCTCCCATATGATATTTATAATGCACATTTTTATTGCCTGCATGTAATACTTTACACTTTTCTCTATTAAATTTCATTTGCCATGTGTCTGCCCAGTTCTGAATGCTGTCTAGATCATTTTGAATGACCTTTGCTGCTGCAACAGTGTTTGCCACTCCTCCTATTTTTGTGTCGTCTGCAAATTTAACAAGTTTGCTTACTATACCAGAATCTAAAAATTAATGTAGATTAGGAATAGCAGAGGACCTAATACTGATACCTGTGGTACAATACTGGTTACCTCGCTCCATTTTGAGGTTTCTCCTCTAATCAGTACTTTCTGTTTTCTACATGTTAACCACTCCCTGATCCATGTGCATGCATTTCCTTGAATCCCTATTGCGTTCAGTTTGAGAATTTATCTTTTATGCAAGACTTTGTCAAAAGCTTTCTGGAAATCTAAATAAACCATGTCGTATGCTTTGCAATTATGAATTGCAATTATGTCTGTTTACCCTCCAACACACACACACACACCAAATTATATTAAATATAATTCCTACAAGTTTTACTACTTAGAATTTATGTGTGTGTGTGTGTTTGTGTTTGTGTGTGTGTGTGTGTTTGTGGAACATCTAAAAGTTCAATTTCATTAACACTAGAACCGCCTTTTACAACACATGTTTTTATTACAACCTGGATTCTGTGCGGCGAGTGACACACACACACACACACACACACACACACACACACACAAGATAAATCATATGCTTCTTTTGTTTTAGATTAAAAACTACTTTTGTTTTTACAGTTTTGTATGTACAGTACATAAACCTGTTTACACACTAGTGTCTTTTGAAATGTTTATTTTATTATAGTTTTTCATTTTTTTGAAGTAGTGCTTTATATGTGGTAAGTTAGAAAATAAACCCTTTTATGTTTAATGGTTCATTTAAATACAGCGTTTTGGCTGTGCAGATGTTTGATATGATGTGCTTGAATAAAACTTTTGAGTTGTATCCAATAGTTTGTCGTTCATTTTAATATTGATGATGTTTAAAATGTACCGCGGCGGTCCTAGTGTTGAAGTAGTCCATAAATGTACAGTGTGTGTTGGGGGGGTGTCTATGTTTTGTATGGCCTTTCTGCTGGAGATTATGTGATATTAAGTCAGAAGAACGGGATCTTGACTGCTAAAACCTTGTGAGCCACAAGCACGATTCCTGCTCTGGTTTACATGGGTTTTTGCAGCTATTTTTATCATGAGAAAGCGATTGACCCTGCCCTTAAAGTCGCACTGCCAAAAGGATGTCCTTTTGCTGTTTCACAATGTATTCGCGTGACAACGTCACACAGTCATAACTGGAGTCGATTTTCAAGTGCATGTAAACCAAGCCGATGTTGTCTCTTCTCCAGACCTATTTATATCAACAGCAGTCAAATTAGGCTGTTGGCTGCTTGTGATAATGATCCACTATTTCCCCTTGTTGCTTTTTCATACTGTTTTGATCTGGAAGTTTTAGAAGGTATTCCCAGTAAACTGATTAATTATTGGCAACCTGACTAATTAAGTAAAAAATAAGTATGGCTCTACAATGAAAATATTGTGCAATTGATTACACCATTCAGAAGTTGCAAAAGTACAAGATCCCACAAGGAAGACAGCAACGGTCAGGAAACTTCTCGAAAGAAGTTGCTAACCACAAAGATTACGATGAAACTTCTTCATTCTGAAAATCAGTGAAGGACTTCAACATATAAACACAGAAGTTTGTGTGAGAATGTTCGTAGAGCCACACACACACTCTGGGCCAATGCGTACAATCGTCTCCTTGTGTTAGAATGATTGCACTGCAAGATAAGATCAAATCCCTATTAAAATTGGCTAAAGATACATAGCCAGTGCAATATATAAAATAATAACATTCTCATTAGGTTTTTGTCATTGATGTCACATATAATTCTTTCATAAATGATTGCAGTTATATACCAAATATGCTATAATTAATATTGTTATAGTAGTATGATATACATGTTGGTTACCACCACCATGATTACTACTTGCAGAAGGTAATGTTTTTGTGAATCCCTTGATTGACACACAGCCCAAAATAAGATTCATATAAATAGCCACACAAATAGAATAAAACAAAAGCAGTTATAACAATGTATCATAAGACAGCTGAATGGTAATACCGAGGAAATTGTTGAAGGCAGCTAGTCGTCAACAGCCGGAAGAATACCAGAAATCTCCAAAATAAACCAAACAATCTACAATTAATATGCAAAGTGACCAAAATCAATCAATCAAATAAGTGAACAAAATAACACACAGTGTGCAAATCAATATACATAAAAGAAAACACCCTGTTACTTCCTCACTGTTTCAGCAGTTGAGACAGACTGCCACAGGAATTACCACAAGACAAAAAAATATATTGCTGTTTATAAATGTAATGTATTACTTTAGTAAAAGGTTAAAATACTCTAAATATTCATTTCCTAAAATATGAATCACAATACCTTGGGTGAGTCACACTATATTAATTAACACAAGCAGACTCCAGACACACCCGGGAGCAATCAAATCAATACAGCTGTTCCAGGGGAAAGAGAACTGCACTGCTTTTACGGTGTGATACATGATCAAGGTGATTTAACATGTAGCACCTCCTACAAGTGTTTCAATTGTGCACTGGTAATGCTAGAAGACATTAATGTGATAAGTTGTAGCCGGTGTGTACCCTACTAAGACATAAATTCACATATGGTAATATGCCAAAACATTATTTGAAAATGGCTGATCTCACACTTCTGGAAGGCCTTGCTAATGCTGCTTTTCACCGAGAGAGAGTGTTTCAGGATCGATATGACTTATTCTCAGCAAGTACACCGCTTTCCAAAGGCAGTCCTAATGGAATTGTGCGAGATGTTGGGTCCTAGGTTGCACAGACCAACCGAGCACACACATCCTATTCCTGCACATATTCAAGTTCTAAGGCAGATAAGATACATAACTGGCATTTCTTGAGCCTCAGCTTTAGCGCATTGATACCTGGGGTTTTGGACTCGATCATTTCACTCTGTCCTCGGTACATAAAATTTCCCTCCAGCGAAAAAAAGCAGATTGGAGTAAAAAGGGATTGTCTTTCAATTGCAGGGTTCCCCAATACAATCTGTGCTATAGACTGTATTCATGCAGCAATTAAAGCACCAAGAGTTAATTAATTACATTTTGTGAACAGAAAAACAGGACCATTCAATTAATGTGCAGGTTATATCTGAGGCACATCTTCGTCTGCTAAATGTTGTGGCTAAATGGCCAGGCTGACCCCACGATTCATTTATTCCTCAACACAGCAGTGTGGGCAATTGCCTAGAAAATGGAGCAGTGGCAGATGGCTACATTTACCGTATATGGCTATATAGTGGCGTTTTTAAAATGCAAATTCCCATGTGCGAAGAACTTTAGTGGCATTGAGATTTATTAACACCTACAGTATTACTTAGAAACGTACATGAGTGCCTTTCGCAGGATTGACAAATTAGGATTTAATTATGTGTGCAACAATTCTAAACTTTGTGAGTACGAACAAATCAAGCCATTTATTCACACACAAATGATAAATATAGGCCAGGACCGTGGTGAAAGGAGTAGAGAAACTGTGCCAGGGTGAGACATATCCCTTCGTGTATCAAAAAGTACTCTTCGGATGAACACATCTAAGTCTAGGAGGCTGTGTGGTCCAGTGGTTAAAGAAAGGGGCTTGTAACCAGAAGGTCCCCGGTTCAAATCCCACCTCAGCCACTGACTCATTGTGTGACCCTGAGCAAGTCACTTAACCTCCTTGTGCTCCGTCTTTCGGGTGAGATGTAGTTGTAAGTGACTCTGCAGCTGATGCATAGCTCACACACCCTAGTCTCTGTAAGTCGCCTTGGATAAAGGCGTCTGCTAAATAAACAAATAATAATAATAATACTGGAGTATAAAGGATGAAAAATGAAAATTCAATAGAGCAAGTTCGACAAGCAGACGGCGAGTGTTGCCTGGGACTCTTCAGTATAACCTATGTCATATTCTCCACAGGAAACCTAATTGTTTGACATGTAGTTACATTGAAAGCTTATCAAATAATTAGATAGAGTTACATATTTTGTGATAAGTAACTTTCAATGAACCTTGATAAGTACTAATTGTAAGTTAGATTACATCATGTATTCACATGAAGAGCTTTAACTTGCTATCTGTAGACAAGTATATTTAGATAAGTTGTGTTGCGAGTTTGATGCTATTGATTCTTCAGTGCATAGTACATGCTTAAGAATTATTTATGACTTTTGAGATTTCTGAAATTAATTAGTATTTCAGATTGGAAACTGCGCAATTGTTCATACAAAGTTCAATACCTGTGTATGAGCATTTCCTCCCTATATTTTACAACACAGTGCACAGAAATGGAGCTAATACTGGTAGATCAAAATCATCCCACATACCTTTGGTGACAGAAGTAATTTGTAATCGTTGTTTTTTTTTTCTGTAATTTGACGGATACAAATTATTATTCACAGTTGAACAATTGTAACTCCACAATGGGGGTCTTGCATTAAAGTATTTCATGCACCAGAGGATCAAGCATCAGAAGAGTGAGCATTGGTGCCTTGAGACCAGCTGCCAGGGGCTGATATCCCAGCAGTCATATGCAGTGCAACACATTCCCTTGGTACGATAATTAATTTGGGTACATATTTTGAGATTAAAATGACCTAAAAGAATAGATGATTTGACATGCCATTATGACAAAGTGGCCATATATTGTGCAGGATTTTCCAAAACAACGGTACATTTTATTTACAGTGCACAGAGAAACCAAAACAAGCAAAATAAATAAACAGCAAACAAAACAAAAGCCTAACTCCGTCAAGGAGCACTAACTAAACAGTTTCCCCTAACTGAGGATGGAACGGTTAGCCCATTTCTCCAACAAAAGCACACAATAATGGTTACTCACAGTAACAATATAATGTTGTCCTGTTTGGGACACAAACAACTCCCGGCTCACCCTGCACAGGCTGTTGATGTGCTTTAAACAGGTAGATGGTACAACTCTCCAGATATAAACACTTGAAAAACTGGCTTCCACGGTTCACACAATCTTCTGCTTTCAAACCCCTGCTCTCCTTCAACTAGACCCAGACAAAAGAGCTTCCTTTGTAAGGCTCTTAATTAGATAATTAATGACCACTTATATCAAATTGTTTTCACTTGAGTTGTACATACAGACATTTAAAGATTTCCCATGACCGACAATCCTGACTAACATTTTTTTACAGAAAACCTGGACACAGCGCTCTACTCATTCTCAGGCTCACATTTTTTTATTACTTTCCTTTTTATTCTATATATATATACCAAACCCTTCTTTTAACAGACACCCGTTTTTAACAATCCCAACAGCAAGAACCGATTTTTTCAATGCAAATTAGCCCTATAGAACAATCACGTATAGGATCGACCCGGATACAACGATCTCAGTACTGACTGACACTGAACTTTCTCCAGTGTCCAGTGTGTTATTCTCTCAGTGAAAACAAAGACCATGGTTGACTAATTCAAAGAAGACCTATTGCAGTACGAATCATGCATGACAAATGCAATTGTTGCCTGTCAGTCATCTTCACACAAACTGCAACCAGGCAACGGGCATGAAGAGCAATTTACACCGGATAGTTTTTTCAACAGAAAGGACATGTCATTACTGTAGTCAGCATGTAAGTGTACATTATTTCCTTTTTCATTTATTTACTGTTTTCTCTTAAACATACCACAGGGGGAATTAGTGTTGGTGTAATTTATATGTGGAAACGGGTTTGTTTTGTGTGCTTTTTGGAGTTGTGATCAAATGATTGTTTACAGACGAGCGCTCGATTGAGACTTGCTGCCTGCCTGTCTTGTATGTGTCCTCTGTGCGTTACCATCGTTGGTAGCGTCACATGATCCGTTTGTTTACTTTCTGTTTTGTGTTTAATAAATCCTGTGCGACTGTGCCGGCATTTAAATTCCAACTCCTCTGTCTTGCAATGCGGTTACCCACACATGTGACACGAGTACCTTGTCACAATACTGTTTAAATGTTGATCAATGTGAAGGAATCTTCATAAAAGTACTATATATTGATGTTCAATTCAAATTTTCCGTTTTGTCATAATTCTGATACAGAAAAATGCAAAACCCTATTATAGTGAACACCCAGATATAACAAACATTTCTCCAGGTCCGAGGGGGGTTCGTTATAGTGAAGTTAGCCTCTCTCTCTCTCTCTCTCTCTCTCTCTCTCTCTCTCTCTCTCTCTCTCTCTCTCTCTCTGTCTCTCACTAATTGAAATAAAAACGAATGGATAATGATGTTTTGGATATATGGAGATTTGTCTTAAAACTGCATGAGCAGTACAATTTTTTTATTAAATAATAAAATAACATGGCAGTCAAGTGTGAGAAGATTGATTGGAATTTTCATCCTGACAATTGCCATTTGATGGCTTGACGTTGGCCTGTCAGAACTCTTGGCAGTGTTCTGAAAACTGCATGTCAGCAGGAAGCTGATCCTATCCTGTAGTCTATTTGAAATTGTAATGAGCCATCTAAAACTTTGTCCTGGTATCTAAAAGCCACATAAATATGGAGACTTGATAGCTGTGAATTTAGACAGTTGACCGTTACATTCAGGATTAACAGCCTGGCAAGGCTTTGGGTATAGTTATTATACACAGTCCCTGTCAACTGTAAGCAGGTAAGACAAGTCCGTTTCCACAGTATGTGAAGATGCCAAACTTCATAGCAGGTATGGACATTGGATGATGACTCTGATCACTGCTGGCATGAAACAAAACTGTTAAGGTATATCAATTATCTTCTTTTTTTAACCAAGTACCATCATTTTGCCATGGAAAGGCAAATACAACAGCATTTAAAGCTCTAAAGGTTGTAAGAAAGAAAAATTGTGAAAACTGTGAACCTGATGTTTCCTCTATTACTGGATCTAAAATGATATGCTTCTGATATACATTCTGATTCAGATTTGTATATGATTGATTTTTTAGGTGCATTTGCAGCTTATTGTATAAGGGAATGTCGTACTATTCAAAGTTTTTTCTGCTTTTTTATCTGTAATTTGTTAATGAAAAATATTTTTGGTTTAGTCTGCAGGAATAAGAATTACTAATATGATGAAGGGCTGGCCTCTTAGCCATGAATATTCTTGAGTGTCTTTTTTCAACGGAGTGCCACTTCTTACACTTTTGTATTCTCCCATTACAGTTGTGGCACCAGCTGTCTTCAATTTTAACATTCCCTCCCTCATGTTTCATTTGAAATTGGTAAGCGTCCTTTAATTTCTCCATATTTGAGTCTGGATGGGTAACTGTATCTTTAAATCCATACACAGACAGATCTGGTAAGTCCTCTGCAGATGTCTGAAACCTGAAATGGTTCATAAAAAATCCCACTTCGGATAAATCTTCTGTAAATTGGATTCTCCGTGCTTAGTCTGTAAATTCATAGGTGGATTAGTATCAGAAATCAATTCCCTATCCCTGTAGCATGATAAGCATTTCTGCTCAGGGAGTCGAGACATGCTATAGATTTTTCTGACCTGTTGGCATGGATGTGTTGATATTGGGGTTTTGTTTATGTAGTTGTGTATGCTTTTTGGGGGGGGGGTGGGTCCTTCCACATTTGTTCTTTAAACGTACTGCTGCAAAATACTTAATTCTATTGAGTTTCTGGATATGATTATCCTATTACAAAGTGGATGTAACCAGAGACATTAAAATGTCAAGTTGGAAAGCAGATTTATCCAAGACAGTATGCTACAAGAGTGACAAAGATAAACACAAGAAATCAGACACTCTCAGTAATTGACAAGACAATATATAGCAGAATTAACCCGTAACTGCTATCCACGGGCCCTGTGGATGCAGAGCACTTTTAAAATGCCCACTGCTATTCTGCTGTGCATAGCCGTTCACTGTACCCTCTAGCATTCTCGTGTCAAGTCAGCGCCAGTTTTAGGTATTTGGGTCTAGGGGACCTGTGGATAGCAGACATTTCTTGATCAGTCATGGGATTTAGAATTAACAATTGTTGCAGCTACAAGGAATTAGTTCTAGAGTCATATGAAGTTGATCTGTTGCAAAAGGAAAGAGCAAAGCTTTTCCATTTTTTTCAGATACATTTTTTATACACATTTATTTCTTACTTTTTTTTGTTTTACTTAATTTGGCCAATGGCACTATTTCATGTCATTCTAATTATTGCTGGGATAAACAGTCGCGTTCTCTACATGTCTGCAGCCCCAAATGAGAGTCTAACATGCTCCAGATTCCTCAAGACATATGGGAAAGCCCTAGCTCATCCCTTTATTGAGATCAGAATGACCAAAGCCAAAGTACTTTCCTTCTTGGAACTCAGCTGCCTGCTGGCCCAATCTCTGCAGATGATATTTCCAAATCCAAAAGGAAAAGGTTCTCCATTTGTCAATCATTGAAGCACCGAAATGTCTCCTTCGCCTTATCGTGGTTATATGATGCAAAAAAATCTGTTTGCAATGTGCCTGTCACATGTCTGAGCAATATTTTATTTTTATCTTTTGCTAAAGTGTCATTTTTGTTAAATGGATTTCATTTGTCTTTCTTAGACCAAATAGTTAGTACTGCATATTACTTCATTCACTTTTTTTGGTGGATGGTAGTTATGGGTTATTGCATTAACATCAGGGTTATTCATTTTCAGTTATTACTGATTTTTACCAGTGATGTAGTCAAGACCAAAATTTTGGGACCAAGACCAAGACCGAGACCGGATATGTTGCAACCGAGACCAATATATTTTTGTTGAGACCAACTTTATAAACGTTTACATTTATTGCAATAATAATAATAATTTATTATTTGAAAAAAGCTGTTTATTTTGATAAACAACAAACCAACAATTTCAACAATTGTAAAATGTGTTCTATTTACTTTGTTCCAGTTACACTCAGTCCTCAGTGTCATTTTTGTAAGCCATTCTTTACAGGTGTTTGTTGCATCTTAGAAACCTTAAAGATGAGAGAAGCTGCAGTGACAGTTTTGCTCGAAGTGGTGTCATGAACAGACCCCTTTGGCTGAAGTCCCTTTCAACTTCTGTTGATGTTAAAGGGACACAGAATATCTTCTCATATAATGGACAAAGTTTTGAAAAGATGACATTTTCTTTCAAACTTCTCCAAGCAGTTTGTTGTCCCAAAAGTGATGGAAGCATATTCAAAGCTGATAAAACAAGAGAATGGATTGTTGTAGGCTGAGGACTGACACATGCAGATTGTTGCCGGCGCTTTGCATATGACGCAAACAGAACTGAACGATTACAATCAGCATGTAGGCTGTTTTGTTGAGGCTGGATTACGTCCATTTCTTCATTCTGAGTTACAGAAATTGTGCTGCTTCTGTCTGCCTTTTCAATTGGTTCTGCATCAGGAAGACTATCAGCTTCTTGAAGAATAGCATCAATGATACTATTCTTTAGGGCAGAAATCACATCATCTGATCCTGGATGATCGTCTTCCAACCAAACAAAACTGTAGTTCGGATCCAGGACACTAGCCATCAGATACATCATGTTGCCAAAAGACTGTCTACTTCCACGAACAGGATCAGCGTGTTGAGTGATTTGCAAGAGATGCGACAAACCTTCAAATCTGCGGCACAAAGAATCATAAAGAGCACTGACAACTGATACATGATATTTCATATGTGCTGCAGTTGACAGAGTTCCCTTAGCTGTAAGCAATTGCTTGTGCAGTGCAACAACTGATGGCACCACAACACCAATCGTAATGTAGTTGTTTCCCTGCCATACTTCTGTTGCTTCTGCAAATGGCTCCAAAATATCTACAAGCTCTGCTAGTGCAGCTTGCTCTTTTGTAGAAAACATAAGATGTGGCATGTCACGTTCACGTAGCAACTGAGTTTGTTTTGTTGGATCGAGCTTATTAATTGCTACTAACTGTCGGTGAACACTACTCCATCTTGTAACATTGGTGCTTGGAATGGAATGATTTTCAACAAATTGTCCTTCAAAAGCCTCTTTAAACTGGGAGCTGTGGTGTAACAAGCTTGAAAGATTTGTACATTTGGCAATTGTAATTCTGGAACTCCCCAGCTTCTCCAATCCATCTTTCACAACAAGCTGTAGGGTGTGCACAAAGCATGATAATTGTCGAAGACGTGCGTGAGATAAGTCTCCTCATCTTCACTGTGCAACATCCTCCCACAAATCCACATCATCTAGTGAGACAAGTTGCTCAACGCATGGTTGTTCTTCTTCCTCGGTCTTCAATTCATTGATCACTGTAAAAGCCTTCTTCATATTGCTAGCATTATCCGTCACAAAATATGTAAACTTGGAATGCAGGTGTGATAGGAAAAGAAAGAATCCCTGGCGTAATCCACCTTCCCGAATGCTGGCAGCATTGTGTAGTACTGTCCGTACTCAGGCCAGATGAGCAGCGTCTGGGGATACTGGAAGTTCTGGGTCTGGCTTGACGCGGAACTGCAAGACTGTTGAGGCACGCAATTGCAATCAGCTGTGTTGTGCTTGCAGATTGGCGGCGGTGGGGGCACGGGCTGATTGCAGAGGTGGGGCTCGGCAGTATTTAGGCTGCGCAGTTCCAACCTTCGGGTCCCCAATCCTGTCCAAAATGTACATGCTGCATATCTGTTTGTTGTTTTGTGTTTACACCCCTTGTGTTTTGCAGCAGAACCTTAGTGAACCAGAGTGGTGTTTGAATATAGGACTGCAACTTTAAGCCACCTCGGGAGGGAGCCAAGGAAGCCAGCCGGGAGGATACCAGCTGCTGGATCGCGGACGATCAACACGTCTGCTTTATTTTGTTTATTAACTGTATTTTTTAACATTGGATTTATTCACTTTATTTTCAAACCACGATTACCATTGCTGATATTTGTGGTGGTTCTTTTAGTCTCGTTTTGTGCAATTCGGGACTGTTTATTGTTTTATAATGAAATAAAACCCTAACCTGGATACCATTGTTGGTACCAGGGTCATTACAACCTAACTTCCGGTTTCCTGTGTCGTCACTTCCAGGTCACCTTCACTCCTCCCACAAACTCCACCACAGCAGGTCATTCTGTTGAAGAGCACTTTCAAAACATTCTGCAATGTGTACACCAGTATGCCTGCCTTTCAGCTGTTCAAACGTGATGAGGCACGATTTTGGCTGAAAATCTACAAACGTGTGAGCAGTTATGGTGAGGAAAGAATGGTACGTTAGATCTGTCCATCTATCAAGAGTGCAGGCAACATGATGTGCAATCAGAAGCATTTCCTGCACGGCTTTTAACTTTTTTTCACGTAGATCAGGAATTATTGTTGATGCAATGTGGCTTCGAGATGGAACTGTCACCTTTGTGTTAAGCTCAGACACAAACTTTCTGAAAGTCATTTTCTGCACTAGAGAGTGGAAAGCTGTAGTTAACAATCAGATTCTCTACAAACAATCTTGAAAACTTCCTCTGCTCTGGATGGTTTTTCCCATACACATGAGAGGATGATGATGCAAAAATTTCTGAAACAGACGTCTGTGAGCCAGAAGTGGAAGGAGCACTTAGCTTCGGGGGATTTTCCATAATCAGCATAAACAGAAGGATGCTTTCGCTTCAGATGCCTGGAAAAGAAAAACAGGATATGAAATTATCTTAAAGTGGCCATGTATTTACTGATCATTCTCATGTCATTAAAATCACATTTTTGGATGTTAATTTTAATGACCTTCTTGATGGAAGATTTTATTGCAGCATTTTCTTTTCTATCAATTGACCACAAATTTCAAATCTTGTTCCAAAAACATGCCAACATTTTTTAAACATCCACCCAGTTATATCTTGGTTTTCATCAATAATACTACACAGAAAGAATTTTTCAGTGGCTCACAGGTCTCACAATTGCTTTGGTAATTCTTTACTTATACATATAGGATGGTGCTTTTAAAATTACTTAACCTTTCACGTCAGACCTTTAGATATAATGAAGCAATAAAATGCAATAACGTTTATTATTATTATTATTATTATTATTAATATTATTATTATAAACATGTGTGGAAGATTAGGGGGAGAAGAGGTAATGGGGGCACTACAATCTCCAGAATGCCATGGGAGTGAGCCAGGAGGAGGTTCACCTGGCTCTGAGGTTAATGAGAAACACCTGCCTGTGATTAGCAGGCAGGTATATCAAAGGGACAGAAATATTTGTTCAATGTGGTCTGTGATAAGGCAAGAGGCTATCGATAAAGAAACAGTGTAAACCTTTGTGTGTGCTGCCATCAAAGAAATGTAGACCCGTATGGTTCAGTTAAAAAACAAGAATTTATTACATAAAAATATTAAATCGCTAACGCGTTTTGACTGAGCCCGGTCTTCTTCAGAGCGTCAAAAAGAACAAAGAAAAGAGTAATAATCAGTGGAACACATGTTCCTTAACCCTTTGCAGTCCATTTATTAAGTGCGTGTCAGGCGCGTCAGGTCCAATTTATTTTCACACACGCAGTTAATTTTAGACGCGCTGTTTAAAAGTTACAAATACATAGTATTTGTAATGATAAACAGCAGCAGCAAAGATATACCACAGTTGACAACAATATAAACAGCATTAAACACAATTATTTAAAATGATATTAGAGGACATAAATTTAGATCTTCATTAAGTCCAAATTGTTCTAGTGTTTTTAAGTTTAGAATCCAATATACTTCTCTACATAGCAGTAAATTAGCCAGATTGCCACCATGGGATGGTACATTGACCTTCTCCACACCCAGGAATCACAATGAGTGTGGAGAAGATGTGTGTCCAGCTTTACTGTAGTGTTTAGCAATTGAATACTCCTGATTAGTATTTCTAATTGTTGCTTTGTGTTCGGCCATACACAGTTTTAAAGCCCTTTTTGTCTGTCCAACATATACCAACCCACAGGGACAGGTTAACATGTAAATTACACCAGTGGTGTTACAATTAATAAAACCTTTTTTTTTCTACCAGATCTCGGATGGCAGAAGCATATAGTATTTGTTGTGTTAGAACAATGTGTACAATGGCCATATTTAAAATTACCATCAGGATTGGATTACAGTCATGTTCTTGTTTGATCTACTTTAAAATTGAATGAATGGACCAATTTATCTCTAATATTGCTAGCGCGTTTTAAAGTAAAATGCGGTAGACTATCTTGTATTATATTTTTAAGAGAGGGATCACTTTTTAACATATGCCAGGCTTTCAACCAGAATTGTGTGACCCTGAGCTAGTCACTTAACCTCCTGGTGCTCCGTCTTTCGGGTGAGACGTAATTGTAAGTGACTGCAGCTGATGCATAGTTTACACACCCTAGTCTCTGTAAGTCGTCGTGGATAAAGGCGTCTGCTAAATAAACAAATAATAATAATAATAATAATAATAATAATAATAATAATAATAATAATAATTAAATTCAGTTTAAAAACAAATTGTTTTGTCACTGTTAGTCCTTTGTGTGTGCTTTTCAAGTAAAGGATTCTGGTCTAGATGTTTAGTTTTTTGTATGCTCTCTGTCAAAGTACGGTCATCATATCCTCTAGACTTAAATTTAGAATACATTTCATTAGATTTAATTTCAAATTCAGATTCTGTGCTACAGTTCCTTCTCACACGTAAAAAATGACCCTTTGGTATATTTCTACTCATAGGTCGTGGATGTTGACTTTTTGCAAGAAGCAGTGAGTTACGATCAGTTGGTTTCGTAAATACTGTAGTTTGTAGAGTATTCGTTTCATCTTTATAAATGTCTAAATCTAAAAAAATGTATTTTGTATAGATCTGATTCACATTTTAATTGCAAATTAATATAAACTGATATAATGTAGTTGACAAATTGATCCAGTTGTAATTTTGTTCCTGACCAAATTAATATCATCAATGTAACGTTGCCGTAGGTCAATGAATGGTTGAAAAGTATTCAACTCACTGTACACATATTTTTCTTCCCAAAGTCCATATAGAGGTTTGCATAATTGGGAGCAAACAACGCCCCCATTGCTGTGCCTTTTGTTTGTAAAAAATATTGGCCCTCAAAAACTAAATAATTTGAATTAAGACTAATAAATCCAAAATAAATTCAGAGGGTGGATTAGCATCAATTGATCTAGAATTTAGTCTGTAATAACATCAATGTCCCCTGTATGTGGGATATTGGTATACAAACTTGTCACATTAAGGGAAGCAAGAATGTTCAAAGGGTCAATTTTGAGATTATTGATCTGAATTAGTACATCATGTGTATCAGACAAATATGAAGTTTACAGACTTAAGGTTGAATAAAGGAGTCTATATATTGACAGAGAGGTTCAATCACTGAACCGATTCCTGACACAATTGGTCTCCCAGGTGGATTTATTGGATCCTTGTGTATTTTAGGTAGGCAGTAAAAGACTGGACGGATAGGATAGTTCACTTTTAGAAAGTCATATTCTGTTTTATTAATCCAACCATTTTTCAAATTAAAATGGCTGGATTAATAAAATGTGTGTGATTGTCTAATTTAATTGATTACATATGTCACACATGCAATTAATTTAAAATAGTAATAGAAAAATAACACAGTCACAAATGGTTAATTGCATGACACTATTCAAAAGTTGTTTAAGATATATCTATATCACTGATTACTGAATGAAAATTGATTTGAGATTTTCTTGCAATAAATGACAAATGTTGAGGTGCTCTAATAAATTTGCACACTACTATACTGTATATATATATACAGTACTGTGCAAAAGTTTTAGGCAGGTGTGAAAAAATGCTGTAAAGTAAGAATGCTTTCAAAAATAGACATGTTAATACACCCATGCTGTTTTGAACGCAAAGGGTGGTCACACCAAATATTGATTTGATGTAGATTTTTCTTCTGTTCACTCACTTTGCATTTTGTTAATTGATAAATATAAACTATTAACATGTCTATTTTTGAAAGCATTCTTACTTTACAGCATTTTTTCACACCTGCCTAAAACTTTTGCACAGTACTGTATATATTAATATTATTATTTGTTTATTTAGCAGACGCCTTTATCCAAGGCAACTTACAGAGACTAGGGTGTGTGAACTATGCATCAGCTGCAGAGTCACTTACAACTACGTCTCACCCGAAAGACGGCGCACAAGGAGGTTAAGTGACTTGCTCAGGGTCACACAATGAGTCAGTGGCTGAGATGGGATTTGAACCGGGGACCTCCTGGTTACAAGCTCTTTTCTTTAACCACTGGACCACACAGCCTCCTTATATATATAATGTCACTAATTTATATATATATATATATATATATATATATATATATATATATATATATATATATATATATATATATATATATATATATATATATATATATATATATATATATATAATTAGTGACATTAAAAAAGCAATTCATTTCATAATGGGCTCACATTTTTCTGCATTTACTTCTGAGATTTGACCACTGAGCCTGTCCTTAAAACTGCTTCCTAATTTTATCAGAATCTAATAACGACAAAGCGAGTTGAAATATTGTGTTCGCTAGCTTTACATACAATACAAGCTGTACACAGGTAAAATGATTGCCTTACCTTAAAAAGGAAAATGTTCCCCGCACTTCTGAAACCTTTGTGTGGCAATTTTTGCACTTTGCCATCCATTTATTATTTTTCTCATCAATTTGAAAACTGATGAAGGCAAATTGGACAACGACTGGCTGCTTGGATGACATTTCAATTCTGAAGTGTTCAAACACGTGACCACATTTACGAATAGTAATATTTAAGCTGTAAGAAACTTGAGGGGCGTGAATTTGTTGCAGAAACTGAAACTTTTTATAGTTTTATCCTATATGTAACATTTTTAATGTGACTACAGTGACTTTCTATTGTTTATCGGTAATTTCGTTGCAAAATATTACTGAAAAATAAACAAACAAAAAAGGAAACGTCAAGCTCACATTCTCTTTTGCCAGTATGGGATTGGTACGCCTTTTAATCTCTGATCTCTCTAGCCAATCAGTGGTCGTCTTTTTCGTTGCTATGGTTTTACCCATGGTAATTATGTGATCTATGTTGAGAGGACGCTAATGCTAATAATGTATTTTACATTTTTTTGTAATTAAACCATATCTTTTGTCATTAGTAACTGTATATGTCTATAAGTGCATGTGTATTTTGCAAAAATAAAGATTATTTTTAATTTGGGTGAAACTGAGGATATAAGATAATCGAAAGTATTGTCAAGACTGACGTGCCGAGAGCGAGAGTAAGACCAAGACTAGATGAGCTGAGATCGAGAGCAAGACCAAGACCAGATGTGCCGAGATGAAGACCAAGACCAGACATGCCGAGATCAAGACCAAGACCAAGACCAGACGTGCTGAGATCGAGATCAAGACCAAACGTGCCGAGATCAAGACCAAGACCAGATGTGCCGAGATTGAGATCAAGACCAGACATGCCGAGATCAAGACCATGACCAAGACCAGACTTGCCGAGATCCAGATCAAGACCAGACGTGCCGAGATCCAGATCAAGACCAAGACCAGACGTGCCAAGATCGAGATCAAGACCAGACGTGCTGAGATCGAGATCAAGACCAGAGGTGCTGAGATCAAGACTAAGACCAAGACCAGATGTGCCGAAATCGAGATCAAGACCAAGACCAAGACCAGATGTGCCGAAATCGAGATCAAGACCAAGACCAGGCGTGCCGAGATCGAGATCAAGACCAAGACCAGACGTGCCGAGATCGAGCTCAAGACCAGACATGCCGAGATCAAGACCAAGACCAAGACCAGACATGCCGAGATCGAGATCAAGACCAAGACCAGATGTGCCGAGATCAAGCTCAAGACCAAGACCAGACGAGCTGAGATCGAGATCAAGACCAAGACCAGACGAGCTGAGATCGAGATCAAGACCAAGACCAGACGTGCCGAGACCAAGACCAAGACCAGACATGCCGAGATCGAGACCAAGACCAGACGTGCTGAGATCGAGATCAAGACCAAGACTTCAAAATGTGATCTCGAGACCAAGACCAGATCTCGAGACTCCATCTCTGATTTTCACTGATAAATTCCTGATGCACTGAGTATGTTTTTATTAATTATTATGCTTACTGGTTTTACTGGTTTTCTCCCAAATTTGACCTTCCTTAATCTTGGTCTTCCAGATGCAGTGCCACTTGAAACCGCTAGCAGTATAATTCATTTGTATGTATTGTAAATAACTGGGTCATCCTTTATGCAAGTGTCAGATTTGCTCAGGCATCAGACACTGCAAGTTTAAGTTTACTACAGTATTTGCATTACCAGCTTTGACCATTTACAGCCAATGGGCAGTTTCTATTCAAAGAAATGCTTTATTTATTGACTGTAAACACGTTGTGACTGTGAGTAAAAAGAAATGTCCACACCTTATCGTGGCTATATGCTTCTAAATGCTTTAGTGAACAGATTTAAGTTATGTTGATGTTTTGTGTTTGTATCTCTGTATCCCACATTGTCACACACCATCAATCTTGTTCAACCATGCTATATTAAACCCTTGCATTTCCCTTCTTCTCCGGACACATCAGAACAATAAATTAACAAACAACTAGCATAGTATAATAACAGAATAAAACACCCTTAACATTATTATTATTATTATTATTATTATTATTATTTATTCTGTATCATGGGTGTGGCAGGGCATTGATTGAATAATTAATGATCAATCAAACCCCAGCCATGCTATATAAAGGGAACCAAATCCCTTTGTTTAGGAGTGGGAGGGAG
The DNA here is from genome assembly GCA_030684275.1 of Acipenser oxyrinchus oxyrinchus. NCBI lineage: Eukaryota > Metazoa > Chordata > Actinopteri > Acipenseriformes > Acipenseridae > Acipenser > Acipenser oxyrinchus. The sequence continues at coordinate 10,549,605 of CM060247.1, forward strand.
GGGAGTTTAGAGAACCTTCAGTTAAGGTGAATGCTCAGCCTGAAGGTAAATGTTTTGGTTTAGGACTTGTGTTTTGTACCGCGCTTATTTGTTCCTGTGTTTTTGTGTTTATTTCAGTTATTTCTTAATAAACGTGCATATTTGTGCTTTAACTGCAGCTCTCTGTCTCTGAATCGCAATCCTGCTGGTAACAGCTTGGGCCGTGACGCTATCCTGCTACAATTGGTTGAAATAATTACTACTGATTTACTGATTTACTGAATTACTAAGAAAAGGGCTTGTAACCAGGAGGTCCCCGGTTCAAATCCCACCTCAGCCACTGACTCATTGTGTGACCCTGAGCAAGTCACTTAACCTCCTTGTGCTCCGTCTTTCGGGTGAGACGTAATTGTAAGTAACTCTGCAGCTGATGCATAGTTCACACACCCTAGTCTCTGTAAGTCGCTTTGGATAAAGGTGTCTGCTAAATAAACTAATAATAACAAATAATAACTGATTTAATTTGCTAGATTTCTGAATAGTATGTGGATACAAAATACATACATTCCTGCACAGTTTAAGTATATTTAGGTTCAAAGCTCCTCACAGAAATATTCTGACCCCCACCCCTTTGAATTTCCAATATTTTGTATCATGGCAGTCATTGTCATTGTAATTTGGAAGGCCTCTTTTTCTCAATTATGAGCAAAACTGTGCTTGTCACTTACATGACTCTGCCACAGGGGAGATGGTATTTGTTTGGAACAGTTTGAGCTGATGCTTCCTGCTAGATATTTAATTACATCCCAAGAGACACAATGACAGCAGGTAGATGCTGAACGCGTTTAAGATGTTTGAAAAACACTGCTTTGAACTGTTGTCCATTTATTCTAATGCAATATATTGCCACAAGTTACAGTTTTATGGGTTGATGACACTTGTAGGTTTGACAAATGAAGCTTGCAAGAATAGAATATGCATCATCATTATACCAATATCCTGGACTCAAAATAGACAGTTAAAGTTGGTGGATTCACTGAGGATAAAGCATCATGTAATAGGTTGATTTTGTGCAAAATGTACTAGTGCTGTATCGAACTGCTACCTCCCAAAAAAACAAAGTATATACTTTTGTGATTATATATTCTGACAAGTAAAAAGGCTGTGTCACATTGACCACTCCCCGTGCAATAGAAAAAAGAGCTGCAAGTGAAGGAAATTAATGTTTGTCCACAGCAGATTCTATGAAACCATGGGTGTACTCCTGTGAAAGTTGTCTGTGCTGATCTCCTAGAGCATGGGATGGGGGATAGATCTGATGGATACCGATGAGTAATCGGTAGTTTTAATATTTTGTTTGGGGTTTGAAAGCCACCAGGGAGAAAGTGTTGGGTTGGTTTGTGGCTATTCTAGGATTGACTGGGTCCCTGGCATTACGTGGACGAGCAGGGCAGGAGGTGCTGTATAGGGGATGTGCACACACAGTGAGGGACCAAGTGGCTGGTGGTGTACACAGTGGTCACACATGAAACATCACAGCGCAAAATGGAATATGAAACCATATCACCTTCAATTTACGTCAAACTTTGCACATTGTCTTGGGGTTGTTGGATAAGCTACATTTATCAAATGTTTAATTAAATAATAATTATAATAATAATATGCGAGCTAAAGACTTTTGTGAGGTTTCTTTTTATTGATTTGACATGTGTTGTCCTTCTCTGGCCCTGACACCAGTGTTGTAACCTCTTGGGTGCATACATTTAATGTAATGGTTCATCCATTTTTCAGAGTGTTTCAAATCACTGCTGGAGAGAGGAGCCTGGTCTGGGAAATGGGATTGAACTCGCCCTTGATGGTAAATGTCTTTTTACAGCTGTTGGAAATACTGAAATAAGACACCATGCTAAGTGCAAGACACTGACCTTAAGAGTAAGGAAAAATGTTTATTACTTCCGGGTGATGCAAGAAAACTAAGAAAATGCACAAATGCAGGTTTCTGCTTAATTCTCATCTTCTGCTGGCCTTGTTGAACACAAAAAACCGGATCAAAAACAGGATTTCCGAGGTCTTGTACAAGACAAGCATTGAAAAAAGGCAAGTTTCTGGGCAGAAAAATCCAACTCAAACAAGTTCTTATCCATGGCTTAGAAAAGGGAATGGTTCTTGCTTCCCTTATGCTTACTGCACACTGCAGCTAAAAGCTCAGTGTCATTGCAAAAAAAACAAGTAGTAAAATGACCCATAAACTCTTGTTGAATGAAAAGGTAAAGATGATTTTATAGTAAAAATTGTAATTAATGTCTAAGGCATTATTTATTGATCACAACAGGGAAAGCAAGACAGACTCAAAATACTGTAAGAACAGCAAGTGAATGACACATAGAATAAACAATAAACAATCACGGTGCAAAACAAGCATTAACAGGCCTCTCCATAAAAAAAAGTCTCAAGTGTGCCAGCTACCAATTATGTGGATAAACATTTTGGGTTTCAGGTCACCCAAAGGTTAACTGTAAATTATAGAATAATAGACTTCAGCAAACTTTAAAGGACTGCTAAAAAATAAGCTTTAAAATCAAATTAATGGCACTTACACCTCATCACATGTCTATGTAATGTAGCGTCCTGGGGAAGGCAGGTCTGCACCCTTTGAAATATGAGACCCAGACACAGAACTGCAGTTAATGCACTTTTTGCGCACGTTTAATAAATCACAAATAACAAAACAAACAAAACATAGGAACAAAATAAAGACACAAACACTTTTAAACTCTTCAAAATAAACACATCTCAAAACACCCAAACTTTATTAACCCGGTGCTCTCTTTCTCACTTTCCTTCACTTTTTCATTCTTCTCTTCTGCTCTAAACTCCCTCTCGCCTCTCCTACACAAACCTCTTGTTCCCTGTTATACCATGTGGCCAGGGGCTTGATTGATTCAATCAATCATCCAATCACCACCTGGCCACATTCCACACTTTTCCATTAACTCTCAATCAAACAAGTAATCATTCAATCTAACAATCAAACCATGTGGTTAGAGGCTGCCCCTTCACCAAGATGGCCACAAGCCACCAAACTCTCACTCACAGACTCGTACACACCCCCATGCACCCCATGTGCAGAGCCTATTCTCTGTCACAGTCCACCTTTTCTTATGTTAAAAGTTGTTGCTGCTCCTTGGTACCAAATTACTTCTTGCTATATTGTCATGCTCAAATCAAGCCAGGTCTACCTACTACCTACACAGGAAGTGATTGTATACCATAAAGGTAATATCAGCAAGATTTTCAATATTTTCAGAATGTGGACAAATGATAATGATGCCAGTGGCTCCTTTATAGAAATACACAAAGCTCACATATTCCAGGCCTTTAGATAAGCCTACAGTTAAATTCATTAATAAAACCTTTCTTCTAAATCAAGGTACATGTCTGGTTCAAATAAAAATAGCAAATACATAAAATATATTAAAACAGTTGAAAGACAGAAATCACATTATCAGCTAATGTTATTAAGTTAGTTATATTTAAGGATAGGATTTTGGCACAGTGATTTTTTGTACATTTCACAGGCGAGTTGCGGAAAAAAAAAAACAAGAATTCACAGAAAGGCCACCAAATAATGTAGGTTTAGCTACATTAATATACACAAGAGCTTTTAAATAGTACACCAAAACCAATAATATAAAGATTATTGCTTTTGACTGCTGGTAAGTTTAAATGTTGCTTTAGAGTACAAAGCTTAGTTAAAGGCCCTTTCACACCAACATAACATTTTTATTTTTTTTATTTTTTTAATACTTTACGATGCAAGCTTTCACACCGGCTGCATAGCAAAACAGACTGGGTGTGTGTCCGGCGTAAATGTACATATATATATATATATATATATATATATATATATATATATATACACAAAATCAGATAAACCTCTCGTTTTAGCTAGTTTGCAGGAAACAAAAAAAGGCAGTCTGAAGTATTTTGTTTAGTAATGTTTAGTTTTAGAGAAAGTGAGTATTTCTTTTCAACAGACTACTTGGGCACACTACATTGTATGAAAAGAAAATGACGAAATAAAATGTAAGTATTTATTAATATTTTTTAAAGATGTAAGCCCACTTTTTTGTTTAAAAATTAAGTGCTGTATGTATGTGAAGCTCACAACCGAGAGTTTACAGTAACATACGATCTGTGTTCATTCACATGCTCGCTCAGCTACAAAATACAAATCTCATTCGCTGACCTACATAGCTACACGTAAATGCTGTTTGCATACACAACCAAACAATTTACAGATACTCGCAGATTTGTATTTTCAGTGGATGACATACTGCCTTTTTAAAGGAAATAAAGGAAGTGCCTAATGTGTTTTTACATTAATTTCCAAGATTTCACTTTTTGTTCAAATTCACGATTTTCACGATTTCCATGACCTCTGTGGCCTCCGTGACAAAATCGTATCCTTAGTTATAGTATATGCACTATAATGTATGCATCAGGCAGTATATGACTCATTCTTCCACCAATAAACAAACTGTAAAAATACAGAATATCCTACAACATTCCATTTCTTGCTTGTTTCCTGAACTAACGTCAGAATAATCGTTCTGGCAACAGGATGCACCAAGGAGGAGGGGCATAGTGAAGTGATCAAAAATGAGTTTCAACGATTAACATTTATCATTGACAGGTTCATCATTACGCACTCTGAATTTATTGCAGGCCAGGTGCAAACACTCTTGTCCTTTTGGTGGGTTGCATGGTAGTGCAACTCTGTCTACCACTCAGCTTGTGCGAAGCCGTAGATTTATAACAATAGATAGATATCAGTAATGTGTACGTTACTGGTGCAATTAACTGTAACAAATCTGACATTAAAACATTTACATGGAGAATATCAAATTAATTAGAAATCCCCAGCGCATTTACTAGACTGAAATAATTACCATGAAAATGCAGTTTCTCTTTAAATCTGTACAGTGATTAGCTTTTAAGTAGGGAAGAAACAAGCACTTTCCTATGTCTGCCTTGCTTAAAACTTGCATGGCACACCTGCTATAGCATATGGTAATCCCAGTTCTGAGAAGAAAGATGTATGCCTCACTGTGGCAGCTACTAATTACAAGCTCATTAGTGTTCAACTGCAAACTGCTGAAGGCAAAGGCAATACCCTAATGGGTCACCTGTTTCACATTTTGTTCTGTTGCATCTATGCAGCAAGGATCAGAGGCATGTTGGTACTGAACCCAACACCTGGGTTACATTTCTTTGCATTTGACAGTTTGAATGGTGGAAGTACATTTCTGAAAGCAATGATGTTCAGATTCTAGAAGTTGCTTTCAAGATTGGGGATTACTGAATCGGAATTATGTGTCAGAAAACACGATAAAATACCAGAATTCCTGTTCGAAATATTTTTAGGTTGGAGTTCGTAATTGGGAATAAAATCTTTGATGAATTCTGCAGAAGTGTTGTAACTTAGGTTTGTGTTACATGTGATCCTTGCTTATCTAATGTAAAAACATTTTTGAATGAGAAAATCGAAAGAAAAACCAAGTACCTAAAGTATATTATTTACCTTAAAAACTCCTCATTCATATGACATAAACAGAAGAACATGAAGAACATTCTTTTATTGTCATGAAGTATTCATAGCTCTACCCTTGTTTTCACATAATAATAAGAAATCTAAAATCTTAACAACCTGTTGTGCTAAAATAGTGGCCCAGCTGAAAGTATAGCAATCCAAAATAGCATGACTCTGGCATGCCTAGAATTGCTCTTCCATGTAAACATTCATACTGTGGTCAGTTATATAATGTGTAATGAGTGTTGCATCATGTTTAGTGATAAAAGGAAAGGACCCTACTAGTCAGATTCCTGAGTTTTCAGATGTTTATTCAGAGATGTTTCCACAATTATCAGCATTTTTGGTAGTGCAATGGAGTAATCTATCCCTGTGGTTTTCTGAAGTAAGTTTGTTTAACCACCTGTACTTCTTTAAACCAATGAAGCAGAAATGTATACTTTTTAGAAGGTGTAAATAACAAAGTCTGCAATTTGTAGAGCATCCAAGTTTACATTCAGGCAGTGTAGTGAGAGAAGCACAATAACAGGATTTAGGTTTGAATAGATTTCTGCTCACTTTCCAAGCCTATTCTGAGCAATTGTGTCTTATTGTTGAGCACAATGCTTTAAAGAAAATTGAAGTCCATCAATTTGGAAAAAAATAGATCAATTAGACTTGAGAAAGATAAAGTTGTTGCTTCCCTTGGTCAAGTTTTTTTCAAGTGTTCTACTTCTGGTAATGACCAACAAATGTGCAATTAAATGAAACGTACAAAAAAAGAAACCACAGCATGTCTAATCAGAATTATTCTCTACACTAATCATGTTTCTATTTTGCCCGGGTGCATTTATTGACCCCATTTATTAAAGCAATACTTTATACCATCTACATTTTCCAATTATTATATTTCCTGCCCATTTAATATCCAATTATGTGGGTTTACTGTACTCTTGTGAAAGGAATTACATTGGCATCTCCTGGCATCTCAGAGCGTCTGCCAGAAATCAAGACTAAGTCTGCAAAATATGTCTTTGAAACTTTATCAGACTCTCTTACCCCAGAGGAAACTGCAAGTGTGGTACTTTTAAAATGTGCATATGCCCAATTAAAAAGTAAAGAACAAAAGGATTTTGAGCACAATTAATAGTAATAGTAATGTTGATTGCTGTAATAAAGGGACTTTTTTTATTACAGGGGCCTGTAGGAATTTACAGAACATTTTAATTGAAACTTCTCAGCTGTAATTTTGACCTACACCCAAAATACATTTAGACTCAACCTAGGCTATGTAATTAGTACTAATTAAAATATCAGGCAAGATTACAAGAAAACATTTATGACATGGGGGTTGACATGGTGGTTCTGCCTATTTTTAAATTAAACCCACCAACTCTAAAACACCAAAATGCACTGTTACATATTGCTTGTCATGTTTTGACCATTTGATATTTTGATTGGATAATAAAGGCAATTGTTATCTTGTAGAATATTGACTCTACTTTTTTTTCTTAAAGTAATGGGATTAAACTGGTGAGAAGAAAAAAGTCAAATTGTTTGCAAATGAGCAAAAAAAAAAGGGTGTCACTGTACTGCTAAAATGGCAGTATTTGAAATGCATGTGTGATGTAACATGTGCTTCTTTAAGAACTGGAGGTGTAAGACCTATACAGTACAAGTGAATGCAACTGGTTGCGGCAGATAAGATTTTCTTAATCAGCTTCAAGCTCCAAGAATTAGCATTCCAAGCAGATACATTAATTATAATTTCTAGAAAAACTCAATTTTGAATTTCTTACACAACAGAGAGAATTATAAAGTGCTGTAGTACAGGAAGTATCTGAGCATTCATTTATGGAACATAAGAACGTTTACAAATAAGAGGAGGCCATTTGGCCCATCTTGCAAAGGTGGGCGATTTGCATTGTTTATTACTATGAATTCATTTCTCTTCATAGTGACTTTTATTTTAACTAAGTTTCATAGGATGCAAATCCAAAATCCCAGTATAACCTTTTATCAGTAGCTGTAATGCAGAAGTCGGAACAGAAATTACAGTGAGCTGTTTCACGCTGTTTATGTGAACTGCAGATAGGATTATGGAATCGACTGAGCACACCATCTGGGACACACAAATATTTGAACGAATTTGACAGATTGTATTAGCTATTCTAATAAAGCTTATGTCAGGGCTTGATGTTTGCGTGACTTTACAAGTAAGTATATTTTTATAATAACCTTCTCTTCTATACCCCTGTGGCAAAGTGGTTGTTTGTGTACAGGTGCAGGAGTGATGCAGTGTGCAATGAACAGACAGAGAATGGTAATCGAGCTGGAAAGGGGTTTTATTAATTATAATCCTTGTCTGGTGACCAAACAATAACTCCAGACAATATACAACAATGTGTAATGCACTGGAAGTAAATAAATGGGTTGCAGTCCCAAATAATAAACACACGTATCTTTCCCACAATGTACAAACATGGTCACCAGTCCTGGGTGCGTGCTGTAGTGCTCGTGGTGGGTGACACAAGTTTATTTGTGACAAAAGTGAAGTCCTGTTCCGGGTTTTGTGCTGGCCTTTGGCGACACGGTGTACCATGTGGTACATGAAGGGCTGCAACGCCAGATACCACCGAGTTAGCCCAAATGGCATGGTTTTAAAGTGGAACAGCCCTTCTTGTGTTGAAAATGCGGTTTTCTCTCTAGAACTGCGGGATAAAGGGATCTGCCAGTATCCCTTTGCCTTTCCCAGTCTATCTGGACGTTCGTCGACCCAAGGCATAGGGTACGCATCGAACTTGGCAGTAGCGTGTACCTTCCGGAAGTCCACACAGAAGCGATTGGTGCCGTCTTTCTTGGCCACTATGACAAGTGGACTGCGCCACTCACTCCTGGAAGGCTCAATCACCCCAAGTTCGAACATGTCCCGTACCTCTTTGCGAATGCCACTTCGTCGACTTTCCAGGATCCGGTAAGGTCTCTCTCGTACTGTGACACCTGAGTGAAAGATAATGTCATATTCAACAAGTTAGGCCTGCTGGGCAAGTCAGAAAAAAACGTCACTGAACTCCTCAATAACCTTACACAGCTCCCGTTGCTGATCTGGAACCAATTGTTCCCCCATCGAAATGATTTTAGTGCTAGGGGTCTCTGGACAGGGGCCTAAATTATCCTCTACATTGCCTGGGGCTATAAATAAGGCCTCCCTTGCCTGCCAGGGCTTTAATAAATTTATATAATAAATTTCACGTTCATTACGGCGATCAGGCTTTCTAATTTCGTAATTCACCTTTCCTATAGCCCGAATCACTTCATATGGCCCCTGCCATTTAGCACATAATTTTGATTCTGAAGAGGGAAGCAGCAGCATTACCTTGTCTCCAGGTTGAAAGGTTTGAATTCTTGCATTTTTATTGTACTCCAATATCCATGGAGTAGTGGTTAGGGCTCTGGACTCTTGACCGGTGGGTCGTGGGTTCAGTCCCATTTGGGGGACATTGCTGCTGTACCCTTGAGCAAGGTACTTCACCTAGATTGCTCCAGTAAAAACCCAACTGTATAAATGGGTAATTGTATGTAAAAATAATGTGTAAAAAATAATGTAATTGTATATAAAAAATAATGTGATATCTTGTAACAATTGTAAGTCACCCTGGATAAGGGCGTCTGCTAATAAATAAATAATAATAATAATAATTCCCTTGTCTTGTCATCACCGAGGTGCCCCGCAAAAGGGATATCATGTGCTAGCCTCATGACCTTGGTCCAACAAGACGGGGGAACCAATAATTGTGTTACAGGCTGTCCTGTGCCTGTGGCTATGTTTACCCTATACAGTAATTGCCCCTTGATACTGAAGTGTGGAAATGCTAGCGCCCCAGTGCCATCAACATCCTTACCTTCAATAGACCGGACCTGCCCCCAAGCGTGCACTAGTGACGGGTAATTATGTTGGCCCCACACTATGTCCATGCTTGAGTACCACATGTCCAGTATATTGAGAGGGGCGGGAGTAGCATCAGCCCTGGATGGCCCAGTAACCTCGCCCTCTCGGTCACACTGCGTTCCGACCCCCATTCACTGGCATTTGTTACAATCCGAGCGCTCTCCCACAAAACCCCAGCCTTGTCTCAGTGATGGTCCTCCCATTTTGCGGTCATTCTCTCTTTATTGGTTTTTCTAGGACGGAAAATAGGAGAAAACATTTCACATTGAAAAGGAAACACATCACCAATGTGTTCCCTTTTCCTCTTTTCTGCCACATTTACATGTGCGGCTGAGACTGCCATTATTTGCATTAATTATTTAAATTTTGGCCAGTCTCGGCCCAGAATAACTGGGTGTGGCAACATTTCCGCCACCCCTACTAACAGGTGATGTTTTATCGGCAAGTACACTTTTAGTGTGGGATATGCCGCTGTGTCTCCATGGATACAGGAAATGGCCACCTGACCTTGCGGCTGCCTTGTTTTGATTTGTATTGATTTGAAATAAAGAAATGGGGAGAAGAAGTGGGAGAGAAAAACTACAGCAGCAACAGCAACTGCAGCAACAGCAGGAGGTGGTGAAGGACACAGAGGAGTTCTGCCTGAAGGCCAGGAATCCAGGGCGACGGCCTGTGTGCCCCTTCTGTGAACAAAACCATTGTTTTGCAGACTGTCCCTTCTGCCATTATGAGGAGGAGGGATGGAGAGAGGTCCCAAAGCGTCCCGCACCCAGGAGGGAGGAGAGAGGCTTTCCCATTCTCTGAAGTGATGCTGCACTGGGAGGACCTCCCGATGGTGGTTTACCTGCTGTGGGCCAGAGATGGGGAACATTGGGAATGCTGGGAACAACACTACTACCCAGTGTCGTTTGTGAACCAGGACGTGATGCTGGCATTCTTCAGCAGCCATTGCATACAGCACCGCCGCAGCCACTATCAGAGTGGTCAACCCCAGCACCACGACTGGTCCTGATTCCATCACCAGGGGGAGAAGTGGAGGGTTCCCCTCCCAGCTTCACCTTACGAGGGACAGCTCCGGCCCTGTCCCGCACCGCCTGGAGTTGCCTGTCCCACACCGTCTAGGATTGCCTGTTCAGCACCGCCTAGGGCTGCCAAGCCTGCAACACCTAGGGCTGTCAAGCTTGCATTGCCTAGGACTGCCACGCCTGCAACACCTAGGGCTGCCAAACCTGCAACGCCTTGGGCTGCATGTCTGCGTTAGCAGCCTTTCGCTGCTGCAGTGTGCTACCCCACTGTCAGCCTTTCCACTGCAAGCGGGGCCACGGGAGGAAGCAGCTTTTCCGCTGCCAGGATTACCGGCCATGGACACCTTGAAGTCCCTGTTCTTGGCCCGAGACTTTTGGGATTTTAAGGGGAAGGTGGCCATGTGTGCTGCGACAAAGGGGGCATATGTGGCAGGGTGCCCTTTGTGTATATATGTGTTTATTGTTTTGATTTGTATTATATGACAGCGAAAAGCCGTATTTTGTCTTGTGTGTTGTTTGGCCGGATTAGCGAGATGCCGCTGCCATTGTGTGTTTATATTTTAAATAAGCTTGTGGGAATGCGTGACTGATCAGCTACTAAGTATATAATTAGCTGACAGTCATGTATCCATAGTAAACTTGTGCAAAAGGTGACAGAGGGCTAGTTGATCCCTCGGTCACCAATATAAAAGAGTTGCAGTTTGGCCACACGGAGAAGAGAGTGTTCAGGGAGTATTGAACGGGAGTAGGGAGAGGTAAAAAGAAGAAATAACAATTGCTAAGCATGCTGGTTATTAAACTAGCACAATACTTGTTAATGTTTGTTGTCTGTCTGTTTGGCCAACATGCCCTTTTTCTTTTGTGTTTTTGTTAATAAAAAGCTGAGTGTCATAGCATCTCAGTTTAAACTCCAGTCTGCTGTATTGTGCTGCAATTACTTCCTGGTCTGACATCACCACACATGTCATCCTTGTCACACACATATATCAAGGTTTATTTATATATATATATATATATATATATATATATATATATATATATATATATATATATATATATAAATAAACCTTGATATAGTTTTTTTTTTAAATATATAGTTTACAAAAACCTATGGTCTTTATTTAAATAATTTGAAATTACACATTTTCTGAAATTAATTCAACTTTTAATCATTGTTCTGTGAGGTGGAGAGGTCAATGGCATTGTTGTTTACATAGCAATGACTCATAGAGGCTTGTATAGTTCAATTATAGGGACATCATTTGCCCAAGATTTTCATAGTTCAAGTTCCTGGTTGAATTTGAGAATTTAGTGCTTAGGACAATGGATCGAATTGTTCCTGTTCGGTAACAGTATAGCATTAATATAGCATGCATTGCTATGAAGAAAAAGGTAAACCTGGACCCCTTTGAAATGCAGGACTTAATATCCAAATAGAATATCCAAACAGAAAGAAGATCAGCGTTTTTCTCCCCCAATTTAATGTTTTTTAATGCTAATTTTGATCATTCCTAATGTATATTGTTACCACGGATTGTTAGAATAAATTAATATAAGTCCTTGTTCCACAAAGTACTGTGATATTAAACTACTTAATATGTCGAGTGTTCTCCATGATAACTATTGTACTCTTGAAGTGGACAGGGCTAAACCTGAAGACAAATATGAGAAACAAGCTTTGCTAACTTGTATTAGAAAAATTACTTTACTCATTATTAATACTCTTTTATACTTGTTACTTGGTACATTCCTACAAATAACAATGTTTAAAAGTCAAAAATCGTGCCTGACACCTGTACCTGAGTGAGGAAAGCATTACTTTGTCCAAATAATATGCCCTACAGGTAGATGCCTTATAGCAATGTCTTTATAGCCCAGGATTAGCTTTTGTATCAGGCAATATTGTGATTATAACCGATCAACACCTGTTTTAACAGGCCTGCAGGTTTTATGAATATGTGCACAAAATCTTTACCAGAGCAGAACACTTTATGTAAGAAAAAAAATCCTCCTGCACGAAAGTCATCCCTGAGGTCATGTGCTATACTTTGAATTTTAAGGAGCTCTTTAGGTTCCAAGGGGAATAAGAACAAACCAGACTCTTATCTTTAAAAATGGAAATAAGTTTCAGTTGATGTTTATCACTACATTAATTTACATTACAGCAACATTAACTTTAAGGATTAAAACATTATGCCTAATTATAAGCCACTAACCCAAGTGGCAGGATAAGGACAATGTGGATGATAATCAAGTCTTTTTGTCTACAAGGTCCTGCAGTCCTTGCAAATAGACGTGAATAGCAGTAACAACTCTTGGTACGCTGAGGGAATATAAAACAGTTTAGGGTTAAATGAGAATGACACTTAACCATTAGTATCAAGTGTATACCGTTTAATCCCCCTATAGGTCCCAATGTGGGGAAGGAGTTGATCCTCAGTAGGAACAATTTATTTTGCATAGCCCATGTTTTGTGTTTTGTTGGTTTGTACTAAGTAACTATTTTAGCCACTCAGTGGTGCAAGAGGGAAAAGGAGTAGGATTTATCGCGGAAAAGGGGAGTATCTAGCACTCAAACAAATGTGTAGGCTGTTTTTCAGTACCATATTTAGAAATGTATAGTAATTAGAATTTAAAAAGCTACATTCCACTTTAAAAGAAAACAGGACACCTATCTTGGTCTGGATGGTAAGTCAATACTTTTGACAAACTATTATTTTACAGAAATCCATGTACATGAAATTAAACATTTCACATGTCCTTTGAAAAATCATGTCTCGTAATGCATTGCTGACACGCAGCATTACAGGAGGGCCATGTTGGAGGCCAAATAAAATAACTACAAGTTGGAAAGATAAATCTAGAAAGATGGAGGCTGTGTGGTCCAGAGGTTAAAGAAAAGGGATGGTAACCAGGAGATCCCTGGTTTAAATCCCACCTCAGCCACTGACTCATTGTGTGACCCTGAGCAAGTCACTTCACCTCCTTGTGCTCCGTCTTTCGGGTGAAACGTAGTTGTAAGTGACTCTGCAGCTGATGCATAGCTCACACACCCTAGTCTCTGTAAGTCGCCTTGGATAAAGGCATCTGCTAAATAAATCTGCTAAATAAGATGGCGGAGAGCACTTCAAAAGACGATGGCAAACGGGTTACAGAGAGATACCCAATATTTGGCCATAACTCAGAACAGTGTTTTTCAGAGGTTATTTGGGGGGCGCCAAGACCTGACTGGAAAATAAATTTTTCTGACTTCCAGGCGATTGTAAAAGCTCCACAGTAAGTAAATGGCAGACTCAGTGGGTCTCCAGGATGATTGACTCTCCAGGATATCAACTGTCCAGACAGGGATCACGTTTAACCTAACCAACCCCCAGAGCTTGTGTCATTTCAGACCTATTGCAGCTCAAGCCCTCTATCACCAGCCCTCCTTCATTTGATAGTATGGCAGCGGCAGGTTTAGATACAGCTTCAGTTTATAAATGGGGGGATGGGTAGCTTTTAGTTTCATTTATGGGATTTGCTGTGTGCAGAATGTAGAAAATGAGCAAATAAATCTTTTATAAAATCTTTAATAAAGTTACATGCTTTTCCATTGTTCTAAAACAAATAACTGTTCAAAGTCTGCAGACAGAATACATAACATTTTATTTATAGTCAAACTTATTAAGAGAATTATTACATTTAGACATCTGTGTTCATAAATAGAACATTTGCGCATCAAAACATTTCTGCTCCTTGGCAACCATTGAAAGCAGGTCTCTATAAAATAGCATAACCTTATAACTAATTATACTCCATTGGATTGCATATCCATAGCAACAGGGATATAGTGGTGGAGGGTAGCAGAAAAACGGTGTTAGCCTTCATTTCACTCCTGATATTTAACATGCCAATATTACCAATATTGCACCATCACACCAGGTCTGCAATATATTGTAATTTTCTTATCCATTCAATTACCTAAATACTTGGAGAAGAGGTGCTGCACAAAGTGATTTAGACAAGTAAAATAAAATATTTCATAATATGCCCTACACATCATACATACCTCTTTCTGTAAATACTTTTATTTTCTTGGTTATACCAAGCAATTTCAGTCACATATTACTGATATTTATTTTTTGTTGATTTGAGCAGAGGAGGCAGGTATAGATTAGTATGTGTAGGCAGTGTGTTAATAAATTAATAGAATTGTTCCACGAAGTACTGTGATATTAAACTACCTAATGTTATTGAATGTACTCCATGATAACGAATGAAAAGTACTTACTTCAACAATCCCTTTAGAGATGAATAAAACAAACAACAGAAAAACATGTCTACCTTTATAAAAGGTTACTTAAAACATAGCAAAGTGTAGAAAAACATGATAAAGCACAGGCAAACATGGTAAAGAGGTATGGTAAAGCATATAGGAAACAAAACCATGGCAAATGCATGATAAAACTGCAACATTACCACGCAAGTTTATGACAGTAGACTTTTATGGGGGTGGACCTCCAATACTGTATTTGTTTGCTGCCCTAAATAATCAGCAAGTCATGAAGCAAGACTTGAAAATCAGTAAATGATAAAAAAAAATGTTATTCAACCAGCTACTGATACCTAGCTGTGCTCATAACTCACTATATAAGCCATTAAAACCCCCATCAGATCCATTTTCTAGTCATTGGTAATTTTATGGCAACAATTTTATTTAATTTGCAAACTCAATTTGGAGTAAATCAGTGACTGTAAAATCCCAGTCCTATACTTATAGCTGCTGTTATCTATTTGTGCATTCTGCATGATGGGACAAGGTCTATGCACTTGGCAGGTGTGCTATTTCAGTTTAGAATTAGTCTTGAAATTGCACTGGAAACTTGCAGCAGGTGTTTATTTGCATGTTATTTGTTTCAGAATGAGAATTTGTTTCTTTGTTGTTGTTTTTTTACAATAATGAGAATATTGGATATAATCATAACTCTTGTTAGAAAAACATAATGTAGTCGCATTTTCAAATTAATGTATATATGTATTGCACTGTCTAATATTATTTCAGAGCTTAGTTCACGCATGGTTTATTTAGATTTCCAGAAAGCTTTTGACAAAGTCCCGCATAAAAGATTACTTCTCAAACTGAACGAAGTAGGGATTCAAGGAAATGCATGCACATGGATTAGGGAGTGGTTAACATGTAGAAAACAGAAAGTACTGATTAGAGGAGAAACCTCAAAATGGAGCAAGGTAACCAGCGGAGTACCTCTGCATCGGTCCTCTGCTCTTCCTAATCTACATTAATGACTTAGATTCTGGTACAGTAAGCAAACTTGTTAAATTTTCAGACGACACAAAAAAATAAGAGTGGCAAACACCATTGCAGCAGCAAAAGTCATTCAAAATGATCTAGACAGCATTCAGAACTGGGCAGACACATGACAAATGACATTTAATAGAGAAAAGTGTAAAGTATTGCATGCAGGCAATAAAATGTCCACTATAAATACCATATGGGAGATACTGAAATTGAAGAAAAAGATCTAGTTTATGTTGACTCAGAAATGTCTTCATCTAGACAATGTGGGGAAACTATAAAAAAGCTAACAAAATGCTCGGCCTGATAGTGGAAAGTGTTGAATTTAAAAGTAATGTTAAAACTTTATAATGCATTGGTAAGACCTCACCTAGAATATGAGTTCAGTTCTGGTCACATCGCTACAGAAAGGATATTTTTGCTCTAGAAAGAGTGCAAAAAAGAGCAACCAGAATTATTCCTGATTAAAAAAGGCATGTCATGTGCAGACAGGCTAAAATAATTGAATCTATTCAATCTTGAACAAAGAAGACTACGTGGTGATCTGATTCAAGCATTTAAAATTCGAAAAGGTATTGACAATGCCGACCCAAGGGACTTTTTCGACCTGAAAAAAGAAACAAGGACCAGGCGTCACAAATGGAGATTAGATAAATGGGAATTCAGAACAGAAAATAGGAGGCACTTTTTTACACAGAGAAGTATGGGAGTCTGGAACCAACTCCCCAGTAATGTTGTTGAAGCTGACACCCTGGGATCCTTCAAGAAGCTGCTTGATGAGATTCTGGGATCAATAAGCTACTAACAACCAAACGAGCAAGATGGGCCGAATGGCCTCCTCTCGTTTGTAAACTTTCTTATGTTCTTATACACTGATTCGACGTGACAAAGCTGCAAGGAGTTTAAATTATACTGAGGAGATATGTGACTGTTCCTGAAGGATTACCTCTGGAATGACATTTTAAAATTCAACAAATATCTCTTGTTGCCTTTGTTAACAAATAAAAAAAAATACAACCACAGTAATCCATCATGTATCCGCCCATCACATATCCGCCCTAACCATTTATCCGCCATGATCAAGCCCTTCAGCACACTGTGTGTGTGTGAGAGTGAGTGAGTGAGTGAGTGAGTAACAGAGAGAGAACCAGAACCAGGGTTGGATATCGAAGAGTGAGTTAGCAAGTCAAAACCTCCAACAGCTGGGTGAGTAGCCGGAGTTAGTTTATTATTGAACAGAGAAAATTAGTTCAGAGATTGTAGAGCCCACCAAAGTTTTCGTACACTGTGTTATATGAACTCTGTGCGCAACCATTGCTGGTAGTGTCATGTGAGATGTTCAGTGTGTTGATATATAAATAGATCCTGTTCGCCCGCGGGGGCGTATCAATCTCAACCTCCGTCTTGCTCTCCTGCCTGTCATTCAGCAGCGAATGCACGCACCCACATGGCTGCCGGCTACTCTGTCACAAGCATTAATACCCTGGATCTTTCTGAACAAGAGATTTAGGGAAGCTCCCTAATAAAAGCTGAATCTCAAAACATAATGGAGTGAATATAATTCATTCATTTATCTGACTTTTCACATATCCACCCTTACTGTGGTGCCACCGCAGTCGGATACACAACAGACTACTGTAAATGAATCTAATTCCTTCAGGGAAGTCTGCTCATCAAACTGGCGCACTGAATCATTGAGACTGTTCCTTGCAAAAACATTTTTTGCAGACTTGGATACAGAAGTATCGTCAAACCAAGCGGCTACTATCAGTCCCACCTAGTATTAGCCACGACCTAGAAGTTTTTATATGCTTCATTATTTATATTATTTATACTTAAATAGTAGGCTATTTTTATTAATTATCTTGTCAATTAATGTTGCCTAAGCACGGGTTTCAATTCAATGGGTTGAATAGATTCAGAAAGTTTTTTTTTTTTTTAAGCTTGTTATTGCTCATAATTGAACTTTTGAAAGCATCCAGCTTTAAATTCCTTTTTTTATTTATTATTAATCTTAATTGTGACAATTGTATCAAAACTACAGTAAATGCAGTACTTACAGGGTTAACTTAAACAGATCTTCATGGTATCAGTGATATATATATATTATTACAGGACTACAAGCTGATGGATCAAAATTGAACTTTCACAGTGATATACTGTACATCCTGGCTTGGATGCTGTAAGGGTATATGCTGTTTATTCTGCATTTGAATTATTACATTTCAGCCTGATGATGGAGTACCCCAGTGAGCAGCACTACACATTTAAAACCATGTCCTAGGATAAATCAAAATTACCATTTCAAATTACCCATGTTGAAATAGAGTTTGGGAAATGCTAGGGTAAGCTATGATTTACTCAAAATATTGGAGTTCATGGCTCCAGGTCTCTTAAAAAGTAAACCAATAAGCAAACACAAAACCACATAAATAACTCAGTGATAGTGTAACACAGGTCACCTTAACATTTACTAATACAAAGTAAATTAACTGCAGAGACCATATATCAACAATGAACTTTTCTTTCATTCACAATTAACTCAACTAAAACAATTCATTTTATTAAATGGAATCCTTTTTTTCTTCAGACACTGAGGTTACTTTTGATTTAAACATGATTTAAACATACAGATAGTAGCTTTTTAAAATAACAAAACACTGTGACAAAAGAATAATAATAATATTATTATGTAAATAAACCAAATCAAAAGGTGAAATAATAAATAGCAAAAACTTGTGATCACTTTCAAATCTAGAAATGTCAATTATAAAAAAAAAACAAACATAGGAAAATAAAAACGTGACAAGCACCAATCCCATCTGAAAATGGACTATTTCCCAAATCAGCTTTTGTCTTCTCCTTTCCCAATAGTTCCCCCCGACTCTTTGCAGGTTATTTTTAACACAACGGGCAACAAGTTAAAGAGGCATTTCTTAAAAGGACAACAGGTTAAAAAGCTTACGTTCTCAACACAGCAACAACACATGTTAACCCTGCTACAATAGCAATGTAGTTTTGGGTACAGTCACTGGTGTTTCAAGCAACAAGAGCTACTTGTTTATTTAACAGTCATGGTTCATAAAACATTGCTTTTTGTCTGTAGTGATATCAAACAATTTAAAAGCAATTACAATTAATTTAAGATCAAATCTTTGGGACATATTTAGTACCATACAGTACTGCAATACGTTCCTGATTTATCATAGTGTCACACTCCCTCCGGGCAGTCGAGCAGTGGCTAGGAGTTGCAAACCAATAAAACAAGAAAGTTAATTTGTAGATCCAACTACACCAGCCCCACTGTGAGAGACTAAAATGTAGTACATTTAAGCTAACTGATTAATAATTAAGAGTTCCCTTTATGCTAGGTTATTTTATTCGGGGGAGAGGCACTTTAAAAAAAATCCAGGTTTTGTCAGGTATTGTAGTCCCACAGTATTTCTAAGGTACAATATGTATCTTGGCGCTTCAGCTCCAGCACAGAATGTTATGCAGAGCCGGATATACATTGAGCAACCAACTACCTATACATATCATGTGTTATTGATATTTAACCCTCCCTACTGTATACTGTACCTGCCACTGGCGTGCCAACAGGAAGGACTGGTACAGGTACGTGTGACAGAAATATAATGAGTTCTGGTTGTAAATCTCCCTCCCGACCTGTGAGGGCGATAAGTAGCGAAAGGGAAAGGCTTTGGACGGGTTGGCCAGTTCATTTCCTGGGTCGAGAAGTAGGTCAGCCTGAAAGAAGGCAAGACTTCATTGCAGGAACGTATTGACCTGGAAGGTAAACGAGGTAGCAGCTGCAGGTAATAGAGACAGCTGAAATCGTTTACCAAGGGGTCATGCGTGATAGCATAAAGGGGCCGGAGAATCGTAAATCTTTTCCTTCGCTTGTTTTTTATTGAGAGACTGGAAGGACCATGTGAGACGCAGAGAAAGTGTATGGGAAAATATGCATGAGTGTTTTGTTTTGTTTGTTCGGGTCTATTTAGCAACTGTCTGTGTTTTTGTTGTATAGCACTAGACGGCTGAACACGAATCCGGAGCTGTCGCCAACGGCCAGCACAAAACCGGATCAACACTGCACTACAGTCATGATTAACATTGTTATCAGCACTTGTTCACAAGTATAGCACGTATTATATTGTACTTCACCACAAGCACTGAGAGCACTCAGTTTGGACTTGTGATTGTGTGTGTGTGTCTAATTGTGTGTGTTAGTATTGTGCTTATTATTTACAGGACTGCAACCCTTTTGATTACTGTGCAAAACACATTGTTGTGTATTGCCTGTTCATTATTATTTGCTGGCTGGTCATCAGATCATTGGATTAATAATCATTAAATTAACCATTTCACCCGTACTTTGTTGTCTGTTTGTTCTTGGGATTACTACATCCGCGCCACACCTGCTACAAATTACCACCTGCTACTAATTACCACTTTGCCACAGTACGTCACAACAACAAACAGTGAGTGCAACTACTAACCCTTTTCCACTGGCACATCAAAGCCGTGATGGACACTGGCTATTTGTCAAGCCGAGCAAGAATCAAACCATGAAACTGGCTCAGAGCCAAGCATGGCCAGGGGCGGGGGTTAATTATTTTCGTCATTACATTGTGGCATCTAACGCTGATTATCTTGTTTGTCAAATAGAAATTACTCCTCTCTCCAAAAAGCCTGTAGTGGCATTTCATGTGTTTTCATTAATATATGAAGAATGAAAATAAGAAAAACACAACCATAACCTCTGGATCAACTCTCAACTCAAATACAGTGCCTCTTAATATCACCTTATCTGCATGCAAATCAACACGTTCATTGTGTGTGATGTCAGTTGTACAGTTCAGGCTCTGCAGTGGAAAAAGAATCAGCCTCGTCTGTAAAGTGGAAAAGAGGTATAGCACTCGTAACTGTAAAATACTGTATATTAACAAACGGTGTACTTTTCCTAACACTAAGTAAATCAATTCTATTACAGCAGTCGTTCAGAGTTATAATATATCAAACAGCAATTTATTCACTAGTCTTTCTCGGGCAATAATAATAATAACTAGAAGCTGCAAGCAACTTTACGACTTCCAAGGAGTTATTGTGAAATTTGAGCATTTTGATTGGTTGAATAAAGCATATATGGGTTTCTATGTGTGTTCCATAGTAACCATGACCCTATCTGCACTCTGTAAGGAGTTATGACCTAGTTTTACATTTGACCTTTAGCAGAGGTCAGAGGTCACGGGCAAGGGCATTTTTTGGTAGAACATATATGTTCCTATATATCCTATATGTGTTCCAGGCAAGGTGCCTGACCCTTTTATTATTTATGTATTATTATTATTTATGGTGTATTATTCTTATTCTTCTTCTTCTTCTTCTTCTTCTTCTTCTTATTATTATATTGTATGTGTGTGCGGATGGATGAAAGCCGTCCGACGTTGTTATTTATTGTTTCAGACCTGCGAAAAGCAGGTCTCCTAAAGTGTAGCTGGCATGGATGGGGATGAATCCCCATCCTAAATAGCTTGTGGGAATGTGGCTGGAGCCTTAATATTAATGGGTAATTAAGGCTCCAGCCACAGTATAAAAGACCCACTCCAGGCTCAGTGAGAGATAGAGTTTAGGAGAGAATTAAGTATTAAGAGCGAATGCTACCAGCCAGTGAACAAGGTACTAGTGGGAGAAATAATTGTTTTTGTTAGTGTTATTTTACTTTAGCCAATGTGCCCTTTGCTTTGGTGTCAGTGTTTGTGTTTTGTTTAAACTCTTATTTTTGTTATTTAATAAATATACACGCAGCAGCGCCGTTTTGCCCAGCCCTACCTTTGTTTTTTGTACTGCTTCCTGAACCTGACGTCACCACCCACACACACCACTCAAGCCATCCATGACAGTTCCATAGTAACCATGCCTCTAACTGCACTCTTTAAGGAGTTATAAAGCCAATTTTGCATTTGACCTTTAGGAGAGGTCAGAGGTCACGAGCAAGGAATTTTTGATAGAGTATATGGGTTCCTATATGTGTTGCATAGTAACCATGACTCTATCTGCATTCTGTAAGAAGTTAAACGCTAGTTTTACATTTGACCTTAACCCTTTGACACCTAGGTAGAATGACCATATTTGGGCTTGAATATGACCACTTTGTGTTTAGCTTGTGAGGTTTGGCAACCTTACATCAGAAATTAAAACCCAATATATCTATGGAAGGGTATAAAGTAACTGTTTCCAGTGATATAATGTATTTAATTGTGAGATGTATTATATATTTTTCATATATAGCCACGCCTCCCAATTTTTTGGGTGAAAAATGTATAATAATATTTTTAAAAACGGTCAATTTCGACCTCTTTCCAAGTTAGATAGAAAACAGATTTGAAATATTTTCTACACTCGCAGAGCTACACACAGTTTTATAATGCATGGTATTTTACGACAAACAACCTCCAAAATGGCAATGCAGACCAGCTCAAAGACTTTCCAAAAACTGAGAAAGGAAATATTATTACCCTGTTTCTGATCAAATTATATTTATTTATGAATATAGCAGTCATAAAAATAAAGAAAAACCACACAAGATGCTGAGTATTTTATTTTATTTTATTAAAAAACAAGCAACTTACAACTAGCATTGGTACAAATAATTGTGCACACTAAATACATACAAATGCAAAAAAACACTCCATCATGACAAAACATTGATAGCAAGATTTTTATTTTCAAAACTAGAATAAATAAATCGAGCTGAAAATGTCAGGTTTTACTGCAAAAACATTATATTTTATAACATATACATGATAATGATCAGTAAATTATTTACAGAAACAATGCCTATGTAGTGTGATGTCAGGAGGGTAAAACGGTGAAGGAGAGAGCATGCAATAATAATAATAATAATAATTGAATAATGACCATCCACCCTTTTACACACACACACAGAAACTATGAAAACATAGAAAAAGTAAACTAGTAATAATAAATGACATTGCTAATAATAAAAATGACTCGACAGCTGTTTAGGCGTCAGATTCAGGGGATTTTGCCAGTGTCCATCTCCTGAGGAGAAACGTTTGCAAAAACATGATCAAATCAATAAATAAATAAAAATGTGTATAATTAAAAATAATAAAAACAAATAACAATAAAAATATATATCAGATGTTGGTACAGTCATAGTCTTGTCTCTCTGTATGTATCTATCTAGACTAAAGTAATCTTCTGCAAGCATCCACGCACACACACACACACACACACACACACACACACACAGACGGAGGAAAAAAAAACATTCAACACGCTTTCAAAAAAAAGTGGAGTAAAGTTAAAAAAAAATTAAAAACACGACAGCTAGTTAGTCCAAGTACTCACCATTCAAATGAGTTGTAAATCAGCCCTTTTGGACTTGCAGAACCGGACACACATACGTCATGGCACCATTTACCAATATACACACTGTAAAATGGCGGCACCTGATGTCCCATCCATTCTAGCCCTAAACCAATTATATGGAGACATAGCCAGTAGTCATGGCTATGACCAAGGCAAAAAAAACAAGATTGGTGATTGGACAGCCGAGATATGACATGAAAGATTTTTGAGCGCTCCGGCAGCTAAGGGGTAAAAAATTCAAAATATGCGCTGGTAGACTTGTTTCTTGTGCATCACTTTGTTGACGTGTATCATCAAAATTTGCACATAGGGATACAGTTTTTTTTCCTCTTACCTAGCCTTATTCAATGACAAGGCTCAGAGACACTGATTTGTTTCCCTGGCGGCTTTTTTTTGGTGTGAGACATCTTGGAAAAGAGAGAGCGTGTCATTGGTGCTTAAGCACCGAAATTAGAATGGCTTGGCACCAAAGGGTTAATGAGAGGTCAAATGTCAAGATCAAGATAATTTTTTTAATAGAGCATACATTAATTCCCATAGACCTCCACTACTCTGTGAAGATTCATCAATATAATGTGCAAATTGACCATAGCTGAAATTTGATTGGCTTGTTGCGGCCATGTTTTTTTTTATGTAGCGACTTGCTTTGAACAAACTTGATAGACAAACTTGCCAAGGTTATGTATGCAAAGTTTTGCTGCAATCAGCATAACGGTTTCAGAGACGGAGACGTTAGAATATTTTTGACAAATCGAATATGGCCATTGAACCATGTGACCAATCGGCTCTTGAACAATCTAAATCTAGGGAATAAGGGTAGTCTGTGCCCCAAGTTTCGCATCTCTACCATAAGCAGTTTCGGAGAAGTTTTTTTTTTAATTCTTGAAAAATCCAATATGGCTGCCAAACCATGTGACCTATGACCTTTTTTCACACTGACTCAACTTCCCAAAGGCCTCTACCACCCTACCACATTTTGTGAGTTTTCGTGCAACGGTGTTGATTTTAGAGCCATTTGAAAAAAAAGGGAGGCCTAAGAAGAAGAAGAAGAAGAAGAAGGATTGATATTTAGGTTGTTGAATTGAGGACTACATCTAATAATGAAAATTCAGGATTGAATTTGTGAGTTACCAAAGGCATGCACCAAAGATTCTGTGGTTCATACAGACCTGAAGCAAGCTAAGTTGTTTTGCAAAGTGAATGATGTGATGACCAGTGGGCTTCCAAAACATACAAGCCATGTTTTTGGTTAATACAAGCATCTGTCAACCATAACAGATTGCAAATTACATTTTCTGAAACAAATGTACCATAGTACCATAAAAACAGTAACTTTGATGTATTCATGTTGACTTGCAGAATATTATGATGCACCCAGACTTTTATGTTAGGTACAAAACAAGAATTTAAAAACTGTTTTGAAAGTAAAGAGGCAACTTTTTATTCCAAAGTATTCTCTATTTTATTGAAAAACACTCACACCTTAAAATGATGTGCATGGCCTAATTACTAGGTACTGTAAATTAGGGCTGTGTAAGTATTCATATTTCCTGAGTATTTCTCTTTAAGATGTTTTATTAAATAAACGTAAATAAGCCTTCAAACAGTCTGTTAATTACACAACAAGAAAAGCTACATTAACGCTATATTTTATTTTATTTATATTTATACCATTTTCCATTTTAAGGCTTACTGGTATGCTGAATTTTGAATATATTTTTCTTCCTAAAGTCACTTAATAATTTCAGTAATGCTTTCTCTAAAAACTGTGAAAGTGTATGTACCGGTATAAATACCATCAATAACTCTTCTAATAAATATCCTTGATCTCATCAGAATTGGACAAGCATTTCTCTCTATATAATGCAAATGTGTTACATGGCCACTATACCTATATCCCTGTCTGGGATATTTAGTGCTTATCTGAGCCACACTTATCTTTTTTCAGTGTACCAGCATTCCAAGCAATTGAGACACATTTTCTAATGGTGATGTCCACTGATGATACTCAATTTTATTTATCTCTGAAACCGGACGACACCTCAGCTGAAAATATTCTGACTACCTGTCCTCCTGACATTAAGCAATGGATGTCAAAAAACATGTTAATGTTAAACTCAGATAAAACAGAGATGATGCATTTGGGATCACAGAATCAACTAAATAATATAAATTCGTCTTATTTCACATTTGGTAGTTTCTCTTCTGAGTTGAAGGCTAAAGTGAGAAATATGTGTGTCATTTTTGATACGGATCTTTCATTTGAGCCACACATTAGAAATGTTACGAAAGTGTCTTTTTTTTTTTTTTTAAATTTGGGTCCGAGCTATTTTTGCCTGTTTTTTTTTTGTATGGAACATGGAAAAAAATAAGAAATCGGATAATAAATAAAGGAATTATGGCCATATATACAAAAGAGACCAAGAGCAAACAAACAAAAAAACCTGAACAATTGAAAAATGTGCAAAAGAAAAAAAAAGAAAAACATTATTATTCATCCCAATGACCCTGATCATGTGGAGCAATATGGAGCTATTTACTGTGGCTTGAATGGCCAGCAAGGTGGCAACCATGGCAACCTAACTCTAACAGTTCTTGTCTCGTGCATCTGACCCACAAACACGAAACATATATATATATATATATATATATATATATATATATATATATATATATATATATATATCGGAAATAGGTCCTTGTGCCTTTGATGTCGCCATTTATCTTATTTTGTAAAGTTTTGTGTTAAAATGTTTGTTTACTGCACCGAGATAGGTCTGTCTTACAACGCAGCAGTAACATTGCAAAACACTCGCTTTCACAGCTGTCTCCTTACATGGTCCAATACCGGAAATACACGAGTAGGACCTAATTTTAAAGCTCTGATATTCTCCTCTTTCAATGGTGTATTGCAGGGCTGTCTCTCAAAATGCCTGAGTAAAAAGATTTAAAGGGCCAGGTCACCGGTGAGATATTTAACATATTTAACATAGTTAAGAAATATTGCCAAACTATGATGTCCACTTTCATGCTGAGAGACTGATCCTTGCGTTTATAACATCTAGGATTGATTATTGTAATGCTTTTTTCTCTGGTATTTCAAGTCATGTTATATTTCGACTGCGGTTTGTGCAAAATGCTGCCAAAGTTTTAACAAGAACAAAGAAACATGAACACATCACACTTGTGTTAGCAGCCTTACATTGGATTCCTGTATGGTTCAGGTTTGATTTTAAGGTCCTACTTCTAAATTATAAAGCTTGGCATGGCCTTGCTCCCCCCTATCTAAAATAATTGCTGACCCCATATCCTTAGAGCCAGGATGAAGGTTTTCTCAGTATTCCATGGATACAGAGAAAGAAGCCAGGTGGCATAGTGTTCAGCTTTAGAGCCCCTATGTTATATCATGGTCTGCTATGATATGTAAGGGCGGCACCATCTTTTGCAGCTTTTAAAGTAAGACTAAAAATGTTTTTTTTGTTGTTTTTTTTAATAATTTGGCATATGAATTTTCATACTATTTCTTTTTTATAAATGATGTACCTTTTGTCAATGCTTTTTACACTAAGACTATAAACACATTTTTTAAATCATTTTAATGGATGTAATTTAAATGGGTATTTTATCATCTTTTACTAATTTCTCAAAACTGTCTTGTATATTATTACAATGTTTATTGTTTTTTTTATCTGTAAATGCTTTGAGGTGATTCACAAAACAACCTATATAGGAAATAAAGATTGATTGATTGATTGATTGAAACAACCAAACTCCTGTGACAGATTGAAACCTGGGTCTCCAGTGGTGAAAGGTTAGCAAATTTTCTTATCCCATTTGAACGTGTTTGACCCATCCCCCCACAGTATGTTTGAAAGATATATTTCTAGTTTTCATTATTATCATTATTGGTCATTCTTTACACTTTGGAGCATAAAGCTTTCAAAATGGCCCCCTTTAGGGTTTAACCAGACACACACAAAACCATTATCAGCAAAGTAGTGGATGTCAAGAGCGTGATCATAGATCACATAACCCAAGGGTAGAACTGAGATTGTAAATAGAAGGGCACCAAGGAACAATCCCTGGAAGAAGTTCACCAATCAATCGATAAAGATCAGTCACAGACCTCAACAAATTGTTGCTGATGACAGGGATAGGTGTGAATCCAGTCATGAGGTGGACCCTGGAGACCATTACGAGTAGAAGGAAGGTCCATTAAAGTAAAATGATCAATGATGTCAAAGGCAGGTTTACTGTCCACAATGATAAGCAGTGTCAAGGGCCTGTTGTTACTGCAGGAAAGTGCCTCATTAATGACCCTTAATGGGATGTCTCAATGGCTAGGTACAGGTAAAAACTCTCTGCATTACATTCACAGAAGTTATAGTGCATTTCTTTACAGAGTATACTTTTAAATAAACACGATAAAAAAAGAGAAGGCCCATTGATGTGTATCATAATATGCAGATTTGTATTGACAACATTTTCTCCAGTCAAGTAACTAATGTGTACATACTAAAATTTCTGAATGTGGTGGTGAAGAAATAAAACATGACAATTCTACAAATGTGTTAATATATCTATTATATAAATAACCCCCTGCTAGGCATAAAAGGCTGCAGGCAGTCAAGTTTGGGCAGTAGGCTATAGGAACAGCTTGCATTGTAAGTGGCTCCTGTGCTACTTAGGGTGGATTGCGCACATCGAGATCAAGATTCGACCTAATCTAGGATTGACTAATCCAAGATTGGATCCTGGATTCATTTCTGTTGCGCAGATCAAGACTGGTGGGGGATTTGCGGATCCGAGATTGAATCTATACTTCACCCGTTAATCCTGGATTCAGGTTGTCTGTGACGCTAGTTGATTACGAAACACTGTCTCGTAAAGTGATAATCAGAGCATAACCATGGCAACGACTAAAACCTGTGCGTTTTCTTTCTTTGAGAAAAACCTTTTTATCAAATTTAATTTTTGATAACTATAAAGATATTATTATATAGAGAATTAAAAAAGATAACCAGATGTTATTTACCTTGATAGCAAGTGTATGTGCTGATTAACTAATGTATGTGTGAGTTATGAATAAGAATAATAATCAAGAACTTCATTAATTACTAGAACATGTATTTATTTACAAAACATTTTCTGAGGTAGTTGAGTGATTGATACTGCCCCGACCCCGATCAGCTGACCCTGGCCCCGCCCTTCTGGAGATGGCTCGTAAGACACACATTGAAAATGCACATCTACACATTGAAAGAAGAAAAAGCTGAAGCTGCATACCAGATAGCTGCTTTGAAAAGGGAGAGGAATAAGTAGTAGTAATTGTACATAAACTTGTTCAGAATAATAAATATCGTACACTTGTAACTATTTTATGATACATGGTATCTGTTTTTTTCTTTCTTTTTTCTAAATCTAATACATACTGGTGAACATGTTGAGTTTATATTTTTTTTAAAAAAACAAAAAAAAACGACAGTATCTACCTTCCCAATAATTTGCTACTACATATATAGCTCAAATTCATCTGTATGGGTGAAATAATTATCGGTTATTTATTTAATTGGTGAAAAACTGCGTTGGCAGCTGCTGTATATGATGGCTCGTAACCTGTTCTCCCGTTGGAAAATGAATATATTGCTCACATAACTTCAGTGATCCTCTGAATTACTAGATGATGCATCGACACGAAACAGGTACTGCACCCGATTATTTTCTGAAACGACCCAGTGGCATGAAATCTCAAGTAGCAGATTAATGAGTGGAGGAAGATAGTCTTTTTTGTCTCTGTATCTAACTGTTTGTAGTTTTAATATATTAACCAGCTCCGTTACGCTTTCTTTCCTCATTCTGAATCTTTGTATAAAACATTCGTCACTATTCAATAAAATGATTGCTACAATCACGAACAACACAATATCTAACCATCCAAAATAACCGACCATCTTCACAAGAATCTAGACTCAATCCACCTACTACCAGGATTGGAATGCAATCTAGGATTGAATTTGAATCTCGATCTGCGCAACGGAAAAAATATCAATCCAAGATTAAATCCGAGATTGAGTCTGATCCAGGCTGAATCTCGATCTGAAAATCCACTGCTGATTAAAGTATTACATGCAGATACTCTGAAGTTAGAGAGTCTGTCTGTGTCTGTAGCAGAGAAACCTGCAGCTCCCCTTTAAAAAGAGGAACCTTTTGTTTGTTTTGAATTATCTAATAGAAGTAAAAATACAGGTTATACAAAATGTACATGATGGAGAATGCCAAATGCAGACTACAGCAACTATTTAGTGCACTGTTCAAGTGCAGAGCAATGATATTGTGACAGGGATACTTGGAAAAATGACTAAATATAAGTAGTGTGAATTCAAATGTAATTTCATATGCACTACTGGGGCAAAGCACTCCAGTGAGTTAATTAAAGTCTGGAGTAATGACTTTGTCATGGTGTTATTGCTTTGCACTTGAACAGTGCTCTGAATAGTGGTTTTAATTCTGTATTCGGCATTTCTAGCTCATAACCATTTGGATATTTTGGATATACAATTGGCTAAACAGAACACAAATTTGAAATCTTTATACTACAAAAAAGCTATTTTTAAATCAGCTTTCTCAAAAACACAAACAAAATGGTAGCCTTAACATTCCTGGGTATTTTTTTTTTACAACAGGGATCAATGGGGCATTGTTAAACATTGGACTACATTCTCAAAGATATTTACTCCAAATTGTCATTAGTCTAAAAGAAAAAAAACATACTTTGCATTTCTAAAATAAATAATAAACAATGTTAGACTAATCACAAGCCCCTAAAGTAAATGTCTGAGTTGTTTATTTCTGGGTTTTTAACTTTGTTTGGGTGTGTTTCTATATCTGAAAAAATCGTGACAATAATGACAATTTGAAGTACATGGTTTGGAGAATCTAGCCCCTGGTTATTCCAACTGACTACTGTGTAAAACATGTCTCATGTCCTTCTTGTATTAGTTTATCATAAAAGCACAATCAATCAGGCTTGCTGAATTCCAATGAAGAATGAGAAAACATAATACAAAAATATATATTTCAAAGTATTTGCATGTGCCCGTGTATGAAGTTGGCAGTACAGAAAGAGTGTTTTCAGAAGTTGTGCTTTGAAATCTGGTAGTTCTTGGAAAACATAGTTTTCTGAAAAGTATTGTCATTGGTTTAATATTCTGAAAACTTAAATGCCTGCAGAAGCACTGGGGTCGATTCAATTGATCTAAACTGAGGATATAAATACTTATGTGGCTTAAATCATTAAAACAGGACACCCCCTGGAGTTTGAGACATTTTTACAGACCGAAATGCACTAAACAGACTAACATGCACGGTAAGATATTTCGTTTGATTTTTTTTTTTTGCCCTTGATCTTATTTGAATGATCTAACAGTGGCTGTATTTTGATCCACCACTCTTTAGGTCAATTGAACAGACCCTGCTGAGTGTATAAATCTGTATACAATGACCAATGTTAAATCAGTTCCATGAGGTGATCACTGTGCAGTTGGAGGTTGTTGCATTGGTGGATGCTGCCCAGAATGCTAGGTGGAAATAGCTGACAAAAAAATGTGACCATAATGTATATCACCATAATGTACATCAATTTGATTGTCTCCTAATACAATTTGCCTCTATGTCAGTTAGTCATGATTAGACAACACTGCTTTGAGTGATATGTTTACAAATCTGTATCTTTCTACTGTAAGACACATTTCCTTTGAACATCTGTAGCATAACAGTTTTGTTGCACACTAAATAACATTCATTAGCACAACAAACAGTCTGGCTTTCATAGACTTTGTCTGGAAGAAGATTTAAAGGCAGGTAATTTGTCAGAGGCCTGTAAAGTCTTTAAGCACAAAACATTCCCCTCTTTGCCCATATATGCTTAATATTAACAAACAAGATACTATTTACTTAGTGGCATGGAAATTAAAATGACATTTACTACGCTTTATTACTCTGAACACACAAGCTTGAATGTAATTAACTTTAATAGATATAGATCATTCCTTAGCCTGTCTGTTCTTCATTTGGTTGGGAGAGGGGGAAAGGAGCTGGGTGCCTGGCCTGCAGATATTCAAACACGCTACCAAGGAGGGGATCCTTGTGCCAGTTAGTCAAGTCCCTATTCGTTATGTTTTTTCTATTTTATTAGCACTTTCTATCAATCCAGCCATTCTTTATTCCTTGCAGTGCATAAGGGAAGGGTCAGGTCGATGCTGTGCATGGATCTTAATGCTGTCCCCCTTTAACTCTGTATTAATGCTATTTAGGTGATTTCTGACCCGCTTATTAACAGCACGCATATATAGATGTAAGGGTCACGAGTTCATATAAGTTGTCACTGCAACATTGAAATCGTACTCTATGGATGCATAGCAGTTGTAATTGTCTTAGTGATCCTTGTTTTATTTAGTTAGTCATATATCTATCAAACATTTATCAATACAACAGGATTGCTGGCCTTCGAGTAATAGAGGCAGTTCCATTCCAAGAGCCCATTTCATGGTTCTACCTTTATACCATCACAAATAATAATGCTTTTACACACAGTATTTCTCAGGTCAATCCAAGAGTGCTGACAGAGAGCTGCTTACATTGCTTACATCACTTTACCTGCAACAGGCAAGGAATACAATCTTCTCTTCAGCTGCTTCAACATTAAGATTCAGTGTGCTTTTTTTTACATCAAAGGATCTGCTCACAAGGGCAGTTTTTTTTTGTTGAACCAGACCAAATAGGTCCCAATTTGTTGAGAGTTTGTCTGTGCATCACAAGACTTACATCCCAGCCCTAAAATGGCAGTGGTTTAAAGAACAATTGCAGTAAATTCAGCTGTAAAAGCCATAGTGTTAGCAGGAGTACTTTCGAATATACTGTTCAGAGCCTTGCATCCATGAAATACATGTTGGCAGTTGGCTGAGGATCGTAAACGACAATAATTAATGTACAGTTTATGATGGATTATCCCCTATTTAACAAATCCACATCGCTTTATGAAAAGTTCCTCCTATATTTCAATCAATTATTTTTCTAGGTTACTTTTGTAAAAAGTGGTTGTAGCTTTACAAAATAATTTCCCAAATCTTACCTTACATTCCTCTTTCCCCAAATAGGCTCTTTGTATGAAGGCTTTACAAAGCCCATTTTCAATGTTTCATGGGTTCATAATTTATGACAACCTACTGTAAGTGTGCTGGTGATCCAGCACTGTAAGATGTTCTTACTAAGCTGGATTTCTGACATGAATGGGTTACACTGAAGTGGGGATGAGTTCATACTGTATGTGACAAGCTCTCGCTACTGGTAAATTATAGTGTTGTGTTGAGTATATCAACGTCTCACAAGATGACTGTGCTGGGAAATGAGGTAATGGATTTTTCAGAAACCCATATGTGATGTATAATCTTTATTAAACCATATTGCTGTTTAATATAACAGATAAAGGTCAAATTGGTATAAGATGGAGAGGTTTGAACTAAACCACCAGCGCCAATCATCAAGTGCTTTGAAAGCTTTTATTCCCAGCAATGTAGCCCTTTGACCTGCAAATAAACTGTAAGGTTTCTGCTGGAGTAACGTTCTGGGAAAGAATATTTCACTAAATGCAAGAGACAGGTCTCTGTTACCAGTGGGTCTAAATCCCAATTGACTAACTCTTTCCAGGAAATCAAGCTGTTTTGCCTGCCATTGTGAAGCACACCAAGGTCAACTGTCCTATTAATGTATGTTGACCAAAGCCAATTTAGCTTCAATCAAAAGACAGAAGGTCTCCTTGAACTCAGGCTGTTACACTATTTTGAATCTTGGCAGACTGCTAATGGGGACACCAGGAGGGTGAAACAGTTTTCCCCTTTACAAAGTGGGAAAAAAACAGCTTTGTCTAGGGTTACATTTTAAATTTGGTTGCTCACACATCAGTAGGTGTTTTCCCTACTACAGTGCCAAATTACAACGTTACTGAACTGTTAAACAGAAGTGACACCTCTTACTCTGCAGTATATTTGAATTTATCAATCAAGCCTCCTATATATGCTGAAATGATAATAAATAATAATTAAGAATAGATATATTTGTTCTTAATTATTAATTATTACTCTCAGCATTTAGCCTTCGAGATAAAGTCACTAGCGTATTTCCTTTTTTGGGGAAGTCTCCAAACAAAGAGAAATTTCTGTTTTAAAGACCCAGTATCATAATTTTGTACATGCATCCACATGCAATCTCAGCATACACACTACACGTGGAATATGATGCACAGCAGTTCTGGTTTCTGATTAAGTTTAATGTCCCTGGCATGTATGATGAAGCAGAATCTGTACAAGTCAAGGCCACATTTTCCCAAGTTAGCTGGTACTTTGCGAACGTTTGGGCAATCGCTGTGCTGACGGAAAGAGTATTTACAGAAGGTATGAACGTGACATCAGCACAAAACAGCCAGGTTTATCGCCTTTAAATCATAAAAAGAAAAGAAAATTGACAGAACTGGACAGTGCAAGCCATTGGGAGAAATCACACTGGACATTTCCATCCATGCGTTCCATAAGTTTACCAACTAAAGCATCATCATTTTCTGTTAAATATTTACGATTAAATTGTTGGCGTTAGGCAGTGTTTTAGCTGATGGATAGTACTGTTGCATGAAGTCACCAATACACACCTCTCTGCAATAAACAGTGGCTGTCCAGCAAAGCACAGAGCTCTGACAAACCCATTATTATTAATTTCATAGCGGACACCCTTATCCAGGGCGACTTACAATTGTAACAAGATATCATATTATTTTTACATACAATTACATTATTATTCTATTTTTTTACACATTATTGTTACATTCAATTACCCATTTATACAGTTGGGTTTTTACTGGAGCAATCTAGGTAAAGTACCTTGCTCAAGGGTACAGCAGCAGTGTCCCCCACCTGGGATTGAACCCACGACCCTACGGACAAGAGTCCAGAGCCCTAACCACTACTCCACACTGCTGCCCATTAACACAGTCATTCTGTGCCAGTGTTACTTTCGTTACTAAAACGCACACACAATTAATTTGTTGTACTTCCCCCACCCCTGAGTTTCCGTATTGATTCAAAAGTTGCCTGATTAAAATGGTGGAAAAAAAAATATCGCATGATACAGTAGTCAGTTGAGGGAGCTGAAAGACAGCAGTGACCTTCTACAAGTGCATGGAAGTCTGCACAGTGTGCACCTACCAAGATGCTTTCTACAGGAAGGAAGAAATCTAACGTTTGGGATTATTTTAAATATGTACCAAAATCAAACAAAACTGTCTGCAAAGTTGTTATTCCAGAGAAAGACGAAGAATGCGGATACACCATAACTGGAAAAAACACAACTAATTTGAAACGACGTTTAAGACCAGTGCAACTGGACATTTTTTTCAATAAAATATTAAATGACTTATAAGTTCACTTTATATTTTTTCCATTTTAAAGTTTGTCTCAACAATTTTTTTGTAATTAATATTATTATTTTAGGGAAAATAGTAAATGTGTATTTGACAGTGCGAGTTTTCAATATTTTCCTTGTTGTATGTTGAAAGGCATCATGCAGTATTTATTTGGGCGGGAACTTTTTTTGCAATTAAAAATAAAAGTCGCTTTTTTCATTTTCATTCTTTCAAAGATTCTTTGTTCATAGTGTAAGTTAACTGAAAAATATCAAATAGACTGGAATAATTTTTGAAGGCAATATGCTACAGTGTGCTTTTGAATAACCTTTAATAAATTAAACTTATGCTTTTTATGGTTTATGACATTGTTTATACAGTGAAATCCCATATAAAAATAAATACAATTTGGGCCCAAAATGGAATGATTTAGTATACTAATAATATGCTAAGCCATATAGCACAAATATACTTTATAATTTCCTTTCATACGGGATGTGTTCATAAATTATTATTATTATTATTTATTTCTTAGCAGACACCCTTACCCAGGGCGACTTACAATTGTATACAAAAAATACATATCAAGAATTACAGTACAATTAAGAGCAAGATACAAAATACAATGACTTCAGTCCTAAGGCGCCATGTAGTATTGTTCACTTTATATTGTGTTGTCACAATCTAAAGTGATGTCACAATTTAAATATGGCGTGGATTTT
Source organism: Acipenser oxyrinchus oxyrinchus (assembly GCA_030684275.1). NCBI lineage: Eukaryota > Metazoa > Chordata > Actinopteri > Acipenseriformes > Acipenseridae > Acipenser > Acipenser oxyrinchus. The sequence goes on from CM060247.1 coordinate 10,584,992, forward strand.
ATGAAATTTAGGAATAATTACAGTTTAACATTGCTTTGCTTATTAATAGTGTAACGTGCCAGGGGTTTTCCCCCCGTCTAGTTCTATACGGTGTTTTAGGGCAAACTGTGTATGATTTAGCTGGGGACTTAATTCTCCTTGTGTATTGGTGTAGGAATACTCAATGTGCAATGGGAGCACTCTGGCATATTCACAACATAATTGTAAGTCGGTCTCTTGCTAAAAAAGTCCCTATAGTATTACTTGTGTAGTTAACGTTTCTTGCTGTCTCTCATTCAAATTGCCCATCCTCACTCTGGAGAGTCAATAAAATAATATGTTGATCACTGCTTGGCTTCATGGGAAATCTCACAGGAGAAGGTTTTTTTTTTTTTTTTAATTTAGTCATTGCCAATTAGTTTTTTTTATTATTTTCTCCCCAATTAGAAATGCCCAATTATTATTAGGCTCAGCTCACCGCTACCACCCCTGCGCTGACTTGGGAGGGGCGAAGATGAACACACGCTGTCCTCTGAAGTGTGTGCCGTCAGCCGCCCGCTTCTTTACACTCTGCAGACTCACCGTGCAGCTGCCTCAGAGCTACAGCGTCAGAGGACAACGCAGCTCTGGGCAGCTTACGGGCAGCTTACAGGCAAGCCCGCAGGCGCCCGGCCAGACTACAGGGGTCGCTGGTGCGCGGTGAGCCAAGGACACCCTGGCCGACCTAACCATCCCTCCCCCCGGACGACGCTCGGTCAATTGAGCGCCACCCCCTGGGAGCTCCTGTCCACGGTCGGTTGTGGAATAGCCTGGACTCGAACCGGCGACGTCCAGGCTATAGAGTGCATCCTGCATCCTGCCACTCGGGAGCCCCACAGGAGAAAGTTTTAACTGTAATTACAGACAATGGTAGTAACATGATAGCAGCTTTCAAATCTCCTTTAGAGGAAGATGTAGACAGCATAAGTGAAGATGAAAATGATGATCCGGCACTTGAAGATTTCAAAGATGCAGACTACATATATGACAGCATCAACAGAATGCCTTGTGTGGTGCACAAAAGGACACATGCATGAGTAGTCTGTTGGTAAAAGTATGAAGGCTTGTGGCATTTTTCAGAGGATCCTCAAAAGCAACTGAGAAGCTTTTGTCAGCTTGTGGCTTGACGGTTATCACAGACTGCCCTCGAAGATGGAGTAGCACCTACAGTATGATTGCACGATTGCTCTAGATCAAATAAGTCATATGCCAGCTATCAAACGAAGAGGGGTGGGATTGTCTCCTACCAAGTGAGTGGCAGAAATTAAATTCCCATTCGCTGAACACACAAAAACACTTCAGAGCGACACAGTGTCTCTCTCATTGGTGCTGTCAGCTCTTCTCAATCTCCTTACACGTTACACAACAGTAGCTATACAGCACTATCTGCAGTTTCAATCCACTTGGTGCTGCAGCTTGCTTCTTTGACCCTACTGTTGGAGCAGAGAGACACACTGAAAATGAAGACAAGATGTGCTGAAGAGAACTGAAGAATACATTGTAAATCTGCCCAAAGTTTTTTTGACAGAAATGGTGGCACAACAGAAATAACTTCTGTTGAAAGATGCCAAAGGCCCTCAACAAAAAGAGCCAGATTCCATTTTTTTTCCCAAAGCATCACAGCAGTTGCTAGCTTTAGGATCTGGGCCTTCAGTCAGGCATGAAATGAGGAAGTACAAACAAATTCTGTCAGAGCCCTGCAGTGATCCAAATGGAGGAAATCACAAAGTCCAGTCCTAAAGCCTTATGCATTGGATGTACTTGCCATGCCAGCTTCTCAGGCATTTGCTAAAGACTGTTCAGCATTACTGGTGATCTCACACAGAAAAAAAGAAACAAAGGCAGAGTTGACCTGGAAAGGTGTGCATTTTTAAAAATGAATAGTTAAATTGTCCAATAGATGTATAGTTAGGTTGCTGAGTCCCTCGTTATTGTTTTTTTTTTGCCAAAATCTTCAAATGTACATAAAATTCAAATTCAACAACCTTGCACAAAAACTCATGAAACTTCAAGGGATTGTAGAAGCACATCGAAAATTGTGCCAGAGTGAAAATGCAGCCATATTGGATTTTCCAATAAATTTTGATTGTTTTCAAAAATCTTTTTCTCCAAAATTACATAATGCACAGATCTGAAACTTTAATTTTTTTCTGGTTTGTTCAAGACAAGTTGCTGGACAAAAAACATGGCTGCCATGAGCCAATCACATGTTTGGAATGATTGTTTTGGAAATATTTGCATATGTTGCCATATGTATCTATGGTAATTTCTTGTAGACTCATGAAACATCACATGGTTTTGCTGCCATTTCGTAATTCCTTCTTCTCCAAATGCTCTTACTTCAGAGCTTTGAAACTGGATGTACAAATAAAATAAATCTTTGGAGTGCATATGAGTATCCTGTTGTCTTATTTTAGCATGGTCTTATGGCTTCTGCCTAATTGAACTGTTTCTTGCTTAGATTGGCTTGGTGTGCAGATTTTCTAGATTTCTTATAGATATATAAAGTAGGCTGTGTGGTCCAGTGGTTAAAGAAAAGGGCTTGTAACTATAAGGTCCCCGGTTCAAATCCCACCTCAGCCACTGACTCATTGTGTGACCCTGAGCAAGTCACTTAACCTCCTTGTGCTCCGTCTTTCGGGTGAGACGTAGTTGTAAGTGACTGCAGCTGATGCATAGTTTACACACCCTAGTCTCTGTAAGTCGCCTTGGATAAAGGTGTATGCTAAATAAACAAATAATAATATAGATAAGGAGTTGTTCAAAAATAAATGCATTTAAATACAGTGGTATGCTAGATAAAATGAAAGATAAATCAATATCTAATGACTAAAAATGGACTAAATCTTCTGACCATTTTCGTCAACTAGACTAAGACTAAACTAAATCAAATTCAAAGACTAAAACTTGACTAAAATATCTACAGGTTTTCGTTGACTAGACTAAGACTGACTAAAACAAAAAACGACGACTAAATTAACACTGTTCTGCGCTCTCTTTTATTAAAGCGTGTGTAAAAGCTGCATAAATGGATGCTTGTCTCTCAGTTTGCTTTCTTGTTTTAGTTTAATGTGTCGCTTATTTTTCAGTATGTTCTTTTATTCAGCGCGAACATGTACCTCGATGCAGCAGTATTTGCAGCGCTATGCATCCTCTGCCTCATCTGACCCACTTCTGCTATTTTTGCTTTTCGTATACTTTGAAACATTCATTTTCTTTTGATTATTCATAAACTGATTTATGTTTTCACCCAATTCGTCATCCACTAAAAATATTATATTTTCGTGTAAGTATTTAAATTTAGTTTTTGATCAAGCTAGTAGTTACTACCAGTGCCGGCGTCAGGTGGGGTGGGGGGTGGAACAGCACCCAATCCCAGCCTTTTGGAGGCTGGGGCAGAGTGTCCCGCCCCTATGTATTTATTTATTATTATTTGTATTTGTTTGTGGCGCGGATAAAAGCGCCACGTCTTTTGTTATTATTTTTGTATTTATAAAAACTTTGTGAGGATGCGTGACTGATCAGCTACTGATTATTTAACTAGCTGACAGTCACGCATCCTTACTAAACTCGTGCAGACTGTGGCCAAGGGGTAATAAGATAATTAACAGCAGTTAACCCCTCTGCCAGAGTATAAGAACCTGCAGCTGTCCGTGCCGCAGGGTTGGGTGTACAGAGAGGAGGTACAGGGAGAAAGAGCGGAGACAGAGTTTAAAAATAACAATTGCTAAAACGTACTGGATTAGCCAGCACGACACTTACTTGTTTGTTTGTCTGTCTGGTTTGTTTGGCCCTTGTGCCTTTTTGTTTTGTTATTTGTTTAAGTCTTTTTGTTTTGTATTATTATTTATTAAAAACGCTGACCGCAGTAGCGTTCAGCTTCACCCGCCCATCCATTGTTGTTTTGGTTCAGTTACTTCCTGGTCTGTGACGTCACCACACCTCACCACTGCAAGCCATCCTGCCACAGTGGCCCAGCCTTTTTTATTTTCTGAGCCCTCTTTAATGACTAGAAGTAAAAAATATAGAGGTGCCATCTAATCTACTGCAATTGAGAAGGGCAAAGCTGCAAGAGGTACGCATCTCATCTGGTACATCCAATCTGGTACAGTTGCGCACTCTCACAACCCTACAATGACACAATGGGGTAGGCATGACATTGGTGGAGTTTCCATGCACGTTTTTTTTTTTAACTCGAGACATTCACTCGAGGCAAATGTCTTGTGTAAAATGCTTTTTTGGGTTTCCATTCACTCAGTTTATTTTATGCGAGTAAACCAGGCTTTTCACCTGACGTCATGCAAATGAATGGGTAAGGTGAGGGTTGATATGTAAATTAGCTATGTGTAAAGCACTCGTGTTATTTTTGAAGATTACTAGTGACATTTTGTGAAAATGTAGTTTCCATGCTGCTGTAATAAAGCAAAATACCTTGTTCCTGGTTGGTTAATAATGTGTTTTACTGCTCTTGCCCACATTGTTTTTAAATGTCATTGGCGGGGTGACATGTCACTAGTGGGTGAATCCAGTTTCAGCTAATTTATCTTACAACTCATTCATTAAAAATTAACTGGGAGGTATAAAATGAAACTCAACAACACAGGTATTGCAGATCACCATGGCTGAAAAATGGTGGAGAGGTAGGATTCTAAAGCTCTGTGCCACACATCTTCCACATATGCTCCCAAGGCTGTCTGGATTGGGAACAGTGGGATGTTTTCCCGTTGTTTCGGGAGCTTGAACTTTCAAACATCCTCTACCAGCAAATCCTTATGCCATGTTATCTAATGCCAATGGCTAGCGAAAGGACGGTTTGGACACATACTCGTCCATCTTGCTGGTGGGAAGAGGTTGTGTTGCATCACTCTTTCACAGATCTGCAGTGGATAGAGTCATTTCGAGTCACCAGGGCAACATTCTGTATTATAGTGGAACTGGTAAAGGATGATCTGCAGCCAAAAAGGAATTACATACGGCCTCCTGTGCCAGTGGAAAAAAGAGTGGTGATTGCTCTGTATAGGCTGGCATCCTCAGCTAAGTACAGGGTAGTTGGCAATGTGTTTGGTGTGCATAAAACCACAGTTCATTGCTGTATTTACAAGTTTGTCAATTCCCATATTCAGATGTAACTGAAGCAAAAAGCATTGCTGTGCGGGCCCATCCTGCTTCTCCTGAACGGCACCTCCTTGCTCGTTCCTGCAGGTAGGACTGTTTCAATTTTTTAAATTTGTCTGTAGCTTGTGGAACTGTGCGCTCTATTCATCTTTCTGAGCAGGCATCAACCACTTGTTGGTACACATGCTTGTTATGCTGTTTTGGGTGATCGACCTGGCTCAACACACCCAAGTCACTAACAATAGTTATGAATTTTGAGTGGAGGGTGGACGCGTGTTGTCTTTGGACAAAAGCAAGGGAATTCAGTTACAGACATTTAGTAAGCAGCTCACTTGCTCTTCGTGTTTAAATTTAGCGTAGTTTTTACAGCAAGGGTATTCTTAAACAGCTGCTTTAATACTATAACAAGTGTACACCGGTTAATGGTAAGTGGTTTTATACAGAACTGTAAACCCACAAGAGATTTACAACATGACAGGCCAGGCACAGCAAAAAACAATAATAAAAAAAAGCTGCCCGCATTATCATTAAGGTGAACTACACCACTGCTAACCATAAAACCACCCATCAGCCACTTACTTTCTGCCGCCTTGTAATCCACAGCAACAACTGACCTGCTCCCTTGCAATATTTATAGTGAGTCACTTAAGGATAAACAAGCTCACTAACATTTACATGTGAAATGCGGGTTTCCAATGAAAAACTGGGTGTGGATTTTCCTGTGTTTTTCGTCAGTTACATAAGTAAATTAGATTTATCCTATCCCTCTCTTTGGCCGTTTTTTTTCAGCCACAAACCTGATTTACATAAGTATTTCTCCTAAACATGCACACGCATCGCCATTTCATGTGCAAATTGCCCCACACGGAAACCCCATGATTGAGAGAAGGAAATAAATAAACAAACAGCACCATTTTATTTCAGACCAGCTAGAGAGGTACCTCTTATTCCTTTTCAATCCAAACGCAACTCACTCTTCTCTTTTTTTTTTAGATGAATTTTGTTCTGGAGGCAGAAGTTCCAGATTGAGGTTTAGGCTAGGGCTAGGGTTGGGGTCAAGGGTTAGAGGTTAAGGCTAGATTTAGGGTTAGGATTGGGTTCTCTTCAATTCAACTCTTAGCCCCCAATTGTAGCTGCAGGCAATAACTTCCACTTTTGTGCAACTACCCCTAACTCTCCAACCAAACCTGTCCAAACACTTTTCAGAGTCTCCTATTGGACAACAGGAGACAATATGTTTTCTGACCCGTAGGAACCCTTTTGTTCTTAGGTGACCTTTCAATAAACAAGCCACATAAATTCTGGAACTTTCCAATTGCTCCTATAACTACATATAATAGAGGCATTTTAAATAAATAAATAATTACCAGTTACAATATATGTTGTTGTCTTTTTTATTTGTGTTTTCACATGTGGATTTAAATTGATATACAATATTTGTAACAGTAGATATATTCAATATAGTTTTTTTTCCTTCATAATTAACATTATTTACACACTTGAACTTAAAAGACTGAACAAGAAGCTGGGATGCAAATAAGAAATCTGAGCCGATAAACTATGTGAATAAGAAGCCAACTTCAGCTTCCTATCAGTTTAATTGTGTATATATCTACACATGCTAACCCGCAGAGACGTGTCAGCATGTGAATGAAATGAGGAGTGGGACACGTAATGCTTCCTTCTACATGATAAGTTTTGGCAGATCTAGGTTGTATGAAGCTATCAGTTAAAGGTATTGTTGCAATGGGCACAAACACAGATAATTGAATAGTTTCAAAAGAAGCGGGGGGGCGACCTATAGATCAGAGGATATCAATCTTTTTAAAGTACTGTACGTTTAAATCAAGACCACTGAAAAAGATGAGCCATTAACATGATTTTCAACAATTAATGGTCTATCAATTGTTTTATTAGAAAATAAAGATATTGAAGACAGCTAACGGTTACCGTTTTCTCCCCCTAATGATCATTAACTTGCTATGTGTGGGATCAGTGTGGGACCTTGGTGATTGCCCCATTGTAGGGGTGGAGTTAGTGTGCTCGTGCAACTGTACCAGATTTCTTTACCCTATTGGAACAATTAGAAAAATAAAGCATAGCAAGGTAGTATTGGTGGACTGTCAATCAAAACTCAAATTCGCAAATCACAGCACACAAATTGTTTATCTGGAGGCAGGAAGCAGCAAGAGCTCTGGCAATAGGTCAGTGTTAAAGTCATGTGATTGCTCTTTTGGGAGATGTGATCCTAAAGGCGTCATTTCGTGAGACTGAACAGAACTGAACAACCTGATTTGGCAAAACCGTTCCACCTTGCTGCCGTGGAACATGTTCGGTGGAACAGCCCTACACACATTGAAACATAGTGAAGCCCCGCAGGTACAGCTATGGCCAAAAGTTTTGCATCACCTACATTTTCTTTTTGTTGGATTGAGACAATTAAAAAAAAACAGCCATTTACGACCTCCCAACAATATTGAGGATTTGTTTTACAGCCATGGAAAAACAAATACCACCCCTGCTGCTTTAACGGCAGTATGGATATTAATGAGTGCGTTCTTGTAAAGCAGATTTCCGAAGTTCTGCACAGATCTGCGCAGTTCACACAACAGAACTGCAGAAATATGCGCTTTCAACCGCCAGAATTTTATATTGGTGCTGCAGTGCACACACTTAATGCTTATAAAAATGGCTTCATTTTTTTTTTAAAATAATTACACAAACTAACTTTTTTTAAGGAAAAAAATAAGAAATATATTATGTATTATGTTTCAACTTTGATGGCTTGAGACATTCATTAGACAGTTTTTTGAAGCACATTATTATTATTTATTTCTTAGCAGACACCCTTATCCAGGGCGACTTACAGTCGTAAACAAAAATACATTTCAAGGATCACAGTACAAGTAATAATACATTTAAGAGGAAGATAAATACAATGACATCACACATTGGGTAATCAAGGCCGTCTTTCTTCGTAATGCAAGAAAACCCGAACTGAATGTACTTAGCATCATATTTTCGAGATTTAGATTTTGATGCCTTCCAGAGGATGGGTGCACAGGTGGTTCTTGAGGCACTGCTACTCGTGGAAGCATCACTGCATTCGTTTTCTTCCTCAGGCTCCATTCGTTGGCGTTTCAGAAACCGCTCCATTTTGACTGTTATACTCTGTCGAGTTCTCACTGTACATGTGCAGAAGTGGAATGTTTTATTTTAGCAACAGCGGGGGGAGAAAATATATCTAGAAGTTGAACAAATTTTTAATTTTTTTTTTAAATTCCATTGCGAGAAATTCTGGTTTATATTTAATTGTAGTCTCATTATGTAAATTGCATTAATATAGCTGTATATCCATCCATTATCGATCCGCTTCTCCTGGTGAGGGTCGCGGCCATAGTTGTTATTTAAATTGTAATTGCAATTCACCCCGCTTTTGTGATAATGGTACATACTCTAAGTACGAAACAAGCAACCATGGACATTCAAAGTACATATGAAGGGCAGGGGGCGCGAGGGCAAGAGTTTTAAGATTTGTTTATTTAACTCTTAATTGCTTTTAAGTAATTTTACATATTTGCTGCGGACCCCCGGAAGCTTCGCCACGGACCCCCGGAAGCTTCCCCACGGACCCCAGTTTGGGAACCCCTGAAAGTACAGAATAAAAACCGGGTGTAAAGCCCCTTGAAGATTCTATACCAGTAGTGACTAAAGTTTATTTAAAGGATTAAAATATAAAAGCCAGGGTAAACCCTGACTTATTTTATTGTCACAAAACTGTACTGCTGCAGTTTGTGGGAAATTTAAAATTTATTTATTTATTTTATTTATTTATTTAGCAGACACCTTTATCCAAGGCGACTTACAGAGACTAGGGTGTGTGAACTATGCATCAGCTGCAGAGTCACTTACAATTACGTCTCACCCGAAAGACAGAGCACAAGTGACTTGCTCAGGGTCACACAATGAGCCAGTGGCTGAGGTGGGATTTGAACCGGGGACCTCCTGGTTACAAGACCTTTTTCTTCAACCACTGGACCACACTGCCTCCCACAAAATTACTCCTGCTGACAACATTCTGGGAGTGATTACTGCTGACAGAAAAAAAAAAAACGATCTGGAGCACTGGTACGGCATTTCATGTTGGATTTCGAAATGTCACGTTTTTTAATTGTTGTCGTTTTCCATTAAGTATGGAAAACTACAAAGCGGTATGATTGTAATTCAATATGTTAACGTAACATTATTCAGCAGATTTCGTTCGACTATGAAGCAAAATTGTTTATATAATTATATACTTTTTGCCAGAGCTGTACAGATAATTCAATAGGTAAATTACACAACTGTACATGCAATACTGACAAAATACAATAACATAACCTCAATTTACGGTGGTCTGTACTGTATGTATAGTGAGATTTTTTTTATATATTTGACCATAATATTAATGGTAATGTTTATCATATGTAATATTATGATATTACATATGATACATATGATATAACTACTGTTTGGAACTTTCTGTCAGAAAACATTATATGACAGGAATACATATATATATATATATATATATATATATATATATATACAGTGCCATGAAAAGTATTTTTTGCCCATTTTTTGCACATTTTTGCTCATTTTTCACATTGCATTTGGTCAGATTTTTTTTGTGGGTTATTGAAGTATATAGAGGGAGTCCGAGAGAAAAAATGACACCAAAGTTTGGTGCTTCTTTTATTTGTTTGGTGTGCAAGGTAATCAAACATGCAATCTTCAGGTGTGAAAAAGCTTTTGCCCCCCCCTAGTTAACTCAACCCAATTAAAGGGATAATTAGGGTCAGCTGTTTGAGTACTTTGGTTAACAACCAGGCGTGATTTGGGCCAGCCCTGCCCAATATAAATCTGACTAACTTTGGCCCTTACCATCAGAGTGAAGTTGTCGGCACACAGGTTCTAGAGGCACATCATGCCACAAACAAAAGAAATTCCTGAAGACCTCTGGAAAAAAGTTGTTGATGCCTGTCAGTCTGGAAAGGGTTATAAAGCCATTTCTAAGGCTATGGGTCTCCACCGAACCACAGTCAGAGCCATATTGTCCAAATGGAGAAAGTTTGGGACAGTAGTGAATCTTCCCAGGAGTGGCCATCCTGCCAAAATCTCTCCAAGAGCAAGGCGTAGAATCATCCAGAAAGTTACAAAGAACCCTAAAACAACATCCAGGGATCTGCAGGCCTCTCTCGCCTCCGCTAAGGTCAGTGTTCATGACTCCACCATCAGAAAGACACTGGGCAAAAAGTAGCAAGGCGGAAACCATTGCTCACTAAGAAGAACATGAATGCTCGTCTCAAGTTTGCCAAAAAGCACCTGGATGATCTTAAAGAGTTCTGGAACAATGTTCTATGGACAGATGAGTCAAAAGTGGAACATGGGCCTCATTATGTCTGGCGAAAACCAAACACTGCATTCCACAGTAAGAATCTCATACCAACGGTCAAGCATGGTGGTGGTAGTGTCATGGTTTGGGGATGCTTTGCTGCATCAGGACCTGGACACCTTGCCATCATTGAAGGAACCATGAATTCTGCTCTGTATCAGAGAATTCTACAGGAGAATGTCAGGCCATCCGTCCGTGAGCTGAAGCCGAAGCGCAGCTGGGTCATGCAGCAAGACAATGATCCGAAACACACAAGCAAGTCTACATCACAATGGTTGAAGAACAAGAAATTTAAAGTTTTGGAATAGCCTAGTCAAAGTCCAGACCTAAACCCCACTGAGATGGTGTGGCAGGACCTGAAACGAGCAGTTCATGCTCGAAAACCCACAAATGTCACTGAGTTGAAGCAGTTCTGCATGGAGGAGTGGGACAAAATTCCTCCACAGCACTGTCAGAGACTAATCAATAACTACAGGAAGCATTTGGTTGCAGTTATTGCTGCTAAAGGTGGCGTAACCAGTTATTGAGTCTAAGGGGGCGATTACTTTTTCACACTGGGGTATTGGGTGTTGCATAACTTTCTTTAATAAATAAATGAAATATGTACCAAATTTTTGTGGTATTTGTTCACTCAGGGTCCCTTTTATCTAATATTAGGTTTTGGTTGAAGATCTGATAACATTCAGTGTCAAAAATATGAAAAATGCAGAAAATCAGACAGAGGGCAAATACTTTTTCACAGCACTGTATATATGTGTTACGAAGGTGAAAGTTATCATCTTATAAAGCCTGGAGACTATTAATGCAAACTGCAAAGCAATACAGTGCCTTGCATAAGTATTCACCCCCTTGGACTTTTCCACATTTTGTAGTGTTACAACCTGGAATTAAAATGGATTTAATTACGATTTTTTGTCACTGAGCTACACAAAATAGTCCATAATGTCGAAGTGGGGAAAAAAATCTACATATTTATAAATAAAAAACTGAAAAGTCTTGATTGCATAAGTATTCACCCCCTTTGTTGTGACACCCCTAAATAAGCACTGGTGCAACCAATTGCCTTCAGAAGTCACACAATTAGTTGAATGGAGTGCACCTGTGTGCAATTAAAGTGTCACATGATCTCAGATTAAATATACCTGTTTCTGGAAGGCCCCAGAGTTTGTTAGAGAGCATATCTAAACAAGCAGCATCATGAAGACCAAGGAGCTATCAAAACAAGTCCGGGATAAAGTTCTGGAGAAGCACCAATCAGGGTTGGGTTATAAAAAAATATCCCAAACTTTGAACATCCCCCAGTGCACCATTAAATCCATTATTAAAAAATGGAAAGAATATGGCACAACCGGGACTCTGCCTAGAGAAGGCCGTCCACCAAAACTCAGTGATCAGGTAAGGAGGGCATTAGTCGGAGAAGCAACCAAGAGGCCAATGGTAACTCTGAAGGAGCTGGAGAGATCCACAGCTGAGATGGGAGAAACCGTCCATGGGACAACTATAACCCGGACGCTCCACAAAGCTGGGCTTTATGGAAGACTGGCGAGAAGAAAGCCATTGCTGAAAAAAACCCCATATCAAATCCCGTTTGGATTTTGCCAAAAGGCATGTGGGAGACATAGCAAACATGTGGAAAAAGGTTCTCGGGTCTGATGAGACCAAAATTGAACTTTTTGGCTTTAGCGCAAAATGCTATGTGTGGCGCAAAGCCAACACTGCTCATCACCCTGAGAACATTATCCCCACGGTGAAGCATGGTGGTGGCAGCATCATGTTATGGGGATGCTTTTCATCGGCAGGGACTGGAAAACTGGTCAGGATTGAGGGCAAGATGGATGGAGCCAAATAAATTCTAGTGGAAAACCTGTTTCAGTCTGCAAGAGACCTGGGACTGGGGCAGAGGTTCACCTTCCAGCAGGACAATGACCCTAAACACACAGCCAAAGCTACACTGGAGTGGTTTAAAAACAAGAACCTGAATGTCTTAGAATGGCCCAGTCAAAGCCCAGACCTCAGTCCGACTGAGAAGCTGTGGCAAGACTTGAAAATTGCTGTTCACCAACGATCCCCATCCAACTTGACAGAGCTTGAGCAATTTTGCCAAGAAGAATGGGCAAAAATTGCAGGATCCAGATATGCAAAGCTGGTAGAGACTTACCCAAAAAGACTCACAGCTGTAATTGCTGCCAAAGGTGCTTCTACCAAGTATTGACTCAGAGGGGTGAATACTTATGCAACCAACAAATGTCCTTTTTTTTGTTTAATTAACTTTTGTGTCACAATAAAAATATATTTTGCACCTTCAAAGTGTTAAGTATGTTGTGTAAATCAAATGGTAAAAATCCCAATTAAATCCATTTTAATTCCAGGTTGTAACACTACAAAATGTGGAAAATGTGGAAAATCTCACTAACTCTAGCCAGTGACCCACGTTGGATGATGTTTGAAATTTCATTACCCATATTTTTTAAAACAAATTGTCTCCCAGCAAAACCACACCAACCTAAAATTACCCTATTCACACTGTCAGAAATATGTGATATTAAAAGGAGAAGAAGAATATAACTTATAAATATGAATAGGTAGATGGGTTTATACCTTCCTTGAGACATGAGTTTGGTTCACTGCTACAGAAGTTAATGCTGAGACTGGTGAAACTGATGCTACAGCTGGAAATGGTAAGACTGGGTGTTTACTGTACACTGCTGGACTGGTCAGACTGGTACTGACACTTGTGACTGGTCAGACGTGCTGACACTGTTGTGACTGGTCAGACTGGTGCTGATACTGCTGTGACTGGTCAGACTGGTGCTGACACTGCTTGACTTGTTTTCAGCTCTTAAACAGTTGCATATTTCAAGTTACTTATAAAATGACCTGGAGTTGGGAACCACTACACTACATTATTAGAGACACTACGGTTGAAATTTACTGGTGTAATTACTGTTTTAAGATGTTACAATGCTTAAATATGCATTTATATGGAAAGAAATGAAGGCAATGTTATACATGAAAATCAATTGATTTATTTTTCTAACATATTTTCACCCTATTCAGATGTTGGTATTAGTTTGGCAAATGAAAGGTTATTTTCGTGCATAAAAAGGGTCAAAACATACCTGCGTGTACATACTGGCGATGAGATTGAGTGATATTTTGGTTATTGCAAGCTAACCTGACAAGCAAAAACATTAGACTTACAAATACAGGCTGCTGTTGACAAATTTGCCAAGATGAAAGCGAGACACTACCCCCTTTTATTTTGATTTATTCGTGATTATCTGTGTAAACATGTTATTTAAAACTTTGCTACATATTTCTTCTTTCGACATTCACAGGAATGCGGTGCTTATTTAGCAGTTTATGTTCATTGTTTTATATTTGATAAAAAAGTGTCATTCTTTGTGGAAAGCAGGTGAAATGTATCAAACTTAACTCGAGGTGTAAGTATGTATTAAATTTGGGGAGATGCATTAGAATGGACGCTCTAAAGGGACCCCTTGTGTCATCTGGTTTTCATTCCAGCTGAGTTCTCAATTACTCAACTAGACCCAGAGTTCAAGTTATAAAATGTTATAGCTAGCTTGAACTCTGCAACTGTTTAAAAGCTGAAAAACAGTAAAAATGTCTAATTAAGCAAATTATCAGTTCAATTTAATGGTCTAGTTCAGTAATTGAGAGCTCAGTTGGAATGAAAACCAGCAGACACAGGGGGTCCCCAGGACCAGGATTGGGAACCCCTGCTCAAAAATAGTTATTGTTATTATTATTATTTATTTCTTAGCAGACGCCCTTATCCAGGGCGACTTACAATCGTAAGCAAATACATTTCAAGTGTTACAGTACAAGTAATAATACAATAAGAGCAAGATAAATACAATGACTAGTTCAAGCAAGTACAAGTGTGACAAAATACAATTCAATAATACAGCAGATAAAAGTGACAGTGATAGTTACATCAAGATATGATTAAATACCAAATACTACAGATTAAACACTTGGCAGATTACAGTACTCTGCAGTACAGGATTAAATGCAGTAAAATAGGCGGATGATTAGAGTAAGTAAAGCACATTTAAGGAAGTGTGAAAGTGTCCCAGGGGAGAAACAGAGGAGTTCTACAGGTGCTGTCTGAAGAGGTGAGTCTTGAGGAGACGCCGGAATGTGGTCAGGGACTGGGCGGTCCTGACATCTGAAGGTAGGTCATTCCACCACTGCGGAGCGAGGGTGGAGAAGGAGCGGGCTCTGGAGGCAGGGGAGCGTAGAGGAGGTAGAGCCAGTCTTCTAGTGCAGGCGGAGCGGAGAGGTCGAGTGGGGGTGTAGGGAGAGATGAGGGTCTGGAGGTAGCTGGGTGCAGTCTGGTCAAGGCATCTGTAGGCTAGTACAAGAGTCTTGAACTGGATGCGAGCGGTGATCGGTAGCCAGTGGAGTGAGCGGAGTAGTGGAGTTGCGTGGGAGAAGCGAGGCAGAGAGAACACCAGGTGGGCAGCGGAGTTCTGGATGAGCTGGAGCGGACGGGTGGCGGACGCAGGGAGGCCAGCCAGGAGGGAGTTGCAGTAGTCTAGGCGGAGAGTACCAAGGCCTGGACCAGGAGCTGGGTGGCGTAGTTGGTGAGGAAGGGTCGGATTCTTCGGATGTTGCTCAGGAAGAATCGGCAAGTGCATGCCAGAGTGGAGATGTGCTGGGAATAAGAGAGGCAGGGGTCCAGGGTGACTCCGAGGTTCTTAGCGGAGGAAGAGGGAGAGAGTGTGGTAGATTCCAGAGGAACAGAGATAGAGAGATCAGAGGAGGGGAGGAGGAGGGAAAGAAAAGGAGGTCAGATTTAGAGAGGTTGAGTTTGAGGTGATGCGAGTGCATCCAGGAGGAAATAGCAGACAGACAGGTAGAGATACGGGAGGAGATGGTGGAGTCAGAGGTGGGGAAGGAGAGGAAAATCTGAGCATCATCAGCATAGAAATGGTATGAGAAACCATAGGATGCGATGAGGGGGCCCAGGGAGCGGGTGTAGAGAGAGAACAGGAGAGGACCCAAGACTGACCCTTGGGGACTCCTGTTAAGAGAGGGTGAGGTGTGGAGGTTGCTCCACGCCAGGTTACCTGGTAAGTGCGGTTGGAGAGGTAGGAGGAGAACCAGGCCAGAGCAGTGCCAGAGATCCCCAGGTCAGCAAGAGATGATAGTAGAATAGAGTGATCAACAGTGTCAAAGGCAGCAGAGAGGTCGAGGAGAATTAGGACAGAGGAGAGAGAGGCAGCTCGGGCAGACTTAAGTGAGTTGGTGACAGACAGGAGGGCGGTTTCAGTGGAGTGAGCAGAGCGGAAGCCAGATTGGAGAGGGTCGAGCAGAGAGTGGTTGGACAGGAAAGCAGAGAGCTGGCGGTGTACAGTCCGCTCGAGGGTTTTGGAGAGGAAGGGTAGGAGGGAGACAGGACGGTAGCTCTGGAGGGAGGTGGGGTCGAGGGTAGGTTTTTGAGGATGGGAGTGATAGAGGCTTTTTGAAGGCAGAGGAAAGAGACCAGAAAGTAGAGAGGTGTTGAGAAGGGAGGAGATGAAGGGAAGTAGAGCAGGAGCAGCAGCTTGAAAGAGGTGAGTGGGGAGGGGGTCCAGGGCACACGTGGTGGGTTTGTGACCCTGGAGCAGGGAGGAGAGGTCAGAGTCTGAGAGGGGCAAGAAGGTGGAGAAGGAGGGTGAGTTAGTAGGGGATGCAGTGGGTGTAGGGGTTGGAGCAGGAGGGGTGCGGGGAGGGAGAGGTGTTAAAGAGTTTGCGGATATCTGAGATTTTAGAAGAGAAGAAGGAGGCAAAGTCATCAGGGAGATAGAGGAGGGAGGAGGAGGGGGGAGGGTTTAGGAGGGAGGAGAAGGTAGAGAATAGTTTACGTGGGTTGTTAGTGGAGGCTTGGATTACAGATTGGAAATAAGTACATTTAGCAGAGGAGAGAGTAGAGGAGAAGGAGGAGAGGAGAGTGCGGTAAAGGTCTAGGGCAGCAGGGAGTTTGGTTCTCTTCCATTTCTTTTCAGCAGATCGCAGTGTGATTCTTGCCGAGCGGAGCGCAGAAGAGAGCCAGGGATGGGAGGGGAGGGGCGAGCAGGTCGGGAGGTGAGGGGACAGAGGGAGTCGAGGGAGGAGGTGAGGGAGGAGAAGAGGGTGGAGGTAGCAGAGTCTATGGAGAGTTGTGAAAAGGAGTCGATAGGAGGGAGGTGAGAGAGAGCAGTGGAGGCAAGGACAGAGGGGAAGAGAGAGCGGAGGTTACGGCAAGAGGTGACAGTGGGGGTAGGAGGAGCAGGGAGAGGGGGGAGAGACAGAGAAAAAGAGATGAAATAGTGATCGGAGAGGTCCAGGGGGGTGACAGAGAGGGTGGAGGGGCAGCAGGCCCTGGAGAAGGTGAGGTCCAGTTGACGGCCAGCTTTGTGGGTAGGAGGGGATGGAGAGAGACAGAAGTCGAAGGAGTGAAGGAGAGGGAGGAATCCAGCAGAGTGGCTGGGGTTGGAGAGATGGATGTTGAAGTCACCTAACAGGACAGTTGGGGTAGACAGAGAGGGAGGGAGGAGAGTAGATAGTCGAGTTCATCCAGAAAGTGAGCGAGAGGCCCAGGGGGCGGTACAGTACAATGAGCAGGAGTTGACAGGGAGAGGTTAGTTGGACTGCATGAAATTCAAAGGTATTGACAGAGAGTGAGGAGAGATCGGAGGGGACAGAAAAGAGTAAGGAGGGAGAGAGGAGAAGACCAGTCCCACCTCCCCGCCCAGTGAGACGCTGGGTATGGGACAGGACATAGAGAGAGGACAGGGCAGCAGGAGTTACAGTGTTATCAGGGGACAGCCAGGTTTCAGTGAGAGCAAGGAAATCGAGAGAGAGGTGGGAGGCAAAGGCAGAGATGAAATCAGCTTTGTTAGCAGAAGAGTGACAGTTCCAGAGTGCACCAGAGAGTGTGCGGAGGGGGGGAGAGGCAGAGGGATAAGGTTAGAGGGGTTGGAGGAGCAGCAGCGAGAGAGGGCAGAGGACGGGACGAGAGGACAGAACAGGGATGTGAGAGACAGTCATAGCAGGACAGGCAAGACAAAAGGCACAGTAGGAGCAGTGGGGTGGAGGGTACAGACCTGACTAGTAGATGGCTTCTTCCAGAGCGCTGTTAGGTTCGGATCTATTCCAACAGCGTCTCGGCGCAGGCCTCCCCACGCTGGACTCCCACAGCTAGACTCCGCTCTTTGTTGAGGCTCTTCTCTTCTGTTTGCTGGCGCTGAAATAGGCTGCTTGATTAAATGTTACGACTGCGTGGCAAAAGAACCAAATAAAGTGTGTGGAAACCAATCAAATAGCAAATCAACTTCTAATCAATTTAACCACTCACCTGGTACTAATCACACACTAACTCAGCTAATTCAAACACCACCTTACAATGTTACCAAATGTAGTTAGTTTAAAATTACTTGAAGCAGGAACTTTCCTAACTTACTGCATTCTTACCCCTGTGTCTTTATGTAATGCCCATGCATGACAATTCTTTTTTAATGGACTGAAAGTAGTCTAATGTCCCTAGCTGCTACTGTAAAACGGGTTTTTAACAGTTTCAGTGAAAACGACGACGCTAACGTAATAACTATAAAATGAGACTTAGTGGAACGACATTGTAGAGTTTGTTATAAACCAGTGGCGTGCTTTAGAAATCATCGCATTGCACATTTTGTATAATTTATTTTAAGAATAAGAACGCTATCTTGTTGTAAACTGGTCCAATGATTGCATATTGGTTTTTTTTCTCATTCATGATGCTATTTGGGAAAGAGAATGTTCAATGTTGACACAGCTTTATTATGCCACTCTTAAAAATGAAAGTGGGCACATTATTAAAAATATATCTTTATATATTTTTTTTTTTTCCAAAAAAGCCTCGGCTGTCTCAATATACGCTACGCCACCGATCTTGTAATGTGACTTAAAGAAAATACGATCGATCGCTATTTAGCTTCAGAATCACACATTAAACAAAAGGCTACTACAGAGACTGCTGAACAGAACGTAAAACAAACAACACCTTTCAGAAAACAAGCTGGAAAGTCAGCGCAGATAAAAAAAAATAAAACAACGTGCTGTTTACTTTTTAAACGCAGTTAGAATTTTAGACCCGAATAAAGCGATAAAATTAATTCCTGGATAGGACAAATAACATGACAACGAACGTGCTGCATATGTGGACTTTATTAAAGAATGCCAGATACCTTTGGGTAACCGAATTTTGGGACTGTTTCTAATTGATTTCCACATCTGTATAACTTGGCAAAGCTTTGCCTTACAGTTCCAATCAATTCAGTGGATGCAGACATGTAGTCTCAGTGTATGGGCAAGTCCACACCAGACAGATAATGTTGGCAGCAACTGTTGGGAGATGTTGCATGCCTTTTAACAAATGACAGCACTCTGTTTTAGTAAGGAAGCAAGTACCACCATTTTTAGGCTTTTATAGTGCTAAGAAATATTTTCTAGGTGTATTTAATATTTAAACAGGTCCGCGAAATATCCGTGAAATCCTAATTATAATCCTAATCCTAACTGGATGACTTGGCCATGCGCATAACATCCTTTTTGCCATTGACATAACTGTAGAACTCCTTGCAGCTCATGCTGAAACTCGCGCAACCTTCAATTCACAGTCACAATAATAATAATAATAATAATGTTGTATCCCACCGGCGTGATGCTTCACATACAACTTTTTTGCTTTTTAGTGACAGGCTCGTGTGGCAATGTGCCCCGCCCCTGTGTGCATTTGTGTATTATATGTTGTATGTTGCGTGTGTTAATGTTGGTGTATAGATATTGCTGCACGGGATATAAATGGGTGTGTGCAGCACGAGTTAATTAAAATGTATAATTGTATTTAGGCTCGGGATTGCACTTCACTTCACGTGCATTTAAAGTATTTAATATGTGCGCACGAGGTTGCACATAATTAATTCATGTGCTGGGATTCAAGTGAATAATTAATTAGTAATTGAATCCCGGCACAACAGTATATATAGATGCACGTTTCACTCACTCGGGGTTGGGTGTTCGGTGAGGCGGAGGCGGCGGCGGAGGAGGAGGAGGAGGAGGAGGAGGAGGAGGAGGAGGAGAGAGGAGAGGAGAGGAGAGGAGAGGAGAGGAAAGTAAAGTGAAATATTAACAATTGTTATTGCGTGCAAGAGGCACGATACTTGTTTGTTTATTCTATTCCTACTCACCGTGTTTGTGTGTCTGTCCGTGTACCGTTTGTTAAGTGTTAGTCCATTTTGTTTGTCTATTTATTTTGGCCTCAAGTGCCGTGTCCTGTCTTCTGTTTTGTTCAAACTTTTTATTTATTTGTTTATTAAACACTGAGCGCTGCCGCGACTCGGTTTCACTCATCACCACTGTCTCTCTGTGTATTCCTTTCTGGTCTGACATCATTCACAAAGCTACCCTGTGACAGCTCGTCAACAACACCAGCCACCATGACACTTCGCCAGTAAATCCAGACGTGCCAAGTAAAACACATGATGCATACCGCATCATATGATTGCAGGTTAACATAATTGGATAGCTGCATAAATGCAATGCAAAAACTCACTCAAACAACATGCTCGAAACCAGTATGCTGTTGCACCACGAGACAGTACAGCAGCCACACATACGAAATTTCCTAACGAGAAAATAAAAAATTCACATTTTATGCCTAGGTTTTCAACGTTTACTCGAAAAATCGAGACAAGATGCATCCCGATAGTACCTCAATAGCGACGCAGGACAAAGTCCCTAATATCGGGACAATCCCAATTTTATTGGGACGTCTGGTCACCCTAGTTACCGCTGCACTCCCATTGCAACCCTAGTAATAATTTTTATAATATGTATTTTTTTTATTATTGTTTGACTTCTATTTTCTTAAATAAATGCAGTGCCCAAATGTACTGCCTTCATTTCTGTAAATTGGGAAGACTGTAAATCCCTCTTCAGGATGATTGTACCTTAAGGTTTTTGTCAGATTCGTATACATCTGTCCAAACAAGCACACGATAAACTGAAAATAACTCAGAAATGGCAGCTCCTGTCATTGTTACAAAATCCTTGAGCTGGATTTTCTGCTTATTAAATTATGTTGAAAATGTCCCTTCTAAATATTCCAGTTACAGGACATGTACTATGAAAGCCAATGCACTATGACTGTAAAAGCAAAATAAGAAGCAGGTGTAATTACAGAAAATGTGAATATTGACTAAACCTTACTAAATTAAATAATGTCTTACCATTACAGCACAGGGGAATATAGGGACTCATAGCACTTTGGACAATGCTGTCTGCCTGTAACACAGGCTACACCTACAGCAATGAGAGAAGTAGATTGACTTACTTATTTTCCATTTGCACACAGAGGGTCAAAAGTACATTTCAGGTAATACATATCCCTCCAAAAAATCTGTTTTCTGTTTTTGACATGACTGCTGGTTGAAAATTGGAAAATTGTGCTCTTAAAGATGTATTCCCCATCTATCCCCATGTATAAATGTTTATTTTTATTTTTATTAGGATCATCTAAAATATGTATACAAATAATGTATGCGCGAAGTTAACAAAGGTCTCTTTGTCAGGTGGGAAGTGAAAATTGAAGAAATTCTTCAAACAATAATTACTTTTATCTGCTGTTTTGTAATTTCAATATTGTGAAAGAGGCGAACACATTGCCATTACAGAAACAGTCAGTTAATACCAACTGTTTATTTTGAAACCGCTCCATAAAAACCATGGGGATTTTTCAACAGAATATGTTAGTCTGTATTCTGGTGCAAGTTTCTTTCATGTTATGTTCTCCAAGTTAAATGTTTACTTTGTAACAGTGCCATAGTCAATATAAATAAAATGCAATTAATAGATTTGTTTTCGCTCTGACGCTCAGCTTGTCATACCCAGAGTAATTGAATACGAAGTCATACATTTTATCTTACATATACAAACTGCAGCTTGTCAGGTGAGATTACAGCTGTTTTTGTCTACAGAAGACAAAGGTTTTTAATGGGTTGTTGTATACTTATTATTTATTTCTTGGCAGACGCCCTTATCCAGGGCGACTTACAAATGTTACAAGATATCACATTATTTTTACATACAATTACCCATTTATACAGTTGGGTTTTTACTGGAGCAATCTAGGTAAAGTACCTTGCTCAAGGGTACAGCAGCAGTGTCCCCCACCTAGGATTGAACCCACGACCCTCCGGTCAAGAGTCCAGAGCCCTAATCACTACTCCACACTGCTACTCACATTGGAAAATTGTTACAGGGAGGTCATTAAGATAAAAGTACTGCATGTAATATTGCTCTATATACTGTAGGTGATTATTTACAGAAAAAAAAAAAAACTTATCCTATCCTGTCATTATGTGACTGAACATATGTCATTTACCAATTATCTGAATAGTGTTTAGAACTGTTTTGGAACACGTACAGTATGAAATATGTTACCAAATACATTTTTTAGTATGTTTAATGTGTTTATTATCACATAAGTATACATTATCTTACTTGAAATGGAGATATGCTAATGTTAAGAGTGTTCACCTAGAAATGTTTGCATAATATAACCTATATCCCAAATTAATGAGAAGGGAACTAAATTAGTTGGTATGGTCACAGATCAAGCATCCAAACAGATTTTAGCAACAAAAGAAAGGTTTTACAGCTGACATTTCTACAAAGCTCTCTGATGCAGGCTGGGTATTACCTTAGTAACTAAATTGATTTGTAGGTTTATTCAATTTAGCTCTTATTTCATTTCCTTGTAATTGTATTGGGTCCTCTTAATGTGTTCTTTGTAACTTCACTTAAACTGTTTCAGTGCTGCTAATAACTGTATGATATATACTTTAGATTATTCCACGATTACACAGCATATAATCCATTACAGTTTAAAAGTATATAGTTATATATTAAACTTGGTCCATCTTTTAACTTTGTACTACTATTAACTTGATTGTCTTTTCAGTGCTGCTAATTGACTGTATGCTGCTAAGGGGTTACTTTCATTAATTAATACCCAACGGGATAATCCACAGATGGATTTTATTGGAATGTTTTACACCACTGGGGAGTCGTTCTTCATTGTGTTAACTTATCTGTCTGTGGTTATCCTTAAACATTGGTGTTTTCTCCTGATAAGTGTATCCAACAAAGTGTATCCTACCTGTTGGCAGCTATATGAAGATTACACTTGACTGGAACTTTATGGAATTTCAACATTTAATCAGATTCTGGGTATCTTAATTTCTCTACAAAGCATTGCATTCAATACATTTTTTAAATAACTGTTAGTCTATGACAAAATGACTGTAATAAAAGACCTTGAATTGTATTATTCTTTACTCAGTCTATTTGCCCATGCCAAACACCAACCTGTGTTTCAAAAGAGGGGGCTATGATTTGGGTGTGTTAGGCCACTCTTAATTTTGTCTCATGAATATTCATGAGCCAATCCTGAACAAGTCTAGTAGGGTTAAAATCAAAACAATCGTGGTGGCTAACATTAGTTACAGTGATCGCATTCTGTCTTTTGTCCCAGAATTAACATTTTCAAGTGGAAACTTACATTAAAACCAAATCTAAGAACTCTGGGCAAAAGCATGTTTCCCAGTGTGTACAGTATTAAAAGGAGGCCTATGTACATGCGCTTAGTGGTGAGTTAATTTGCGATTTATAACACATCTCAGCAGCATACATTTCTCACACTCGGTTGCGGTTTGCATAGACACTACAATGTGAAAGTAATCATGTAAAAAGTCACGATTTACTCTAAGTGCCATTCTTTTGTAAACAGTATTCATATGCTATAAAGAGTGCTTGAATTGTAAACTTTTAACAAGGGGAACTGTATAGATATAATACATTTTGTGTGTATCAACAGTGGAAGGAGTTAATGTTGGGATGGTGTGAAAACCGGAATGAGACAAAACGGTCCAGGACCACATTTTAATTAATAAAATACTAATGGCATTAAAAAAAGAAAAAAATGGCGACAAAAGTGATACGCTTTTGAGAAAAATATTTTAGGGATGAGAAGCAATTCATAATTAATCGGTTCTCATTCCCAAAATAGTCTCCTCAAGTGTGTGTAACGTTCTCTGCTGTTTTTAAATGCAATATAATTAATAATGCCATTCCAGGTCCAGCTCATTCCAGTTTTTAACCCATGTCGAATGCAAATACAAAACTTAGGCTTGAATTGTATTTTATTGTGTTTTTTATGTGCATCATCATCAAAGGTCATTCTAGCTACAAAATCAAAACAATTTAGCTTGACTACAGTTAATCGCTTTCTCTTAAGTTTAAATTAAAAAAAAAAAATCAGGTAGATCAACAAACAAGAAACCTTAATGTGAATTTTAATGTGCCTGCAAGGTGGACACCTTCACTTACTTCCTACTATAGGAATTTCCTTTACATTTTACACATGCAGTATCTCAAAAAATATGTCAGACTCACAATAGCACTTGTTAAATTGGTACACAAAGATAATACAAGGTAAGTCATGATAAATAAGCCTCTGGCACACAGTAAGATGATGAACTATATGATTATGCTTCTTATTATCAGGGCACACCATCTTTGTTTACTTTGTGTCCCTCCTAGCCTCACTTTGGGGAATGGAATGTGATAGCATAATATTTGAAAGGGACCTGTTGGATTCACAGAATAATGTAGCCATAGTAATCTTTCCCTGAGTATTTAATCAGTTATACTGCCTCCTTCTGGCAAAAATGTAACCTTCCTATGGTACCTGTTGCATTCAGTGAACCAAAGAGAACCAAAACTATGAATAAGAATGAATCCTTAATAATGACATTATGGTTTGTGCTGTTTCATTTCATTATATGTGACAAAATCTTTAAGAAAATGACATGTTCAAAACTGAACAGCTAGAAGATAAGGAAGATATAGGAAGTATGTCTCATGTTTGCTTATTTCTCAAAGGAATACAAACAAGCCAGGAATACTTGCTTTAAGTAGACTTTAATTTATGCAAGGTGCTGCATTAATAATAATACAACACTATGGGCTGTATTCTGATCACAACGCAAATGTTTGCCACCAATTCTATGGCGCATAAATGGAGCGAAGACGTAAAAACAACCACTGTACTGAAATGGTATTCTGATGAAATGTCTTGCTCCGTTACAGAGCGCCTGCCCCAACGCCACCGGTCATACATTTCGAGGCATAGGATCATTAACATACAAGGACAGGCCATTGTGAGGGAATACATAAACCACACATTATGACACAGAACCAAAAAAAAAAAAAAGTGGGAAACAGACATAATGCAATAATGTAGGGCACAGCTAATAGCCAGGACCAGAAGTAGTGGACTGTGGCCCGGATGGCATGTGGGTGATTCTACACCAGGAAATACAGACACAGTACTATGGGGATGAAGCACTGGTGCACGTATTTTAATTATAAAACAAAAGGTTTTAACAAAACACAAAACAAAAGGCACGATGGCCAAAACAAACAGACCACACACAGTGAACAAGTATCATGCTGGTTTAAAGCCAGCATAAGTAGCAATTGTTTACTTTAAGTATCTGAGTTCTTACTTGTCTTGTTCCTCCTCTGAACAACCCAACCCCCGTTCAGCCAAAGCTGTGTGTTTTTATACATGTGACCGTCTCCAGATTGGTAATAAATTATTCAATCTGGAGATGGTCATATTATGCAAGGGAGTTTTTAAATTGCGTTGACAAATTAAAAAAATCTCTCTCTCTCTATCTATCTCTCTCTCTCTCTCTCTCCACCTGGAGAAACACAGACACACTTCTGTAGGATTTTAATTTGTAACAATGCCTTTCATAGTTCTAGATGCTCAACGAGCAAATGAATAAACTTCTGTAATGCCCCTGTGCGTATTTTGTGTATTTTGTGTTATGTGTTGTTATTATTTAAAATGTACTGTATGTATTTGGTATTTGATTGAATTATTAACAAGCAGTCGAGCCCAGCACAGCTGTATAAAAGAGCGGATCAGCCACTCATCATGGTTGGTTTGTTCAGAGGTGGAACATAAGGTAAAGAGAATTGAAATTATAAATAACAACTGCTACTCATGATGGCTTTAAAACCAGCATGATACTTGTTTGATCTAGTGTGTCTACTATTTTGTGTTCTGTTTGTTTTGGCCATCGTGCTGTTTTGTTTTGTGGCAAAGTGTTTCTGTTTTGTTTAAATATTTTATTTGTTTAATAAACATGCACACCAGCGCATCATACCTCGCAGTATTGGTGCCTGTCTCTTCCTGGTCTGACATCTCCACAAGCCATCTGTGACCTTTGTACCCTAGCTTAGTAGTTTATACAGATGTCTATAAATTATTTCTCTAGCACTATATTTGCCAACATTTGATTTTCAGTAGTTGCTGTAGCACAAGCCACCTCTCTATGATCATTTTCTCCCTGCTGTTTTACTGTCTTGGGTTTTAGGCTACACACTGGAAACATGCACAGCAAACAACAAAACAGCAGACCATGCTGTATGTTTAAAGTACAAACAAAACCTAACCATTAACTAGTAAACCAACTGTGAATGCCCCTCATCTTGGAGTTAGGCCTTTTCCCAATTAGACATGTTATTCTAAATAAATTTTACGTACCGGTACAGTGCTTTCCTTTGCCTCTCCTGGAAGAGTGGTACACAGACCTGTAACCCCTTTCTTCTGTGAATTATTTTAACAAGCTTCTGCTAGAAGAGATAGAACTCTGCTGGTAGAGACAAAGGAAAATCCCCTTAAACATGCCTTTTAAAAGCTGCCAGTTCCTTTTGTATTGTGTCCTTTATTACCTACTACCTGAAACCACAGTGTACTGTATATGCTTTGAAACTTTTTATCTTCATGAAATGTACAGTACATGTTAAGTCTTTATTGTTTTCTTGTATACCTACCTGGAAACATTTCTAGCATTGTATTTACTCTTTCAACCATATAATCGTGCAATTATCAAAATTTAAAGCACAAAAAATGAAGGTATCCAAAAGTATGAAATGGGTACAGGACCTCTGCCAATGCAGATCAAATAATTCAGGGAGCTTAGTACAGTGGTTCTCAAACTCATTTTTCCTGAAAATACTAAGTATGTCATATGAAAAATTAATAAAGCCAAATTGTTTCTCGTTTCAAAAGCCCCTGTCAACTCTGTAATTCCTATTCCTTTTTTAGGCTTCCAAGCTGGCTTGGGAAGCCTATTGTTACTGTTAGGATTTTTCTTATTATTAGGTTTCCAAGCTAGAATGGCTAGGAATCATCTTCTTCTTCTTCTTCTTCTTCTTCTTCTTCTTCTTCTTCTTCTTCTTCTTCTTCTTCTTCTTCTTCTTCTATCAACTTCAAACTGCTCATGTTCGCACGCGGTGTAACCAATCAACATGAAACTTGGTAGGTATCATCCTGTGTAGATTACAGTTCAGATGCAAAGAAAATTGCATTCCTGCATCAACCAATTTTTTGGAAAAACCTTTCAAAATCTTCTTCTTGGGAACCGGCGAACCGATTGATCTGAAACTTTGCATATGTCATCAGCAACCATACCCGCTTCAAGTTTGCAAAGCAGAAGTTGCTGCAATAAATTTTACTACCGAAATGGCTGCCACAAATTTTACCGAAACGCGCCCCTAACAGCAAACTGCGTTTATTTGAAAGCCGCTTGACCAACAAACCCCAAACTTGGTAGGCATCGTCCCAGTGACAATGGAATACAAATATGTCAAAATGGTAATGTTTTGTAAAACAATATGGCCGCCAGATGGACATTTATGTCTTAAATTTAAAACTGCCTCAGTTGCCAAACGGTTTACTTGATTAACTCCAAATTTCACAAACATCACTGTGACAGGCTGGCTGCAGGGAGGAACTCAGACCAGAGATAGAAACACACAGCAGACAGAGACTTGGGGTTTTGGTGAAGCTGAGCGTGTGATCGCGCTCAGCATTTAATAATTAACAGGACAGAAAATAAAAGGTTTAAACACAAAAACACAAACAGGACACGGCACTTTCGCCAAAATAAATATATAAACAAAACGGACTAAACAGTAACAAACGGTGGACGGACAGACACACAAACATGGTGAGTAAATAAATAAAACAAGTATCGTGCTGGTACTACCAGCACGCGATAGCAATTGTTATAAGTATTTCTTTCTTCTCTCTCTCTCTCTCTCTCTCACCCGTTCTCCACTCACGAACACCCAACCCCGAGTGAGTGAAAACATACAGCTTTTATGCAGTTGTACCGAGACTCGATTGCTAGTCAATCATTCAATTGGAATCTCGGTACAACTGCACGTGAATTAATTAAAGTGCAATTCCCCGTGCTCACATATTATTACTTTTTACTTGCACGTGATGTGATTTGTGCCCTCCTCGTGCCTAAATACAAATCTACAATTTAAACACATGTGAAACACAGACCCGCTTATATCCCGTGTACCAATGACTATACACCAACATTTACACACAACACGTAACATATAATACACAGGGGGGGCACTTTGCCACAATCACCCTTGTCACTGTATCAATACAACTCACTCTTAAAGAAATGAGAGTTGACCTGAACCAAAATCTTCTTGTGGAGAACTGGGGAAGTTACTGATTTCAAACTTGTCAAATATCAAGAACTAAACCCACTTCTTCCAGTAATTGCTTAAGTGTTTGGTAATGATACTGGGGCTTGGGGGCCGTAAAACTGCCTGGCAGTTCTAGTTTTAATTTGTAATGCTCTGGCAACAGGTCAAACTTAATATGTTGATCAATCATATAAACTGATATACGTGATTTCCATTACATTAGAGTAGGTGTTATATTGGTATTATATGGACTCAGCTCTTGCCAAGATAAGCACCAACTAAGACATAGCTTATTAAACTGTGATCCATCTGTGTTTCCTTCCATCTGATGATATGGATATCCTTTTGTTGTTGATAGCTGAAGTGTAATGCTGGCTCCAGGGATCAGCCTATTTTGCCTCCCTGACGCATCAGCACAAACAACAGCTGCAATGCTGGCTCCAGGGATCAACCACTGTGTGGCCTCCCTAGCATTAGCATGACAACCATCTGGACTGAGCTGAGTAGGGTACTTCTCTGGGACCTTCAAGTGGGCACCTTCCATCCTTGGTGTTTCGTCGACTAGCCCACGACACCTTAAGAGGGCTCGACAGTGATTTTGGATTTCCAGCATCATGCCCCTCCGTCCCTGTGGAAGGGTGTGGGAAAACACAAGGCAGACACCAAGCTCAAATATGTAAATGCCGGTACAGGCTCCCAGATTTATTAGTTTTCGCTCGGTTGGCAGTTCGGGGCACTCTACCAACAATGGTATTGTGCCCCATCTTCATACAACACACACACAGATGTGTAAAGCAAAAACAAATAAGTGAAAAGGAAAACAAAATACTTTAAGGAAAAACTACAAAATAAAGTGTGCAGGTTTTTAACCGCCGCTCGTTGCTCCCTCTAGCGGTGGGAGCCCTGAGAAACAGGCACTGTTCTATACCCTCTCCTACACACTGTGGGACGGCTCAGTCCCGCTAAACTCACTATCTACAATACTAATACAGAAAAGAACCGGCGCGTGGCTGCTCGAGTCGCTGCTCTAAAGCTTCCAGTTTACCTTCCGAGCTAAGCTAAGCCCAGCTTACCTTCCTTTATGATTTCCATTACATGAGAGTAGATGTTAAAACTTCATGCTGATTTGAACTTGGCTCTCGCCAAGATAAGCACCAACTAAGACATAGCTTCACAGTAAACTAATGTGATCCATATGTGTCTCCATCCATTTGCGCTTCCTTCCATATGATGATGTAGATATCCTTCTGTTTGGTGTTGATGGCTGAAGTGTAATGCTGGCTCCAGGGATCAGCTTATTTTGCCTCCCTAGCGCATCAGCACACACAATGGCTGCGATGCTGGCTCCGGGATCAACCATAGTGCGGTCTCCCCAGCGCATCAGCATGACAACCGCCTGGATTGAGCTAAGTAGGGTACATCTCTGGGGTCTTCAAGTGGGCACCTTCCATCCTCGGTGTTTCGTCGACCAGCCCACGACACCTCAAGAGGGCTCGACGGTGATTCTGGCGCCCCAGCATCACCCCCTCCGTCCCCCACTCAACTCAGCCCAGCTTACTTACCTGTACATCAGCCTTTCTTTCTTTCTATTGTGCTTGAGATCCCCAGCCAGAATCTTTCCGTCTCAACCACAGCCAGTTGCTGCTCCTCTCTGCTGCTTCAGATAAGTTCTTCACTGTGCGACGCAACTCTTGGCCATTGAATCCGACATCTCTGAGAAACCGGGTTGTAGAGTGTGCCACAAATCCTCGACATCCCACTTCCACTGGGTAAACCCAGACTCTCCATCCTCGCTGTTCCGCTTCAGTGGCTAGTTGAGCATACCGCAGTTTCTTCCTCTCATACGCCTCATCTACAGCATCCTCCCATGGCACTGTTAACTCTACCAGGTGAACAAGGCGTGCTGATCCAGACCACAAGACAATATCTGGTCGAAGGTTTGTGGTGGCAATCTCAGGTGGAAAAATAAGCCGTTGACCAACATCTGCCAGCATTTTCCAGTCTCTAGCAGCTTCCAGTTGTCCTGGGCGAGGATTGGTTTTAACACCTTTTCTTGGTGGTTGCTCTCCTGGGCGGAGGAATGTTGTCTTTGTGTGTAATGTTTTGATGGAACAGGTGGCAACTTATTGGTCATGTTACGCTTGTCTTCCAATGCTAAGGCCAAACATCGCAGCACCTGGTCATGGCGCCAAGTAAACCGTCCCTGGCTAAGAGCCACCTTACATCCTGTCAAAATGTGCCTTAATGTTGCAGGTGATGAACACAAAGGACATGAGGGATCCTCTCCTACCCAGAGGTTTAGGTTCTGTGGTGATGGGAGAACATCATATGTTGACCTTATAAGGAAACTGATCCTGCTCTGTTCCATTGACCATAGGTCTTGCCAGCCAATCTTGCGTTGTTCCACACTCTCCCATCTCATCCATTCTCCCTGCTTGCCCTGGGAAATGGCCTTTATACACCTCATCCTCTCCTCCTGCTTTTGCACCTCGTTGACTACAAGCTTCCTCCGTTGCGCTGGGGCTGCCTTGTGCCATGTAGGAGGAGCTGAACTGAGACCAAGACCCCTCTTCCATGCTGAACTTGCCCCATGATATCACCAATTTGAAGGGCAGCCTTTGCATCCTCCACAGCTTTCTTTGCCACCCACTTTCTTCCAGTTTTCAACACAGGTGCTGCCTCCCTTACGCATTTGTCGCGTGACTCTACTAATGTCATTTCCAGTCGGACCTTGGCGCACTTAAACTCCTCGGTTAGAGCGGAGACAGGTAGCTGCAGTATTCCTTTACCATAAAGTCCCACTCTGCTGAGGCAGCGTGGAACTCCCAACCATTTCCTGATGTGTGAACTGATTAAAGCTTCCAGCTTCTCTACTGTTGTCAAAGAAACCTCGTACACAGTCAGTGGCCACAGCAACCTTGGCAGTAGGCCAAACTGAAAGCACCAGAGTTTTAATTTGCCTGGTAAAGCGCTGCTGTCTATGCTCTTCAACCCTTCCACAGCTTGTTGTCTAACTTCTCCCACACTAACTGTGTCCTTTAGATCCCCGTCGTACCATCTCCCAAGGCTCTTC
This sequence comes from Acipenser oxyrinchus oxyrinchus, assembly GCA_030684275.1. Taxonomy (NCBI): domain Eukaryota; kingdom Metazoa; phylum Chordata; class Actinopteri; order Acipenseriformes; family Acipenseridae; genus Acipenser; species Acipenser oxyrinchus. The sequence goes on from CM060247.1 coordinate 10,616,248, forward strand.
ACTGGCTTCTCAGACACTATTGGTATTGCCTCACCATTAATGAAGAACGTTTTATCTACTACTTTACCTTTAATTATAGAGATGCTCCTTGATTTAGTGGGCTTGAATTGCATTCGTGCCCATTCAATGTTATTGGTTAATTTGCCCAATAACCGATTAGTGCAGGCTACTGTTGTAGTCATGGTTGTCATGTCATCCATGTATGCTCGAATTGGTGATAGTCGTATTCCAGAAGCCAAGCGCTCTCCTCCCACTACCCATTTTGATGCCCTAATGATTACTTCCATTGCCATGGTAAAAGCCAGTGGAGAAATGGTGCATCCTGCCATTATTCCAACTTCTAGGCATTGCCATGTAGTGCTGAATTCTGAAGTTGAAAACTAAATTGCAAATCTCCAAAGTAGGCTTTCACTAGATTTGTTATTGTCATTGGTACACTGAAAAAATCAAATGCTGCCCAAAGAAGTTCATGTGGCACTGAACCATATGCATTAGCCAAATCCAGGAATGTCACATGGATCTCCTTCCTCTCCTTTTTAGCTGATTGAATTTGTTGCCAGATCACATTGATGTGTTCTAAGCATCCTGGGAAACCTGGAATGCCCGCTTTTGTATTGAAGTGTCAATGAAGCAGTTCTTTAATAGGTAAGTTGACAATCTCTGAGCAATAATGCTGAAGAAAATCTTGCCTTCTACGTTTAATAGGGAAATAGGGCGAAACTGACTGATGCTGCTAGAATCTTTTCTTTAGGTATAAAGACTCCACCTGCTCGGCGCCATGCTCTTGGTACAACCTGTTTTTTCCATGCTACTTTCATCAGTTTCCACAGGATTCGTAGAACTCCTGAAGCACTCTTGTACACTCTGTAACGGAACTCCATTAGGCCCTGGAGATGATGAAGCCCTTGCTTTTTTCACAGCTTGCTCTACTTCTTTCCACTTAGGTGCACAGTCCTCCATTTGGTATTCTGGTGGATTGATAGGTGGGATGTCTGAAGGAATTGACATAGGTTCCTGCCTTTTGAATCTGTATGCGTTTCCTCCAAATATCTCTCCAGCTCAAACCTAGATGCTTTTAGTGCGCCATTCTTCTCACTGGTGAATAACTTCTTTACAAATTTGAATGGGTCTTTATAAAGTTAGTTCTCGCGACGCTCCTTCTTTTTGTAGCGTTTCCAGAGGCGCTCAGCTCTGCGCAATGTTGCAAGCTTATCTTTTATGACCCTTTGTAAGAGATTGAGTCCCTCCTTCTGACTTTCTTCTGCTCTTCTCCATTGCTTCCTCAGTTGTCTCCTTTCTCTAACTAAGCTGCTCAATCTCCTGCTGCCGTCTAGACTTTCCAGGAATAGTTTGTACTTTTCCTTCCTTTTTCAACTCCAAACCTCTCGCTTCCATATGTGTAGATGATGTCCCCAAATTTATCCAGTTTCTTTTCAACTGTTCCACTTAACCTTTCCAATGCAAAGCAGAGATCTGTGTTTACTGTGTCCCATGCAGTTTTCTCACAAGCTCTTGGCCATTTAACTCCAGGCTTGTGCCCGTTGAGGTTCTTTTCTCTCTTACACTGGTTTGTCTGACCGGGTTCACAAGGATCATTAGGTTCATCACTAACTGTGTCCATGCAAGTCCTCCTCACATCTATGACAGGGTGCTGATATCCTGCGAACTGTGGTTTGCTTCCTGTCGCTGGATTTCATTCGACTGACTTGACTGACTTCGTAAGAAGTACTGATCAATGTGAGGCCCTTGTCCCTTCTCCCTCAAGCATTTCATTCTCCCTTGATGAATCTTCAAACCCTGACCGTTGTCGCCTTGCTCCAGCCACAGACACAAACCTGGAGTTCCATGTCTTTGCTAACTGCAGATCTTGAACTAGTCTTTTGTGAAGTACTCTCCATACTCATATCCGTTTCCGTTCCTAAGTCCTTAACCGTGTTGTCCAACGTTGAGTCATCTTCCGCCCCGCCTCGCAGACTCTAGGTGTATTTTTCTCTTTAATTTCTTTGAAGCCTTGGGCGGGTGTCTCCAGCATCCTGTAAACACAGAGCTGGATACTGCCGACAAGGGTAGCTAACCCTTGCCAGCCCCAATGGGGTCTCTTTCCTCCAGTCAGCTGTCTCTCCAGGCTGTCACGAGGTCTTTCCCTTGTTGCCAGCTGCACTATTCACAGCAGTCACTGGACGTATCCAGATCTTCATGATTTCCATTACATGAGAGTAGATGTTAAAACTTCATGCTGATTTGAACTTGGCTCTCGCCAAGATAAGCACCAACTAAGACGTAGCTTCACAGTAAACTAATGTGATCCATATGTGTCTCCATCCATTTGCGCTTCCTTCCATATGATGATGTAGATATCCTTCTGTTTGGTGTTGATGGCTGAAGTGTAATGCTGGCTCCAGGGATCAGCTTATTTTGCCTCCCTAGCGCATCAGCACACACAACGGCTGCGATGCTGGCTCCGGGGATCAACCATAGTGCGGTCTCCCCAGCGCATCAGCATGACAACCGTCTGGATTGAGCTAAGTAGGGTACATCTCTGGGGTCATCAAGTGGGCACCTTCCATCCTCCGTGTTTCGTCGACTAGCCCACGACACCTCAAGAGGGCTTGACGGTGATTCTGGCGTCCCAGCATCACCCCCCTCCGTCCCCCACTCAACTCAGCCCATTATCATTAATACAATACCTAAAGAACATCACTAACATATTGGAGTTAAATAAATAGAAAAACTACTTTCAATTTTCTATTTCAATCACATGCTGCACAATTCCCAGCTAAATCTAACAGAAGTATAACATAAGCTCGGCCAATCAACATGCATTTGCTATACTGGCCTTAATGCTGACCAATAGCAACTAACAGAAACAGAAGCGAAATCGAAATGCTGTGTTGAATGGAAGCTGTATAGCAGTGCCGATTAAGGTAATGGTTGATTAAGACATGAGTTGCTGAGGGGCTGCTGTGGCTCCACAAAATCCTGCTGGTGGCCACATGCGACCACAGTGGCTGCATTTGAGAAACATTAGCTTAGTACATACAGAGGTAGATGTAAGTATAGGTGCAGTGCAAATAATTGCAGATGCAAAATTCAAATTGCATTGCTGCCAGGCAATTATTTTGCACTGCGCCCTATGTAAGCTTAAGAACAATGCAAATTACTCAACACGCACAAATAATGATCCACAATTATAATAATGAGGGTCTCAATGAGCGCTTCAGTTTATTTTGTGGCCGCAATTGCAGAGTTTGGAGTACAGAGAGCAGCAGTCGCTGTATGACATTTGTGGAGCACGAAAATACAAACCAAAAAAAAACCAAAAAAGAAAAGGCAGCAAAGTCCTCTCGGTGCACGGAAAACAAAAGAAAAGTTTTCTGAGGAGGAGCTGAGAGTCCTTACGGTTGCGGTCACTCAGCATGAAATGGAGTTGTTTGGAATAGCCTCAGCCAAAATCAGTTATGCTAGTATCTTTAGGAAATGATATGAATTGGCCTGCCCTTTTTAGCATGACATCCAGAAATTTGCCTAGCACTATAAAAGGAGGATTGGGCTATCCCTCCAGGCATTCCAGCTGTGGTCTGAAAGGAACCAGAGGCTAAGTAGTGCAGAGAACACAGCACTTTCACATGTGCCGGGATAGCGGTCCCCTGATTGACTCTGGGGTCTAGCTCATCTCTCAATTCAGCTATTAGGTCTAGTTTGGCCTATGGTCCTCTTTCCCTTCGCCTCCGAATGTGTTCCTGCCTCTCCGCAACAAGAGCCAAGTGTCACCGCATCAGGAAGTGTATCACAGCAGCCATCCTGAAGCCAATGACATGTCTCTGCAGGTGTGTGCTTTTATACAGCTCTTAGTTACTCGCTTCTACAATGGTTTGCACTTTGTAATTAGAGGTGTGAAGTTTTTGGAGGGTCAGCAATTGCCTAAGTGCAAGTCAAAATCCTTACATCACATTATAATGTTTGCGCCTGCTTAGTATCCAGATCCTGCCCAATTTCATGCACTTTTCTTCATTTGAATGCATTTCAAAGTGCAAATTTGATAGTGGATGCAGAATGCCAGATGAACACCATTCTTTACATACGCCTCATTTTTAGCGGCCGGTAAAATCAGACTTTACAGCTGCTAAACACAATTTACGGCAGCATTATGCGGTTTTTGCACGTATCCTTACATCTACCCCACAGTGTACTAAGTGAAATAAGTCACATGTGAAAAGAGGGCTAGATCCACCCATACTATACAGACAGTCTTTGTGAGCTCTAAAACATTAATTAGAGCTTGCAATTAATCTTTATGTAGTCTGAAGATGGGTTTTGAATGTGAAGAGTCATCAGTTATTTAGTAGCTGCACATCATCTTGTTCCAGTGAGAGCCATGCTTGAATGGCAATGTCTTGTACGCTTTTACAACCCTAATCACATTATCGATTTCAGCCATCTATTCTTCAGTAAGATTATTCATTCTGCTGCAGTGTATTCTTTTTTAAAAATCAGTCAAATTATGTTTCTCTTGATATTAGTTCAGTATAGCTCATCAGCTGAACCAGGCAACCCTAAATTAATCTCTGTCAACTATCTGCTACTGCAATTTGGAGAGTGTCTTCAGCTGTGTTTCCACTGTCCTGGTGTTACTATTCTCAGATGCAAACGCAAACTAATTCACCATTGTCAATATAGTTCAGCCCACAATTTAAAATAATTGTTTCCATATAGCTTGTAAATAATACCGTCTTTGAAGTATACCTTTGCTCAAGGTGTTACTTATACGTGGTAATCATCCCACCAGCAGGGGTCAGCATTATCTGTTACAGAAGTGCATCTTATGAAAGTATGACCTTTTACAAATACAAGGAATGACTTATTATCAGAGGATATAGTTGTGGTGAGTTAGCACAAATATCAGAAGAACTGCTTGTCCTATTGTGATGAAACATGCTAAGGACACGCTTTAGCACAAGTTAGGTGTATCATAATCTGGGTGTATATGGATGCAGTCTGTCTGACCGTCTATCTGTATGTGGCATTTGCTTTTTTACATATTTTTACAGTAAAACCTGCAAACTACAACAAGAAAGATTATGAAAAAAGTTTCCAGTTCAATGATTAACAAGTAAAAATATATTGAGTTTGTATTTATTTTTGTTTAGTGTATAGTTATATCATTCAAAATACTAAAACCCAGTTTATGGGTTTTAGTATTTTGAATGATATAAGCTGGTAATTTTTTTATGAATGAGACTGATACATCGTTGGCCATTCTGAACCTTTCACATTTTTATTTTATTTTCATTTTATTATGAATAAAATTCCCCAGATAAAGTATAGGTATTTTGTACTTGATTTACTTTCTTACTAGTAGAATGACTTCCAATTCAAAACTGCAGGGACAAGGTTATGTATGTTGCCCTCCCACTCTTGGATCCTAATACAATGCAGCTTTCCAAGTGACACTGACACCAAAATGTATTTCCCACAGTAGCTGGAGACAATCTTTGAACTCAATTTGAATTAAACCACTTTAGCTGTCCTCTTCAGTTCGATTGCTGGTCTCCCCAGGTCTCTGTGCTCTTTTTGCATCTTCTATTTCATACGACCAATCAGGTGCTTTCTCCTCGTCAGCATGCTTACGTGTCCACAAGACTCACTTTGTTGCTTTTGCTGGAAACATTAAATACAGTTCACTGCTGTAGAATTCTAGATCTCTAAGAAATGATGTGCTAAACTAATGAGACATAACTTTGGGTAAAATATTGTTGCACAGAGCTGTCATGAAGTCGCTTGACATGGGTTCATCCACATCCAGAAACTGGATTATCTAGCCAAGAACTGGCCAAGAACAAGCCATGGGAAACGCAATTTATGGGGCCAAAGCATGTGTGGATATACCACAAACAACTGTATGCCTTTGTTCCTGTGTGTGTGTTGGACTACAATGTATTTTCAAACACAAATATACTGGGTAACAGAGCTCTGGAAACCAGATTATTAAAGACATTCGTTTGCATAGGTTACCAATACAAATTAGTGGTTATTCACTGTTTGAGCATATATGTCACTTTGTGTGACTATGTGCTAGAGGTGTACAGGTCATTCAGATTTGCAACTTTATTTCAGTTGGTTTTGATCCCAACTGGGATTCTTAATTGAAATGGAAAGAAACCTGATCCTTGCACATCTGTATAATCATGTTCAATCTACTTTCCAAGTAGACAGTTTGCCTGGAGTTATTCTAAAAGTAAACAGTGCTGTGGGAGAGTGATTATGCAGTTACGAAGGGATCATATGAAGCAACACTCTATCCAATAGCCTCTAATGTCAGTTAAAAAAACAAAGCAAAAACACTAAACTGTCTCAAACTGTCCCGGTGAAGCTGGAGCTCTATGGTCACTCAACCTTTTTGACCTATAAAACCCCTTTAGAACCAAGGTTCTTTCTGTCTTCCATGTTTTGACACTACTTAAGGGTGTCACACTGGGGAGGTAGTTCTTTCTGCTGTTATGCACAATCTCTTTGGAACTCTCTGTCACATGTTAAGTCTAAACTAAAAATGTACTTTTTCTATTAGCTTTCAATAGGCAACATGGCTCTGCAAGCTGTATAATTGAATATTTGTGTTGTTTTGGGATGTATTGGTATGATAACTTGCCATATAAGTTGGATTTGTTTTGTGTCTAACACTGCAAATCACACCAATGTGTGTTCACAAATAACTGTGCTAACAAATCTATTAATATTCAGCAGGTGGGCTTGGAGGCAGGTAGCTGGGGGAACTGTTATAACGACTTGTAACTGTGCCTGTTAATACTAATTTTTATACTAATAAAAATAGTTTGTGTGCTACTGTGACCAAGATGGCGGAATGCGGTGTAAAAGAATGACAAAAAAAATAGTCAGGTTTTCCTTAACAAGCCCTGGTTTTATTACAGATTAAACCAACGCCAGATGGGCACCAAACAGTCAAGGAAAATAAACAAAATAAAGGGAAGCCGGGGTACACAACAATGTGTAGCCCGACAAAATAACCAGAACGAGGGGTTGCAGTCCCAAACAAGGAGAAACACAAACAAATAAAGACAATCCGTCCCTTTGATCCGGGAATGAAAACAACGGGTAAAAATCCAGCACTTCCGGTTCTCGCTCCTCCGACGTATTCCCGAGCGTCCCGTTAGTGCTCTATAAAATACACAAAAGACACCGGGTTAGCAGGTATGCACAATCACAACCACCCATTTCCTTGTTCCCCGTCTCCCTCTTTAATTCCCTGTTTGTATCTCTGTATCCCTGTTTCTCTCTCTCTCTCTCTCTCTCTCTCTCTCTCTCTCTCTCTCTCTCTCTCTCTCACGCACTGTACCTTGCCAGAAGGAACAGAACCTTGGGCCACGCCCCTTTTGTACGCCCGTCCCGTCCCCATTGGTCAGCGAGGGCAACCGCCGTCAACCAATGTGTGATTGCCACCGGCTTCCGACCGGGTCTGTGACGTTCGCACCGCGGCTCTGCCTGCTCCTCCTCCCCAGCGTCCTCACCGGTCGGGAGGGAGATCTAAAACAAGAGTTCACTCTCTCTTTGTCACAGCTACACATAATAAATACACTAATCTTTAAGCCATCATTACAATCTCTTGTACCATAATGGCTGAAAACCTATACAACCAGCTCCCATGAGCTAAAAAAAAAACATTGCTTAAATTCCTATTAGGCTTGTCTCCTTAATCATTTCTAGCACAGCATGTTCACAAGGTCACACAAGAAAAAATATGTTTTTGTTAATTGTATAACTTGCCCTGAATGCCATCTCCTGCGACCTTTAAGCTCACACTGTCGCCTCCTCTACAACAAATATGTGTGGGACTGCAGAAATTATGGTTATCTGTCAAAAGATTCATCTCAAAATGTATATATCATTTTCTGTGTATGCATGCCTGCCATCAGTCTCACACTGTCCTTTCCTCCCACTCTTGTCTGCTCATAAAAAATGCCCTAATTTCTAGGGGGAGTGTGCATTATTTTAAAACGAGCCTACGTGAACCAGCCTTATGCATTTTACAAGGTGTCTACGCCTATGCACAGTGCCACTTTGGTAATTGTTCAAACTGATCAGTATTAATTGAGGCATTACATGCAATAGTGCTAAAATCCCTGCAATATGGATAACCCACTTTTTTGGGAATGGGAACTTAATTTGTTATGTAAATGGAACACCAGGCAAGTTGTATTATAAAAAAAATAAATACTTCATATCCCTGTTACTTTGTCATTATTACAGTCACAATGACAAAGACATCAGATTTGAGTGGTGATAGCTGGTTCTTGGTTGCTTTGTGCTTTGTATCCAGTCCTCCACAAATTACTGATATTCAATAAGGAACACTTTTAAAAATCCCTATTCTGATGTGTGAGATCTGTATGCACTGTTTAACAACAATCATGAAAGATCACTGTGTTATAGTGGGTTCTCGCGCAATCGTCTCGTCCCTCAACACATTAGCTGAGTTGACCAACATTTCCCTCTGGTGTTCCTGGAATAGCAATGTGTAATTAACCTCCTTCTACCGGTTGTTCAGTTAATAATACTGACATCAACATTACCTCTTGACTACTGAACTTCCTTTTTAGTTGAACGGGAAGACGTTTGTCTTTGAACCGTTTGTTTTGCGTTTTGTGTCCAGCCTTTCCCTTTCCATTCAGTTCAAGTGGGTGTGATGTCAATTCATTACAGTGGCACCTTATGGGAAGAATCCTGACCCCTGTGGCTGAAAAAGGTAATTTAATGTCTGTTCTTTACACTATTATAAGCTATGTTGAAACTCCCTAAGCCTACAGCTATGGCCAAAAGTTTTGCATCACCCTATAAAATATACTCACTTGCTTCATAAGGTCCAATGAAACCTGCTGAATAATGTTACGTTAACATATTGAATTCCATATCACTTTGTAGTTTTCCATATACTTAACGAAATACTGACAAAAACATTTTGAAATCTAACATAAAATACTGTACTACTATTATGCCTTCCGGCAGACATTTGCATGATGAGAAATAAAATATCTAAATTATGTTCATATAGTTTTTAAAAAAAATCATGTCTCAATCCTGAAATTCTAAGTGATATAAAACTTTTGACCTTAGCTGTAGGCGGACACACACTTGTGTTTACCCTCAAAGAAGTGCTTTGAATAAGAGTGAGGAGAATGTAATGAATCCCCATCTTAGCGGCTAGTCGGTTAATAATACTGACTTCAGCATAAGACACCTACTTACCCTTCGACTACTGAGCTTGATCTTTAGTTCAGATCTTTAGTAAGACATTTGTCTTTGAACCGTATTTTTGCCGTTCATGTCTAGCCCTTGCTTTTCCATTCAGTTCAATTGGCTAAGATGTCAATCCATCACAAATGCTTGCAATAAAACCACCACGAGACGTTCTGATTGCAAACAGGTTATGACAGATCAAGCCCTCAGACATGTGCACATATTGTCACAAGCAACAGACCAAATCACAAAAAAACCTTCAACACATCTGCTTCCACTTAAACAATGCAGAAAAAGCTTTGTGGCCCTAGTTAATATAAAGCCATTCTCCACTTTTTAGGCCAGTCAGTGCAATTAATGGAGTAACTGCTGAACAACATACATCAATCTACATACTGTATTTCAGCAAGTCAGTTGTAATGAACCCATAACAACCTCCCAACATTTTAACTATTCAAACAACTTGTTTTATTTATCAAAATAATTTCTTGTCAAACAGACACAGCATATCATCATTTTTGTGTTGAAGCTGGGCTTTATTACCAAATGATATACTATGTGTTAGAACTTTTCATTTATATTGCCTAGCATGGACTAGCAGAAAGAAAACATAAATCATATTCTTGTTCTTTTATTGCCTTGGAGCAATTTGTCACTTTATGTTAGAAAGCTGTGTCAAATCATTGATGCTTTAAGTGCAGAGTTTAATTCTGGAGTTTTAATAACACACGGTGCTCTTTCAGCGTACTTTAACTGTCTTCTTTAAATGCATCTGCCAGTTTTCTTTCAAGGCATTATTCATATTCAATATACAATAGTAAATTACCAATTGTATGTTATTCAGATAGCTACTTAATATCACATGTATTATTGTGTAACTCAACCAGCATTACCTTTACTTTCAATGCCAATGAAAATAGTTTTTCAGTGTTTTTTTTTTTTTTTTCTGTGTGGTTATTTGTGAATTTTAGTGTTCCTTATTGCGTGCTAACCCATCCTTTGAAATCTGTGTTCTTACCTGATAATCTTTTGGTTTTTATTACATTAAGGATATTATAGATATGGAAATATTTCCCATACAGTGGTATAGATAAACTGCTGCATATTGGTACCGTTGCTGTACTGTAGGTCAAAGCAAAAGTGAACTACAGCACATAAAGTGACTGGGTATCAGGAAGCAGCAGCAACTAAAGAACCCATCTTCAACAGGAGATGATCGGTAATAGTGTTGCTTGTGTTAATTACAGATAACAAAATGGATTTTAAAACCTAAGATTTATATTGCAGGAGTCGTACCAGATATACTGAAGTGTGCAATAGCAATGTAATGCCCTGCCACTGTTCTTCAGTAATGCCTGGGGTGGACCACCCACTGAAGGGGGAGAGGTTCATCTCTTCACTAAGCCAATCCCTGGCTGATAGACTGCCTGTAAAAAGAAGTTTAATTTAATTGGAGACTGGCTCAATAAAAGCTAAAGCTGAAACTTCAAAATCAAATTTCAATTTTTCAAAGTGGTGGTTCAGGCAGGGAACTCACTTTTAAACTAGATTAAAATTGTAAACATCAAGCATATTAGGTACCCTCATTACCAGAACATTCTTCAGTCAAATGGCCAGTATCTCATTCAATAAACATCACGTCCAATGATCCATTCATCCTCGCTGTACGTCAGAGTTCACCTCCTCCTCCCCAGCCTCTACCTGTTTTTTGGCTTTGTCTAAGGGGGAGGGCAGCTATCTTGCCCCCCTGCCCATGGCTTCCCTACAGTCAGCATCTCACTATCAAACGAGGCCAAAGATGTGTCGAACATTTGTATAACACAATATTTGTTATCTAAGCTTTAATAAATGTCGTTCTCTATCGCATGAGTTTTCCTGACTGAACTTCTGTTATGACTTTTGAGCACCATTAACCAGGAATGTTGGCGACGGCTTCATACCGAACAACCAACTTATTGAGCCACCCAGCCTGTATAGAATATTCTTTTCTTTGAAGTAATAGAACGGATATTCTCAGTTTTTAGTATTAGAATGAACTATGAATGCTATTAATATTCTTAAACATGTCATTCCACTAACAGAAAAAAAGAATGCCTGACAACATTTCTACCTAACATAAATTCAAAGCTTTCTGGTACTTACTGGCATAATAACAGCAGCTATGTGAATAGAATATAAATTTACTTTTAAACAGCTCTACAGACTGCATAGCCATTCCTATTTCACTTTTCCATTGCTTCCCACCTCCTTGGCCAGTTTATAATCACTGAAGCATTGACCTTGTCTTCTTACTGTAATTAATTAAAATTTGAGCTAACAGTGACAGGTGATGAATTGTTCTCCTGTTTATTATTTTTCTTGTGGTAATCATACTGCTTGCTCCCTGGTGCGTATGTTGGCTCTGCTGCTATTTGGCCTGTTTATTGTCACATCAGCACTCAAACCTTTTAGTGACTGGAACTAAACCTAATAGATTTAAATCTACTCAAAATTACAAAACTAAAGACAATAAATTGCGAAAGGTATTGAATTCTCAAAAAGGTGTGACTGTATAAAACATGTATTTATAGTGCCTCTCATTGAACCCGCTCTCTGTGATTTGTTATTGGGGTTTTTCTGTGATTAAAACTTTGTCTGACCATCCTGGGGTGGTGTTGTTTAAAATCACATTCATCTCTGTAACAGAAATTCATTTATTAGATAAAGTATGTTCAAAAATAAACTTTGCAAGAGCAGAAACACCCTTTAGCATCTGCAATTATATGAAAATGGTTTGACAAACTGTGACATCTGTTGTGTATGTTTGTGTCTGAGCTCTAAAAGCTTTCAGGCATATTAAATGACCTTTTACCTCTCAGTGCTATGCAAATGGAATATGAAGGTCCATTACTAAAATCCTGACAAGTGCTCATAAGATGACAAAGAATATTAATTGTCTGTCCAAAGTGATATTTCTATGATTTAGGCAGGACAGGATATTAAGGATATTAAGAATTGATCAAATAAGAACCACTTTTAGTTTTTCCAGAGGTACACCATTAATGTTAAGAAATGGCTCCAAACTGTAATTGCACTGAAGTAATGGCAGTTTTCTAAGCATTGTGTTAAGTTACAGGTTCTATAGTGATGTCTAGGCCTTGACCCCAGCTGAAGATACACACATGGCAGTTTCCTGTTTAAGGAGCATACTTTAATAAAATTGCCACCTGGTGGTATAAACATCTACCTGCCAAATACTTTCAATTGATTCTGTTGCACTTAAATATCAATTCCAGTGGATAGTTAGACTCTTATTTATATGGTGTTCCATCTGAATTCATTGTTAATTTGTGGCCATTAGAAAATAAGTACAAAACATGAGTTATTCAGATGGTACTCCAATGAAATTCTTCCAAATAAATCCTTCGACTTGTTCAGGCTGAACAGTGCCTTCACTGGGCCTTCTCCCTCAGTTCAGGCTGGGCATTAAATTTCCCTGAACTCTCCTCCTCAAACAAAGGATTTGGCTTCCTCTATACCATGTGACTGGGACTTGATTGATGAGCAATTACTCAATCAAGACCCAGCCACATTCCTCTGCCAAAATTAAATTCAAAAGAATTCATCTTTATTTAAACAATATACAACAAAACACACTATTTACATGCGCAAGGCTTCTGTCCTGTCACACCAGCCCTTAAAAAATGTCCCACTTTCAGAATTTCTGAAACTAGTGGAAAACACAATGCTCTCGGGGTATAAAACTGCTTGTTTTATAACACTGGTTTCCTGTAGTGTTAGGACTCAAGAGAACTGAAATCCCAAGAGAGATTATGGAGAAACAGAGAACTGAAAATGCATATTTGTATTACTTTAATGTACATTTTTAATAATAATAATAATAATAATACAAAAATGTACATCACTGCTTTCTGATGGGAATATCATTTCTCCTATTTACACCTCAGATCACCTGATACGTCTTACATGAATCTCTTTTTTTTAACACATGCAGAAGCTGAGGAAACTGAGGTGAATCTGAGGAGCTGAATTTGGAGGATCAATGTGGTACTGTGTAGGACAGTGTCTATATGGATTAATCTGGCTGTAGGGATCCAGTAGAAAACATAACTCATGATTGTTTGACAGGTGTGGGAGATTGGTACTTAACTACCAAAATGTTTTACATGAAATATAAAAACCTGCCTCTGAAGACTGCCTTGTCCCTGCAGAGCAGCTATTTCCTCATTAGACTTCCATCTGTATCTAAAGGGTTGCTGAAGATAAGGAATCTGAAGCCAAGATGACCAATCAACAGGTTTCTACAACTGGTGATGTCATTGACCACAAACCTGATGTGAACTAGTGGCTACATTGGGCTTTGCGCTCATGTGGGTCTGGGAGGACAATTCCTAGACTGGACCTTTGCCACCAGATAAAGTGGTGAGCGGCTTGAGAGTGGGTACAGAGGTTGCTTTCTGATTTTCAGTTACAGAGGGGGCATTCAAATTGGGCATTCCAGATTGGGTAGAAAACAGGGCAAAGTTATTTTGTAAATGATAGCAGTGGCAAGTGAAACCGGCTGAAGAAACACAACAGATAGGAGGTGCCTATATGAAAACTTTTAGAAATAAGAATGTGGACCTCTTTTAAGATCATTGACCATAATTTAACAGTACTTGAATTAGATATATAGTTTATTCAATATAGAATGAATTCATTAATTAATTTGACAAGAATATAAAATACCAGATTTTCAAATGTTCACATTAAACTTGCAAACATTAAGCAAACTGACGTCAAAAAATATATATAAAAATCTATTTAAATCCATGCTGTAATTACATCTAGTAAAACATGAGAAAGAGTTTCAGCTGACAAAGTGGGTTCTGCACAGAATATTGAAAATAAATCCAGATCAAATCACTGTTAACATATAATCTGAAACCTGACTGTAAAATAATACTTGTATTGTAATTTAATATACAATTGAGCACCACTTCAGGATTTACTTACGGACGTTCTGGCTTTTCCTGGGTTAAAGATTTTTTAACAGGTAACTTGCTTTTTTCCGTCACTAGGGGGCGCATGTAGTCTATTCTTTCAGCAGTTTCAAAAAATATCCAGTCACTTTCTGGAAAAAAAGCAGCTTCCAGCTAAACTGCGGCGCTGAATTAAATTATTATAAATTTCACACAATCCGGCAAAAATAATGGACTATGGCTCATCATCAGAAAATGTTTAATATATATAATTCGGCTCTTCACGACATCTGTGTCGTTCGATTACAATTTCTGTTGTCATTTATATAATAGTGTTTTACAAATCATGACCAAAAGGCACCAGCAATTTCATCAGTTTGCCTGCTGGAGCCTTAAGCGTCTCTTACAAATTGTGATTGTAAAAAGAACCGTCGGAACCCCTATTGATTGGCGACTGCATTAATATTCAGATGAAGCATAATCTCCTTTTTAATGATCACTGTTTACTTTTATAAATCACCGCTCAATCCTGAAAATTAGAAGTGAGACTTAAACAAGAACGCGTTGAACCACTACTTTATAATAATAATAATAATAATAATAATAATAATAATAATAATAATAATAATAATAATAATGACAACCAGTAAAATCGAATTAAATTACGCTCTGACCAAGACAATTTAGTGCATGTTTTGTTGATGGTGCAATTTAATGTAATGTAGTTTACAAAAAGCAATACACTCGAAAGAAAGGAATTAATTAGGTACTGTTCACGTTCAAAATAAAACGAGTCACATACTTGTACCTCAAATCTGTCTTGCCTTTATTAACTAGTGTAGATATTCCATATAATGTTTACTGTTGGTGCCGATTGCTGCAGTACAGCGATACGGTAGATATGAAACAAAACTGCAAACAGGTTTACAATTGAACAAACACCCTTAATAGATTAAGCAGTCGAACATGACCAACAAAATGCATGTCAATTCGATAAATCTGGCTGGAAAAAAATCGTTTCAGATTGCTGTGTTTTTGTTTCAAATATATAGAGTAGTGTACATAAACGTGTCTAACGCGCATGCAGGAGAAGTTCTCGCTTGCTGCTAAAGAATTACACTTTTTAACAATTGTAGATTTGGCGCTGTGAAAATGTAACAGGTTCGCTGTACGAGAATGATACCCCGCTCAAAATCAGCCCAGCCAGAGGAAAGCAATTGCTGTCTATAGCACCTGTCCTTAATACCCAGGCAGACACAAACGTGAGGACAAATCCAGGGGAATGTTCATAAATTAGCCCATAGATCCCATGCCATGCACACGTCATGGGCAGAACACGACATTTTAAACTGACCATCATTCACAACACATGAAGCAATGTAATTACATTGTGTAGTTTTTAAAATGTTTGAATTTATTATGCTTTCTCTGAGAGGTGATTATTTCCTGCGATTTGGTCTGCTCTCCTGAAACCACTTATCTCCATAGATGTGGGCCTTTTAACTCTTTCGTCATGCGTTTAGTTCAGTGAATTGAATTGAGTTCTTTAGGATTTATGACGTATACTAGTTGGCATTACAATTCCCCAATCAGCTGCAACCTCTGTGGGTGTTGATGACTGCCATTGGCTGGGAGGGAGAGGGTGCTGCGCAAAAATAGAAAAGCTGGGCAGTTGGAGCTCAGAAGTCTGCCAGCAGAGATCACAGGATCTGCAGCTGGGACAGTGAGACTGTATTAAGAAAAAGCCAGAGAAAGATATTTCTTCTGAGAGATTTAATTTTGTGTGTAAGCTACATTTTACAAAGTCTCTGTGTACTTCAGTAAAAACGTAATATATTATTTTTTTAAACACATAAAGGACATGTTCAGATGCTGCATCACCTTGTTTGTTCAGAAGCCAAAGCTCAGAAAACTCAAAGTAGCAAAATAGCTTGTTTGGAATCAAACGCCTGTATCTATCAGGAAAGTTCAGCGGTAATGGTCTGTGGCTACAAGGAATAAAAGGACATCAATTAATTACTAATGTGGAAGTCATACATTTTTCGTCTTTCTTTGGAGTGCGGTGATGGGAAACTGTAAGCTAAGACAGGAGGAATAAATACAAGTGCATTTGTTTTATTTGGAGATGATTGTGTTATTTCTCTTGTTCTGTATCGTGGATGGAGAGGTCTCCCAGATACGCTTTTCTGTTCCAGAGGAGCAGGACCATGGCACGTTTGTGGGTAATATTGCTGAGGATTTGGGATTGGACATAACAAAACTTTCAGCGCGCAGATTTCAGACTGTGCCCAGCTCTAGGACTCCTTACCTCGAAGTGAATTTGGAAAACGGAGTGCTTTTTGTGAATGAGAAAATCGATAGGGAGGAGATCTGCAAACAGAGCGTTACCTGCCTTCTGCACCTAGAGGTGTTTTTAGAGGACCCTTTAGAGCTTTTCCGTGTGGAAATTGAAATAGTGGATATCAATGACAACCCTCCAAACTTCCCCGAAACTGATATTACCGTAGAAATCTCAGAAAACGCCTCTCCTGGAACTCGTTTCCCGCTCGAGAGCGCATTCGACCCAGATGTTGGCACCAATGCACTCCGCACCTATGAAATCACCACAAACAGCTATTTTTACCTTGATATACAAACACAAGGTGATGGGAACAAGTTTGCTGAACTCGTGCTGGAAAAGCCATTGGACCGGGAGCAGCAATCAGTACACAGGTATGTATTAACTGCGGTGGATGGTGGTCTGCCTCAGAGAACCGGGACGGCGTTGCTTGTCATTAAAGTGCTAGATTCCAATGATAATGTTCCAGTGTTTGATCAGTCTGTGTATACTGTCAGCTTGCCTGAAAACTCTCCAGTGGGCACGCTGGTCATTCAATTAAATGCTACAGACATGGACGAGGGACAGAATGGCGAAATTCTGTATTCGTTTAGTAACCACATATCGCAGAAAGTAAAGGATCTGTTTAATATTGACGCAAGAACTGGCAGAGTGGAAGTGAGTGGGGAGGTTGACTTCGAGGATAGCAGCGTGTATCAAATCTACATACAAGCGAAAGATTTGGGACCTAATGCGGTGCCAGCTCACTGTAAAGTTGTGGTCAAAGTGATAGATGTGAATGATAATGGCCCTGAGATCAGTTTCAGCACCGTGACCGAATCAGTGAGTGAAAAGGCTGCCCCGGGAACTGTGGTCGCTTTGCTTAGCGTAACGGATAAGGACTCCGGGGAAAATGGACAGATCCACTGCGAAATTCTGGGAGACTCGCCTTTCAAGCTCAAATCTTCTTTTAGCAACTACTATACTATTGTTACCGATGGACCTTTGGACAGGGAAATCGCTGATTCCTATACAATCACAGTTGTTGCAAAAGACAAGGGATCCCCTTCCCTAGCCACAAGCAAGTCCATTAAAGTGCAGGTGTCAGATGAAAATGATAACGCTCCGAGGTTTACGCAGGAAATCTATGATGTATATGTGACTGAAAATAATGTACCCGGAGCTTATATTTATGCAGTAAGTGCGACCGACCCCGATATTGGACAAAATGCATATATTGTATACTCCATATTGGAGTGCGACATTCAGGGTATGTCTGTTTTTACCTATGTGTCAATCAACTCCGAAAACGGCTACCTGTATGCACTGAGATCGTTTGATTATGAAATGTTAAAAGACTTTAGCTTCATGGTGCAAGCAAAAGACTCCGGCAACCCTGAATTATCTACTAATGCTACAGTGAACGTTGTCATAGTGGATCAAAATGATAACGCACCTTCAATCGTTTCCCCACTTGGTAAAAATGACACCGCCAAAGAGCATTTGCCCCGTTCTGCAGAACCTGGGTATTTGGTAACCCGGATAGTGGCAATTGATGCAGATGATAGTGAGAATGCCCGTCTGTCTTACAGTATATTAAGAGGTAATGAGATGGGAATGTTTCGAATGGACTGGAGAACTGGGGAACTCAGGACTGCCAGAAGGATCCCAAGTAAAAGAGACCCGCATCGCCCCTACGTCTTGTTGATTGAGGTAAGGGACCATGGACAGCCACCTCTTTCATCCACAGCCAGCATTCACATCATGATTGTGGACAGTGTCGTGGAAGGACACAGTGGGGACCGTGGTTCAACTAAAACAAAGGAGACGTCTTTAGACTTGACTCTCATTCTTATTATCGCACTGGGCTCTGTGTCATTTATATTCCTCTTGGCTATGATCGTGCTGGCCATCAGGTGCCAAAAGGATAAGAAACTGAACATTTATACATGCTTGGCCAGTGACTGCTGCCTCTGCTGTAGTTCTTGCTGTAGCAGGCAAGCAAGAGCCAGGAAGAAAAAGCTTAGCAAGTCTGATATTATGCTGGTGCAGAGCTCGAATGTGACCAACACGACACAGGACCCCGTGGAAGAATCCGGGAGCTTCGGTTCCCATCATCAAAACCAGAATTATTGCTACCAGGTTTGTCTAACCCCGGAATCTGCCAAAACTGATCTGATGTTCCTAAAGCCCTGTAGCCCTGCCAGGAGCACAGACACAGACCATAATCCCTGTGGAGCCATAGTGACAAGTTATACAGACCAGCAGCCTGACATCATCTCTAACGGCAGCATTTTATCAAACGAGGTAAGATCATTCTTTATTCAGAACACGTTTCTTTTATAAGTCAGATAGAATTTTGGATCAATTTAAATTCTGGTATAAATTATGACACACAAATATTTTTCACATTTTTTTTAAATATCCTATTTAGTTATGGTAATTTCTCTCACACGTCTTTTAGAAGGCGCCCACATGATTGGGTTCTTTCAAAATAAATGATCATTTCAAAATAAACCAAGGTGTTGAAACAAAGAAAAACGTTATGTCGCTTACTATTAGGCTTGCTATCTGTAGTTATTTATTTATTACATTTTTGTGAATAACCTGTTTGTTCTGTGGAGTGATTTTTGTTCAATATACAACATAGTATTTGTTATGCAAATTTGTTATGCAAATAAGGGCAGCAGTGTGGAGTAGTGGTTAGGACTCTTGACCGGAGGGTCGTGGGTTCGATCCCAGGTGGGGGACACTGCTGCTGTACCCTTGAGCAAGGTACTTTACCTAGATTGCTCCAGTAAAAACCCAACTGTATAAATGGGTAATTGAATGTAAAAATAATGTGATATCTTGTAACAATTGTAAGTCACCCAGGATAAGGGCGTCAGCTAAGGAATAAATAATAATAATAATAAAATCTATTTAAAACACACAAAACATACAGTGCGCATTGCCTTCAGGTACTCAAACTCACAATCGCCCACTCCGTCCAGATATGTTTTATAGGTAGGTTGAAGTGCTGTTAAACACATTGTTTTACATCGGTGTTTTGCATGTTAACGTTTGTATATTTTATAGGCTACACTTAAACACACAATCATTGTGAGATCACCAAATATAAAGTTGTGTGCTGACAAACAATCCCATTATATGTATTGGCAAAACAAAATTATGGCGACCAGACAAAATACAACAATAATTATGTTGAAACAATATCAAGCACCAGTCTGTTTGAGATGAAAGGATTCCAGTAGTATAGAGTACAGTCTGTTGAAAAGGGTCTGTTAGAGAAAGCCACAGTCGCCGCTGCAAGAATATAGATTAAGGATGCTTGGCACGGTCTAACACTGCAACACTGAAACAAAGATTCGTCTGTAACTAGTCAGCTCATTTCTTTCTTCAGCACAGAATCATTTTGAACTCGTACTGCCTCTGGTTACTAAGTGGACTACTTTAAAAAAATGGAGACACTTTTGTATTGTGCACAAATACCGCACAAAAATGAAACATTTTATAAATGTTATCATACGTAATGTGATTCTAGTATTATCCAAGTATATGCAGTACCCGGTTCAATATCAATTGCACATTTCAAAATGCTTTTTTTGGTTCTGATTACCCTTACATTATCGCTTTTGACGTTTCAGACAAAACACCAGAGAACTGAACTCAGTTATCTTGCAGACAGACCGCGGCGTGTAAACAGGTGAGAAGATAACTCTGTGAGAGCGCTGTCCAGCAATGTGCTCTATTTGAAACGACTAGACTTAAAATAACAAAGCAAATTAGTAACCACACTAGCTGTTCTTTGTACGTTGCTTCTATTGGTTACTTATATGATTATCTCTTTCATTTGTGTCATTGTTGTTTGACAATTTAACCATGTAGCAATAAACAAGTTAACCACTTCACTGTATGCACCTCACGAGCTGCAACAAATTGCAATTCTTTCTCTAGCCAAATGGCAGCACCAAATGTGGCCATTTGATGGCAGAATATTTATTTGGCTGATGATGTGCCATGACTATTCATCTACAGTTCAACGTCAATATTTTCACTTTTAATTTTTTTATTTATTTCTTATTTATTTTTATTTTTAGTTCTGCTTTCCAGGAAGCAGACATAGTAAGCTCCAAAGACAGTGGACACGGGGATAGCGAGCAAGGAGACAGCGATCACGATGCCACCAATCGAGGTCATTCCTCTGGTGAGTCAGATTAAAGGCTTCTTATGCTTGTTGTTTTTTTGTTTTCTTTATTTTGTTCTACATATTTTACAAAAATGTGCTTTCAAGTTAGATAAATGTATCCACTTTACATGTATGTACTCATGTGACCCAATAACTTCGTAAAAACACAAATATGAGCTAAGCTTTTAGTGTATACTTTGGAGCAGGGACTTTGGGGTGCATTGTTATACTGCAGCAAAATATAGGGTTCTGTCATTAACAGTGATCTTGCACAGTACCATAGCTTTTGTGCTGACGTTTACACTTGCTTCGCTGATAAGGAACGGGTGTTACTAGTGACTGCAATCGTAAAATCATAGTAAAATAGTTAGCATGTAATACATTGTACTCAGTTAATTGTTTATTTAAAGAGATGCTATTTGTTTTATGCATTGGAGTGAAAACATGTCAGTAGTCGCTTTCTCACGGCTTGTCCGGCAGCATTGTGGCGTGCTGAGCTGTTTGACTGACAGCGCGTGCGGTATACTGTTTTACAGTTTGATTCATTATTTTTCTGTTTTTGCTTGGGTGTTTATTTTTCTGTTTTTGCTTGGGTGTTTTGATGCTGTATTCACATACATACTTGTTCAGTTTTGTCGCGTCTAACAACGCACGCAGCATATTCTAAACATGTGTGCTACTTCTAATTAGTATTAATATATTGATCGTCAACCTCCGCCGTATACACACACGCTTGCCACAATAGCTCTTGCATTCTACACGATTTCACTATTTCACTACAGGTGGGAATACGTTCTCCCATCTATAAGAACCCTATTCATGCTTGGCTGTGACTATCTCCGGTTTATTCACTGCATCTTTATTCGCATTTACAACAAAAGAACCACTCAATGGCTCCTTTATTTTTTCCCCTGCTGTTTATAAATATGCAGCCTTAATGAGGTCCTTTGGATAGCCATTAGTCCTCAACAACTCGATGGACGTGACGGAATTTGAAAACCAATGGTCTGTTTGCTATTTCGGTGTGGGAACAAGATAAACTAGGCTATGCCAGATGCCGCTTAGAAACAAACATTCAATTCATAACCTACTATGCCCCGACAATTGAACACAGGCTTGCTGAAGAATTGAATTTTTCTTGACCATTTCTTTTGTTTGTTGCCCTTTCTTTTATGGTATGTCGCGTTGCTTACTCTTTTTAATAAACCATTTAAAACACAATTATTAGTTTTAGTTGTCAGTACATTTTGACATAAAATAATGAATTCAAATTTGGTAGGGTAGTTAACAATTCAATCATAACTTGAACATTGATCTGTGTTAAATATATTTAAAATAAAGTTATAACAAACGTGTTGTTTTTTTAAAAAAAATAAATATATAAGCATATGCTCTGCTATTTGCAGTATCTGGTTTATACTCCAAGGTCTGTGTATTAATTTCAAAGGTTTTTTATTTGTATTTATAAAATCTTATGCAGTGGTTAAACACTCTGGGATGAGGGATATCTCCATTTTAATTGCATTCTAATTGTATTCATATTTTATAATACAAAATAATTATAATAACAATAATAATAATAATTTCTACAATCATTTACATACATACAGATACTGGGGAGATATATATTAAATCATTAAAAAATAATTTGGGATGGGAATTTACAATATGAATATATCATTTTAGAATAGCGCTGTATATTGTGACAAAATATGCAATAAAGGTGAAATTAATTGTAATTCTTTTCAAACCTTTTAGCCATTTCAAATGTTATGTTGTAATGTTTTGCGTTTTGTGAAGATCAGGTTTTATGTTAGTAGATTTAGTTATGTGTAGTTGGCACATGGCAGTTTGGAATAGTTGTTCGAATGTATACTGATATACAGTACTCAACTGGTGCACTTAGATATGATGTAGCATACTGTAGAACCTTTAGGCTTTCTCTGGAACATATACTTTTATTTTGGTTCTATAATGAACCATTCTACATATGGTTCTAATTGTTCTGTATGTAACAATACCTGCAGGAACCCTGTTTTCTAAGAGTGTGGGTTATAAGACATTTAAAATTGATTTAATGTTATGATTACATGATGCAAGCCACTGCCTTTAAACATTTACATTGGGCTTCTGTTTTAATTATAATTTAACGATGTCACCACTTACTGTGTAAGATGTGTACTAGGATTGAGACCTGTGGGATGAACTCTTGGAGAACGATGCACAGTTTGCCCATGTTTTTATTTCTTAAAGTAATAAAACAATCTAGTTATAAAACTAGAAAGAAATAACCAAAACAACACTTTAATGGCTTATATCTATAACTAGTTTTCTGCTAGTTGTATAATACTAATAGTTTACATTTTTTCTATTGCATTTTTAAATGACATATTATCTTTCATATTTTTTTTCTAATATATATTTTAAAGTTTGAATATAGTTCACATGTAGGTTTTTTTTTAAAAGGATCAGTGCTACACGGCATAAATGATTGGCTAACCTACACTAGTTTAGAACAGCCTAAAAAGATAAAGGATGACAAAACAAGTATGCATGTAAGGATGTACACATTTAATCAGTTTTTATCATGGATCAATCAGAGATTTTACTGTGTTAAGTGCAGTATACAGCTCTATTTGTATTTGATAAAAGTAGTACAAAGATTAAATCAAGAATTGACAAAAGAAAATTAATATATACTGCAGTCCACAGAGTACAGAGAGAACTAACTGGAATTTAGTAGCATCTATTTAAAGACAGAGCTCATATATGATACAAAATATCTGCAATCACATTTAACAAAACAGAAACAGAAAAAGTTTGTACTTCCTTGGAGTATTGTCAAGCCTCTTAAAATAAGACCATTATAACTGATCTTTCACCTCATCTCCTTGATACATGTGCTATCACACTGAGAGCTTTCTACCGCTGTGGCATGTAAACTGTGACTACATGACCTCAGAAATGGATTGAACGCAGTAGGGCTCGTGTTTTGATTTGTAACTCTGCTCATTTGAGATTTTTGTTTTCTTCTTTCTGAAAATGAATCAACCATAAATAGACA
Source organism: Acipenser oxyrinchus oxyrinchus (assembly GCA_030684275.1). Taxonomy (NCBI): domain Eukaryota; kingdom Metazoa; phylum Chordata; class Actinopteri; order Acipenseriformes; family Acipenseridae; genus Acipenser; species Acipenser oxyrinchus. The sequence continues at coordinate 10,640,028 of CM060247.1, forward strand.
ATAGACTTGAAAATAAAAATAAAAAATAACCTATAGACGTAGTTGCACATTTAGCCTTTAGCTGGACATTTTTATAATCATATACATGCACTGGCTTACAGAGTTTTGGTAATAATATTACTTATTTTTTTTCAATAACTAGGTAATATAACATGTTAGATTTGTAATGGGAGAAATAATATTACAGTTACTTTCCGCTAAAAATAAACAAGCTTGTCTCGTGAACCTTTCTCTGCTGTACACCTACATGGTGGTCTTTTCTTTTTTGTAAATCAAAATACATGGAACACATGGAAACCCTGAACACAGCTTTCATGCGTGCGCACAAGTTGAGCGTGAGCTTAATAAATTTAAAACAGTGATCCCAACAGGTACAGTACATAAACAGCTTCTTCTTCAGTTACCTGAGCTCCTTTTGATGCGATACAACAAGGACTATTTAGATTTCTAAACAAAATATTTTAAATAGTTTGACTGAATGTACGCTTTGAAGAACTCAAATTACATGCATAGGAAAAATGCCACAGTATAACTGATGCATAAGCATGTATTTACAAAATACATGTGTGTATCTATTACGTTAAGTAATTTATCTAACACAATGTTTTATATATGTATGTCCGTTTTTCCCAATTGAACAATTGTATTTAGTCTCAGCTCACCGCTACCACCCCCGCACTGACTCAGGAGCGGCGAAGACAAACGCGCTGTCCTCCGAAACGTGTGCCGTCAACTGACCGCTTCTTTTCACTCTGCAGGCCTGCCATGCAGCTACCTCAGAGCTACAGCATCGGAGGACAATGCAGCTCTGGGCAGCTTACAGGCAAGCCCGCAGGCGCCCGGTCAGTCTACAGGGGTCGCTGGTGTGCGGTGAGCCGAGGACACCCTGGCCGACCTAAGCCCTCCCCCCGGGCGGCCCTCGGCCAATTGGACGCTGCCCCCTGGGAACTCCCGTCCACGGTCGGCAGTGGAATAGCCTAGACTCGAACCAGCAACCCCCAGGCTGTGGAGCTCATCCTGTACTCCTTTACCTTTAGTCGCATGTATTGTAATGATAACAATTTGCTATATCCAGTCAATTATTAAGAGCTTGTTTGTTACACTACAAACATTTTAAAAACCTGTTTGACACATTTAATAAATTAACCAGACATACAGTTAAATAGCAACAATAGTCACAACAACTGCTTCACAGGACAAGAGAAAGAAATGTAACAAGTAATAGAACAAGTAATAGAACACGCTACTTTTTACATTAAGTAATGAGTAAGGACATTATATTAGTTTTTTCCAACACTGCTGGCTTATAATTAGGGCTTCTGTTTTTCTGTTTTTATTCATTTCATTTTTCAGTGCTATTTTTAGCTGTTTTCGGGTTTGCTGTAAATCTTTTTTTTCAGGGCTTTTGCTTTTTATATACTGTATGAAATTAGTATTTTTGGTTACTTTCCAAAATGCTTGGGTGTTTTTTTCTGTCAAAATATATATTGTAGTAACTAGACAGTACTTTCACATTTAAGTTGTACCTTCTTTCCTTTGCTGTCTTCCACAACTAAATCCTTCTGGTCACGGGCACATTCTTCTGGGGTTTTTGTGTGGAGGCATTTTTGTACTTTTCGTCACAATTCTGTTTTAAATCCTTCGTATTTTAACTGTAATGCAGCTTTAAATCCCGCGAACAAGCCTCCATTCCTGATTGTAATCTCGTTTTAAATCTTGCAAGCAGAGTCTCCAATAGAAATGTAGAAATGTGCTGTCACTCAGTAGCTGGGGCGGGTTTAAAGTATTCAGAACGAATCAATGATAGATACAAGTCAGGAAGCTGCACTGAGAAAGGTAGTTGGTTTTTTGTAGTAGTTTTTTTTTTTTTAATGGGAAAGGGTTGAAGTCAACGTGAATTGAGTAAACATTTCCATTGTTTTTCCTGTGTTTATTGGCTATACACCTATTTCATTTTTTTGTATAGCGGTGTTTTATCGATTTTATTGATTAAAACCGAAAATCAGAAGCCCTACTTATAATGCACCTTTTGCTGTTTGTATGTTTTTTGTCTTGAGTAAATAAGCTCAATTTTTATGCAATTAGTATATTTCCATTATTATTAAAATAATAATAATAATAACATAACATTAAAGGCTGTCTTTTTGATGTATGCTAAAATAACGTCTTAGTGGACCTTGCTGATAAAGAATTCATAAAAATACTGGATAATGTTACAGATTAGGTTGAAAACTGAAGTGGTATAAGGCCTTTTCTTTTCAGTGATCTCGTGAAAAAATCAACACATTGAAAATGCTATCCAGTGGAATCTATTCAATTCCGACCAAACTGAGTAGTAATTAAAATGGTCTAAATAGAGAACGTCCAAATAGAGGTAGCTCAGAAACACAAACAGATTTTTAATGGTGTTTTCTTTATGTGCATGTGTGTTGTGATTCTCCATTTTAGTCTTGGAATTCGACAAGCAGCCAGTTTTTATTTATCTTAATTAGTAAACAAAAGCAAAGTCTCCATTAGCAAGTAAACAGTGTTATGCAGTTACATGGGTCTGCTTATATCCTGAGTAAATTACACCTTGTTTATGTTGTGTCTGCATCCATCAGAACTGCCTCTGCAGGTTTCTAGTGACTGGAAAGCAGTGTTCTCACAAGCCTTTTGCTCAAAAGAATTTGTGCTTCAGGATGGTACGATCCTGTATTCTGTCTGCAGTTCACGTTAGCACTTTGCAACAGCTCACTGCTCACTAATTTATTTTCAGACTGCATACCAATTATCAGATGAAGGTTATTATCGAAGCTTGGGTTGCCAATGCTTACACTTCTTCCTTGAATATAAAATAAAGAAGCCATTTTGAGGAGATGAATCCCTGTTAACTGTATTTGCATTCCACATCTGACATGAAAGACTGCTCTCAGACACCTGTTGATAGTGCAGCTGACGAAGTGTGAGATGAAAAGCAGAGGCATTCAGGGATCTCAACACATTTAATTTACTGTGTAACTTTAAATGGCATTTTACAAGCAGATTTTACAAATATTTTAACTTGATTTGCTCATTGGTTATACTGTCCTGGGGGGAAAAAAACTCATGATGTGATCAAATAAAACCAGTAATATATTATGATTTATTAAACCTTTGGATTTCAATATTGCCAGAACTGCTTAATCTGTTAATTTCTTTGTTTTGACATTTTTTTTTAATAAACTAGAAAAACCACAGGTGTTTAACTGGGTTGCCCAATAAATAAAAGGAGTTAAATAGCAAAAAGAAATCCCAATTTGACTGATCTGAACCATGTTTTTCAGATAATTAACAGGAGCCAATAGTCTCATAACAAGCAATAACATTTACAACAAAACGAATGCGCTTAAACGTTTACATGTTTCAAATTGTGACCTTTTTCAGATGTATTGAACCTTTTAAATCCCCTCCCCCCTGTACTCAAATTGATTAGTTTCACAAAAGCATGTCTGGTTAACACATGTGTCGGTAGGCACCCTCAAGAAAGTGTTGCTTCAAGTACCACTATTCACACCCTTTTTGAATTTACGGAGACAAATGTGAGCAAATAAAACAGACATTTTTATTTAACAGGTATACGTCAGGCATTAACAGTCATACATCAAAAACGTTTGCCAGAATCTCACTTTTTTTAAAGCTACTCCTGGCTTCCTAATTACAGTAATTTGCATTGGGATTAGCTTGTAGCTTGGTTATTATAATTATTGTTCTGAAATCCAACGAGGAGCCTTTTATAATTTTTGGTAAAGAAAAAATACTTTAAGAAAAAAAACAACAACATTTGTTTGCTCTGAAATTTACACTAGAAACGAGTGATTCCAGTGCAGTTTACTGTTGAAAGTTTTGGAGGAGAATTTCAAAATGTCATCTTTGATCCGTCTCTTGTTAGATGAGATATTTGACCTTTTATCCTTTTCATCATAAAACTGCCATGAAAAAAGGTGCCCGGCATCAGCAGGAGGACAAAGTCTTATAACTACCCCCTTTGATCTGCAGTGGAAAAGCAGCTGCCATGAAGAATTAAAGATTAGAGATGTGACTCCGCATTACTATTTTATGTCTTTGCATGTGCTTTGATCAAAATGTTTTACCATTTTTGTCACTGTCGACAAGTCTGAAATTTGAAACCCAATCTGCAAATGATTAGCTTTGCTGAAGGGGTTCATAATGCTGGTGCTGAAGTATTTTAGACAGTTTAAATGAAGTCATTAATTTAAACATTTTGCAATTATTTTTTTTATTATTTTCTGGATTTACTGTATGTAGAACACAGTTGTCTTTCTGTACTTTCTGTCAACGGTTTGAAATGTTCTTGTTTTCAAGTGTCAGGTGAATTCATTTTGAAAGGAAATGTTTATTTAATAGTCTGTCTTCCAAAGAAGAATTTCAAAAGAGACACGTTTGCTGTTGGTACGTCTATCACCAACAATAAATAACAAGCCTCTGACAGGTAATACAGCACCATTTTTTCCCATTAGTGTGTGGGAAGAGTATCCTTGGTAAGATGATTTCCTCATTTATTTTTCCTTCCTGGTTTTGTTGTTTTAGGCGCTGATCTCTTTTCCAATTGCACAGAAGAGTGCAAAGCCCTAGGGCACTCAGATCGATGCTGGATGCCCTCTTTTGTGCCATCAGATGGCCGCCAGGCTGCAGATTATCGTAGCAATCTGCATGTCCCAGGAATGGACTCTGTCCCAGACACTGAGGTATTTGAAACTCAAGAGCAAACTGGGGAGAGATCTTTCTCCACCTTTGGCAAAGAGAAGTCACATCACGGCACCCTAGAGAGGAAAGAGTTTGATGCACTTCTGTCTAGCACACGTGCGCCTTACAAACCACCTTATTTGTGTGAGTATTAGTAATTAATTTCGATCAGATCAAATGCAATCAAAATCGATAAAATGGCTGGAAGTGCCATTAAATTCTTTTCGATATTAGTACAAAACTAACAAAGAAATATTTTGTTTATTTATCTTGCTAGTTCACAATCGCTTTATCTCTCTCTCCTGATCTATCTATTTTATTGATAAATACTTCAATATTGTCTTTTTCCTTTGTTTTATGTGTTTAATATTGACAAATTATATACACTGGAGGTAAAAATGGATTTTAAAATTATAATAAATAAGTCTGTTGTGACTTGTCATTGGAACAAAATGGTCTGTTACTGTTTATCCATATACTGTAGCACAAACTATATTCACAAAGGGGTCATTAATTTACGAAACAGTGTTTTGAATATCGGAAACTCAGTGTATTGAAAAATGAATGCAGCCCCAAAAATATCATCTGTAAGAAACACGAATGTGCAGTAATCAATTTCTTCTTCACTTCGCATAATGAGGTTATAAATAAGTCATGGGAATAATTAATTAAAAAAAAATAGCCACACTATGCATAAGGATTAATTTCATGACAGTTCACATATCACAAAAAAAGAAGAATTAGCATTTTGTACTAACTCATTCTGCAATGAATTACTTACTATCTTACAGTCAGCTCCTAACAATAACTTAATTTGCTAAGAGCGTTGGTTTCATTTTTCATCTGTTGCATTAGGCTAAATGCTGATGGAGATGTGTCAGGCAGTTTAGATGGAAGGGGAAACTGACTTAATTTTCCTACGGTTGTAATCCAGTTATGTACGACGAAGTTAAACAATTACCCAGTGTAGCTATCTTAAATTAAATGAGCATGCAATATCTATGCTAATAATATTTCCCAAAGGTAATAATCAGATGTTGTTCTGCATGATATTTGACTAATTCAACAGTGTGCCTTCATTTGTACAATTCAAACAAGTTGATGCTAGATAAATAATTGCAAGAACACCATCATTTTTTCATTTAATTGTGTTCTGTATATAGAGGGTTATTAGTAGATGCGTCACTTTGTAATAAAATGTTTCTTGAGAAAAAAAAAAAAGTTTAATACCGTTTTAATTAACGTTGTGTACTTAACAAGTGTGTTTTCTTCATTTGCAGCACGGAAAAGGATTTGCTAGTCCATATTGTGTGGACTTACCTGAGACGGCATGAATTTGCACAATTAGTCGACAGACAAAAGCATCAAGTTTTCAACTTCATTATCTTGACCATCCAGTTGTTCGAAAACACTTGGCTTGTCCTGCCTTTGAGGGGACAGGAGAAAAAAATGAGTGATGGCCAACACTAGGACCTTATTGCTCTCAGCAGGCCTGAGAAATGAGTTGAAACATGTGAACTATTAACAAAACTAGAGGTGACAGAGCTTACCTCTCAGATCTGTGTGTGCCTGTTTACAGCACTATGTATATCTTATCATGTCACCAAGCCCTTTAGATGTTTATATTCACACCAAGAAGCCAATTGTACAGATAAACAAAAAATGTGTGCATTATAAATGCAATATCACTGTTTTAGACTTGACTGTTTTCTATTACTTTTGTGTGGTCAGGTGTTCCCAAACTTATTCCAACTTTACATGGAAGATTGTGATCATGTTCTTTTCACCGATTGGTCAGAACAGACCGACAACTTAATCAAAGGCATTCAGTAGTTTATATCATGTGTGCAAAGTGTTTACTGTACTATTTCAAAGCTTCTAAATAAATATAAATACATATATATATCTAAATATATATATATACTTTTCTGAAAGTGTGGTATCCGTTGGTCAGTTTCTTATATGCCATAGAATTTCGTAAACTGACATCTACTACTTTAGAAGACTGTATTACAGAAGGTATTCATGATGGATCAGCCTTACTCTCACTTCCACCAAACTGTTATTTTCACTTTTGGAAATTCATGTCAATAAATAAAAATGATTTAGATTTACTCATAGTAATTCTGTGTTATTGTAACCGATAAACATGAAGAAGAGGCGAAGGAAACCATATGATAAAAGGTATAAACGCATATTTGCGCACCCACACCCACACACAGTATATTCCAAAAGGGGTGAATAATAAAGTGATGAATCCAGAATGTTTTGGCTTATGTGTTTTTGTTTCTGCTGGCACCTGAGAAGGTTTCAATGATTAACCAGATAATGGTGGCTTTACCATTTTCGGACACTTTGTATAATCCCTTTAGATTTGTTTTGTTTGTTTTTTAAATGTTATCCCTTTTTAAATCTTACATATGTGTTGACACTTCAGATCCTGCTATACACCAAACCAGATGGATTTGGTCATGGTTCTGACACATTCCTCGTTACCAGATCTTTAATACACTTAACATTATTACTTTTATTCAGGTTGTATCAACTATGAACTAGCAAAGCAAAAATTGTGCATAGCAAACATTTAAGTCAGTTGACCTGCTGAAATGTATACAGCAATATCAGACACTGAGTTGTAGCAGATGCACCTGTGGGCACCTTCAATCCTTGGTGTTTCGTCGACTAGCCCACAACACCTTAAGAGCTCCCTCAGTCCCCCACTCAGCTAAGCCCAGCTTACTTACCTTTCTTTACATCGACATTGCTTTCTTTCTGCTGTGTTTGAGGTCCCTAACTAGAATCTTTTTGTCTCAACCAAAGCCAGTTGCTGCTCCTCTCTGCTGCTTCAGATAAGTTCTTCACTATGTGTCGCAACTCTTGACCACTGAATCCGATGTCTCTAAGAAACTGGGTTGTGGAGTATGCCACAAATCCTCGACAACCCACGATCATTGGGTAAAGCAGGATTCTACATCCTCTCTGTTCTGCTTTAGCAGCTAGTTGAGCGTACCAAAGTTTCTTCCTTTCATACACCTCATCCTCAGCATCCTCCCATGGCACTGTTAACTCTACCAGGTGAACAAGGCATGTTGATCCAGACCACAAGACAGTATCAGGTCGAAGGTTAGTAGTGGCTATCTCAGGTGGGAAAATAAGCCGTTGTCCAGCATCTGCCAGCATTTTCCAGTCTCCAGCAGCTTCCAGCTGTCCTAGACGAGTTTTAGTTTTGCTACCTTTTCTTGAAGGTTGCTCCCCTGGTCGGAGGAATTTTGTTCTTCGTTTGTTATATATTGCTGGAATTGGTGGCAACATGTTGGTCATGCTGTGCTTGTCATCCAATGGTAAGGCCAAAGATCACAGCAACTGGTCATGATGCCAAGTAAACTGTCCTTGGCTAAGACCCACCTTACATCCTGTCAAAATGTGTCTTAATGTAGCTGGCAATGAACACAAAGGACACCACAGATCCTCTCCTATCCATAGTTTAAGGTTCTGTGGTGATGGGAGAACATCATATGTTGACCTGATGAGGAAACTGATCCTGCTCTGTTTCATTGTCCATAGATCTTGCCAGCTGATCTTGCATTGTTCCACAATCTCCCATCTTGTCCATTCTCCTTGCTTGGCTTGGGAAACTACCTTTACACACCTCATCCTCTCCTCCTGCTTTTGCATCTCATTGACTACTAGCTTCCTCCATTGAGCTGGGGCTGCTTTGTGCCATGTGGTGGCTGCGTCCAGTGGTGAGGCTGTGTGGTCCAGTGGTTAAAGAAAAGGGTTTGTAACCAGGAGGTACCATCTCCCAAGACTTTCACAGGCTTCTCAGACACTGTTGGTATTGCCTCACCATTAATGTAGAACCTCTTATCCACTACTTTACCTTTAATTATAGAGATGCTACTTGACTTAGTGGGCTTGAATTTGTGCCCAGTCAATGTTATTGATTAGTTTGCCCAATAACCGATTAGTGCAGGCTACTGTTGTAGTCATGATTGTCATGTCATCCATGTATGCTCTAATTGGTGGCAGTCGCATTCCAGAAGCCAACCGTTCTCCTCGCACTACCCATTTTGACACCCTAATAATTACTTCCATTGCCATGGTAAAAGCCAGTGGAGAAATGGTGCATATTGCCATTATTACAATTTTGTAGACATTGCCAAGTACTGGTGAATTCTGAAGTTGAAAAACAAAATTGAAAATCTCTGAAGTAGGCATTCACTAAGTTTGTTATTGTCCTTGGTACGCTGAAAAAATCAAATGCTGCCCAAAGAAGTTCATATGGTACTGAACCGTATGCATTAGCTAAATCCAGGAATACCACATGGAGCTCCTGCCTCTCCTTTTTAGCTGTTTGAATTTGCTGCCCCTAAAAGGACAAGACAGCCTCTTATGCTGGCCGATCTACCTAATAAAGAAAAAAAAAACTTGCAAATAAAAATGAAAACATATCTTGCCAGCGGGCATGACAAGTGGCACTATGGGCCACCAACTCCCAAAAGGACAAGGCTGCCTATAGCCTACCTTGTAATACAAAAATAAATTGCCCAGCCCACGACTGGAATAAATTACATTTGGTAAAATATAAGTTTTAAATGTAAGGAATACATGACCTGAGGATGAAGATGGAGATCTCTGACGCAGAGGTCAGAAGCGTGATTAAAAACCTGGGTCCAGGAGGTGATTTTACTGCACCGGAGGAATCCTCAGTATGCAGAGACATACATTGCTTCCAGGAGGGCATCTTTGTAAGGGGAGAAGCAGCTGGAGCGAAGGATGTTGAGGAGGAATTCCAGGACATCTTTAGTAATGGGCAGTTTGGGGGGTGGATGACGGAGCAGATCGTTGGATACATCGTAGCAGCATTTGAATCTGTGGGAAGGAGGTTAGAGGGGGGGAAAAGAACTCTGAGTAAACTAAAGTGATATTGTAATCCTGATTAGTGATGTATGGTAGGGACAGACAAGTTTTTGTTTGGTGGAACAGAAAGTGATAAATTCGATAATGGAATGTTCAGCGGGCAAGAAAAACAAGAATAGGAGAACAGAATCTGAGGAACAATTGCCAGCTGAGTATTAGGTTGCTCAGGTACTTTGAGAAACCGAGTTAGCCATAGATTGAGGGCTGATTCAGAAATAAGGGAATCTAAGGAAGGATGCTGGTTTAATAAGGTATTGGTAGCATTGGGTAAGCAATAGCACAATTACAGTATCATTTTTCAGTATGCGACCTGACTGAAAATTTGATTGCGTACTGAATCTGATAACAATTGTCACTCTGTATTGTAGGATGCTTGGGTGCTTGGAAGGTGATTACCTTTAGGTTGGACACTGTATCACAAATGTGTGTCTCTGAATAGGTATTTGATTTGTACATGATGAGGTCCTTGAACAATGGTCATGAAAACCGGTAGACCGACTGCTAGATAGCCAGTGCGAGCCACAGAGCAAGCCCCGCTCAAGGAGTCTCAACTCTACTGACAGCTGGAGTCATTAATCATTTTTGCGGCTTAATTCTTTATTGCATTTGCCAAAAGGACAAGGCTTCCTCTTATGCTAGCCGAACGACCTAATACAGAAAAAAACAGCATCAGCCTTAAGAAATAATGCAATTGACAAAACTGAGATGTCCTGATGCAAAGAGTTACTGTTTGAATGGTTCATTGATCCCCAGTCTCGTCCTAATATATTTTCAATGAAGGAATTTAAGTGAATCCAGTTCGAACCCGAGAAATTCAAACGAGTGGTGTTTTCACTGTAGATACAGCATGAAGAGACGAGATATGAATGTACTGCCTTGCTAAATAATGCAAATGACGATACTGAAATGCCCAGGGAGCGATGAAGTTATCGTTTGAATTATTTGTTGATCTGGAAGAATTGAATGCGAATGAGTGGATATGTGCAACAAGATGGTTGACAATTAGAGAAAGCAGGTATCTGGAACAAGAACAAGAGTCACTGCAATAACTGCAAGTATGATGTAACGCACTGTTTGTTTGCTTGATGGTATTGTTTGTTGTTAACTTTGCTGTTCCAAATAATATTACATCTGATCTGAGGTGGGAGGGTGTCATGACCCATTGAAGCAGGGTGGGTTGTAGAGTTGAGAACGGCAGCAGCAGTTATAATCTCTCCATGCACGGACAGCAGAGCACAGGACGGCACATCACAGCACAGCACACCACAGCGCCACACCGCACAGCATGGCACAGCACAGAGCAGCACAGCGCTCTCGCATTTGGCTACCCATAATAAATGGATCAATTCCAGATGGCGCATTACATATGCGTCACAGAGCAGATTCTGTGAACTAAACAAATTCCAGAAAAGTTACTTTTCTTGCACAAGTGATGTGTCGCAGTCCAGAACTCAATGTCATAAATTTCGAAGTAACAATATGACTTCATTTACGTTCCTACCTTCGTGAATTTTGAGCATGGAGTTCATTGGAACGAGGATGTTTGGCAATAGAGTGGCTGGACTGATACTCGCCAATACCGGAACTGTAGAATGAAGGAATGCAGCAGAATGAAATTGCACTGCTTGAAAATGGATGTCGTGTCTCTGGGTCTACGATTGGAGAGACAAGTCCATAATGCGAAGGTAAGAGACACCACCGACACGACCTGCGGGGATTGGAAACCCAACAAAGAAAACGACAAGGATGCGTAGACGAGAGGGCTATTTAAAGGAACAATTTGATTACGAAAGTGATCAGTGGGTGGAATCCTCTTTCAAAAACACAACATAGTTTCCAAAAGCTGTTTTATCTTAGCAGCATTACATTTTTCAGGTGCACAAAACTGGAAGTTGGTTTCTTTATCTTGAATATACAGTATATCATATCACAAACCTTGCTTTCACTGTCTACAATATCTTTTTTAATAAACAGTAAAGAACAGAGCAAGGAAATAACAATTGTTTCTGTGAACACGAGTCACAGTTCATTATTTTTTATTATACTTTTTTTATATAACATGTTATAAAATGTTGTTATTCTAGAACATTTTTGCATTTCACAGTATAATAGGGAACTGTAATATATATTTTTTTGCTATATTTAACATTGGGAAACACATTACATATTCGTTTTTTAGAAAGCTGGTAATCCAAAGGATAGAATACAAATGACAGGATGTAGTTATATTTATATTGTCAAATGTTATGTTTATTTTTTTTCTCAGTGGAATGGAATCTGTTCTATTCTATTCTATTCTATTCTATTCTATTGATCTTTATTATGAAAAACAACTGTAACCAAATACATTTCTTATCAAATGTAATGCATTGTTCTTAACTTCAAGCTACTTAAACCTAACCACAGGCCAAATGAAGGGTCATTCCAAGGGTCATTAAGTAAACCTGTAATCATTATTTTAATGAAACAGTGTGCAGTCTTGCAGTGTAATTTAAATTAATAGAACCATTTATCCAAAACTGTACCTCCTATATTCTATCTAAACTCAATTATTAATTTCTATTGTCCAGACAATTTGTGGAATAACTGATGTTGTTCACATGAATAATAAATGCCAAAAGATAAAAAGCTTAATTTGTAATTTGTAAAGCGATAATGAAAGATAATAATGTTAAACAAGAAAACAAATGACTTGCAATTCCCAAAACAAGTCTTAGTTACAGACATGTACTAATTATCGAATGATAGAAAATTCCATGTAAATCATCAATAGACACAGTGTATTTTCAACCATATTTATTCATCAAAACAAAATTGAGCTGTTGCAGTTCTTACTTTACTTTCTAATGCATCTACTGAGTAAACAAGGGTTACAGGTAACCTTTTGATGCATTCAATAAAACAAAAAAAAAACTAGTCTTAGTAGTTCCGACCTTCTTACAGTTATCCTGCCTGTCTTGGCATGGAGTCTATCTGGCTTTGTGTTTTTCTAACCCAGTTTATAATGCTGCCATAACCAAATCAGTTTCGTCCTATTTTTCAAGCACTTCAATCATATTTATCTGATAAAATGTGAATATCTTGCTGAATGTTAATAATAGCTGACAATGTATGTTAATACTGTTATATTTACGGTTCAATGGTTCAACCAACTAATACCAACTGATTTCACATTGCAGTGGTTCTGTAATGAGGGACAATGACAGCTCCTGTATAGTAATGGACCACTGGTAGTAAAAGTGTGATATTGTATCCGTACTATTGTGCATATTTGTTCCAAAGCCATTGTTGTTGCTGCTGTAAATGCTGTTGTCTAGTAATGGTTCCAAAAGGATTTCCTCAGGGTAATACTTTGGTATTTTAATGGTCTCTGTGACAGACTGCTAGCGTGTGAGTGCGTGCATTCGCTGCTGAGTGATAGACAGGAGATCGAGACAGAGGTTGAAGTTGGTACGCCCGCAGTCGCGCAGGTTTAATTTACATAGACACACAGAACATAAAGAAACCCCACATGACGCTACCAGCAATGGTAGCGTCATGTGGGACATACGGCCAGTGTACAAAAAGCAAAATAAACACTGTACAAAAAACTATCAAATAAAAGGTGCCGTGAAAACAGTGTGCACTACTCCCTAAGGTATGGAGGTCCTGCTTATTCATCTTGCTGTCTATACTTTGTGGGATCTACAATCTGTGAACAAATCTTCCCTGTTTCACTACTAAACAAACCCTGACCGGTTTCTCGCCCGGCCAGCACCGGTTTTGGTTTCTTTACATTCTGATCCCAGGTCACTCTCACAGTGATGGACAATATTCAGTCTGCTGTCCTTGGCTCTGCAGCCCGTAGGTAAATAAACTTTTTTTTTTATACCTGATGCCCCACTGGAACACACCTACCTGCTGATTATCCACAGCTGGCAATCACACACAGCAGGTAGGCTCGCCCAGGAGTGTCAGGTACTTCATTAATTATTTACAATAATTATAATAAACACACACTATTTACAATACATTTACACAAAATAAACCCCCTTCATGTGCAGGGCTCCTGCCCTGCCACAGTCTCCCAATAAGTTTTTTTTTCTAAAGGCCATATTTGAATTCCTTTAATTTGAGAAGGACATTCTGTTAGGTTTGAGATAGTTACTGTTTAAAATATTTGGTAGAAATCATTTAAAATCCAAAAGTGAAATAGTTCTTTTTGGCAATGTGTGGCGGGGTGCCCCACCCCAGTGCATATTTTGTGTTTTATGTTGTATGTGGTGTGTATGTAGTGGTGCACGGGGTATAAATTGGGCATGGGGATTTCACAAATCAGTTCACGTGCCAGGATTCAAGTGAATGATTAATTAGCAATTGAGTCCCGGCACAGCTGTATATATAGAGGCACGAATCACTCAACAAGGGGTTGGCGTGTTCAGGGAGAAGGAACGGTAGATAGGAGAATTAAAACAAATAATAATAACAATTGCTATGCATGCTGGTTCTACACCAGCCCACTACTTGTTAAAGGTCAGTGTTTCTTAGTCTGTTTGTTTTGGCCATCGTGCCTTTTGTTTTGTTCAGTGTTTTCTGTTTAAGTCTTTTATTTTCAATAAACTCGCGCATCAGCGCTTCCATACCACAGTACTGTTGTGATTTCCTTCCTGGGCTGATGTCACCACAAGCCATCGTGTCACACAGTTGTATACAATTTTCCTGCAATCGGGGGTTAGTTTCATGTTTCAAGTTGTTTTAGTGAAAAATATCCAACAATGGCTAGTTACCTGAATACATGATATCAAAAAAAGAAAATGTTGATTATTATTTCAGATATTAGCATCAGGAAAACATTTCTACTGGTGAAGATCTCTGCTTGCTAGACAGTCTATACTCCCAACTAACTCTCTCCGAGGAGGAGGAAGACACTTTGCTAATGGAGAGGCAGCCCAGATGCTCAAACCCTTAAAGTGATTCAAACAAAGGTCAGCTGTTAAAGGTGTAATACCCCATATGGTTTGAACTGTTTTTTTGTTTTACCCCGTTTTTCTACCTGATTTGAAATTTGAGTGTCACTGCTGCTTCCCACTTACCAATCTGGAGAACTGGAGCTCAATAGGCAACCTGACAAGCCAATCACCACTTCACCCTTTGAACCTAAGCAACGGAATCCTGGAGGCAAGGGTTCAGTCTCTGTCTGGACTTGTAGGACACATTAGTAGGTGTTGCTGAATTGCAATTAGGTAAACTATCCCCCAGGTGATTTTTCTCCCCAACCCAAGGGAGTGCAAAGGCCACTGCTGTGAGCGATGCGCGCCCACAGCTAAGACCAGCAACTCTGCATGACCCTGAATTCAACAAGCTCCTTATCACATGAATTTTGAAAAAAGGCAAATTGCTTTAAGTTATTATTTTTTGCTTCACGAGTAGCAAGGATTGGCAGAGATATGTCTATTTGACTAACTAAGTGATTTAATGATGAGCAGAATTCTGCTTTCAGTTAAAGTAGAGAGCACTGAAATTAAAGTTGTGGGTTTCAGTAAACAGATTCCAAGGAACTTTTATTTATTTCATTGCATATTTACTGAGCATGATTGTGGGACACTTCAGACTCTGGGTGGCAGAGCACTGTGTATAGTTATGTTGCTCCAGATTGTGGAACTCCCCTCTTACTTATTCGTCAGTATGATTCTCTTGGGTTCTGCACTTTGAACTCTATGATTAAGACTTTCCTAACTAGACCTAGCTGGTTGATGATGCAATCTCTTGTGCAGTGCAGATGTTCTTCATGCAAGTCAAGAGCATTTCATACTGGCCTGTTTAAAGCAGCTGTATTGCTTTTTTTGTATTTGAAGATTAATTAGGAAATAAACCCAAGGATATCAGGATCTAATTTCCTGTGGTGGCATAGTCACAAAGCAACAGAGAACACAACACAAAGCATTATAACCATCCCACATGCAAAACAGTCAAATGGAAATAAAACAGATATGCAAATACTGGTGCAAAATCCCTTTGTGTGCTGTAGCTCAGATTCACTTTAATGGGCTCAGTGAAATTACATCCTACCACCTAGAAGTAATAGACACCAGGAAGAAGAAACTTTTTTTTGCTTTAATCTACAGCTTGTACTCATTGTTAAGATACTAGTATATTTCAAGCTTTATGTATAGCTGTTGTGGTATACTTGATATATAGCTAGGAGTGTGTCATGGAGTGACCAGTGGTAACCGTAGGTAAGTATTTAACTTCATCTGTACCGACTACGCCACCTTGTATTTGAAAAGGGCAAGGACCTTTATGACGAGCAATAGTAAACCTCCCCAAAGCAAGTACTATATAGCAGTGCTGGCTGTCAGGATCGTTGAGCCTTGTGGGTAAGTATGAGTTATCGATATAAAATGTACAGTTTATTCAAAGTATTACAAATAGATAAATAATAATAAATGCCACTTCCCTTCTTTTCCAGGCAGTGCTCGTCCTCAGGAACTGGCAGTGAACTCGTATTCTCGCCCAGGTAATCCACTTTATGAACCGCAGCTTCTCTTGGGCAATCCCTCCTTCTTTCCCTTCGCAGGTAGCAGGTCTTCCGACACAGTCCACTCAAACCTGGGAAACCTCTTTAATGAGCACTCGTAGCGAGCGATATCTCCAACACGCTCAGTGACGGCAAGAAGGGAAATATGAGGTTTACACAGTTCCATAAGAGTATACAATTAGGCACCTTCTAAAATCCCATGAGTCTCACAATGTCTGTTATTCCTCTAAAAATAGCCCAATATAAACAGTGTAAGAAAGAAACTCAACACTAAGTTGGGGCAGCACAAAACAAACAAAAAAAACAGAAAAGTAAACAAAAAAAAAAGTCACAACACAGTCCCATATACACAATCCCAAATGGCCAAAAATAAATCCAAATCAGTACTTTACCCTCTGCAGAATTCTTTCTTCAGTGTAGCCAAAGACCTTTTTTTCTTTCCTCCAGTTTGTATAGTAAGTCCAACAAAGCCTGTTCTCCGAACCCCAACCCCAACCCCAACCCCAACCCCAACCCCAACCGCTTCCCTACACCGCCTCTCTTCCTTCTTTCTGACCTTCCCTTTTCTATCCCCCCGGATGCTCAATCTCCACTCTCATTCGCTCAACTGGTTGTTGGGCGAGACTTCCTTGTAATGTGGAGAAAGTGCTCATGCAGATGGTAAAATACAGTGCACACAAAAAAATTAAGTGATTTGAATCGAAAGATTCCAAGGTGTGTAGCAAACACAAAAAAATCAGGTAAGTGTTCATAGTGCAAAAAAAAGACTTTAACACAATAATAAACCATTCAAGTGCATAAATAATAATTCTAAAATGCAAGTGCAACATTGCATGGCATTAACTAACAGTTAAATGCTCATTTTCTTTAACAGCAAGTCTACAAATACGTTGAATATCATAAAGCACCTAACTGTTTGTCTTCCTATCCAGCTGTGAAATGTCTATAGATTTTTAAACTTAAGAGGCTGTCATTTCTTTTTTTTACCCTCTCTCTCTTCCTCTCATTTATGTTTTTTTTCCCTTCTTGGACCCATCCCATCAAAACATTGAAGGCCTAATGATATAAATGAGATGTAAATCCATGACTATGAAAATGTATATAATGTAATGTTTAATACAACAATGGGAAATAACATGTCTGACCCATGAAAATATTTAACCTCTGGCAATCATAGGCCTTTTTTCATTCAGCTTCAGAACTTTTGCCCCTTTCTTACAAACCAAAATATATGAGTGAGCATTCCTCAAGGGTGTCATTTTTTTTCCTTTTCCAAAAGTACCTCTAAACAATCTGCTATTTCCTGCCTTGCACTTCATAAGTACTGCAAACCACAATATAGTTTAGTCACAGAAGGTGTTTTTTTTTAACTCTCAAATTCATTCAGCAGGAAATTCCAGTTTTAAAAGAGCACTTACAACACAATGTGTCTTTTGTTGTTCAGGGGACTTGGTGACCAAGGAAACAACACCATCCCCATTTATTGTCACACCTTGGGAAAGGGTTTTTCTGATAGCATTTATTTCTAATCTGAAACACATGCTGCTGTGGTAGTGTTCTACCTGCAGCACCCTTGCAGCCTAGTCATTCATGGCAAGCTGTGTACTTTTTTTATTTGGCTGGTTTTCTAAAGGTTTCCCTGTCTGTTTGCACCCATTGTTGCACTGCACTGGGAATTCCTCTCAGCTAGTCCATGATTGTGTGCCAGTCCCTTTACATTTTCTTTCAGAGACGAGTCAACAGATCTGGCAGGCCGTCTTCTCTGTAGCAGCCTCCTTCCAATTTAATGAGCAACAAGACAAATGTAAACCAAGCTGACTGCAAATCTAACAGTCCGTTGTCAACATATTCAGGACACTGCGTGTTTTAACTTAAATAATTTGCAAGCGATTAGAAGCACTGATCAATGTGTTTAGTTCTTTCAAATGAACATGCATTATTTATTAACAGTGAAATGAAGGACTATAATGCAAGCCTTTTTTTCACCAGATCTTAAAAAAAAAAATACCAGTTTCTATTACAAATGCTCAGTTTTACCAAAGCATAATTCCATATTCCCTCCAGAATAAATTCAATAGATAAAGGTTGTTTTATTTCTTTTTTGTCAGATATATAAAACTAAGCATTTACATATTTCCCTTGAGTCTAGGGATAATACTGTACCAAATATTTTCACCAATAGTATAACATTTACAATAAAGCAAGAATTTTGAAATATAACTGCTTATTAACTGAAAGCAGCACACAACTGTTCAGTGAAGAAGAATGCAATGTTATAATTACAATCTACTACTGTACTATTATTATTATTATTATTATTATTATTATTATTATTATTATTAGGCTTCCAAACTGGCTTGGGAAGCCTATTGTTATTGCTGGGATTATTATCATTATATATTTTTTCTTTTATTATTATTATTATTATTATTATTATTATTATTATTATTATTATTATTATTATTATTATTATTATTCTCAAAACTTTAAACTGCCCCTGTTCGCATGTAGTGTAATCAATCAACATGAAACTTGGCAGGTATCATCCCATATAGATTACAGTTCAAATGAAAAAAAATTGCGCTCCTGTGTCAACCAAGATGGCGGCCTGACACATTTGTTTTCAAAAACCTTTCAAAATCTACTTCTTGGGAACGGCTGAACCGATTGATCTGAAACTTAGCATATGTCATCAGCAATCAAACCCTCTTCAAATTTACAAAGCAGAAGTTGCTGTGATAAATTTTATTATCAAACTGGCTGCCACCAAATTCGCCAAAACTTCTGCTCGAAAACAATTTAACCAACTTACTCCCAACTTGGTAGGCATCATCCTGGTGACAATAGAATTCAGTACCTTATTGTTGTTCTTGTACATTGCTTTGGGTCTGAGAAAAGTGCTCTATAAATATAATGTGTTATTATTATTATTATTATTATTATTAATATTCTCTGCTCTTCTGGAGAAAAGGGCATTTTATTTAATGAAGTGAGTCAAAACCCACCGGATCAACAAAAAAAAAAAAAGACAACAAAACCTTCTATATATTACCTTTTTCAACTCCATATGGTGTTCCTTGTTTGTTTGAACAGTTGCCTTTTTATTCTAAATCAAGAAACGTCATTATCGAGCTGTGATACATGATTTAACGTCGACTTCCATTTATTTCCAGGTTTTATTCTGAAATTTATTTAACACATCCCCTACAGTTTAATTTTTTGTCAGATTCATTAATTCAGTCATAATAACACGAAGAATTATAACTTTATCTGTTGTAAAAGGGTGGAGCTAGGGTTGCCACCTGTCCAGGTCCAGGTTTGACCCGGACAGTCCGGGAATTGGCATCTGTGCCCAGACGCCCTAATGTGAGGTTTTTAATTGAAATGCATAAGAAACACCAACCTTCCTATACTATTTTCATTGACATACATTAGTTGCTTAAACGATTTCCACTATCTTATTTGAAATGTACTGTTTAGTACATTCTACTTTGTCCCCAGCATTTGAATAATGCTGAAGGCAACAAACATATCCACGTGATGTAAATAATCCAAGTGAGGAGGCTGCAGTCACGTGACCCCAGCAGACTACATACTGGCGGTCAAAACAACCATGACGGCTAATGCAAAAATGGTACATTCCACAGCAAAACGTAATGTATTTGCAACCACAGAGCATACTTCATACTTTGGTACATGTTACCAATTAGGAAAATAAACGTTTTCAATAGTTTGTTACAAAATACAGTACTAAATATGAATTATATACAGTATTTCTATGTTGTTCGTACATAAATGTTTAATGCAGTGTGGAGAAGTGGTTAGGGCTCTGGACTCTTGACCGGAGGGTCGTGGGTTCAATCCCAGGTGGGGGACACTGCTGCTGTACCTTTCAGCAAGATTGCTGTACCTAGATTGCTCCAGTAAAAACCCAACTGTATAAATGGGTAATTGTATGTAAAAAATAATGTAATTGTATGTAAAAATAATGTTGTAACAATTGTAAGTCGCCCTGGATAAGGGCGTCTGCTAAGAAATACATAAATAAATCAAACATATTTCGTTCTATAGACTTGCAATTAAAGCAATGTATTTGATATAGAAGAGCATCGGTTTTGTATGGTGATAAAAAAAAAGTTCTACGAAGTGTCACTAATTGGAATCTGTAGATGTCCTGTAAAATCAGCTTCAGCAAGTGACAGCTAAACAGTTAAGCTAAGATACTATACTAAAGGACTATGCTGTGCAAAAAGGAGCACAGCATTAACAATATGAACCGGGGACCTCCTGATTACAAGCCCTTTTCTTTAACCACTGGACCACATAGCCCCCATCAGTCAAGTAAAATATATAATAAAAGATATAAACTCACAGGGAATGTTCTGATTGTATTATATTTGATCTGTACATATGGTCGTAATTCCACCCTAGCATAATTTGCACATCATACTATATACATTAATATATAATTTAATTGTACTAGTGTAATGAATTTCCTCCTCGTGGCTGATCATAAGTTAATAATACTGACATCAGCAATAAATGTTGACACCACATTCAGCTTCTATGTTTTATTGATTACAGTTAAGGATTATTTATAGAGGTATTCAGCGCATGCATAATTACAGTGGCCTTGCACGCAACATACTGACAACCTTTCTAGTAAATATGTATGTGTTTTAAATATTTGGATCTCATTAGTCCTTGTAGAGGAAGACAGTAAACCTGCCTTTCAGGACAGCATTATCCAAGGAGTAATGCACATTTTAGATACTTGTTTTAAAAGTTTCAAGATGTTTTGAATCAGTGCTTACATTTAATTTTTTGACCCACCATTCAATCCTCTTTTAATTAGTTGTTTTAATCTGGGAAGCAAGCCCTGGTAGAAGTTAACATTGTAAATGTACCTGATATTTTTGCAGTTAACCAATAATTTATGTTTATACTGTATAATGTATTTACAGCAATTAACCTTTAATTATATTTACCTTTACTAATCGTTTAATTACAATGCTTCCCTTGTCTTTATCATACTTTTCCACCATACTTTTACTATGTTTTACTAGGCTTTTACCTTAAAGCTGACTAATCTTTTAGAAGGGTTGGCCCACAAGGTATGCAGTTACAAGTAGTCTTGTAAGGAATTGGATGTAAAATAATGTAAATTATGTAGTTAGACCCACATAGTGAAATAGGTACCAATGCAGAATATATATATATATATATATTCTAGTTTTAGTGACAGCAATCAATAATATTTTTTGCAAAAGTATACCTTCATGCAAAAATCAAGTTCTCTAAAGCAGTACTCTTTGTGCTGAATGTACCAGTATGCAAATGCAATCAATGTAATGAATGTGCACGTCATGTTCTGATGTTGGTGTGGGGTGACCTTTGCTCTCATTGCCTACCACAATGAACATGGGTGTGAAGTCCGTAAGATTTCTAAACGTAGCACATAAAAAAATAACCATAGACTCAAAAGAAAATAAGTGCAGAACAAACAAAAAAATAATTGAAAACAACCATAAAGAGGCCATTAATAATGTCCCTAAGAGAAGAATTGATTTTAAAGTCATGGACATCACTCCTTTAAGGCCAGTTCCACCTTATGCATCTTCATGATTAACAGGTTTTTGACAGTGATGGATATAGTAGGCTAATATTAAAAATAAGACTACAGTGGAAGCAAAAAGAACAACATGTTTTCTTATTTAGAGTTGCTGTTTACCACATGAGCTGCTTTAATAGCTATGCCCTAACATTGTTAAGTTACAAACATTTTTCAGATAACAATCAAACACCCGTTGCTAAGGTCAATGTAATTACATTTTGTATGACAGATAACCAGGCCATTTGGGCATTGCTGCTGTCATCAGGAACTGACACCTGTGTGCTAATGAGCTGGTAATTAGCTGGCACAGGCAGGCACATCTTGCTCTTTAGGACTTGGACTGCCATATGTTGCAGCAATTCACTGAAACTAGAAAATACTAGGCTCTGGCAGAAAGTCAGCGATAATGAAAGGAAAGGAAAAAGCTTATAGAACCTGTTGAAGTAAGACTATGCTCTACTTCTACTATGATTTACAAATAATCTGTACTGGGCACAATATGTTTAAAAAAAGTATCTTCTAATGCTTTGAGCGCGTAAAATTGTATGGTCACACTCTGTTAATAAAACCTTTACTGATTTTGAAAATATAATGGACCTGATGTAAACTAATAGTTTCACAATATTCTCATGCCCCCATAGGCCTTTTTCATAATCCTGTATTACATAGAGATTTTGGATATTTAAATATCTTTAATTAAAACACCCCACTGTTATTGGTTACTGAGGTCTGGTCATGTTTCCTCTAATCCTTTGCACTGCAGAAGAGAAAATTAGAGCTAAATGTACAAGGAATAAGCGTGACCATCTGTTTGGTTTACTATCAGAGTCAAGGAAAAAAAAACAAATGCAAAAGCATCAGCCAAAACACAGATTAATGAAAACAATTACAAAACAAAAAGTATATTTAACACAAAAACCTAAACAAATTGTTGGATCATATAAAGGCACTAAACACCCAAGAAAATAATGATTTTACTTTGTATTATTATCATCAATATTATTTGTAATGATACTGCTTTATAAATAATTATTGTCCAAGCTACTCCGTACACCTTTTTCTTATGTAGGCCTGCTGTTCCTTCAAGAGACATCCTCCTCCCATAACCTCAACCCAGCCACGCTATTCTGTCCTCTAGTCAGCCAAGCTGAACTTCAGTAATGGATAGTCTCCAGGGGAAAGCAAACTGAGAAATTTCTGATCCACTAGATTGGCATAATCTTCCTAGAAACTATATATATTAGACTTCAATAGGTGAAGGCTTAATGTTTGACAAAACTCATCTACTTGATTCTTTGTCTCTTGGAACTGATAACAAATACATGACCTGTGCCATTCTGAATACATCCAAGAAGCATAATACCCACTTTAATTTGCTAAAATGCAAACAAATCACAAATGACCTGAATAAAGATTGAGACGACAAAGAAAAAAAGCAATTGCCAAACACTTAATGTTGGTAAAATTGAATTAAATAACAGTTGCTTTGACTTGTGTTCAGGTGCTGTTCTTCCATTCTAGTGGCCTATCAGAAAGATGTAACCTAAGCCAGATCAGGCAAACTTCCTTTATAGGCTATTTCAGCCATATGCTTTTATAGAAGAGTATTGCCTGCAATACAAAAAACTTTTGTACTTTTGGGGTTGAACCTACGTCCATAAAGACACATGGTTGATCTAGCCTTTGTTTCATATGTAACTCAAACAACCAGAACAGAAAAGCAGCTGCTGAGCACAAGTCGAAGCACCAAAACAACAACAATGGTATACAACGGCCCCCGTAATGGAACACTCTTTTTCTAGAATTTGGGTGTCATCATACCGACATTATACTATACTTTTCTAGATTTTGGAAATGCACATTCCAATTGTCAAATGCCTGTAGGGGGTAGGCCAGTACCAGTTTGGTTTTACTTGCGGTCCTATAGAGTAAGTAGCGGGGTTCCGAAAAATATAGTGTTGCACGTCCCCACGTGTTGCTACAACTGTTCATATAATGTACCTGTAGTTTTTCTTTTCATTGTTAATATCCTGACAAGTTTTTACACATAACTAAAGTCTGCTTCAAAGCTATTTTCAAAATGCTTCAATTGCATGGCAAAGGGCAATCTGAGCTGCATGATTTTATGGTTGACAATGAATACAAACGCTTTCCTCATTATTCCATGAGTAATGCGGTTTGCTCAGAATTGTGGTCTAGTAGCTTTCACAGGCTTCATCCCAGCGGTGGATGCTTCGTGGGCATTTCCAATTGCCAAATAATAAAAAAGCTTCTACCTACATGGAGCTGTACTTCAGTTCAGGTACCTCATACAGAAAAGCGAACATGTTTTAGGAACTGTTTGTAAAACATGTAAAGAATAAAAGTACAGCTAACATTTTATTTATTTTTAATTATTTGGATTTGAGTGTATGCTTGTGTATTTCTGTAGGCTTCAGTATTTAAGTTACCGTTAGGTCCTAACATTTATCAGCAAAAAAAAATCAGAAATTTCTAGCTGTCTATGTGTCAATCCTGATCGTGCTGTTTGTTCAGTAACTTGTTTACAGTGTGTGTTCATAAAGTTTATTCAAAGTCTGGCTTTATTAGAGAAGAGATCGCCTGTGTTGTTACTGTGATATGCTGAAATAAAGTCTCTAAAAGTAATCAGACTGCATCCAGTTGTTTGATTTCTTCAACTTGTCATTCAAACCAGAGGCTAGTTGCTATTGTGGTTACTGTATTGCCACTAACAGCAAACACTATTCTCAATTTTAACTTTATTTGCTATACTAAATTTAAATCGATACATAGGACAGTGAGGAAGCAGATTTAGTCTACACTGACAACATTCAGAGGGGGTGTACAAGAATGGAGAGTTTCTTTCATCAAGTAGAAAAACATGTAAAATACACGAACACTGTATTTGCGTATTTTTGGGCAGATTGATTTCGAACAGTGACTAAACATAGTTTGAAAGATAACATTTGAGGTCCTTTATTGACCAATCAGGTTAAAGGAAATCTTCAAGTCATTTTCTAATATCTTGTAATAGTAATGATAAACAAAACACAGGTGGATCAGAACATACAAAAACATAGCCATTTCATTTTGACCCGGTAATTTTTTAACTTCTTTAAGAGCAACTTGGTATGGGTCTGAAATATCCCTGTTATCTTAATTAACGTATTCTTCTTGTTCCGAATCACTTTACATTTTTAAAAACTTAGACATTTCCAGCACCCCTGTGGCCTGAAACATGCACTGCAACATGTCTTCTCTCCATGTTCAGCTGGTACACCATATTGTAACCATTAACCTGCCCCCCTGCAACACTAGTGGATGTAAGAAATGTATCAGTAAGAAATACCACATACAACATATACAATTAAATACAGTTTTAAAATAAAAAATGCCATCAGTATTTGATGACTGAAACAGAAAATGACATACAAAGTTAAAAAACAATAACTACATGAGTTAAGATAACGGTGCTATTTTATACCCTGTAGCTCTTAAGGACCTTTCAGTCTGAAATCTCAAACATGATCACACATTGCTGTTCACCATTCAAGAAAATAATGGGAAAAAATAGTAAAATGTAATTAGCACATGAAGAAGTGAAGCTTAGCAATAGTTGCTGTTTCAGGTATCGCAAACGCACAAGAATAATACAGGAGTGCTAGAGTAGGACCACAGCTGATGTTCCAGGAGTGGAGAATGCTGTAGTTGTTTGTGTTCAACATCACTCAATTCACATTCAAGGCAAGTAAAGGACTGTTGTAGGGCAGATAAAATCAGTGTTCAGAATATTTCTAGAATCGACCAGGTACTCTGCTGAGCTGAGACTCGCAAAAGTGGTTGCAACTGTACAATTACTAGAGATAGTTAAAACAGATCAGTTGTTGTTTAGATGCAGAAGCAGGAAGCCATTTGTAAAGGTTATGGAGCACTTTAAAGGTCAGAGGAATGGTCCAATTTTTAATAAGGAATGTATTTGATCTGCTCTTACAAGCAAGACTGGTTTTCTAACATCAGGCCTGATGCTACACATTTGACTGACCTTTACGGGTGAAGGAAGCATATCAAGTGAAAAGTCAAGGTCAGTGCTCAGAGACAACAGAGTGGCCAGGTCATTGGCTTTATTTAAAGAAATCTGTGAAGAAAGAAGATAACTAGCTTGGGAGCTGGGTGACCCATTGTATTGCTGCGTGGTTGTTGTATCATATTTTCAACAAGGCTAAAAAGTTCTTGTTACAAACACCATTTCAAATAGCGTTATGAGTATGGAGAAAAAAGCCTTTAAATTGGTGGTTCCTACTCAGGGAGGATGGGAGCTTACTGATGGGAGCTTTGTGGGGAAGCAAACATTGTTCTGTAGATATGAATCCTGTGCTGATTGATATTCATGTCAGCTGAGTTAGTATTACAAGATTTTTCTTTTAAAAAACTAAATATCCGCAGTATTTTAGAAGTGAGCCGGGTTCTCTGGTGTGCTGGGACTGTGGTTCAGAGAATTTATCTCAGATAGAAGGGTGAAAGAAGCAGATTGAACAAATGGTTATTGCTTAAGACAGCAGGACTGTCAGCTATTTAGGTTCATTTTCACACCAGTATTATCCATATAGAAAACAACTGATGTATTGATGTACACTGACAATAATACAGCCCTGTAGTAGAATCAACAACAGCAAAAAACAAACAAACAAACAAAAATGCAATTAGTTTGGTCTTGTAGTTAACATTTATACAGCTAGTTTACAGTCATGAATTGGTGGAAAAGGACATGGGCTATGGGAGCTGATGTGTATAACTGTGAACGTGTGGGTTGTAGTGCGTGGTGAATGGGTGATGCAGGTGCTCCAGACAAGGACACAACACAAAGTTCACGGTTCAAGTTCCTTTAATTCCTTGACCATTAATTAAATAATAAAGCTGGCTCTACCCAGCAATGGGTATTGCCAGTGTCAAACGGGTTTAAATAATAAAGCTGGCTCTACCCAGCAATGGGTATTGCCAGCGCCAAACAAGGGGTTGCAGTCCCGAAATAATAATCCCCAAAACACAAACACAACACAAACACAGACACCGACACGTCTCCGGACAGTGAGTGCTCGAGTGCAGGTGCGGTGCTGGATACAATGATGCCGGTTAAGTGCAGGTGCGGTGAAGTCCGGGTGAATCGCTGGCCTCAGGCTGCAGCTCCCAGATCCGTGCTTAATTAGTCTGACAAAGACAAAACACTTAACTCTCCTTCCAAACAGTCCTCATTTCCTCCCATCAACCACAACAAAGGAACCGATTATGGCGCCACGTCCCCCTAAAGTACACTCAGCCCCTCCCCCTCCGATAGCTAGTTCAATCACGTCTCCTCCAATTCATGAATGAAACTTTGCTTACCGTACTAGGGCGGGGACTCCTGGTACCGTGACGCCATCCCTTTCCTGAATGGCCGGCTTCCGACTGCCCCCGGAATGAACTGCCGAAACATTCAGTACGGGGCACGCAATTCCTGCTGACAGTGCTCTCACAGGTCGAGAGGGAGATTGTTGATTCAGATTCATTCGCTCTTTGTCACAATAACAAAAACAAAAACAGAGGCATCACTTTTCACTTCCTCATTTACCCTGTCATGAATTGGCCTCTTAGCCCATTGGACTGATTGGAATGGCAAGAACCGCAAACCATATGGTTCAAAGACGAATGACTTACCATTCAACTAATCAGCAAGCTCTCTAGGCGAGAGGCAAGTACATGTCTTATCCTGATGTCAGTATTCTCTGACATTCTCTGACAAACAGAACAGTTCCACATTGTGCGTCGGCATTATTGAGTGTTTTCTGTGTTATTAAAAATTTTAGAAATGGCAGAAACTGCTCCAGCACCAGCGGCTCCTGCTCCAGCAAAAGCTCCCAAGAAGAAGACCGCAGCAAAGCCCAAGAAACTTTCTTCTTATTTTTAACTCATCAGCCACTATGAGGAGATTAATTACAACCCCTTTATAATTTCTGAAAAAGAGAAAACTAATCTGCCATTAAAGGACCAGTGCAGATTCTGCGATGAATACAAATCCCAATACTTAGCTGTTTAGGCCATTCCAGGGTTACTATGAGCTTAATTTGCCACATTTGAAGTAAAAATGTGTAACCTCACTGCAAATGTTGTAATGACTCAAGCTGGTTCGCATTGGGAGTGGTGTGTACCGGATGTCCAACAAAAATTAAGCAAAGCGATGGTTCTGGCAGGGAACTTAAATCATGTAAATATCAAGCATATTTTAGGCATTTCTAATATCAGACTAAATCATTAATCGAATAGCTACATCCCCAGCTCTAGGGGTAAGCAACTGATCTGTCGCCTCCCTCCCTTACGTTCTAGGTAAGCAACAACAGTAGCGTTGCCCACTTCATTCAAAATGCCACTGAGGCCACCTTGGGTCGTGCTCTTGAGTTATAGTATGAATCAAGTACATTGTAGTAGAGCTGTCTAGTCTGTTTTAGAAAAAT
This sequence comes from Acipenser oxyrinchus oxyrinchus, assembly GCA_030684275.1. Taxonomy (NCBI): domain Eukaryota; kingdom Metazoa; phylum Chordata; class Actinopteri; order Acipenseriformes; family Acipenseridae; genus Acipenser; species Acipenser oxyrinchus. The sequence goes on from CM060247.1 coordinate 10,668,289, forward strand.
TCCTGAGCTCTGATTGGTCAACCTTGCACTAGATCTGTGATGTTATCCCAGCATAACATCGCAGATCTAGTACCAGCAACATCCTCACTGAAAACCTAGACAGACATATCAATCTGCCACAACTGTCAATAACACAGAATAAACTACACAATTCCTGAAGTGAATTTTACCTTAAACAACATGACTCAAACAGCATTCATTCAATTAAATCTTGTTTTTGCTCAAATATCTCTAGAGAAGTTATCGGGAATCTCATACATTTTTTGTGAAGTGCACTTTTGGGACTTACTCAACGTTATTTAGAATGTTTTCAGAAGAGCTCACATATTCTAGAGAAACCCTGCGTAACACTTCTGTTTATCTCCAAATTGGTATAATTGTGCTTTGAACCAGCATGGATGTTCCCAGAAGTTTTAATGAAGAACATTAAAGGGCAAATGGGATATTGAGCTTAAGGGGAAAAATGGCTTCATAAATCTTTCCAAAACTATGAAACAGCAATGAGGAGCTTTTGAAATAAAGGCTTTGGTTTTGACAGATTATTGATGAATCTCCGCAGCCAGTATTCCTGAAGGAAAATTAAAAAAAAAAAAAAAAAAAAAAAACAAGAAGAAAAACTCTGATCTTGGATATTCTTATCAGTTTTTATTTCACTCTTATACCACTAGGTGTGAGAATGTTAAATGAAACAGGAACAATATGTCTTTAGAAAGCTTTACCAGTCCTCCCTGAAGAGTGGCACCTGGCCCCAGTGGTGAAATCGTGTTTGATCAAATGATAACATCACGTACTTGAGCTGTCAAGTGAGGACTGACAGTCTAGATGAGGTTTTATGCCTGGGGAGAGAGACAGAAACTACAGACCCCAACCTCCAGGTCCAGTGAGATCTCAATGACAGACATTTAGCTCTGAAGCAAAGGAGGCAATCTGGCAGCTCAACTGACGTACATGTCAACAGCCAGCCTGGCACACTGGGATGTCTCCTTTATCATAAGCTATAGGAATAAAGGAAAACAGAACAGAACCTGTTCAAATAACAAACAGCTTTGATTCTTTTTATTTCATATGGATAAACCGAAGGCCTATCGCGACAAGGCATTTTCACATGAATTTAATTAACTTTTTTTTTGTTTGTTTAATACTAAAAACATTTGTGCTTCTAACTTTAATGTCGATATCAAAATGTTATGTTTTAACTGATTATGCACTGTAGCTATTGAAAAAAAAAAATCTACTCAAATTCAGGATCCGAAAGGAGATTTGCCTTACAGCAATAGACAGTAATTGTTCAGGATTGCACTAGATTCATAATAATAAAACTCTGCAAAAAACTTTAAAAAAAAAACACCCTAGCATTGCATGAATAAACTTAGTGAAGCAGCGGATATCGTCTAGGCTTCATTTTTGTAAAGATATCAACCAGGACATCAAGATCAAGTTTTATTACCAATGATTTTTCAGTTGCCATTAGAAGCAGACCACTCAGATGAGGATTGGTCATCAAACACCGACTACAATTTTTTTTCCCTCCATTTTGTCGCCTATAATCAGAATAAAAGCTTTGTCTACATTTTTGCAAACCAAGTTTTAACAATTCAACACATTATTAAATAACATTTCCCAAATGTACATCCATTTTATGAACGAAAATGAAAAAACATAAATGAACATTCAAGCAGAGCATGACTAAAAATGTCACAAAATTCTTTAGCCTTAAAAGTAATGTCAAAATAAATTCATGTTCATTTAAATAGATAAATGCTATGCTTCATATACATAAATGCTGTATGCATGCAATTGTTGTAGCCCTGAAAAGGGAATCATTGAAATAATCAAAACACTGTGTTGTGTGCTTTCTGCAGAAGTAATTTTATCAAACAATCAATCAATCTTTATTTTATATAGTGCCTTTCATAGTGGACCACCATCACGAAGCGCTTTACAAGATGCTGCAACAACAAGAAAATGCATAATACATGATAGTAGCATAATATATGAAATAGTAGCAGCAACACAGCAGCTAATAGCAGATATCAGGCTTAAAGAGCATGGAAAGCAAGAGAGAACAGGTGGGTCTTGAGATTTGATTTAAAGCGAGCAATGGTGGGAGCATCACGCACCAAAACTGGGAAAGAGTTCCAAAGAGTCGGAGCCATGAAGCTAAACAAGCGTTCTCCAAGTGTGGTGCACTTTTGTTTGGGGATAACAAGCAGACCAGAGTCAGAGGACCTCAGCTTGCGGGCATGGACATAGCAGGTCAGCAGGTTGACGGGGTACTTGGGACCTGTGTGATGAAGGGCATTATAGGTGAGCAGGAGAGTTTTGAAAATGATCCTGAACTTTACAGGTAGCCAGTAGAGCTGGGCAAGATGGGGGAGGAATACGAGATTCAGGGCAGCTATATTAAGATTCTTAAGTTGAGTTTTAGATCCTACTAGACGGAGTTCAGATTTGCTAGTGTTCAGCTGAAGAAAATTGGCAGACATCCAGGCCTCGATGTCTTGAATGCAAGCCAAGAGCTGGACCATGGCAGAGGGACTTCCAGGGTCGAGTTTTAAGTAGAGCTGGCTGTCGTCAGCATAGGAGTGAAACATGAGGGTGTGTTGGCGGATGAGGTGACCCAAAGGAAGCATGTAGATATTGAAGAGAAGGTGCCCAAGAACAGGTCCTTGGGAGACACCACAAGTGACTGGGTTTGCAACGCCACTGCGTCCAGGATAGGTAAGAGGACATCCAGGAGAGACATGTTCCAGAGATCCCAGCATACTTCTGAAGGCAGTCAAGAAGAATGCCATGATCTATGGTGTCAAAAGCGGCTGTTAGGTCAAGGAGGTCAAGCACAGAGGGAGCACCAGCATCAGCGTTGAGCAGGAGATCATTCACAATCCAGAGCAGAGCAGTTTCAGTACTGTGATGCAGCCGGAAACCAGACTGAGATGTTTCATCAGCTGACTGGCTACAGCCCTTTCGAGAGTTTTGGAGAGAAAAGGGAGATTGGAGATGGGACGGAAATTAGATAAGTCAGCCGGGTCGAGGGAGGGTTTTTTGAGTACCAGTGTAACTCGGGCAAGCTTAAGGGCAGCAGGAACCGAGCCAGAGTCCAGGGACAGGTTGAGAGTGTGCATAAGGAGCAGGGAGATTAATATTAGCAGGGATTAAGAAATGGTCAGAGAGAGAGATATCTGAGATGGAGAGATTAGAGATATCAAGGCCCCTGGTGATGAGCAGATCCAGGGTGTGTCCTTGGGTGTGAGTGGGGACGTTGACAGATTGAGAGAGTCCAAGACAGTCTAGAATCATATTGAAGTCGGTCACTTGGGGGGAAGAAGGCAAGTAAACATGAATGTTGAAGTCACCAAGGAGTAGGATTTTGTCAGTAGAAGTGCAGACGAGGGAAAGGAACTCTGAAAACTCAGCAATAAAAGCAGAGTTGCTGTTAGGTGGACGGTAGATAACAACAAGGGTGAGGGACATAGGAAAGGGGAGCTTGATGGCGAGATGCTCAAATGAAGAAAGGGCAGGCAAAGAAAGAACTGAGGAAGCGAGCATAGAATTTGCAATAACAGCAGTGCCCCCGCCTCGGCCAGTGAGGTGAGGTTTATCAAAGAGGGAATAGCCCTTTGGGGTGGCTAGCTGCAGTGAGTATGTCGTTTACAGAGTGCCAGGTATCAGCTAGACAGAGAAGATCAAGATTGGTATCAGTTATAAGTTCGCTGAGAAGCAGAGATTTGTTAGTCAGACAATGACAATTGAAAAAGGAGATTTTCAAGTTTGTAGCAGGCAGTGTGGGGGGTGAAGGTGTTAGTAAGGGGATGTGCAGCAGGGTCTTACCAGTGTTCATTCTGGGAGTGGAGAACGAGTGAGCCCGCTTTGTCCAGGGGATCCAGACGTTAGGTGTCAAGGAAGGAATGAGGCCTCTAGTAGCCATTGGGAGGGATTTGGGAAAGGTCCTCACTCCACCTGTCCTCGCTCTGACTGCCCTTGGACACATGGCCCTTAGACTGCCACATCTCAGACTGCCCTTGGACTCGTGGCCCTTAGACTGTCTGGCGCTTAGAATGGCTGGCGTTCCAAGACACTGTTTGCCAATTTATACTATCCTGTAGGCCTGGAGCCGTATACTTAACACTAAATTTGCATCAACCTCACAATTCAATACATGCTTTTTTAATTTTTAATTTAAGTGCAGGCTGCTTACCTAAGCTAGCATCGATTATAACAAATAAACTAAAATCCACTTACCTATTTCAATGCCGATTCAAACAGCAAAGTGAATTCCAGCCAGGGGAAGAAGCAGATACCACACGTGTTTGCAGATTATGCTCTCAAAACTAAATAATTGCAGTGTCATAGCTCTCAATATGTTTGCAGGACAACACAGAACTGTCACACACACACCCCTAGTTAGAGGACAATAGAAAGCTAATCGCCATTTATTTTACACTAAATTTGCATCAACCTCACAATTCAACACACCCCAACAAAGTTTGGATCACTTAATTACTTTTTTAAAATTTTTACTTTAAGTGTAGGCTGCTTACATAAGCAAGCATCAATTATAACAAATAAACTACAATCCACTTACCTATTTCAACGCCGATTCAAACAGCAATGCAAAATCCAGCCAGGGGAAGGAGCAGAATCCACACGTGTTTGCAGATTATGTTCTCAAAAATGATGTTCTCTTTTACACAGAAAACTACATGCTTAGACTTTGCTGTAGTAAAATAGCAAGTATTCTCTTAGAGTCGCACCGGCTCAAAAAGAGAATGAAAACTATTGGTGGTGCAAGTTTAGCTTTTTGTTCCTCTTTGACTCAGTAGCTTCTTCATTAGCTGAAACGGCTCTGGCTGTTATGCTATTTGAAATCATCTTAGTTGCTTTGACGTGATAGATCTTATAAGCTAAGCACTTTTACTGACAAGTTCCCAAAACACATCATAAACACTTGAACAGAATTATTTGTAAAACTTACCTTTCTCTTTTGCTTTTTGTAATACAACGTACACAACAGCTGTTATCATTAATTTTGAATTTCATGCAAATTGTTGCGATAGCTTGGGAGAAGCTGTTGCTATGGCATTTTTTTAGGCAGAACAATTTTAGCACTGCATCTTTTAGCAAGAAAAAAGAGAATGTTTCATTCAACAACTTGGAGGGTTGTAGTCGAAATATTTTGTTTTGGAGATTAGAATAATCTGTAAGATATATTTGTTGTTAAAGTAACTGATTGCTTTGCTCTATATTTTATTGTATTTATTATGTTTCCGTCTGTGTCAATATATATTTTTCTAAAAAATGAGTATCTAATGTATAGTTTCTCTATGTTAAAACACATAGGTTTAATGCAAAGCTCTTCTTTGTAAAAAAAGTGCTTCTAACTGCCAAATGCACATTTCAGATCTCACTACTTATTTCACAATCTTACTTGTGAAACATATATTTGATTACTGCAAGATGTAGATGCCACCTACTAAATCGCATGACCCGTACAGTAAAAAAAAACAGTTAAAAATAAATAAATGAAGGGGATTACGTAGAAGATGGCTTCTGCAACTACAAAAAAGGGGCAGTGATTGAAAACAGCCTTTGGAATTCCTCTGCAGTTATGTCTTCTGTGCGTCCCATAATTCCTAGCGACAAGGTAATCAGAGAAAATCATGTGGCAATCTCAAAACACTTCATCATACACTATGATATAGCTGCAGCTTTTTCCAAAAAAAATATGAGACAAGCATTGTGCACAGCACTGCATTCAAGTCTAGATTTACTACATTCATTAAGAGTTATGCCCTTTAATGGAAGCACATTTCACTAGCCACTTTGTTACAAGGAGTACTACCACTTGCACATAAACAGTGTTGTCATTTATAATGTATTAGCTCTGAAAGTATCTTAAACTCAACAGTCTTATTTATATATGTGTGTGTGTGTGTGTATATATATATATATATATATATATATATATATATATATATACACACAGTGCCGTGAAAAAAGTATTTGCCCCCTGTCTGATTTTCTGCTTTTTTGTACATTTTTCACATTGTATTTGGTCAGATTTTTTTGTGGGTTGTGGTAGTATATAGACTAGAGTCTGAGAGAAAAAATGACACCAAAGTTTGGTGCTTCTTTCATTTGTTTGGTGTGCAAGGTAATCAAACATGCAATCTCCAGGTGTGAAAAACTTATTGCCCTCCCGAAAGCGAAGACAAGAAAAAGTTAAACCGTCACGCTGAGGTACAGAACTCTAACATTGATGTGCTAGAAAAAACTAGAAATGAAATTAATTCCACCAAACAAACCAGTTGGGCTGTAAAATGCTTTAATGACTGGCTGTCTGAATAAAGAAATTAAGAAAAATCTTGAGAAGGAGAAACACATATGCACGGTTGTTGAAAGCACAGTTGAATTGAAATTTTGACAGAAGAGGACACACAAAGCATGTTTAACTTGTTAAATTCAACTTTGTATTTAATTATCCATGAGTAATATATATATATATATATATATATATATATATATATATATATATATATATATATATATATATATATGTGTGTGTGTGTGTGTGTGTGTGTGTGTAACTCTATACTTTTTTTTTTTTAAATGTAATTTATTTTCAAATACTTATTAAAGTTATAATTAATGTTTATTAAATAACAATGACATTGCTACAGGGTGTAAAAACTGGTTACTTATGACTACAGATAGTTATAACAAAGATCTCTGTTACATAACGGTAAAAATGCCAATTAGGCCTGCACACTTTTTCCACTATCTTTGTTTGCTAACTTTTATCTTTGTAATCCTAACTATCGCCATAGACTTAGGTACATTGGGCAATCAAAAATGCTAATTTACCGAAAACAATGGAAAAATGGATATATTGTTTTCCACTTAAAAGTAACATAAAGATTCAGGTTAGCATGCGGTACATCCAAAGTTACACCATTGATTTAACTTTCATTTTTATAATTATTATTCATTTGGTTACGTCGTTTAAGTTGTACAATTTTGCATAAAATGTGTATTCATTTGTCATCTGTGGTTAATTAATATATTTTATATATATTCTTTCCCCCCCTATAAATTACTCTGGACTTACAACGGACAATGCCCTTTTATCATTGAGGTAACATTATAATTTTATGTGTATATCTATGTTGACAGTAGAGAAGTCAAGAGAAAATATAGATTGAAATGAAACAAAAAAACAAACTGACTCTTACAAAGAGTTTTCATCGAATTTAAACATATCTGGAAATAAAACTTCTATATCTAAAAATCTATATTTTGTCTTGACTTCCCTACTATAAAATGATCAGAAGTAAACAAGGCTCAGACTTTAAGAAGTGTGAAAAGATAGTTGTGACAACTCTGCAGCCTGAAATGGAGAATCCAAAAGCTGCAGGACCAGTTTTTCATCTAGCCAAGCACTCCCTGCATAAACTAGTTTGTACTGCCTTGATCTGACTGCAACAGCTCAGGTTACACCAGGCTTGTGTCCCCAGAAATCAAAACTTAAAACATACATTTTGCATTGTAATGTCATTTATATGTAAAACACCCTAATAATGCATCAATTACAGAAACATTGGTCTCTCTACTCAAAGCATTTTACACAAATTTGCTATTATTGACACTTTTTCAAAGTTACTTAACTGGACCCAAAAGGGACCGGCCCTCCACGACCAGGATTGGAGACCCCTGCTAGCAGGTTCATTGCTCCATATCAACAGAATTATATTGCGCCCTTTTTAATTCAAACACGTAATGAATCTCCTTATTATTTCTTGCCACATTTGTTATGTGCTTCTTCAGGCAGAATGTATTTATTTTATGAAACAAGCAGTGTGTAGTGTAGTAACTACATCTTCCTTACAGTGAGTGTAAAGCCATCAGTTTTGTTCAAGAAATGTATAGCTAGAAACATGTTTCACCTTGTTTCATCATCGTCAGATATCTGTGATGTAAATAAGAAAATGTTAATTACAGCTTTAAAGACAGGTAGAGAGGAGCAAGCCTAATTATAAACAACCTGTATTGCATTGTGTGTTTACTCACAGTTGAGTTTGAGATAAGAATGTGCTAAATAAAAATCAAATAAATAAAAAAACAACAAGAAACTTGCTGTGCCCTCTACCACCATCTCAAAGTGGGCACTGATAAGCAATGGAATGTCAGTTTTTTCACACATATGGAGGTTTCTGAAATTCCAGGAGTAATTAGAGAGCTGCTTATGTTGCCAGCATACCACATTGCAAGACCCTGGGTGGTTTAGAACCCCCTTTACCATACCAGACAGATTGACCTTTCTCACCTTTTAGAGGGTGATTGACCCAGAGTTTTCAAACACTTTGAACCCAAAATTACCATACCCCTAGTTTAAAAAAGTGCTTAATTTAAATGAAAGAGAATACTTTGGATTTATATAGCACCTTTTATCCCATAGATTACCAAAGCTCTTTACACGTGGCAGCTATTCCGTGCCAGCACACTGACACAGCAGTTAAAGTGGGAGAAGTGAGGAATTGCTTAGCCAATTGAACTACAGGGGAACATTTAGGTAGGCCAGATTGTAAGTGCCTGAATTGGAATTTAACCATTATATTTGCATAGTCCAACTATTTAAACATTTTCTATAGCATACAGTTTAAACTATCAGGAACAGTTCAAATATTTTACCAATACAATACAATAAAATGTATGTCAAGTTGTTGAAGGGCATGGGTCTCTTAAAACCCATAAGTAAAAGAGCTGATAAAGGCCTTTATTGTATTTTTTTTTTTGCATGTGATATGACTATATATTAATGGACATTACATAAGCAAATGAGATGTCCTTTTTTGGAATATCATGTTCCTTCTCAAAAATGTGTTTTAAAAATAACATTTAATAAAGGAAAACAACAGCATTTTGATGTATCTATTTCAGTGCAATGTAGTTTCTTCATTGTAAGAAATAAGCTTTTTTTTTTTTAAAAACATTTCAATTTGATTTCTGTTTCTTAAAAAGAAATTCTGGGAGAGTCAAAAATACATGAACTTTGATTCATGTACTGTTACTCTTAAATTAATTTACAATCCAATTCTGGTGTACATTTTTAAGGTATACTGAGCAAGATCTAGAAATTGTGCTGTCATCTGCAAAAGCAGAACATCCCAAAAGCTGTGCTGAATTCGGAACAGCAGAATGGCCCAGAATTTGGGACGTTATCTGGAAACCAAAGTGTCCTGAATTTGGGACGTTGAGAACAGGGGCAGTCTATATGTAAAACTGTGATTACATTAGAGATAAATTAATGTATCCTGTCACAAAACTGTAAAAGTGGGCAGGATATACAGTACCAGTCAAAAGTTTAAGTACACCTGCTTGAAACCAGGTTTTTCATGATTATCTATGCTTTTAACTGTATAAACTTGTCTATAAACACTTAATATTTCATTATATGATACGTGTACTTATATAAGCTGATAATCAAAATTATTGCATTCAAAATTTTTATTTTTAAATGAAAATGTAAATTTTGTCAATTTCAATGAAATGGTCGCCCAAAGCAAGGGGATTTCAGTCTGAAGCTCAAGTCAGTTAAAAGTCTGAAATGTGTATAACACGGTGTTAGAACACTGGCCTAAGTATAAAAGTGTCTTTGTTAGCTGTTCTCTGAGTTAACTAGCATGTTACCTAATCACCAATTATTGTTAACAGGTGAGGGTCCATGATTACTATAAATATAGGTTGTATAGGCACAAGTTTGTCATTTCTGAATGTAAGGGAGCAGAAAATGGCAAAATGCGCTCAGTTAAGCAAAGAAAAAAGACTTCTGTAATTACTTTAAGAAATGAAGGTCAATCTTTAAGACAAATCGCAAGAACTTTGCAAGTGTCTGTAACTGCTGTGGCCAAGACCGTCAAACGATTTGAAGAAAGTGGCACTCATGAGGACCGAACAAGGTCAGGCAGGCCAAGGGTGACCTCAGAATCAGAGAACAAGTTCATTCGAGTCACAAGTCTGCGAAACCGGCGATTAACTGCCCCTGAAATACAAACTCAGCTAAATGCTACTAGAAGTACAGATGTTTCAACATCAACTGTTCAGAGGAAATTGCGTGAAGCTGGCCTAACTGGAAGAATTGCTGCAAAGAAACCATTGTTAAGAGTGCAGAATAAGAGGAAGAGACTTGCCTGGGCCAAAAAACACAGAAACTGGACGTTTGAGGAGTGGAAGTCGGTCTTATGGACTGATGAGTGAAAATTTGAAATATTTGGGTCCAACTGCCGAGTATTTGTAAGACGCAGAGAGGGTGAGCGCATGAGTTCTGCATGTATGGTTCCGACTGTCAAGCATGGAGGAGGCAGTGTTGTGGTCTGGGGTTGCTTTGCTGGTGACAGAGTTGGTGATCTTTACCAAGTCCATGGCAAGCTTAACCAGCATGGCTATCATAGCATACTTCAGAGGCATGCCATTCCATCAGGATTACGGCTAGTTGGGCAGTCCTTCATTCTTCAGCAAGATAATGACCCGAAAAACACACCTCAAAGTTGTGCAAGAACTATCTGGCGAAGAAGGAAAGTGAAGGACAACTCAATCTAATGACCTGGCCTGCCCAGTCTCCAGACCTCAATCCCATAGAACTTGTATGGGACGAACTGGACAGAAGAGTCAAAGCAAAGTGCCCTACATCTCTGGGAATTGCTGCAGAATAGCTGGGAAGACATGTCGGGTGATTTCCTGCTGAAACTTGTTAACCGAATGCCTCATGTTTGTGAGGCTGTTATTAAGGCAAAGGGTGGCTATTTTGAGGAATCCAAGATTGAGAGACAATTTTCAATTTTCTTGAACATTGCTTTGATAGTCCTTATGTTTTGTTTTGTATATTGTAACATGTGTTTTCATTTTCAAGTATTTACAGAAACGTATACGACATAAAACATTGTCAATTATGAAAAAAACCTAGTTTCCAGCAAGTGTACTCAAACTTTTGGCTGGTACTGTATATTTGCAATTAAAATAGATCACACAAAACGATTATAGATATACTGTATATGCTATTTGAAAGAAAAAAGTACATCAGCACAGAAAGCCAATTCTTACATTTGTGCATAACATGATCATTTATATAAAGTAATAGTCACTCATAGTTTGTTATATTAGTACAGCAAAATACCATATTATATTTTAATTGAAAGATTCTGGAAAGCAGATATCTCTCTTTCCGATCACTATGTTAAAAAAATGCCTCCAAGCTTTCCCACTCGTGTTGACGTGATATTCCTCTGACACACAAGGACCAATCAAAACGCAATCGTTAACATCTCGTTAACATAAAAGAAAATGTTGACAGTTACAGTACTAATATTAAACAACTTGTGGGCCTAAATATAAACCGTGGAATTTATTATATTTTGAATGATATATTTATATTATATAAATACATTGTGGAATAAAATGAATGAATGTACGAAATGTTTTAAAAAAAGCAGAAAGTAAGAAATCACCTGAAACTAACATCAAGTAATTAAACACAAAATCGTGCTTCATGAGTAAAAAACAAACGGAAAAATATTGGGTCATTCCATAAAAATCAATCACCAAAAACCTCAACCTCCTTTGATTTGAATAAAAATGGTCATGTATGTTTGCCTTCAGGAGAAGTTGTTACACTGTGAATTGTAGGCCTGAGTGACCTTTACATGGTCATAACTTCCTCCATAATTGACATAGAAAGCTGGTGTTGGTGTCATTTTAAATCAAATTGATGTGAAGTACAAGATTAAAAAGTTGTGTGAATCTGTGACCTTTGACCTCATCCATGTCAAATCATGTAACCTTGGATTTATGTCAGTTTTTGATAGATTGTAGCCTAGACCCTTATCTACGTTTCCTGCAGGTTTCATTTTGTGCCTGCCGTTGGTTGAGGCACAGCACAGAGTTGAATGCAGAGTGCCATGTGAATCTTCAATATGAAGCGATTACACACCTATTACAATTAGGCTCAGGCTAGTGGTGTCTACTGATCAGAAGAAACGGGAGGCTGAAATTAACTTCCTGCACTCGAATGGACCAGCATGATCATTCTGTTTCCCACGCCGTCCAGATCAATTTATTGTAGACATGGAGGATGTGCTGACATCAGTGGAGCCAACAACTGCAACAGGAAGGACATACACCCTGAGACACAAGGAGATGCCAAAGCATCAAAAGCCTTGACAGAGTGGCTACGAAGGGAGAGGGCAACTTAAGCATAGGTGAGTGGTAAATTGTGTTGCATGTAGAAATATAAGGACAGAGGCCTGAAAATGAAATAACACATTTCCACCACTTCTAACAATACGTTTTCTTTTCCAGGCTCAGTGATTCTTTGGATTTGAACAGTGGTAATTACAGCTCCTGGAGAAGCATCACTTAAAATACCAAACATGCACTGACAGAAGTACCACTGGTGGGGACAAAATTAAATGTGCACAATTCAGTATTGATTTATATTTAATTCACCTGTATTTATTTGTTTTAGCCAATTGTATAAATAGGGCACCTTGGTTAATTCATTAATATATTAATAGCTGTTACAGCTGCACCAGTTCACTGCAGCTTCAGTTTAACAGGAGAGGAGAGTATACTCAATTTCAAATAAATATTTTTGTTTAATTGTATTAGGTGTGTAATCGCTTCACTTAGAAGATTCACATGACACTCTGCATTCAACTCTGTGCTATATGCCTCAACCAATGGCAGGCACAAAATGAAACTTGCAGGAAATGTAGATAAGGGTCTAGGCTACAATCTATCCAAAACTGACAAAATCCAAGGTTACGTAATTTGACATGGGTGAGGTCAAAGGTCACAGATTCACACAACTTTTTTATCTTGTACTTCACATCAATTTTGCTTTATCTTCTTTTTCTGTGTTTCTGAGCTCCTGATTTGTGTTTGTAATCCATAACGTAAGGTAGAACAACATTAGGAACGATCCAAAATACCAAGCTCTACGTTGAGACATCACACTCGCATACAACACGATATCCATGCTGATGTTGCTGGTGGTCTGAATCAGACCAGCAGGGGGCAGCACCCTCTGGTAAACTGCCAATGTTATAATGGGGGACAGCGCTGTGTACAAGGCAGCAGCAATTATTTTTGTGTTGCAAATCTTTATTTTAAATAAAACAATACGCATCTGTCTCGCATAACTCAAGGTCAATATGGTAATGGAAGGTACAGGTGTGTGCTGACTTCCAGGTAGCAGCCCTGCAGATTTCTGGATTGGAAGGTTCCTGGAAGCAGCCCTTGAGGCAACAGTGTATCTGGTGGAATGAGCCTTAAGCCCTGTTGCAGGCTCCCTACCAGCCAACCAATATGCTTATTTGAATGCTTTGAAATGCTAGAACTTTGTAATAGTGTCAGTTACTTTCATACTTGCGTTGAGATCAAAAGTGGATGCAACTATAGTTCTATTTTTGTAAAGTGGATATGGTTCTGCAGCCTGAAGTGGGTGTGTATGTGTTGAAGTGTACATGTATATCCATTGCTACAGCACCAGTGGACCATGATGATGTCATCTGGAAAGAGTTGCATGTTCTATGTCTTAGCTGATGACGGCAGTCTGCAGTTGCTTGTTTTGTCTGGTTCCTTTGGCTGCTTGTGTAGGGCTGGGAATGACGAGTTAGGGTTAAAAACCCTAAAGCCACATTTCCTTGCTTTTGTGGTGATGAGATCGACCCTAACTGCTACATTAATGTAGTTTTTTTGCAATTATATATATACAGTTGTAGTCAAAAGTTTACATTCCCCAATGGAAATATATAATTTCTAGAAAGTACTCGGAAACAAATAATTATAGGAACAATCTTTCATAGCAAAAGTTTTGCTTTTATGGATGAGGAAAAAAATTTGCAAGAAATATGTATCTATAATTATTTATTTCAGCAATTTTTTTTGTGCAAAACTCCAAAAATGCTAATCCAAAAGTATTCATACCCTGACAAGGAAAATGAAATTAATAGCTAGTTGAGGCACATTTAGCAATAATAACCTCTTTTAAACGATTAGGATATTTGTCAATGAGCTTTTGGCATTATTCTTTCCTGGATTTTTGACCATTCTTCAACGCAAAATTGTTCCAGTTCATTCAAATTCTGAGGACTTCTCTTGTGCACAGCCTTCTTCCACTCATACCAAAGATTCTCATTCGGATTTAGATTGGGACTTTGACTTTATTCTTCTTTAACCATTCTGAAGTAGATTGTGATGTGTGCTTTGGATCGTTGTTGTGTTGGAACATCCAGTTGCAAGTTTTGTAGTGGAGGGTTTGAAATGATCGACGAAAAAAATATGATGGGTGGGATGTAAACTGGATTATGCAACAGTCAGCAAACCAGATGGAGACAGAGAAAAACTTTGCTAACTATATGGTATGAACTTTAAAAAAAACATTTTCTGACATTTTTTAATTGATTTACTTACTTATGCTGTTCCAGCTATATTTAAACACAATATATGTCAATATTTATTTCTGTATGCCGTATCAGCTATATTTAAACAAAATATATAAAGTTGTATTTACTATCCAACCTTGCCTCACTTATATTCTTGACTGATTCATGTATTAAATATGTACTGCAGACTCAGCCATAGTGGAAAATGAAATGCTCCTCGGGAAGACTATTGTTACCTCCAGGGTGTGGCTTCGGGCATTATAGCCCCCTGTCCGTAACAATAGTCTTCCCTTGGGTCAATAATTTTCTACTATAGCCCTCCTCTCCAGTTCATATTTTATATTTACAAATGTTTCACTTACTGTACTATTTTTAATTTCTTCTATTTCATTTTGTCATTAATAGTACTTTCCAAAGATAGCTTTAAGCCACATGAAATCCTAGTGTTGCGCTTCAACCCAAGCTGTTTGGTTGCCTGTAGCTGAGACTTCCCATGGATGAATATGATTTGTGCCACTACCATTTCATTCTGGGCTTCCTTTCACACTAAGAAAAAATCATTTGGATGAATATATCTACTCACCTTTTGGTATTTAAAACCTTCTTACATCAGCCAATTATTTGAAAGTGTCAATTTCCCCCAGTTTTCACATTTTTGCCCCTCTCCCCCCTTTATTATTATTATTATTACTTATTTCTTAGCAGACACCCTTATTTAGATTTCCAGAAAGCTTTTGACAAAGTCCCGCATAAAAGATTAATTCTCAAACTGAACGCAGTAGGGATTCAAGGAAATGCATGCACATGGATTAGGGAGTGGTTAACATGTAGAAAACAGAAAGTACTGATTAGAGGAGAAACCTCAAAATGGAGCGAGGTAACCAGTGGTGTACCACAGGGATCAGTATTAGGTCCTCTGCTATTCCTAATCTACATTAATGATTTAGATTCTGGTATAGTAAGCAAACTTGTTAAATTTGCAGACGACACAAAAATAGGAGGAGTGGCAAACACTATTGCAGCAGCAAAGGTCATTCAAAATGATCTAGACAGCATTCAGAACTGGGCAGACACATAGCAAATGACATTTAATAGAGAAAAGTGTAAAGTATTGCATGCAGGGAAAAAATAAAGTGCATTATAAATATCATATGGGAGATACTGAAATTGAAGAAGGGAACTATGAAAAAGAC
Organism: Acipenser oxyrinchus oxyrinchus; assembly: GCA_030684275.1. Classification (NCBI taxonomy): domain Eukaryota; kingdom Metazoa; phylum Chordata; class Actinopteri; order Acipenseriformes; family Acipenseridae; genus Acipenser; species Acipenser oxyrinchus. The sequence goes on from CM060247.1 coordinate 10,683,920, forward strand.
CTAGGAGTTTATGTTGACTCAGAAATGTCTTCATCTAGACAATGTCGGGAAGCTATAAAAAAGGCCAACAAGATGCTCAGATATATTGTGAGAAGTGTTGAATTTAAATCAAGGGAAGCAATGTTAAAACTTTATAATGCATCAGTAAGACCTCACCTAGAATATTGTGTTCAGTTCTGGTCACCTCTTTACAAAAAGGATATTGCTGCTCTAGAAAGAGTGCAAAGAAGAGCAACCAGAATTATCCCAGGTTTAAAAGGCATGTCATATGCAGACAGGCTAAAAGAATTGAATCTATTCAGTCTTGAACAAAGAAGACTACGCGGTGATCTGATTCAAGCATTCAAAATCCTAAAAGGTATAGACAATGTCGACCCAGGGGACTTTTTTGACCTGAAAAAAGAAACAAGGACCAGGGGGCACAAATGAAGATTAGATAAAGGGGCATTCAGAACAGAAAAGAGGAGGCACTTTTTTTCACAGAGAATTGTGAGGGTCTGGAACCAACTCCCCAGTAATGTTGTTAAAGCTGACACCCTGGGATCCTTCAAGAAGCTGCTTGATGAGATTCTGGGATCAATAAGCTACTAACAACCAAACAAGCAAGATGTGCTGAATGGCCTCCTCTCGTTTGTAAACTTTCTTATGTTCTTATGTTCTTATGTTCTTATCTAGGGCGAAACCTTACAACTTTAACCTTTACAATATACATTTACTCAGTTAAATCTCTTTACAAGTCCTTTACATCTACGGCAAATTCTATAAAGGATGCCTTTTACCAATTCTTTTTTCAGTCATTTTTAAAGTACATGACTGATATTGTCCATGTCTTCACAAAATCTCAAATTATTTTGATTGTCCTCTAAACTAATGATATGCCCATTTACTCTACTGTCAATTCTTTATCCCAGCCACTCAGTTCTGCTAGAAAGGTCCCTCTCTGTCCATTCCATTCTTTAAAAGGTCTGGTAGATATATTGCTTTCCAAAATTATTACGTGTCTCCAAACTTTGTAGGCTACCAAATGACTTAAATGTTTATTGCATTTTCCATTAATTTAAAATGGATAAACTGCTATTTTTCAATGGAACTTCAAAACAATACTACAGTCAGCATTGGGATAAACGTTACCCAGATACACATCAGTCACATTTTACCGGCCTTGTATTAAGAATAAATTCAATCCCCATTATATACATGTAACAAATGAATGCACTTATCCGTCACATGCGATTTCCAACTCCAGTTTTCTGATACAAAGCCCATCTTTTCATTATTTTTTTTTTTTTTGGAATTGGAAAATTAGTCTTTATTGTGCACTGCACTTGCACAGCGCTTCCTCCAAAAACAGTGCTACAAGACAAGCATGCATTTTTTAAAAATCTGTGATTTTGCATCTTCATTTGCAAGTGAACTGTGACATTAGGACCTTATCGAGCACTATATTCTTCAATTTTGAATACTGACTTTGGATACTGTTTTAATTCTGGAAACTTTTGTTGTTGTTTTTTAATCTTTTGATAAATTGCATTGCCTTTTACGTTTTAAGCAGTTCTGTGCATGGGTAACATTTTGATTTCATTTTGCTGTTGGGTTGTTAATAGGGAATTTTACATACTGCCAAAATACATACCGGATTTAAAAGTATGTACTGTATTACAGTTCATGTATCCAGTCGTCTCTTTTGGCAAGTGGTATTTTCAGAATCATATTATTCTGAATTAAAATACTACTTCTGTTGAAAATATAGTACCGTACCAACAAAACCAACTACAGTACATCTAAAAGGCAGCCTACTTATTTTTAAATACAGTCCTTTCAGCTATGTATTTTTACATTGTATCTTTTTTGTGTTCCTTGAAAAAACAGACAAGTGTTTGTCTTTTACTGCTGTGTTATTCCCCCAACTCGTGCTCTGACAAATTTCAATGAAAGAATCAATGAAAGACTCCTCTAGATGAAAAACAAAACTAACAGGAGGACCGTCTCAAATAGTTAAACTGTGCCAAAGAAAAGAGAAATATGCGCTACAATATACATCTCCCTGTACAGTTCCTGAAACTCAAGTCATATTTTTTCTTACTGTACGAAATGTGTGTGTGTGCGTGCAGGGCGGGGGTTGTTATTATTATTAATATTTGTTTATTTAGCAGACGCCTTTATCCAAGGCGACTTACAGAGACTAGGGTGTGTGAACTATGCATCAGCTGCAGAGTCACTTACAATTACGTCTCACCCGAAAGACGGAGCACAAGGAGGTTAAGTGACTTGCTCAGGGTCACACAATGAGTCAGTGGCTGAGGTGGGATTTGAACTGGGGACCTCCTGGTTACAAGCCTGTTTCTTTAACCACTTGACCACACAGCCTCCTGGGTGGTAGGGGGCAGGTTACAATGTGCTCACCTACATATAGGTTGTTTTTTTTTTACACATCCACAATGTTTTAGAATTTCTAGCCTTGTATTTAATGTATTATGCATTGTTCTTCACTGTATTTAATGTATTATGCATTGTGTTTTACTGTATCTTGTAAAGCGCTTTGTGATGGTGGTCCACTATGAAAGGCACTATATAAAATAAAGATTGATTGATTGATTGATTGAAATCAGATGAAATAATCAGATATGCATCACAATCATTTAACAGTCACTGAAGTACAAATTTTATAGGGTCAGATATGTGAGTGCTGACTGTAGTTATATAATACCAGTCTATTACCCAATAGACCACTGTGGCAAAACAATAGACCTGGAACAAATATTGCATTGGTCCTGTTATGGCACTGTGGTACCTAGTGTGTATTGGCTCACACCACTGCTATGCCCAAACTAAAATAATTATCACAGTGATGTCACCGCCCTTATTTCATCTCTGCTCCTCAGTACAGGACCACTGTAGAGCCACTGTATTTACCTTTGAAGATTATTACTAGTCTTCCTTCCTTCCCTCACCTTTACTGTCTCATAAGTGATATGTCCAGTGACTGCTGTGAATAGTGCAGCTGGTGACGAGGGAAAGACCTTGTGACAGCCTGGAGAGACAGCTGACCCCATTAGGGCTGGCAGGGGTTAGCCATCCTAGCTGGCAGTATCTTTCTCTGCGCCTCATTCACTAAACAGCGGTAAATGACCAGAATTATGGTGTGGCAGGGGGAAGCCACACTGCGCACAAAAATGAACTAAGCTAATTATATGCACAAATAAAGCAAGCTAAATGGTTCATTTGCAAGTTGTCACAACGCGCGGAATTATGCATGAGGTTTACACATATATATATATATATATATATATATATATATATATATATATATATATATATATATATATATATACACTACCGTTCAAAAGTTTGGGGTCACTTAGAAATTTCCTTGTTTTCCATGAAAACATACATTAAATGAGTTTGAATAGGAAGTATAGCAAAATGAATAGGAAATATAGTCATTGACAAGGTTAGAAATAATGATTTTAATTGAAATAATAATTGTGTCCTTCAAACTTTGCTTTCGTCAAAGAATCCTCCATTTACAGCAATTACAGCCTTGCAGACCTTTGGCATTCTAGTTGTCAATTTGTTGAGGTAATCTGAAAAGATTTCACCCCATGCTTCCTGAAGCACCTCCCACAAGTTGGATTGGCTTGATGGGCACTTCTTACGTACCATACGGTCAAGCTGCTCCCACAACAGCTCAATAGGGTTGAGATCCGATGACTGTGCTGGCCACTCCATTATAGACAGAATACCAGCTGACTGCTTCTTCCCTAAATAGTTCTTGCATAGTTTGGAGCTGTGCTTTGGGTCATTGTCCTGTTGTAGGAGGAAATTGGCTCCAATCAAGCACCGTCCACAGGGTATGGCATGGCGTTGCAAAATGGAGTGATAGCATTCCTTCTTCAAGATCCCTTTTACCCTGTACAAATCTCCCACTTTACCACCACCAAAGCACCCCCAGACCATCACATTGCCTCCACCATGCTTGACTGATGGCGTCAAGTACTCCTCCAGCATCTTTTCATTTGGTCTGCGTCTCACAAATGTTCTTCTTTGTGATCCGAACACCTCAAACTTAGATTCGTCTGTCCATAACACTTTTTTCCAATCTTCCTCTGTCCAGTGTCTGTGTTCTTTTGCCCATCTTAATCTTTTCTTTTTATTGGCCAGTCTGAGATATGGCTTTTTCTTTGCAACTTTGCCTAGAAGGCCAGCATCCCGGAGTCGCCTCTTCACTGTTGACGTTGAGACTGGTGTTTTGTGGGTACTATTTAATGAAGCTGCCAGTTGAGGACCTGTGAGGCGTCTGTTTCTCAAACTAGACACTCTAATGTATTTGTCCTCTTGCTCAGTTGTGCACCGGGGCCTCCCACTCCTCTTTCTATTCTGGTTAGAGCCAGTTTGCGCTGTTCTGTGAAGGGAGTAATACACAGCGTTGTACGAGATCTTCAGTTTCTTGGCAATTTCTCGCATGGAATAGCCTTCATTTCTCAGAACAAGAATAGACTGACGAGTTTCAGAAGAAAGTTCTTTGTTTCTGGCCATTTTGAGCCTGTAATCGAACCCACAATTGCTGATGCTCCAGATACTCAACTAGTTTAAAGAAGGCCAGTTTTATTGCTTCTTTAATCAGCACAACAGTTTTCAGCTGTGCTAACATAATTGCAAAAGGGTTTTCTAATGATCAATTAGCCTTTTAAAATGATAAACTTGGATTAGCAAACACAACGTGCCATTGGAACACAGGACTGATGGTTGCTGATAATGGGCCTCTGTACGCCTATGTAGATATTCCATTACAAATCAGCCGTTTCCAGCTACAATAGTCATTTACAACATTAACAATGTCTACACTGTATTTCTGATCAATTTGATGTTATTTTAATGGACAAAAATTTGCTTTTCTCTCGAAAACAAGGAAATTTCTAAGTGACCCCAAACTTTTGAACGGTAGTGTATGTATGTGTATATATATATATATATATATATATATATATATATATATATATATATATATATATATATATATATATAGAGCTCGAAAGAAAAGGTAAGTACGGTTCTGAGTTTGTCACAATGACAGCGACAAAGGAAGACAGAGTGAGGAATCTAAAGTTTACAGACCAGAAGCTAAATGTATTAGCAGATGAAGTGGTGATGAATTATGAAAGGCTTTTTGGTGCTGAATAAGCGAGAACATTAACTTCAATGAAACATTAAGGACAGAATAAATGCGCTCCGTAGGACGAAGGCGGGGGTCTTGTCCCAAATCACAATGTCCTGTGAGACAGTCAAAGCAGAGAAAGTCATTGTTAATGAAACATTTATGTTTAACTCTGCAAATCAAATAAATTTGATCTCCCTCTGATTTATTTTGTAATATTAATCAAAAGTCAGCAAAGCACTTTTTTAACATTATATGCCATTTGATTGCTTGTATTTATGACTGCACCTCAACTTGCATTCTGTACATTTATTTATTGGACATGTACAGTGCCTTTTGTATATTTTAAAGCTATTTTAAGCATCGCCTACTTAAATATCACAAGTACATGGTGACTATATAACTATATTGGGAACATTTTAGTTTAGGGATCCGATATAAGTGATTATAAACAATCTATAAACATGTTATTAATTATGTTATTAACAATTATAAAATATGAATAGAAATAATAACAGTCTTATTACTCACTTGTGTCACTGTTTTTTGCACTATTCTTTATAATCGCTTATAACACAGATATAGTCTGTCTGTCACCAATATAGTGTTACCAATATATTAACATAGCCGAAAGTGTTGCATATACACCTGCCTCGTAATCTTCATACTTCATACTGTCTGAGGATGTACGAGTACATTGTAACATTGGAACTCGAGTCGCTATTGAAATAAACTTTAAAAATGAAACAAACTGTTGCTGGAAACAAGAGTCATTTAAAATGGTCTGTTGGCTGCAAAAAAAGTAACAAGCACATAAAACTGATTTTTTTAAAATAACCTTGAATGACATATTCAGCAAACCTTTGTAAACCTTTAAAACGTATGTTGACACATTAATTACAATGACCGTGTAATTCCCAAAGACTATTTTGCTGCCATTAATCCAATAAATGTTAAACACGGGAGAAACATTAACTGCAAACCTGAAATGATAAAACCGAAGCTTTTGTGTTTTTCTTTATAAAAGACACTTTAGGGAGATACTCTCTTCTGAGTGTGCCACTGCTAGGCACAGCTCCACAATTAGGGATTTTTTTTCATTAAAAAAAACTTTGTAATATTTCATTGACCAGCCATTGTATTGGTATGTTTGCTGCACTAAAGGCTTCCACTAATTCAGATGTGTTGACATTACGTGTTTCTCCACTTTCTGTGCTCTTTTTAAACAATCCTGTGATTGTGACTTGCTTGTTCAGTAATTGTTTAGCTTTAACATTAATCTATGGGTAGGAGAAGATCCGTGGTGTCCTTTGTGTTCATCGCCAGCTACATGAAGACACATTTTGACAAGATGTAAGGTGGGTCTTAGCCAAGGACAGTTTACTTGGCATCATGTTCAGGTGCTGCAATGTTTGGCCTTAGCATTGGAAGACAAGCACACCATAACCAACAGGTTGCCACCAATGCTAGCAATATATGACACATGAAGAACAACATTCCTCCATCCAGGGGAGCAACCTCCAAGAAAAGGTATTAAAACCAAAACTCGTCTAGGACAACTGGAAGCTGCTGGAGACTGGAAAATGCTGGCAGATGTTGGGCAATGGCTTATTTTCCCCCCTGAGATAGCCACCACTAACCTTCGACCTGATACTGCCTTGTGGTCTGGATCAGCACGCCTTTTTCACCTGCTAGAGTTAATAGTGCCATGGGAGGATGCTGTGGATGAGACATATGAAAGGAAGAAACTTCGGTATGCTCAACTGGTTGCTGAAGCGGAACAGCGAGGATGGAGAGTCCAGGTTTACCCAGTGGAGGTGGGTTGTCAAGGATTTGTGGCACACTCCACAACCCGGTTTCTCAGGGACATTGGATTCAGTGGTCAAGAGTTGCGACACATAGAGAAGAACTTAACTGAAGCAGCAGAGAGGAGCAGCAACTGGCTCCGGTTGAAACAAAAATATTCTGACTGAGGACCTCAAGCTTAGTAGAAAGAAAGCAATCGATGTAAAGGAAAGTAAGTAAAATGGGCTTAGCTGAGTAGGGGACGCAGGGGGGTGATGATGGGATGCCAGAACCACTGTCAAGCCCTCTTAAGGTGTCGTGGGCTAGTTGACGAAAACACCAAGGATGCAAAGTGCCCACTTGAAGATCGCAGAGAAGTACCCTACTCAGCTCAGTCCAGACAGCTGTCATGCTGATGCGCTAGGGAGGCCGCACTGTAGATGATCCCTGGAGCCAGCATTGCAGCCGTTGTGTGTGTTGATGCACCAGGGATGCAAAATAGGCTGATCCCTGGAGCCAGCATTACACTTCAGACATCAACACCAGGCAGAAGGATATCTACATCATCGGAAGGAAACAGAGATGGATCACATTAGTTTACAGTAAAAGAAGCTGTGTCTTAGTTGATGCTGATCTTGGCGATCGCCGAGTCCAATATCAGCATGAAGTTTTAACACCTACTCTCTTGTAATGGAAATCATGTTTTCTTTACTTAACCCTACCTTCTGTGATCATTTGACTTAAGGCTAGTTCATTGTGCCACAGTAGGGTGTTCATTGTCACTGAAGCTCTCCATAGTTACACCATGAAATAAATGTTCTTATAATGGCACAAATAATTGTACCAATCTTATCCTGGAATATAAATGGGACTTGGCAAAGATGTAAAAAATGCACAAAAAATCAGTCTTTGCACAAAAAAGTCTAATTGGGGCCACATTTCACAGCAGCAGCATTCTATAACTATGTGATATAATTGCTGCTTTGTTAAATTATTAAAATAAAAAGCCCAAGTATTTTATATTATCATCTAGTGTATTTCTCAATTTGGTTATTTTTTTTTCTTTTTGTAATACTGTACAGAAATACTATACACCAGGGCACCCTTATACGGGGTGTGTGTGTGTGTGTGTGTGTGTGTGTGTGTGTGTGTGTGTGTGTGTGTGTATATATATATATATATATATATATATATATATATAGTCAATCCTCTTTACACCACCTGGCAATAAGCGAGGGTGGCGTTATAGTGAGGGTCAAAAAAAAATAAAATAAAAAAAATAACCACACACACACACCCAACCTTCTATGTTTGCAATAAATTCAAACGTTTGAATGTTTTAGTTATACAATTACAGTAACTACAAGCCATTTTAATAACACATTCATCTTTTTTAAAACTACAGTACTAGTTCTTAACACAACAGTAGGTCTACTAGTGATGTTATCATCTTTTCCCGTCTGTATGAAACATACATGGTTACTTTTGAGGAACAGTTTATACTTATAAAAAAATAAATAATAATAATAATAAAAAATAAATAAATAAATAAATAAACAAACAGTCATTTAGCGTCAAAACACCCAAACAACAATTCCATAAAAACAAAGAGTCGATTTTTTTTTTTTTTTTTTTTTACTGTAGTCGCTATTTGAACGTTTGTGGCATGACTGTAAGCCTGCTAAATACACTTTTCTTAAACAAAGTAAAAAAAAAACTATTCTGCTGTTTACAAAACTGATGCTTTAGTTTAAGTGAGCCTTCATTTGTGTAAAACTTGCACATAAACAAACAAACCTCTTACCATACTTTTTCAGTTTTTGTTTTACTGTGGTTTTTAAAAGTCACTTATTTTAGATTGTGTGAAAATGAGAAATAGATCATTCTGTTTTCAAGTTACTTAAAATTAATTTTCGACATTAAAACAGTGCTTAAAAATATAGTCACAAATACACACATTGTCAGCTTCTGTGCATTTGAATGCTCAATTGCACGCATCTTGTTTTATGTTTTAAAAACGCAGCATGTTTACTCAGCTATTGAACCACCAGGTGACAATTTATATTTAATATATAAAATGTAATACACTGTTAGCATTGTGGATGTTCACACTCATGAACAAAAACTAATAAATTATGATATGAAAAAATGTTTTCACCAGTTTTCGATCCACTGATCTTTGGCGTGCTAGGCAAACGTGCTAACATTATTTATATTTGGGATTTTAGTATAAACTGGTTCTTCAAACAACAGATCTTGTCGTACAGGATATTCATGTTTAACAATAAAATATAAATGGTCTATTCACAGCCTTTAGGATTTATTTTAATGAAAGGTGCACCTGTAATTTGAACAATATAATAAAATAAATATTATAATAATAATAATAATAATAATAATAATAATAATAATAATAATAATAACAACATTTAAAAAAAACAAAATTATGTTATGGAGCGCATAAATAAGCCAGTGTTCCTAGAACTATCACATTTAGCTTAGTTAGATGCAATTTTGATCTTTACAAACGCTAATTGAAATAACTGGACTGTGTTTTTGGTCACATTGAGGAGTATCTTCAAATTCTACAGTTAAACCGAGAGTAGGCAGGACTTGCAGCGTTGAAAGGTCACATTGGTTTGGTTTACATTTAAAACAAAAAATAAGTCACCTTTTTGTCATGTTATTTGGTAGCACCTTTAGGGTAATTTGGGTTAGTAGGGTAAGTTTATAGGTTGTGTTGAAGAACCTCAAGTGCAACCTGCCTCATTTGACCACCAAAAAATATAATAAAAAAAGCAAGCAAAAGCAAAAACCCAGACAGAGCATTGAAAATAAAAATACAAACTTTTCATAAGACAGCACTTTGTACTATCCATGTACTATTTGCTACACATTTCTTTGACTGCATATACTGTATTATACAAGGTTTCCTACAGCAGGGGTTCCCAAACGTTTTTACCCGAGGCTCACCTGTTCAGCTGCATTAGGCACTGCGGCCCACTAGCACTCCTTGGGAAAATGTCAAATTAAAAACATTTTATATGTTTAAACCTGTAACATTATAAATAAACCTAATCTAATCCTTTATTAATTTTAATAAATATTGTGAAAGATGAAAATCACATAGAATATGCACTGAGTGAAAATAACATTTTGAAACTAATTTTAGTAAATAAAATAAATTGCAAAAACTAACTACATTTTTATCAAACCTTTAAATTAGATACCCTTGTATAATTGAACATTTTAGAAATTAAGCTATTTTTCTTGGTCCTCAAAGAAGAAAGAAGTGCATGTCTCTTATTATTAAGTGCATGTCTCGTACCTGAACAGGAATCACTTTTGAGTAAAACCAGTACAACGCGCACCTAACCATAACTCTTGAATGTGTAACTGAAACGTCCAGCCTTTACCTCTCATGCTGAACTGCCATGCACAAAAAAACGAATGTGCACAATACAGAAAGAAACGAGTCTTGCAGAAGTTACTTTTTTCGCCACTGCTCTGTACAACCAAATACAACTTACAAAATCACATTCAGTTGGCTTGCAACATCCCCCAAAAAAAATCCATCTGCAGCGAAATTTGAATTAGTCAAAAAACTTTTTTTTTTGTAATAATTATTTTCCAACAAAACATATTCTAGCGTTATTGTAAGACGACTGTGAACGAGCCAGTAATCAGTAAAATAGCAGTATATCCAAACATTTTAATAAATCAATTACCGGTATCCCAGCAAACACAATGATATCATAAAAATGTTATAAAAACATTTTACCAAACATCACGAAAATGTTTTTTCATAATGTTTAAATTATATGAAAATGTAGGGGCTCAGAAACACGTTTAAAATGTTATCACATAACATTATATAAAAACATAAGTCATCTTATTGTGCTTAGAAAATTAGTTGTTTTTTAAAAATTGAGATACAGACATTTTTATTTAAAAATGAATAGAAGTTTATTATTAAACTAAAAAAGTGGTCAGAAACGAGAATAATAACAATGTCTATAATAATAATAAATATAGCTGCAAGCAGCAATACAGGAAAGAAAGTGAGAGAAAACAATGCAGAACTAAGAAATAAATAATAATTATATAAAAATCAGAATTATCCAACTCCTCCTCCTCTAATGATCCGACTCCTCCTCTTCATTCATTCATTCTGTTGATATGCTGTTTTTTTCTTTATTTTTTGTTTATTTTATTTAATCAATAATGCTTGACAGATTTAATATTAATTATTTATCCCTGATATAGCTCTTGCTAGTTGTATGGGTAAGAGTACTCTATATCACCACGTGCCGGGTGCATTGTAAGTCTCGAGGTGAAGCTTTATTTGGAAAATAAGATTAATAAGAGTTGAAATCAGCTGCTCAGTTTTGGTTTAGTTGGTGTATTATTTTATTCAGTATTTTTTGTTTTTGTTTAAAAACTATGAGCAGGATGACATATACAATATAAGAGGTATAGAAATGCTTGTAAATGCTGTTCTGTGAATGCTTGTGATTTAATGTATAAACAGGTTACCAGGCTTTCCAAGAATCCGAAAATCGTATGGTGTCCATGAATCTTTGTCTGGCATTTACTCCTTATTTTTTTTCTGGGGTGTCCAATCCTGGTCCTGGAGGGCTTTTGTTCCAAGTGTACCCTAAATTACTTAAATTACTTAAGTGGGCCAATTATTGGATCAATTAAGTAATTTAGGGCACAGTTACAACAAAACTCAAGAAGAACACTGGCCCTACAGGACCAGGATTGGACAACCCTGACATACAATATGCATATATAAGGCAATAAACACAGCTAACAATATTATCTACTCATTCTCTGCAGACAAATGTTTTGTCTTATTATTTAGGTTGCATTTTACTATATTTTTTCTGCCTTTTCGGTTGGACTACTCAATGTTAATTTAGGTAAGGAAGTCCAAGACTAGTGCTAATTAGGATCTGTGAAACCAGCTGCAAAATTAACCACAGAATACCAATAATACAATAATGTAAAACCTCAAAAAAGAGGAATTTTAAACACTTACCCCATTTGTTCCCTTCTCAATCCAAGAGTCTCTTTGAAATAGCACCACAGTGTATGCCATGGTTATCCTTTAAAATTAATGAACAAATATAAATGTGTTACAAATTGAGCACAGGTTACAGGTTTTGGTATATACATTAGTAGTGAGAAGTGGAAGAAATCTAATGCTGTTGCCCTGGTCTATGATCACACATTTATTGGTCAGTAATTTTGCTTTGTATATTTTTATTGTGTAGTTATTTTTGTCCACTTTGTAGAAGCCTACTATGTGTGCATCGCAGGATTGCATGTATAAAGCCTCCTTTGAATAATACAATCTGCATTTGTATTTTTCCTCATGTTGGTCCTCCACTCAAACAACTTCACAATATTTCCCTTCACTTGTTCTAAAGGTATTTTTTGGTCATTTTTGATGAATTATTGTGTTTGGGGTTAAGTTGTCTTCTTCATGGATAGTTTCTTCAAAAAGTATTGTCATAATCTGTGTAGCTGATGTCAAGGCGACCAAAGTTGTCTGCATCCCTTTGAAGGTGTATCAGGCAATGTACATTGTAGACAAGGAACTCTCGTCCATAGAGCTCTTCACTCTTGCTCACAAAATGCAACAGTAATTTGTGAGCATAATTCCCATATTTTGCAGTTAGTTTAGAGTTCACTAAAATACAAATTGAAACATGAAGTGCCTTGAAATGATTGTAATTGTCTTGGGGGAGTACATCTTTAAGGACAAATTGCCCAGTATATAACAAGAATTGCCGGAATTCTGTTGCTTTTCATCGGTCAACCTCATTTAGTCCTCTGGGCTTTCTGGCAAATTCTTTTGGAACGTACTTCCGTATATTAATGAGACTGGTACTGATCTGTGCAATTTTACCTGCTGAAATTCTACAGTAACCTCTTGGTCCTCTAATCCAAACAAGCAGTAACCTCTTCATGACACCCAAACAAATTTGGTGGAGATAGTCTAGTGGGAAGTCATCTATTATATCCACACCATGTAACTCAAGAAAAGGAGATATTCCCTTATGGTGCTCTTTTAGTGAACAGTTACGGAAATCTGCATCAGTTCTCAGTACTACATTTTCTATGATTGGATATGTAATCCTGCCAACATACTGTCCTCTTTGACAACATTTATCACTTCCATAATACCCACAATGAAGTTCAGTGGCCTTAACCAGTGCCCTTGTTTGTGCATCACAAATGATGCCTTTTACACACACTTCAAGCTGTTTTCCTTCAAATTAAATGCCCTCTAGAATTGCATGAACTCAACAATGGCATCATGCAAAAAGTCGAGGTTTGATGGCTTGCTGTGCCCAACAGTAATAGAGAGGGGAAATACCATTGCTGGAGTTATATTTGTGGTGCAACACAAAACTGGCCAAACAGAGTAATTAGTGATCTTGAAAGGAGGTCATCCATCTACGTTAAGTGACACAACTAAACTATTTACATCAAGTCTTTTTTTGGTAACTTCTTTAAGCAACAAGTAAGCATCATGAAACAGATGCGATTTCTACTGTCCTTGGTGTTTCTAACAATATCCGTGCACCTGCAGGAACATCAGGATGATCATATCTCTTTAGAATTTTAAGTAGACTGTCGACTGCAACACCTTTGACCTCATTCTTATTTGTCCATCCCCGTAATTCTTCAATAAGTGTGTCTGGTGTTTCGTCACTTGATTCACTTTCCGATTCACTTTCTGATTCACATTCAAATGGAGCTTCCCTATGAATAAGAATCCATTGCATTGTCACCACAATAATCACAGTTCATGTCATCATATTGATCATTGTCGTAATGATTAACTTGATCATGATTGGCATGGTGATTACATTCTTGAAACCCTGTCACATCCTCCGATATCTCATTTTCAGAAGAACTTTCCTCACTCAGACCGCACGCATCAGCTACAATTTGTTGCTTCTTTCTCTTTTCAGAGATCCACTTTCTGTTGTATTACTGTTTCTGTTTTCTCTTTTGACATACATCCATTTTTTCACCTATACAAAAAATAATTATAAAGGGGGCGGTATAACGCAACCTTTATAACGCCACCTTTGCATACCGTCAGCTATTCTCTCTGAACAAATGTCACCAATATAAAAACAGTGCTATTTTTACTGGTTATATTGCCACCCCGCTGTCCACCATCCGCCAACTTCCCAAGCCAAGCAAACGTAAATATAAGCATTGTAGTTTCCCTCATTGTAGTGCCAGCGAAACAATCATGGCCAATTAAAACAACAAAGTTATGCAGTTAACCTTTGACTCGCTTTCCTAATTCGTTGTTAACTGAACGTTCATACCAATGTCATCAACACTCCCGCTCCCAAAGCAAAAAGTACAAAATGGCGAGTCGACCCTACATTTAACACCAGAATAAAAGAAAAGCATCTGCATGTATGCATCTGAAAATAAGAAAACAAGACACTGCAAATGTTTTCTCGCCTAAGTGAGGCATATGCTGTTAATTGAAGAACAATCGGATACATTGTAATGGATAAAAACAAATGGCTTACCTTGATGGAACAGGTCGATTTGTTTAACCTGAAAAAGGCTTGACGCAGTCTAAAATAAGTGACTTTTAAAAACCACAGAAAAAAAACCCAGCGGAAACGTCCGCCACCGAATCCACACTGAAGGCTGACTTAACCTAAAGTTTTTTTTGTTTAACTGCTTAAAAAAGAATGCTGTTGAGCTTAAATTGCTTTGTGAAATAAATAGATGGCATAGTTCAATGGGGGATAGTATTCAGCAGGTTTACAGTTGTGCCACAAACGTTCAAATGACCAACAGTAAAAAAAAAAAAAAATAAATAAAAAAAAATAATCATACGCTTTGTTTTTATGGAACTGTTGTTTGGGTGATTTGGCACTAAATGAGTGTTTATTTTTTTATTTTTTTTATTTTTTTTAGTGTAAACTGTTCCTCAAAAGTAACCATGTATGTTTCATACAGATGGGAAAAGTTGATAAAACATCATTAGTAGACCTACTGTTGTGTTAAGAACTAGTACTGTAGTTTTAAAAAAGATAAATGTTTTATTAAAATGGCCTGGAAATACTGTAATTGTATAACTAAAAAAATAAAATGTTTGAATTTATTGCAAACATAGAAGGTTGTGGGGTGTGTGTGTTGTTTTTTTTTTTGTTTGTTTGTTTATTTGTTTGTTTTTTGACCCTCACTATAACGCCACCCTCGCTTATTGCCCGTTTTTGCCCATGGCCCTTACCAGGTGGTATAAAGAGGGTTGACTATATATAATTAAATATACCTTAAAGTATATATGTATTATTTGTAGCTGATCAATCTTTTATTAGGTCTATATAAATGATCTGCTGGTTTCTGGGGGGAAAAAAAAACAAAAAACTTCATTGTTAATTAGTGGGGGTTTTTTTTCTCCTTTGGCTCAATTGTGCCTTCCATTTAAGGACTTATTTTTTCCTGTTCTTGGTCTTTGAACTTTAATTCTGATTCAGGGACAACTTAAATTTAAATAACTGCACATTTAAATTTCAGAGTACATTCGGTGTGTTTTAGTTTTTTAATATATATATTATTTTTTTGGTATATTGCCAGGTTTTAATATTCTAAGTTAATCAAAAGTTAATCAAAATACAGTAGAATGTTTGCTTCCTAATAATTGTGCTGCAATGGAGGAAGTGCAGGAACTGCAGCTCAAAAGGTTGGGACCCAGCAGACCTCCAATAAAATAAGTGCAGGTGAATAGTGACAGAGGACAGGCATACACTCAAACCTTTAACAAGTCGTTGTATAAGCTTAGGCCATTGGGGTTGTGCAAGTGAAAATAACAATTAACTGTTTTGCTTTCCTTGCCTCCTTTTTGCTAAGGCTCGGGGTGACACTGATGCAGCATGGTCAAGCCAGCTGAGCAATGCTTAACAAAATGCCATAAAGAAGCACAATGAAGAAGTGTCTAAAAACCAACACATACTTGCACGCATCATTCTGTGTAGCTTTTGAATTGGCCTTACCAGGTCATGCTGAATCATCAGCATCTTCCAATCCTGGTGTGTTTTTTGGGCTGGTAGATTTTGTTCCAAAGCTTGATCAGGCAATTGAAACACACTTGAGGAAGGCCACAGTCATTAAAGGCACCTCTAAGAGGCTGCATGTTAGAAGTTTGCAGGGGAAACACTGTGAAAGAACTGAAACAGACTGATTATGTCGCTATTCAAGTTGATGAAAACAGTGACATTACAAATATTTCCCAAAGTGTACTAACTAGTTATTGGGTACATTGTTCCCAAAACTGGACGTGTTGTTCTCAAACAATTAGTGATTCAGGAGACTTTGACAGTGTCATGGACAGAGAGTTTCTGTACTTCCTGTACTTGTTCCAAAAGAATGATGAAGATGGATATTTTCTATGGGAAACCCCAGGCAAGGAATATTACATCTGTTGATGCAAATGAAGCAAGAACTCAGTTTGTTCAAAGCATTCAGGACATCCGAGCATCTGTTAGAACATTGGAATCCAGCCTCCATGAGAACCTGCCACCAATACCAAATACCACAGAAGACTATGACACAGCTGACTTGCGAATTTGTGACATCATCATCTCTCATGCAAAGGAACGGCTTGGCTTCAGAAAGCTCCTTGTCATAATCAGGTAGCTTTCCCGAATGGTGTACTAGAGGAAGCAGTTCAAGCATATCCAGTGCTTATTTTTTTGGGGGGGAATTTTTTATAGCACCACTCGCCACAAGGCATTGGAGCGCTGTACAGAACATTAAGACTTTAAAAACCCTAGACCAATAATACAATTAAAAAGAAAACATAATAGAAATAAAACATAAAAATAAAATACATTTCATTGTTACACATGATTTTTCAGTCATAAGTCAGCTATAGTTCTCTCTTAGCTTATTCAAATGCTCTTTTAAAAAGCCAGGTTTTGAGTTGCTTCCTAAATTTCAGGAGGCTAGAGGAGACTAATTTCTACAGGCAACAAATTCCATAAAAAAGCTGCTCTAGCCTCAAAGGTACGGCCTCCAAAATAAACTCTAGAAAATCTGGAGGTGAATTACAGAAAGAACCAGTTGAGCGCAGCACCCTTGTAGTATTTCTGACATTAAGAACAGCTTTAAGATAGTCAGGACCTATTCCGTTTAAAGCTTTATATGCCATACAAATGATTTTTTTTTTCTTTTTAAATGTAGTCATTGCCAATTATTTTTATTATTTTCTCCCAATTTGGAATCAAAAATCATTTTATTATGCTCAGCTCACCGTTACCACCCCTGCGCTGACTCGGGAGGGCGAAGACGAACACACGCTGTCCTCAGAAGCGTGTGCCGTCAGCCGACCGTTTTTTTTCACACTGCGGACTCACCATGCAGCCACCCAAGAGGTACAGCATCGGAGGACAACGCAGCTCTCGGGCAGCTTACAGGCAAGCCCGCAGGCGCCTGGCCCGACTGGGTCGCTGGTGCGCGGTGAGCCGAGGACACCCTGGCCGACCTAACCTTCTCTCCCCCCTGGGCGGCGCTCGGCCATTTGAGTGCTGCTCCCTGGAAGCTCCCGTCCTCAGGTCAGCAAAGGAATATCCTGGACTTGAACTCGCGACGTCCAGACTATAGAGCGCATCCTGCACTCCACGTGGAGCGCCTTTACTGGATGCGCCACTCGGGAGCCCCCCCATACAAAGGATTTTGAAATCAATTCTCTCTTGGACAGGGAGCCAATGCAGTTCTCTCAAAACTCGAGTAATATGGGAACACAACGTAGTCCCTGTTACAAGGCAAGCTGCCATATTTTGTATTCTCTGAAGCCTATTCTTCCTTAGACTTCCTTATGCATTGACTTTCAAACAGTGCATGAAACAGAAGATTTTAAAAATGCTGAAAATGCATTACGTATGCTTGAACTAATGCTATATAACAACTTGGACAGAACATTTCCAGAGATTACAAAACTACTGAAGGGCGGCACAGTGGCGCAGTGGTTAGCGCTGCTGCTCGCAGCGCCAGGGTCCTGGGTTCGAATCCGGCCTAGGGTACTGTCTGTTTGGAGTTTGCATGTTCTCCCCATGTTCGCGTGGGTTTTCTCCAGGTACTCCGGTTTCTTCCCACAGTCCAAAGACATGCTGTCTAGGTTGATTGGTCACTCTAAATTGCCCTCTGTGTGACTGTCACATTTAGTAGTGAGAGGCACCACCTTCCTCACATAGCTAAATCAACAAGAGTAAAAGGGAGGGAGGGGAGTCACAGAATTCTGACCAAACTGAATAGACATCTTTCTCAATTGACAAAATTTACTAGCATTTTACTGCAGTTATGGTTTGCATTAATAGATCACAGAGATCAACAATACTCAGCTGTAACGTTTACAGTTTGTTGCATCAGCAAATATGGAGTATCAAATGGTAATCATGTTTATCAAAACAGCTGCTGTGCAATTCTGCATTTACTTGCTGCCACTCCATCCCATGGGAGGTAATTATACAGCTGCCTGGATTTCACAAGAAGCATCAGCCTGAAGAGAGTGGGAAACCTCCCACCTCCCCTGTGGCACAGTGACAGGTGGAAGTAACAGAAATCAGACAAGACAATAAGCTGTTAAGTTAACATGAGTCGTTTCTGCATTAGCCTAACAATTTAAAAAGCAAAAGGGCAACACATAATTCTAAACTAGGTAAAACTTTTCAGAAAATAGGTCCTGACAAATCCTCAGAAGGTGTGTAGCAAGCTGGGGCCATGCACATAATAATTGTTTATTGTAAATACAAGTGTTGTGATTGTGTAAATGCGAACGGGATTGGTTTTAATGGGGAACCTGATGCTCTGTGTGTAGCAGCCTGCCTGCTGTTTTAGTTGCGGGAACGAGCAGCATGTGTGTGTTTACCAGCTGCGAGCCCCTAATCAGCAGGTGGGCGTTGTGCAGCAAATCGCCAGGAATAAAAGGGTCCCGATTATACAGATTGGGGCTCTTGTAAGCCATAGGAATCGGAGCTCTGCTAATGCTGAAGCAGCGGTCCGTCTATGCTGCTGAACAACTGGGTTCATGAAATGAAGCGACTGTTTGTTACGGGAGAAGGAAGCTGCAACGCACCATTGATCGTGTGTATATCCGAGGTTGGAGTTGGGTGAACTGCCTGACGAACAGGGAGTTAGTTTCGGAATAGTAGATCCCACCCAGAATAGCAGACAGGTGTGCAAGCGGGACCTCCATTTGTTAGCGGTGTAGCGAGAGTTGTCTTCACGGCACCTTTCATTTGATAGTTTTTTGTAGTGTTTATTTTGCTTTTTGTACGCCGGGCCATATGTCCAGTGTGAGCTACCATTGCTGGTAGTATCACGTGGGGTTCCTATCTGTACTATGTAAATAAGCCTGTACGCCTGCGGGGCGTGTCAACCCCAACCTAGTCTCTGTCTTGTGTTAATCAAGCAGCGTACACACATCCACGTCATCCAAATCATTTGTTCAATCATCACATTTAGGGAGTCCTGCTTTTACAATTGAAAGGTGTATACAAATCAAATGCCATGAAAAAAATGCTCATTAACATAAACGTTGTCTATTCAAAAGAGAAAGCTAAATACATCTAGTAATTGGCTATCTGCTGCAATCCCTTAGATGTGTTGCTTTTTGATTTTACTTTCCATATAAAATGATGTCATGAGTTTTCACCAATTTCTAACACTGAGACAAACACTTGTTGCATCATACCATTCCCAGTGCATGCCTTTATCGTTTCATATTATACACAACCCGCTGCCTTGTTGCAAGTACCACATGAATATCTCTTAGATATAGATGTAGAAATAGGCATGGTAGTGCTGCGTCAGTCAGTTAGGGTTCTTGTGCCTGGTGAATACAACATGGAGAGAAATTATGCACACTGTGCACACAGGGTTGTTTTGGATTTTAGTAGATTCGTTTTTGGAGAAGACACTTGGGTGTTGTGGTGGAGTGTCCCGCCCCTATGTATTTATTTATTATTATTTGTATTTGTTTGCGGCGCAGATAAAAGCGCCACGTCTTTTGTTATTATTTTTGTATTTATAAAAACTTTGTGAGGATGCGTGACTGATCAGCTACTGATTATTTAACTAGCTGACAGTCACGCATCCTTACTAAACTCGTGCAGACTGTGGCCGAGGGGTAATAAGATAATTAACAGCTAGTTAACCCCTCGGCCAGAGTATAAGAACCTGCAGCTCTCCGTGCTGCGAGATGGGGTGTACAGAGGAGAGTACGGGGAGCGGAGAGAGCGAGGAAAACACATAAAACAACTGCTAAGTATTATGCTGGCACTTGGTGAAAGCTTATTGGCCAATTCTCCAGACTCTACTATAGAAATTAATAACATCATATCTTATCAAGTAAAATAAATATATGCCAAGTCAACATATAATGATGTTGTGAGGGGTCAGCGTAGAAGGTGGTCAGGTGCAGTAATACAATAAATAAATCAAGTCCAAGGCGTTTATAGTGAAAAATAAACAAAAATATGTACTGTGATTTTGGTGCAGTATTTGCACGTAGTGGGGAAACGTGCTGGCGCAACAAGTAAAACAAACAAAAATAAACAAAAATCCAAGGGGGGTGATTGCAGGGGTTTCTATCTGTTTCTATCTCCCCAGTCAGCAGTCAGATTCCCTTTCACCAGTCCCTCACTCTGCAACACACCACAGTAATTCTCCCAAGGGTTATTTTACAGCACCTACTGCCATGGTTTCCCTCTGTTTCCTGTTACCGAGAGCTTTGAGACAACACACTCCCTTTTTCTACCCAAACCCTGCCCTAATCAAGCCCCCTTCCTGCTCTTTAATGACATTTTAGTGAACAAAGATTTAATTGATAATTGAGTAAAAGTGTGCTGCAAAGACATGTTTGTGAACTAACAGTCTCTGCAGTTAAACTTTCCACACGACACAAATCTTCTCTCCTGTGTATGTGGATGAGTGTGGGTGGGTCATATATGTAGTCCATACCCAATGAGAAACTCTCATCAGCTATGGTTGCTAAGGAATACAAAAAATATTTAACGTTGCTGGTGCTATATGAGGTACCCTGGTGCTAGAATCTAATATCTAAGAAGCACTGATTACAGCATCATCTACTCTTACATTATTGTTGTTATTATTATTATTATTATTATTACTACTAGTAGTAGTCGTAGTCGTAGTAGTATTGTTTTATTCCAAGGTGATTTATAAAACTGCATTAGTTGTTTACTAGTTGTTTACTATGCAGTTTTAATAATTATCATCTGCAATGCCTTTTCAGTGTGTTTTTTAATGCGCTGGGATTTGCTAGCTCAAGCTGAAACACTTCAAGCAGGCCATCATATACAAGACATTAGAGGTCTTAACAGGTCTACCCGGACCCGAGTACCTGAGACCCGACCCATACCGAATGGGTTTTCGAGTGCAAATTTGTCACACAACACTCGGGTCGGGTCGGGTTCGATTTTGTTTACTCAGTAATGCACAAACTGTTGATTTACTATTAAAGAGGCTCTCTTTGGTACTAAAAATCATTGTTTATAATTCCTGTTGCGTGGATTGACTTCCCCCAGTAGCACATGACATGGCTTGCACAGCACAGCAGCAGACATGTGACCCACATCGAGGGGGTTTCTTTTAGATTATTCTTAAAAGTCAGAGTAATGTATTTGTTTATAAAGGACTTGAAAGAGAAACTTAAGAAAAACGAATTCCATGAACAAAAGCTCACAAAAAAATGCAAGTCTTCGGTGTGGGAATCATTTGTTGTTGTTGTGAACAAAGAAAGAAAATAAGTTTTGCAAAACACAGATTTTACATCTCAAATCCATTTGGTCTTGTGTTAAGTTTGTAATAAAATCACGCATTTACGAGATCGTACTTCAGTTCTTTTGATTTTCAGATAATGTATTTATCTTTGTATCTTTTACACAAACATATTATAGATTTAATTTTACAGTCCACACTGCTTTACTGTATCTAGTCAGTATATATACTAAGCTGGTGAAAGGAAAAGCATTTCACTGTTTTTTTTCGGGCCGGGTCTAATAACAAGAATTTTACATCGGGTCGGGTTGAGTCGGGTAAATAATTGTTGGTTCATGGTCGGGTTGGGTTGATTAATTTGGACCCGTGAAGACCTCTACAAGACATCCCCTTGAGACATCTGTTCATAAAACCACTGTAGCAAGTGCTTGAGCAAAAACAATATTATATTATACCATATAAACTGGCACACAATTTGCATAAAATAGTTTATATCACCGAAAGCTGACCTGAAAAGTGTGAGAACTCTGGTCTTGAGTGCTGTTCCATAACATCCCAGGTTTGAAAGGTATCATTAAATGATTAAATGCTTTAAGAACTGGTCAGGAGGTTATGGTTCAATTTTAAAGAGCTGGACTGGAAGTGCCGTGGTTGACTATCCCAGGGATAGCTACGTGCTACTCACATCCAGTCCATTCCTATGCAGGACCTTGTTCTAACCGTGTCCTTAATAGCTTCATTTAATGCCTAGGTTCAGTTTAACAGTGGCAGGTCATGGTGCCTGCAGATTACTAGGATTGTTAATTGGACTTTTTACAATGTTTTTCTCCATATTATGTTACACTTTCTCCCCAAAATTGACAATGCCCTTATGCATGTTGCCCCTTTTCATTGTAGCTTTGCTTGAAAATGTTAAATACTACAAGGGATTAATGCAGTAGCTTTTCTCCACACTTGGCCCAGGGGATCAAAGCGAATCATCTGACATCCTCAAACTAGCCCTCTAAAAAAATATATAAAATCTAATCAATAAAGCACCGTGTACCCTTCAAGAACAACAAAATTCAGCTCAAATTAAAGGCACAAATGTTTGTGTCTCAGGGAACCAATGGGGAAAAGTAAATCTACAAAAACCCCAGACTGCTGGTTTCATCATACCATGAGGATTGGAAATTGATTTCCGATACTAATCCACCACTGATTTCCCAGTCACCCAGTTTACCTTGATTCACTGTAGTGCAGTTTATTTTTGAAGCCATCTCAGACATGATGCACACATGAAAGAAACAAAAAATCAATGCACCGTTGTTGTAATAAATAAATCCTGTAATAAATACAACCAGGTCAGTGGCGGAGGAAAAGTGCTGTACCTTACTGTGGGCCTGTGACAGAAATACAATGATTCTTGGGGCCTTGTATGATTGATGTGGTTTTAGGAAATGTAAAAACTCACGCATTAGTGGACCTGTGCCCACTAATGCGTGAGTTTTCACTTTTCCTAAAACCACATCAATCATACAAGGCCACAAGAATCATTGTATTTCTGTGAGCAAACCTTGATTAGAACAGCTCTTTTGGGTGGTGTGTCGTGGCGGCCACAAGGTCAGGTGGCCATCTCCTGTATCCTTGGAGACACGGTGGCATACTCCACACTAAAAGTATATTTATCAGTAGGACCGATAAAACGTCACCTGGTAGTAGGGGTGGCGGAAAGGTTGCCACACTCAGTTATTCTGGACCGAGACTGGCCAAAATTCAAAGAATTAATGCAAATAATGGCAGTCTCAGCCGCACACGTAAATTTGGCAGAAAAAAAGAAAAGGGAACGAATTGGTGATGTGAAAGCTGAAATGTTTTCTCCTATTTTCTGTCCCAGAAAAATGAATAAAGAGAGAAGCACTGCAAAATGGGAGGGAGCATCACTGAGACAAGGCTGGGGTCTGGTGGGAGAGCGCACGGATGGTAACAAATGCCAGTCGAAGGGAGTTGGAACGCAGTGTGACCGAGAGGGCGAGGTTACTGGGCCATCTAGGGCAGATGCTACTCCCGCCCCTCTCAATATACCGGACATGTGGTACTCAAGCGCGGACATAGTGTGGGGCCAACAATGACCCGTCACTAGTGCACGCTTGTGGGCAGGTCCGGTCTATTGAAGGTAAGGAAGTTGACGGCACTGGGGCGCTAGTATTTCCACACTTCAGTATCAAGGGGGAATTACTGTATAGGGTAAATCTAGCCGCAGGCACAGAACAGCCTGTAACACAATTATTGGTTCTCCAGTCTTGTTGAACCGATGTCATGGGGCAGCAGTGTGGAGTAGTGGTTAGGGCTCTAGACTCTTGACTGGAGGGTCGTGGGTTCAATCCCAGGTGGGGGACACTGCTGCTGTACCTTTTAGCAAGGTACTTTACCTAGATTGCTCCAGTAAAAACCCAACTGTATAAATGGGTAATTGTACGTAAAAAAATAATGTGATATCTGTATAATGTGAAATAATGTATAATGTGATATCTTGTAACAATTGTAAGTCGTCCTGGATAAGGGTGTCTGCTAAGAAATAAATAATAATAATAATGAGGCTGGCGCATGATATCCCTTTTGCGGGCACCTTGGAGCTGACAAGACAAGGGAGCGGATATTGGCTCGATTCTATTGGGTAGGTCTTCATACTGATCTGTCGAAATATGTAGCCACATGCCCAGACTGCCAGCAAGTAGCGCCCTGTCCCTTTGGTTTCACTGGGGCTATAAATAAGACCTCTCTCCCAATTTAGAGGATGATTTATGCCTCTATCCAGAGACTCCAGATCAGCAACGGGAACTGCGTAAGCTTATTGAGGAGTTCAGCGATGTTTTTCTGACGTGCCCGGCAGGACTAACTTGGTTGAATATGCATTGTCTTTCACTCAGGTGTCACAGTACAAGAGAGACCTTACCGGATCCCGGAAAGTCGACGAAGTGGCGTTAGCAAAGAGGTATGGGGCATGCTCGAACTTGGGGTGATTGAGCCTTCCAAGAACGAGTGGTGCAGTCCAATTGTCATAGTGGCCAAGAAAGACGGCACCAACCACTTCAGTGTGGACTTCCGGAAGGTAAATTCTATTGCCAAGTTCAATGCGTACAAACTTCTAGATAGACTGGGAAAGGCGAAGTTTATCTCTACTCTGGACCTGACAAAGTGATACTGGCAGATCCCCTTAACCCACAGTTCTAGAGAGAAAACCGCATTTTCAACACCAGAAGGGCTGTTTCACTTTAAAACCATGCCGTTTGGGCTACATGGTGCGCCCGCTGCCTTTCAGAGACTGATGGACTAGGTTTTATGCCCACATCATGAATATGCAGCAGCGTATATTGATGATGTGGTGATTTACAGCTCCACCTGGCGAGAGCATTTGGCTAGGGTTACAGCCGTCCTTCAGTCTCTAAGGGTAGCCCGGCTGACAGCTAACTTGAGAAAATGTGCATTTGCCAAGACAAAAACTCAATATTTGGGATTTTTATGGGAAATGGAAGGGTGAGACTCATGGTCACCAAAATCCAGGCTTTGGTCGATGCGGCGATCTCCAAAACCAAGACTCAGGTGAGGTCAGTACCACAGTGGTTAACTCTTTAGTAGTGCCCCAAATTTAATTAACTGGTCAGCTGAGTGCCAGTGGGTGTTTGATACTATTAAGCGAAAACTTTGACAGGCCTCCACTCTTATCACACCTGATTTCACCAAGAGACTCATCCTCCACACTGATGCATTAGATGTGGGTTTGGGTGCTGTCTTGTCCCAAAAGGTAGACAGAGTAGAACACCCGATACTGTCTCTCATTAAAAAGATGCTACCTTGGGAGCGCAACTACTCCATAGTCGAAAAGGAGTGTTTGGCCATTAAATGGGCTAATCACTCATTGCGATATTACCTACTGGGACATTCATTTGATCTTGTCACAGACCACGCTCCACTCAAGTGGTTAAGCACAATGAAGGACAGCAATGCCCTGATAACTCGTAGTATCTGGCGTTGCAACCCTTCATGTACCACATGGTACACTGTGCGGGAAAAGACCATCAAAATGCGGGTTATTTTTCCTGGGAGGGGGGAGTAATGGGAAAGATAGATTTAGCTGAGTGTTCCTTCGGCTCCACTCTGAGTGGTGGGATATGTGACAGAAATACAAATTCTTGGTTGAAAATCTCCCTCCCAACCTGTGAGGACGCTTAACAGCGAGAACAGTTCCCTGGATGGCTTGACAGTTCTTTCCCAGGGTTCAAGGGAAGTTTGCCAGCTAGGAAGGGGGCGAGACTCTGTTGCAATAACGCATTGACCCGGAAGGGAAACGACGTGGCAGCCACAGATGGCACTCGTTTACCAAGGGGTCATGTGTGACAGCATAAAAGGGGACGGAGAATCGTATCCTGTTCCTTCACATTGGTTTTGTTTTGAGAAACTGAGAAGGACTGTGAGAGACCCCGTAACCAGTGAAACAGTATCGTGAGTGTTTTTGTTTGTTTGTCTGTGTGTAATCGTCTTTTTTTTGTAAATCGCCGAGGGCCAGCACTAAGCCGGAACTACTGTCACAAATATAAACTGTATCACCCACCACGGGCACTATTGCACGCACCCAGGACTGGTGACCTTGTATGTATTATTTATTGTTTGGGTCTGCAAGCCCGTTATTGTTTACCCCGTGCAGTACACATCGCTTAACAATATTTAATTCTCAGAGTGTTAGCATGTATGAAACAGTATACTACATGTAATGAAAAAAAAGTTTTCTACTCAACTACATCAATTGCATTTTGCATGTTTTTTTACACCCAACACTATACTGTTTTTAGTCATAAGCTAACAAGTTTAATCACCAGTCCCTCCAGGACTGGATACAGGATTGTCAATACTGTCAAATGTGAGCGAAGTTGCCAATAATTTAGAATACTCAGATTTGGTAAAGGACTTTGTTGCCGCTAATGCTAGGAACATATCTTTTTATGTTCTTACATAATTTAGAATGTAAAATTAAAAAAAACAGATTTGATAATACCAAGGGGTTCATTTGTTAACAGTTTATTTTTGTAAAAGTGACATTGCAAACAGTGTCAAGTTATTATTGATTTATTGATTTATTATAGTGAGGCATTAGTCAGGCATTATAGTATTTTTCAATAGGCCTATTGGGGCATGGTCATTTCAGAAAAAAAATCTGTGATATGTTTTAAGTAGACTGGAATTTGAGTGCTTTGAATTTGTGAAATTATATAAAATGATAAAGTCTAACAAATGAACTGAAACAAGTAGCTATTCATTAACATTTTAATATAATTAATATGATTTATCATATCTTAACATTAATATAGTTTGGTGCATATGATTACATGATGTACCTATATAATAACTAAGATATGGTTGCTACTGTAACATTAATTGTATGTTCTAGACCCTGCATTTAATCATCACCGCCTAAGGCCCCACACAGCCTAAGGCCAGCGTTACAGGATAATTCTCACCCTGGGTGAGTTCTGACCTAGGCTAATCCTCACCCTGCCAAGCCCATTCTCACCCCAGTACTCTTCTGAGAGGGTGAACATTAGCCCGGGCCAATTCTCACCCCAGTACTCTGTACGTAGCATAATCATTTTCATTGTACGCTAACTAATCTAAGGTAATCAGCAGTAGGACATGTATTTGTGAATGTACTGTAAACGATACGGGAAAAAAGACTGTGATGTAGACACAATAAGCAAAGTCATAGTTAATAATAGTTAGAACAATAATAGAGCAAAAATGTTTCATACACTATAAACCAATAATCTTGTTTAGAGCAAGCCTGGACAACATGTAGAGAAATATCTATCTATCTAATAATAATCATAATAATAATAATAATTTGTAGTGTAATGTTTTGTATCTGGCAGTAAAACATAAGT
Source organism: Acipenser oxyrinchus oxyrinchus (assembly GCA_030684275.1). NCBI lineage: Eukaryota > Metazoa > Chordata > Actinopteri > Acipenseriformes > Acipenseridae > Acipenser > Acipenser oxyrinchus. The sequence goes on from CM060247.1 coordinate 10,711,568, forward strand.
ACTACTTAGACTGCTAAAACAAAAAAGTGGGTATTTGAGAGATTTTGCAGGAAGATGCTGTAGAGCTCATTCCATTGACCAAATGTCTTAGCCTCATATTTGAGCCACTTGGCCTCTGTTTGTCCATTTGAAAAAAAAAATACAACCGTCAGTTTCTAGAAAAGCTGCGACACTAAAAATCTCTGCGTCTGTGGCCCAGGTGCCTGGCTGATAGATAACACTGAAATCCACGGCACTGGTGTTTACATACATTTCAAGCTTTTCATTAATAAGTCAAACATTTTACTGGACTGCCTCGGACCTTCATAACTTAAATCGTTTTTGGTCTTTTTTATTATTTCTTACCAATCATTATTTATTTAGTGGGTCAATCAATGGATTTTTATTTCAGTAAGCTTAAAACTTAAATGTGGTAGAAAAGGGGTTTAGTGTTTGTTGTATATTGATCAAAAGTTTAAAAAAAAAATCATTGTTTTAGAAAACAAAAAAGAACTGGCAAAAAAAGCCATATTTTGCTAAAATTGTAAATTGTTTTTAAATACTTTAAATACTTGCGAATCCAAACACATGTACAAGCTTATAAACTTAAAAAAGAAAAAAAAAAGTTTTGTACACAATTTTAAAAAAAAATCTTTTTATTGGTTTTCAGTAGAATAACAAAAAGCAGTATCACAGGAAAAATACAGCTTATATTAATCATTAAGACAAAAGTTATGTTGTGGTTAAACCTTTCCCTCCCATCCTAACCCGTCCACAAAAAAAAACTACTAAAAAAACAACAACAAAAAAACATATTTCACATATCAGACATGTAAGCACAGAGTATATACAAAAAAACACACACACACAAGAAAAGAGAAAGAAAAAAAGGAAAGGAGGAAGACCTTGTTGGCATCAAAGGATTGATGTGAGGTTGTCTGTTATAAGGGGACTCATCATGGTATTGATTGAATTTGTAATTGTTCAACAAAAGAAAGGAAGGGCTGCCATTTATCACAGAACTTGTTAGTGGATCCACGCAGGGTGAATTACATTTTTTCAAATTTCAAGAATTGTATAACATCCCTAACCCAATGGATATGAGAAGGTGGGTAGCCTGCTTCCATTTAAGCAAAATCAAATGTCTAGCCAGAAGTGCAGCAAAAGCCAGTGTATCAAATTGAGTTCTGAGCAAAGGGACCCCAAAGAGAGCAATAAGCGGAGAAGGTTTGATATGAAGTTAAAACATTTGGGAGAAACAATTAAATATAAAACTCCAAAAAGAAACTAACATTGGGCAAGACCAGAACATGTTAAGTAGAGAGGAAGGAGCCTTTGACCAGTGTAAGCGATGTACCGTTTTAAACTGTATCACAAGCGGACAATGCGTGAACTCGCAACAAAACAGATTTCCACTCCTCCTCCGAGAACTGCGAACCAAGATCCTGCTCCATTGAGTTTTTTTTTTTTAATGCTGATAGAGAGGGAATATTTAAATAAGAAATAATTAAATACATTTTAGAAATGGATCCTTTTAGTTTGGGGTTCAGTTCTAGAATAGAATCCATATCTGATTTAGGAGGCTTAGACGGAAAGGTAGCAAAACTCGGTGCGAACAAAGTTGCAAACTTGCAGATATCTAAAAAAACGGTGTTTGTTGTACATTAAATTTTTGAGATAGCTGTTGGAAATACGCAAAAGTACTGTCAATATATAAATCATTAAGCGATGCTATACCTCTATTAAGCCAATTACGAAAAACTGCATCACCCAAGGAGGGTGGGAACAAATGATTGGCATCCAAAGGTGAAAATGCAGAGGTAGAAAGGAAAGGAAAGAATGTCTAAACTGTATCCAGATTTTCAGAGAGTTTCTCATTAAGGGGTTTGTACTCAGTTTATTAAAAGGCAGGGGAACAGAGGACCACAATAGTGAGGCAAGAGATACCGGTTTACAAGAGGTGTTCTCTATATTAACCCAAGGTAGGGCATCAAGTTGTGAAGGGTATGACATCCAAAATAGAATATTACGTATATTGGCTGGCCAATAATAAAACCTAAAATTAGGCAGTGCCAGGTCACCTATTGTCTTAGGCCTCTTATGAATACGGGGAAGCTTTTTATTCCAAATAAAAGATAAAATACTACGGTCTAGTAAATCAAAGAAAGACTTGGTAATGTAAGCACTGAAAAAGATACAGAAATTTGGGGAGGGTAATCATTTTTACTGAATTAATACGTCCAATTAGTGAAAAAGGCAGAGAAGACCAGCGAGCAAAATCCACTTTTGTGCGTTCAACAAGAGGAACAAAATTAGTTTTAAAAAGTCCAAGATATTTCCTTGTAACAAAAATACGTAGATACGATAACTTATCAGTGACAGTTTTAAATGGAAAATGTACAAAAGAATGACTCAACGCAGATTAATTAATAGGAAATAATCTGCTCTTAATTTTAATTTACAACCTGATATCTTACCAAATGTTTCCAAAGTAGAAAGGGCTTGTGGTAGAGAGGAATCAGGGTCAGAAACAAATAGGAGCAGATCATCTGCATAGAGAGACACTTTATTTTAAAAAATGAATCCCTATTTTTTATAAAGCCTGTTTGGTCTGAGGACATTATGGAAGGCAGTACAGATTCGAGACGACGAGCCAATATTTTTGGAAGAACTTTAAAATCAGAATTTAGCAGTGAAATAGGATGCGACGAGCCGCAATCCAGTGGGTTCTTATTCTTTTTCAAGAGTAGGGACATTGAAGCTTCAGTTAAAGTAGTGGGTAATAATAATGATGAAAATGATTCTGAAAACATTGATCTCATTAAGAGGCAAAGCATACGAGAGAATATTTTGTCAAATTCAATTGGAAACCCGTCAGGGCCGGGAGATTTACCAGTTTGCTTGGAGTTAATTGTCTTCAAAATCTCGTCCAATGCAAAGGTTTCTTCCAATTGTTCTCTAGACTCAGAATTAACAGCAGGAATATCTAGGTTTTCAAAAAATGATGTAATTAAACATTTCAGATTTTCGAGATTCAGATTTATAAAGAGAAAAATAAAATTCCTGGAATTCATTGTTAATTTGCTGTTGTTGAGTCAATATTGTACCCAATTGAGACTGAATTTGTGGGATTAAACGAGAGGCCTCAGATTGGCCAGACCATTCTCATACACTGCATGGTGTGATTTAGAAAGCAGCTGCTCTGCCTGTTGGGTTGAAAGAAGATTAAATTCCGTTTGGAGCACAAGTCGCTGCTTAAACAAATCAGGGGCTGGAGAGCTAGCAAAACGTCTATCCAACTCTAGAATTAAGTTAGAAAGCTCAGGTAACCTTCCTGAATGACGCTTGTTAGCCTAAGCAGTGTATGAGATGATCTGTCCACGTATCATTGTTTCCCACAGGGTGGAAGAAGAAACCTCAGAAGTAAAAAAAATGATATTTGAGAAGTAATAAATTGAATGAAATTCAATTCATCAGAGAGTAATAGTGTATTAAACCGCCAAGTTTTTGTCCCAACCCTAAACGAGGTGTAAGTCTAACCATAGAACACACCATCCATGCACAAAGTGCATTCTACCAGAACAGAGTTTAAAACTCTGAACACACAGCCGAGCAGTCAGCAAAAATTCAGGTATACTAAGATATGTAATTTAAAAAAATATATATATATATATATATATATATATATATATATATATATATATATATATATATATATATATATACTAATAATAAAATAACAATAAAGATAACTTTATACTAGAAAAGTGATAACTCCTTAACAGCATACATGAAAAAACAATTTGAAGCTTGCAGAGCATCATAACATAAATGAACAAAACAAACCAAAAAAATTATTGAAGTATTGAAGTGTTTTCATTTTTTTCAAATGTCAAGTCTATTGTCCCCCTTCCCTCTTGGAAAATAACGTAATATAAACTTAACTACACTGCACTCAGACATAAACTAACTTACAATACAGTATGGAGACCCAAGAGCACACAGACCTGTTTTTACACAATAAACAACAACTATATATAATATATATACAGTACTGTGCAAAAGTTTTAGGCAGGTGTGAAAAAATGCTGTAAAGTTAGAATGCTTTCAAAAATAGACATGCTAATAGATTCTATTTATCAATTAACTAAATGCAAAGTGAATGAACAGAAGAAAAATCTAAATCAAATCCATATTTGGTGTGACAACCCTTTGCCTTCAAAACAGCATCAATTCTTCTAGGTACACTTGCACAAAGTCAGGGATTTTGTAGGCATATAGTCAGGTGTATGATTAAACAATTATACCAAACAGGTGCTAATGATCATCAATTCAATATGTAGGTTGCAACACAATCATTAACTGAAACAGAAACAGCTGTGTAGGAGGAATAAAACTGGATGAGGAACAGCCAAACTCAGCTAACAAGGTGAGGTTGCTGAAGACAGTTTACTGTCAAAAGTCATACACCATGGCAAGACTGAGCACAGCAACAAGACACAAGGTAGTTATACTGCATCAGCAAGGTCTCTCCCAGGCAGAAATTTCAAGGCAGACAGGGGTTTCCAGATGTGCTGTCCAAGCTCTTTGAAGAAGCACAAAGAAACGGGCAAGCGTTGAGGACCGTGAGACGCAGTGGTCGGCCAAGGAAACTTACTGCAGCAGATGAAAGACACATCATGCTTACTTCCTTCGCAATCGGAAGATGTCCAGCAGTGCCATCAGCTCAGAACTGGCAGAAAACAGTGGGACCCTGGTACACCCATCTACTGTCCGGAGAAGTCTGGTCAGAAGTGGCCTTCATGGAAGACTTGCGGCCAAAAGCCATATCTCCGGCGTGGAAACAAGGCCAAGCGACTCAACTATGCACGAAAACACAGGAACTGGGGTGCAGAAAAATGGCAGCAGGTGCTCTGGACTGATGAGTCAAAATTTGAAATATTTGGCTGTAGCAGAAGGCAGTTTGTTCACCGAAGGGCTGGAGAGCATGCACGAATGAGTGTCTGCAGGCAACAGTGAAGCATGGTGGAGGTTCCTTGCAAGTTTGGGGCTGCATTTCTGCAAATGGAGTTGGGGATTTGGTCAGAATTAATGGTCTCCTCAATGCTGAGAAGTACAGGCAGATACTTATCCATCATGCAATGCCATCAGGGAGGCATCTGATTGGCCCCAAATTTATTCTGCAGCATGACAACGACCCCAAACATACAGTGAAAGTCATTAAGAACTATCTTCAGCGTAAAGAAGAACAAGGAGTCCTGGAAGTGATGGTATGGCCCCCACAGAGCCCTGATCTCAACATCATCGAGTCTGTCTGGGATTACATGAAGAGAGAGAAGCAACTGAGGCTGCCTAAATCCACAGAAGAACTGTGGTTAGTTCTCCAAGATGTTTGGGCCAACCTACCTGCCGAGTTCCTTCAAAAACTGTGTGCAAGTGTACCTAGAAGAATTGATGCTTGATGCTGTTTTGAAGGCAAAGGGTGGTCACACCAAATATGGATTTGATTTAGATTTTCTTCTGTTCACTCACTTTGCATTTAGTTAATTGATAAATATAATCTATTAACATGTCTATTTTTGAAAGCATTCTTACTTTACAGCATTTTTTCACACCTGCCTAAAACTTTTACAGTATGTATATATACATATATATATATATATATATATATATACATATATATATATATATATATATATATATATATATATATATATATATATATATATATATATATATATATATATATATATATATATATAACATGAATGGAAACTGCATAAAATGAAAAACAAAAGGGAGTCAAAAGCTCCCGTGGGTATGAAAAAGAGACGGTATTTATCAGCTACAAGCAAACCAACACGCTTTATATAAAGCTTACCCCATAAGCATATATACAAAAAAACACTGTATTCAGCATGTACCAAGCATACCAAGCTGATGTTCAGGAATACAAGCCATAGCCTTAAACAAAGCGTTGCTTTCCCTGACTCGGCGCAGAATTTCTTCTTGAACGTGGAAATAGATGAACGATGAAAGACGAGGTTTCTGACTTTGACCAGGACGTGGCTGAAGAGCTCTGTGCCCAATCGAGTAAGGGTTTCTCCCCCAAGGAAAGAGTGTCCATCAGTAGCTGGGCCACGAATTCCGTCGGACGTGGTATTTCAGTGCCCTCCTCAATCCCAATCACCCTAAGGTTATTCCTCCTAGATCTCCCCTCCAAGTCCTCAACTTTTCACTGAAGGATTTGATTACAGCTGACATTTTTCCCACTTCAGACTCCAAGGCCAGAGTCGAATCAGACCCATGCATGGCAGCCTGCTCCAAGTCCCCCAGTTTCTTGCTGTGCGTATCGGTGACCCTCTGGAGCTGTTGCACGCTCATCTTTGTTTTCCAGAATTCAAGAATTGAGTTAATCAGCTCTAGATGTTTTTTGATTCATGTAATACATCAGGATGAGTTAGTTTGGTTAAAAACGTTTTGCTTTTTTTAATTATACATTCATAAAAACGAAAATGGGCAGACCAGACCACAGTAGCATGATTTTGGAAATAGGCACAATCAACATTGCCGGACAAAAGGAATTTGAGGACGGAATTGTATTGTTTTCAATGAATTTTTAAGAAGTGGTCTGTGGGTTTTGTCATAGTGGGTGAACAGATCAATTATTACACTGATAAAAAAAAAAGTGTTTATGAAACAGCAGCTACAGCAGCTACAAGTCTTTTACGTTAGTAGTGTGATTCAAAATATAATTGACCTCTTAGTATTACTGTACATCTGCTCATTTTAACTACATTGATGATTTTATTTTGACAAACAACTTGGATTTTATTGTGCTAAGTATAGGTGGTTAAAGGGTTTATGGTACGATGTGTTCTGTGTGAAATATTTTCGCTATTTTTTTAAGCGCATTGGTAAAAACCCTTTCTTTATCTGAAAATAACAAAAATTACTTTTAAGCTTAGAAGCAAAATCTCTATATCAAATATCAAATAAAATGCCACAACATTTACTTTCAAATGGTTAAAGTATCTGAAAAAACTATCAGGGAGTTTCACTGTTGAGAAAAGGTGAAAAACACTCAGGCTGCCATCAGTAAAATTGTAAATAAATGGTTAAAAGCATTCTTTTGTTTTGCAGTATCCATTACTGTACATTCAACCCAGTTGATCATAGGTAAACAGGGCTCTGTATGGTCAATAACAGAACCTGCTTATAAATAGGCCAAGGAATCGTGAATTATGTATGTACCACATTATTGTGCATCTCAATTTTGTATTTTGAATTGAAATGTTATTTTCTTTTTACTTGTAGATTGCTAATCTCCTGTAAAATGAATCTGATTAAATCGAACTAATGACTTGAATTGACTCGAGCCAGTTAGGTGACTTGACTTGACTTGACTCAAGCAAACTCTGTGACTCGACTCGACTCGAGCTTGGCATGTCAAAGACTCGACTTGTCCCCCAGTGACTCGACTTGATTCGAGTCCCAATTTTTGTGATTCGATTACAACACGCTTCAAAGATGCAACGTGTTTCAGTCAAATCAAAGCTCCAATAAACTGCATCCCAGGCAGAGGGAGAACACAAACGTAAAACGTCATTAAGTGGCATTGCAGGGTAGATGAAGGGAGGTTTCAGTTCCGAGTGACTGTTTTGTAAGCATTATGAATGCTTATTCACCACTGCTACACCCCATTAGAAAACTGACTTTTCCTGCATTTTTTAAAGCAAGACTGAACGTGAGGGTATATGTGTACATGTGTTTTAAGTACTCGCCCAGAGGACTACTGAGACACAGACGTCTTCATCAGATTTAACTCACCTCAGGTGAGCGGACATTTCTAACCCTGTATATATACATTGTTGTGTAATGTATGGTCAGATAATTAAAGGGAAATATTTTGGACGCAGAATTATGCGCCGTTTGTACCCAATGTAGTTCTTACAGATACCAGTGGAGGAAAAGGAACTACGTTTCCCAGAGCCTATAACACAGGTTAATCAGCCAGGTGCTAAGCTACACCTGAGATCAATTAATGAGACTGCAACCCCTTTCACACTGGCACTCCTACCTGGGTCCCGACCCGGGTTCTGGCTACCCGGGTCACAATCCTGCATAGTGTGAAACCACGTACCTGGGTCGTACCTGGGTTGACCTGGGTCGCAGCAACCTACAGAATATGGGTCGACACGCTGTGACCCAGGTTGAATGAGACCAAATGAAATAACAAACAGCCACGTCTGCATGAAGGTTTCACATCTGCAAGGAACATTTCTGTTTAGCCATATTTTTGTTGATTGAGACAAACCATGAGCCATATTGCAGCAGGGATGAGGAAACATTTTCTCTAATCAACATTTGGACCGACGGTTCAATCCAGAGAATCTTGGATGGAAGCGTATGTAACAAGCTGCTTCCGGGGCATTGATACATGCATTGTGTACCTATGTCTGTCACCCAGGTCAACCGTGCTTTATCAAAAGCAGTGTGAAATCAGCACTGACCAAGCATGACACCGGGTCCTGACCCGGGTAAGTTCCAACTCGGGTAGAGCATGCCAGTGTGAAAGGGGCTTAAGAGACAAAGAAAACTGTGAGTTTGTGTTGTGCATACGGGAAGTGTGTGAATTTGATAACAAGTGAACAAGTTAATAAGTAAACAGCTTAGCTGTCTGACGGACAAATAAGGCTAAACAGGATTAGCTAGAGAGTTCCGTGTGAAACTAGGTTTCGTTTTGTTTTGAAAACTTGTGTTTGTTTGGTTTGAAACCGTGCCGTGCCTTCTGTGCAAAGACACTGCACAAAGAATAAAAATAAAGGCAACCCGCCTGTTTGAACCAAATTCCCTTGGTTGATAATTGTTTTTACACTGGAACACAGCAGACAACGATCCTGGAAGAGCGCAAAAGGCAAGTGAAAACACACACTGGCTTAATATATATGTGTGTGGAAAAATGACACAGTCGCAGAATAATAGAATTACCTGCCTGCCCTTTCTGTACAGTACCTGTCTGCCAGCTTATATTATTTTGTCTATAAATGTAATTGTCCTTGTTATTTATTTATAATAAAATGCTAATCTATTTGGTACCTTTGTTTAGAAGGTGCAAGTAATGTGTACTTAATGTCATAATCACAGAATAATAGCTTTAGAAGAAATGACAAAAAATCATTATGGTCAATTAGGTTTAATCTTTATACATTACATTTACACTGCACTTAGTAAATTTATGTTGATGTTACCATGGGAACTGAGCTAGTGAATTAGCATATATATTAGTGTATAATGGGCACATACACACAAGAATATAAACAGCTTCATGCTTATTCCTAAACGCTACTCTACACTTAAAATATTTTTAGTTATTTGAGGTCGTATACATTAAGCATGAAATTCTTAGAATATTGACAATGAAATCATGAACAAAAAAGGCAGGTGATCTTGACATGATTAGTTCAATTCTCTCCCGTGCAACTGGATCTTACTTTCTAATTGGTTCTAGAATTTATCTGTAAAATATGTTTTTAGCATTCAGTTAATGCATTTTTATTAACTAATATTAACCTATATACAGTATATATATATATATATATATATATATATATATATATATATATATATATATATATATATATATATAGGTGATTATGTCCAAAGTATCTGTTTTATCTCAGATATAAATACTGACTGCTTGACTAGCTCATGGCTACTTAAAACCAAGTCAAGTAGACTTCAGCTAATGCCTTTTCACTTGACTTACATTGACTTGACTTACATTCAGCTTTGCACTTCGTTGTACATTTGATCTGGGCAACAGGCAGCGTCTCCAAGGCAGATCGGAAAAAAGAACACAACTTTTGGTGATGTCACAGGGAAATGCCCTCTTTCTCCTTTGACTTGCACTCTAAACTGAAGATGGGAATTTGAAATCAGAAGCGCACCATATTTCAAACTCTACGCTGGCTTTGCATCGCAAGTAAGATCTTTTTAAAACCTATTCAAGTGTTTTTGTTGTCTTTCTCCCTGAATATTTTTTTTAGGTAGGTACAGCTCTGTGTGTATCTGCCTGTCAGGTAGGTAGTGCTGGGTGTGTGTCTGCCTGTCAGTTAGGTACAGTGCTGTGTATCTGCCTGTCAGGTAGGTACAGTGCTGTGTGTGTATCTGCCTGTCAGGTAGGTACAGTGCTGTCTGTGTATCTGCCTGTCAGGTAGGTACAGTGCTGTGTGTGTGTGTATCTGCCTGTCAGGTAGGTACAGTATTGTATGTATCTGCTGTACTGTCTTAATATAATTCATGTTGTGAAATCATGCATTGCCAAAAAACCTCATTTTTTTTTGTATATACAGAAACAAAAATGGATCTCTAAAGAGTGGATCCAAACATAATTTGAAAAGTATACCTGCTTAAGAACACACCCGGAGAAGATGTTATCCGTGAAGTCTTGGAAGAACTCCAATGGAGATTGATTCTTTATAGCAAGACATCAAGCTAAAACGTAGTGTATTATAGATGTGAAAGAGCAAATAAATCAAAAGGGAAATCACTCAGGATTCACTGTAAAACAAGAGCTAATGGTTTCAGGGCATATGTTAGTTTTAATTTTATAAGTGACTCTGCTTTCAAAGCATGTGTTCGATTTCAGCCCATTCATAACAGGCATGATCTTAAAGACCCTTGTCAGCAAAAGGTGAACCAAGTACATCCTAAAATTCTCAGGTTAATTGAAACATATTTAGCCCAAGATTTTCTGCCAACTGATATAGCTGTTACGGTAGCAGAGTGGGCAAAACAGTGAGGGTTTGACGATTTGTGTGACCATAGGTATTTTGTCACACCCCACGATGTGAAAGTGATTAAAGAGCAGTACCTTGCTAGACTATACCTGGATAATGATGATGTGTCTAGCGTAGGTATACTTCTCAAAACAGATCTTAAAGATAGTGTGGTGTTCTATCAGCCTTCAGCTCGCAGTGTTTCACAGCCATTCATGATTGTCCACGGAGTATCAGCTTCAACAGCTACGGAAACAAGGGAAAGACATCATTGTTTTAGCTGTTATATATAAAGGTGTAACTAGGACCAGCATCAGGGGGGAACAAGGGACACAACTGCACTCAGGCCCAGCCCCGAGTCCATTTCTTTTTTTTTTTCTGAGCCCACTTTAATGATGACATAAAAAATATATAGGTGTCGTCTTCTCTGCTGGGATTAGAAAAATAAACTGTAGCAAGGTAGAATTGGCAGGCTGTCAATCAAAACACAATTCACAAATCACAACTGACAGATTGTCTATCTGGAGGCGGGACGCAGAGCGAGCGCTTTGGCAATAGGTCAGTGTTAAGGTCATGTGATTGCTCTGCTGGGAGATGTAATACTAAACATGTAATTTCGTCAAACAGACTGAACAGAACTGGACAATCTGATTTGGCGAAACCGTTCCACCTTCCTCCATGGAACGTGTTCTGCTTGTTCGGTCGAACAGCCTGGTCTGCTCGAGGCGCAGTTCCACACAGTGAAACATGGCGGATCCCTGCAGGTACAGCTGTGGCCAAAAGTTTTGCATCACCTACAATTTTTTTTTTTTTTTTGGATTGAGACATAAAACGATATCTTAAAAGTCTACCGGAAGCCATAATAGTTGTACGGTATTAGAAAACGATTCAGTATGATCAGCCATTCATATGAAAGACTGCTGTAATTGGATACAAACTGAGAGGCTATGGCTGCTGTGGTTGAGCTTGTAGTTTTGAAGCAGGGGGGAGAGGAAGGTGAGAGAATAGACGACATTTAACAATATCTAATTATACAAATACTAGTTCATTTTTACGTCAGAACCTAATAAGTTGGATTGTTACGGTGACATTGTATTACCTATTTTCTATAATAATAGTCTAATGGATAGATCTGATATATGTATATTATTGTAGTTTTCAATATTCAATAATATTCTTTCTCAGAATATTTTAGGACACACATTACGTAAATACCAATCGGTTTTTGTATACCATACTACACTGTAAAGAGAAAAAAACTAGAGATTTTCAAACAGAGATGTACTAGGAGACCATCAAGATGTAAACTGTGTTAAAAGAAAACAGCATTCCCTAATAATATGTGGAAATAGAGAAGGATTTTTTTTATTTAAATGTTAAACGTCTTAAGTAATAAAGCCCGATTGGTATTTATGCAATGTGTAAAATATTGATCTTGAGAAAGAATATTGTATAATATCAAAAATTACAACATACATACATTGATATATAATCAGACTATTATAAAAGAAAATAAATAATACAATATCACCATAACTTCTGAGGTAAAAATGAACTGTATTAATATATTCTCCCTGTCTTGTTAATGCTCTGTCTACACTCTCGCCTTCCTCTCCCTCCCTGCTTCAAAACTCAGTATCCAATCACAGCAGTCTCTCAGTTGAAACCACGCCCTCATCATTCACCCCGCTTCATTGGTGCGTGTCTCTTCAGGAATACGGATAGGAAAAAAAATATGCATACGGGTGGGAAAAAAAAAACCACACGCTCAGGACGCATAATTCCAGCTGTGGTCGACTAACTTGAACACACGGTTGAGACTTCATCGACGGGCACTATTGCTTAAGTGTTTCATGTTGGATTTCAAAATGTCACATTTTTAAATTGTGAGTTTTTCGTTAAGTATACTGAAAATTACAAAGCGGTATGTAATTCAATATGTTAACGTAACATTATTCAGCAGGCTTCATTGGACTGTATGAAACAAAATTATTTAATTGTATACAGAGGTGCTAAACTTTTGGCCATAGCTGTACTGCTAAGTCACTGTATTCTAATAGATAAATTACAACTGTACTTAAAATTCTGGCAAAATACAATAAACGATGGTCTGTACTGTATAGTGAGATTTTTTATATATTTGACTTATAATATTGTTATAGTTTATTACATATGATATAACTATTGCTTGTAACTTTTTGTCTGAAAATAAATCATCACAATGCACAGACAGCAGCATCATGCTGTCAGCCATGATGCTGGAACATTAATAAAAAAAATCCAATTGATGCCTACCTAGGATTAATACGTTTTGTGACTAATTTGAAGCTAATAATATGTTTCAATATTAACTAAATCGAGTTATTAATCAAATGTTATTAATCTTCCTGTTACAGAATTGATTTAAAATGTTTGGAACCTAATTTTATTAGGTTAGTTGCAGCATAAGCATGGATTATTGTAGACATACTCAAGAACGTTTTTTATTGTAATTGTCAAGTTTTATTATTCTAGAATAGGGGACTGTAGCTTTAACTCTATATGTCTTTCTTAAACCTTTATACAGGAGTTTGCTTTTGAAACTATGTTCTGTAGCAAAGGTCTTATGTTGCTGTGGCAGAGAGCACTATAGCACTCACACTGGACTTGTGAATGTGTGTGTCTTTGTGTGTGCTCTACTGTGTTTATTCATTTCAAACTGTGTCTTATTATTTCAGGACTGCAAGCCGTTGTTTTGAAACAGTCAGTAACAGGCAATATTTGTTGCCGAGTCTTATCGCTACCTAAATGGCCCAAACATCGGACATCGTAAACCAACCGCATGATCTCACGTTGAAAAGACTGAGGAAAAAGTAATTGTGTTACAATCTGACTTGTGCTCATGGCTTGGGATACTCTAAGTGCCCGGCAATAATGTGATGAAGATATGTAAGCGGCTGACTGCTCTCTACTTCCTTCCCCTTGATAGACCGAACCTGCCCCCAGATGTGTGCCAGTGAAGGATCATTCTTTTGTTCCAAAGCTAGATCCACATCTCGGTCCCAGAATTTCGGGATATTAAGTGGAGCTAATGTAGCTTCAGCACTGTGGGCCTCAGTAACCTGGCTCCGCAGGTCACACTGGGTCCCGATCCTTTTTCCCTTACACTTGATAGACTGAGAAGATTCCCACAACAAACCCCAGCCTTGTTTCATTGACATTCCCTCCCATCTTTCGGCCCTTCGCTCTCTTTTTGTTTTTCTTGTGCGAAATCGGGAAAGGAACAAATCAGCATGCAGCGGGAAAATGTTTCCAATAGTTTCTCCAACTGCTCCCATTGTCTTACCGGAGACTGGCTTTACCGTTTCGTTAATCGTGTCAAAATGAGGCCAGTCTCGACCTAAAATAATGGGATAGGGCAGCGGGTATAACATCCAAAAGTCAAATCTAATTTAGTGACGGGGTAGTCCTTGTTGGTCCTTGTAAGTCCTTCACACTCTTTAAAGTCTCAGGATAACATGAAGAATAATCGCATATTACTAAAATTAGCCTGTTGCCTGATCGACTCCTTTCTAACGGGCCAACCACATTCAAAGCCACCCTTTCAAAAGGCACCTCAGTTACAGGTATGGATATGAGAGGAGCTTTATTTGCTTTTCCCCCCACCACAAGCTGCCTGCCATTCTGGGCACGACCGTATATACTCTCCCACCTCATTATACAAGCCTGGCCTAAAGAATCTATGTGCAATTCAAGCAAGCATCTTTTGTTTACCCAAATGTCCGGCCCAGGGAATAGTATGTCCTAATGACAAAATATTGCTTCTCAGCCCCTGAGGTATCACTAACTGAGACCCATCTTCTGACTGTCTATACAACAGACCCTCTTCTAGAACATAACATTCTCCATTCAGATGCACTTTCTGTTCCCCACTGCTCTCCACCCTGTCAAAGAGAGGCTGTAATGTATTATCTGCTCTCTGTTACTCTCCCAAATTTGTTGGTACTTCAAAATTATCCACTGCCAATGGCTCCTTAGGTAACTCAGACTGCCTTTTTTATGGTACCTTTTAACTTTGCCGTTCTATGCTGCCTCTTGCTCTTACGTAGCCTATGACTGCCCTCCCTCAACTCTTCACCGAAGAATGGCATGTCCTGCAATGACTCACTTCCTTGTCCTGGCTGACTGGTTTTAGACTGTGTAACAACTACATTACAGGGCTTGACCTGCTGCACCTAGAATAGGAATATCCTGGCCTACAAGGATTGGATATGGCAGTTCCTTCACTATCCCCACTGTGACTAAACAAGTTTGCGCCTCTATACCTAAATAGACATCACCTCCCCATACACAAACCTAATTCCAAGGACAACCTCTTCATTGAAACAATCCCTAGAAAGTAACCCCCCCTTCACCAGTGTCTGGGAGATCATTTTTCTCCACACTTTTTTATCACCCAATATCATGGCTCTAGATTACGAGTTTGATTTTGGACCATTAAGTATCTTCTTTGTCTAGCTAATGGTAGCTTACAGTACAACCATAACTGTTATCAGGTCAGTGCAGTTCTTGAAGCAGCTCCAGCCAGCATTGATGAATAACATCTCAACCATTAGATTCAATGAAGCACTAATGGCACAGATCCTGAAGTTAATTTGTATATACAAATGAGGTCGTATGTATTTTGCAGATACATTGAGACAGGCACATTTTCTATGAATACACAGCATACACATCATAAGCAATAACTGTATGGATTGATGAGGGGAGATGTATGGGGTTGAACCATCTGTTGAACTATAATTGCTAGGTAAAGTGGTTCTGCCCATCATTTTGTTATATTATCAATGTTTATGGGGTAACATAGCCTGCAGCTGCGAGGGTTGCTTTTTCACAACAACTCGTTATAGCCTGTTGGTTTCCTTGCCTCATGCTAGGTGAGCAGGAACAGAGGATATCAGGTTCTTCAATGTGGTAACAAAAGGCAGTTCAAGCTCCTGACTTACAGGCAGTTTAGTTTCCACCACAGAGTTGAGCAGATCACCACCAGGCCGTCTGACTGTCCCATATAGGCCGGGGTAATATCTTCTCTTTATGTATGCTTATGGCTTAATATAAATATTGTTATATTTGAAGCAAATAATAAAGACTGTTAACTTTGCATCTTTGTGTGACGTGTTATTTATTCTCCATCACTTTCAGGCAAAATCCTAGAAATCTTGCAATTTGAACTGCAACAAGAATTTATTTATATAGTAAAATTATTAACTCTGGCAAAAAATAATAGTGTTTCTGTATCTATTTCTTTGTATGTTTTAGAGTGCCATTGAAATAAACAACAAATAGTGTTTAGTTACTGACACCCATGAGCTGGAATACATGTCTTTCTCTAGATCACGAAAGGGCAGTTCAGTTCCTATCTGTTGAATAGATTTCCCCTGCCATGAAAAACACTTAACCTTTAAGCCACCAAGTTAAGTTTATTACTGGAACCATGTAAATAATGTGAACTTTTGATTTTAAAGCTTGAAATAGTGTGGGATTGGTTATTAAGTGGAGAATGTGTAGGTAATCAGCTTGACTTCTTGTGACAAGGCCCCTTTTCCATTTCATATTGCCATTCATCCAACACAATTCTCATTGCCATTCATGTCTTGGCCTTTGGGTGAGGATGCCTTGTCTTCCGTAACAATCTTCTAGTTTATGGCAGCTTGGGTTACCCTGCAGTAAATGCAGATTGACCCCAGGGTCTTTTTCTTGTTGGATAAATGGTAAGCAGTTAAATAGACTCTACAGAAGTTTATTGGCATACAGTACAGTGTATGAGTTTTTTTTTTTTACATACAGTACATTTTATGATTTTTCAAAAATATATATATTTTTTTATCAGCACATATTCTTTACTGAAACTAGAGATTTTCCGGGCATATTTCAGAAAAGCACAGAACCATGGAATACACCCCCAACAATGGCAACGTATCAGGGCTGGGTTGTAGCAGCTCTGCATACGTTTGTCCGTAAGTTAACATGAAAAGCCTTCCCAAAGTGAGTAGTAGTTATTAGTTAGTTGATAACTAAGCACTGTCCTATCACTGTCGATCACGTGTTCCCTGTACAGTAACCAGTCAGCACTGAGGATGTTGGTGCCTGGTTTTAAACTGTTATTATTAGTAGTATAGGTGGCCAATTACAGGTATTAATAATACACATATCATTTAGTTGGGAATGTTTTATATTAAAGATTAATTTATTAAAATTATTAAAATTAAATCGGTGCATTTTGAGTTGGGACACTGCAGACTTTTCCCGTTCACACAGATAACACTGTAATGAAGAGCTTACCTCTCCACTCAGTGTTGTATCTTATTATTATTATTATTATTATTATTATTATTATTATTATTAATAATAATGTAGAATAAAATATTTACGTATACTGTATATATTTTCCAAAAGTATTCCATTTTCAATGGAAACGGTTTAACCCTTTGCGGTCCATTTATTCAGCGCCTGTCAGGCGCGTCAGGTCTAATTTATTTTCACACGAGCTGTTTATTTTACACGCGCTGTTTAAAAGTAATTTTATTGACAGTAAAACAGGTTTAGCACTAGAAGGACCGGAGATATACTCATACCTAGAAGCCCCACAACAGTCTTTCTGACGGCTGTATTCAAAACACTGTAGTATTGATGGTACAATTAGAAACCGTGATGGTAATGTCTAGGAAAGAAATTTGTTTAGAAATGTTCCCTGTATACTTTAGAGCTGGATGAAACAGGTCAATAAAATGTATGGAATAAAATGTATGAAAGTGCTTGTAAACCGTCACATGTTATCCCCAACAGTGACGGTTTACAAGCACTAAAATACTTCCTTGATAAACGGACAGTAAAAGAACCTGCAACCGATATTCTTTTGCAACTAGCCCAACTCGTCCTTTCTTTGAATTGTTTCTCCTTTAATGGAGACTTTTATAAACAAATTAGAGGTGTCAGCATGGGAACAAAAATGGGTCTTTTTATGGGATGGATCAAAAATAAAGTTTTTCAACAGTACAAGGGACGTACAATTAGAAACCGTGATGGTAATGTCTAAGAAAGAAATTTGTTTAGAAATGTTCCATGTATACTTTAGAGCTGGATGAAACTGGTCAATAAAATGTATGAAATCCATTAAATCTTCATTAGTGTTATCGGAGATGCCAAATATGTCGTCAATGTATCTAAGATATAACATTGGTGTATACCATCAATACTACAATCTTCTACAAAGAAACAGACTATTATTTTATTATTATTTGTTTATTTAGCAGACGCCTTTATCAAAGGCGACTTACAGAGACTAGGGTGTATGAACTATGCATCAGCTGCAGAGTCACTAACAACTACGTCTCACCCGAAAGACGGAGCACAAGGAGGTGAAGTGACTTGCTCAGGGTCACACAATGAGTCAGTGGCTGAGGTGGGATTTGAACCGGGGACCTCCTGGTTACAAGCCCTTTTCTTTAACCACTGGACCACACAGCCTTCTATGTATATATATACAGTACTGTGCAAAAGTTTTAGGCAGGTGTGAAAAAATGTTGTAAAGTAAGAATGCTTTCAAAAATAGACATGTTAATAGATTATATTTATCAATTAACTAAATGCAAAGTGAGTGAACAGAAAAAAATCTAAATCAAATCCATATTTGGTGTGACCACCCTTTGCCTTCAAAACAGCATCAAGCATCAATTCTTCTAGGTACACTTGCACACAGTTTTTGAAGGAACTCGGCAGGTAGGTTGGCCCAAACATCTTGGAGAACTAACCACAGTTCTTCTGTGGATTTAGGCAGCCTCACTTGCTTCTCTCTCTTCATGTAATCCCAGACAGACTCGATGATGTGGAGATCAGGGCTCTGTGGGGCCATACCATCACTTCCAGGACTCCTTGTTCTTCTTTACGCTGAAGATAGTTCTTAATGACTTTCGCTGTATGTTTGGGGTCGTTGTCATGCTGCAGAATAAATTTAGGGCCAATCAGATGCCTCCCTGATGGTATTGCATGATGGATAAGTATCTGCCTGTACTTCTCAGCATTGAGGAGACCATTAATTCTTACCAAATCCCCAACTCCATTTGCAGAAATGCAGCCCCAAACTTGCAAGGAACCTCCACCATGCTTCACTGTTGCCTGCAGACACTCATTCGTGTACGCTCTCCAGCCCTTCGGCGAACAAACTGCCTTCTGCTACAGCCAAATATTTCAAATTTTGACTCATCAGTCCAGAGCACCTGCTGCCATTTTTCTGCACCCCAGTTCCTGTGTTTTCGGCATAGTTGAGTCGCTTGGCCTTGTTTCCACGCCGGAGGTATGGCTTTTTGGCCGCAAGTCTTCCATGAAGGCCACTTCTGACCAGACTTCTCCGGACAGTAGATGGGTGTACCAGGGTCCCACTGCTTTCTGCCAGTTCTGAGCTGATGGCACTGCTGGATATCTTCCGATTGCGAAGGGAAGTAAGCATGATGTGTCTTTCATCTGCTGCAGTAAGTTTCCTTGGCCGACCACTGTGTCTACGGTCCTCAACGTTGCCCGTTTCTTTGTGCTTCTTCAAAAGAGCTTGGACAGCACATCTGGAAACCCCTGTCTGCCTTGAAATTTCTGCCTGGGAGAGACCTTGCTGATGCAGTATAACTACCTTGCGTCTTGTTGCTGTGCTCAGTCTTGCCATGGTGTATGACTTTTGACAGTAAACTGTCTTCAGCAACCTCACCTTGTTAGCTGAGTTTGGCTATTCCTCACCCAGTTTTATTCCTCCTACACAGCTGTTTCTGTTTCAGTTAATGATTGTGTTTCAACCTACATATTGAATTGATGATCATTAGCACCTGTTTGGTATAATTGTTTAATCATACACCTGACTATATGCCTACAAAATCCCTGACTTTGTGCAAGTGTACCTAGAAGAATTGATGCTGTTTTGAAGGCAAAGGGTGGTCACACCAAATATGGATTTGATTTAATTTTTCTTCTGTTCACTCACTTTGCATTTAGTTAATTGATAAATATAATCTATTAACATGTCTATTTTTGAAAGCATTCTTACTTTACAACATTTTTTCACACCTGCCTAAAACTTTTGCACAGTACTGTATATATATATATATTTTACAAATCAAAACAAGAAAATAAACATCTGAACAGACATTGGTTTACAACATACATATTTATAAAACTGAAACAATAGCAATACATTTTTAACTTTTCAACAGCAATCGGTTTATTATCAGATGAGCAAAAGCAACTGAACAACACAGATAAATAAACTTAGAAGAAAACATTTTACAGAAGTGCACAGCACAAGAAGTTATAAAAAAGTTGAATTTCTTTTTCTTTTTTTTGACAAAAGGACATTCCTTCACCTTGAGTCTAAGGTTGTTCACAATCAACACAGATAATGTGCTTCTCCACGTCGCCTTTCTGCACAGGGCACAGCTGTCTGAAGTTTTATTTTTATTGCACTTGCCAACCTGACATTGGCATCTCTTGCGGCTCTCAGCGGGGTTGCCAGCTTCAGCTGTGGGAACATGCTTGGCAGTCTCCCTCTGTTCCAAATACTTCTAGCAAAGTTCCTGTGCTAACTAAAATATATTCTCTCCTTGGTAAATTCTTCTCCGTGCATTCTTTGTAAAATACCCAGGAGTTGATGGCTGCTAGGTCCAATACATTGTAAAACACCTGAACTGGCCACTGTCAGGAGCCAGCTTTCACGGAATACTTCCGTGCCATCTGATCCAAAACATCAACTCCATATTTTGTTGCGTTGTAAAACTCCATGGTCTCTGGTATTTATTTTCACTAGTCCTGATGCTAATTGACTGACCTTAAGCAGCGCAGATGGTAAGCAGGCGCCAGCCTTTAAAAAGCTGATTGAAAAACAATAGACTATCAGTCATTCACTCAGGCAGAGAGTAAAGACTAATCTAATTACAGCTAAACACATTGCGGACTGGTAAATAAAAATAATAAAGTAGAATACCGTTCTGTATAATCACAATACAATTGCTTTCTGTGTGGCCGTCAATGTGACTGCTCCCGGGGCTTTTAGGTATAATGTAATATATCTCCTTTATTTCTGCACTTCCGCGTTTCATGCTTTGTGTGAATATTTAATACATACAGACAGAAAGGTACATGAACGCACAGCCCCATATGTGTTACACAACTGGAGAAAATTATTTAAACTAGGGACCTGTGATTGACGCCTTTTTGATTGGAAAGGAAAAATGTTAATGCCGGACCGCAAAGGGTTAAAATACTGCCTAATCTAAGGCTAATGAATATACCGGTACCTACATTACAATATATAGAAGTGTTTATTATAACGAGTTGTACATTTCAGTAAATTAAATTGCATCCGCATTACACCTATTATATTAAGCTTATAGTAATACCAGACTGAGTCTGTGTTGTTACTTGCAGAAATTGTTTATGTGGTATTTTTTTTTTTTTTACAAAAGGGACCATTAACCACTTTCTTAATGAATAACCTGACTCTCCAAGTATTTTCCCTTTAAATCGACATACTTCAAATTCATCCCACAGATTTGAATGCTTCAGAATAAAGCTGTCATGTTTGGATCCGGGCCACTTTGCATCGCAAATAATTTGTTTATTCAAAGAGTAGAAACCTTTTCTGTTTATGTATTCTGCTTCATGCATAGAATGTGTTTTTATCTTTCTGTGCCCCATCTATGCAGCCAACAACATCAGGAAAACCAGCGATCTGTAAAAACTTCTGACGAGTTTCGTCCAATCTTTCGGTATCAGTGGGGAAGTATACATACTTCTGTGACAGTTTACACAAACAGAGTGCAATGAAACGGACCGTTCTGCAGACTGTTGATTTATGCTCCTGTAGTGAAATACCTTAAAGTGAGGCAAACCTGGAGATATGGAGGAAGTGCTCCATTTTTGGAAGATGAATGTTTTAAGTTACTTTTGAATTCATAAGTGATCTTCAAAATATGCTCACGCCTAAATCTAAAACAGGCATTAAGGTGAATATCATCGTAATTGTCAAGAGGACGGATGCGGTCTTGCAAAACACACTGATGCTGAAAACTTCGAACACAATCATCTTCAAACAGAAGTTCCTATAGTAACAGTTGCTGTACCATCTTGGAATGTGATTCTATGAACAGCTTACACCTACCCGAAGGTATGCATAAAATTTAAGTAACAACTAAGCCTTACGTTATAACTATCTAACCTGGTGCAACCCGTGTAAATTTAGCAATGTGTTAAACTGCTATAACTAAGCTAAGTAAGAATTTACGCATAGCTGATGCAACCCAGCCCAGATATGTAACAAATATTGGTCTTAATATAGAAAACCTGTCCAGCCTTTTGGGGTTAAAAAGCCATGCTGATGACCAGTGTGCTCTTAAAGAGCGAGAGAACCACAAACACACATTGAATCAAACAAAAGGGTCAAGTATGGTTACTTTACTATCGCTAAAAAGCTGACAAAATACAACAAATAAACTGATTACACTAAGATGCTGCTTCCATAATAATTCTTTGTTAATTTTGTGGAATTATGAACATTCTAGCAAAGAAAATTAATTGTGCTTGTATTCCTTTGGATCACCTCTGAATCAAAAGAGCTGTTTTGTGGCGTTCGATGTACCATATCTGACTCAGCAGTCATCTGTTGGATAGCCCTGTAATAACCCTTAGGTAGAGAAGTATTGCATTGCCACTACAGATCATTTAGGAAAGCTTACTGTACTGTAACATTAAATGCATGACTGTAATTCTCAGCAGTGCCACTTCCACTGACATTAAACTGAATGCATGGACATGCTAGTGTTTCATTTCCTTATACATGAAAAGCATTTTCTTTTCCATGGGCGTAACGATTCACTGTAACTTTTATAAACGCTGGACCCATATAACTTCAAAGCAATACTTGCGTACCATGGATTCCACGTATGCCTTTGAACACTGGTTTCAACTTACCTTTTTGTATAACAGCTGTCAAAACAGCAAAGACAGGGCAAACAACTCATACTATCTGAGTAGTTTTCAAACAGTATCCTTGTGTTAGGAAGTCAACATGCTATCAGTCATACAATACAACATCTTGCAAACTAGTATCCTGTATACTGAATTGTTAATCACGTAATCAATTATTGGAATGGCTGTGCATATTTGAATGCAGTTTTGATTTTAATTCATGGATCTACTACAGTGTATTTTGGGATTTGTATCCCCACCGTTGATGTGCTATAAACAAAAACATGGTTACTGGAGATATATTGGGGTAGATGTAAGTATGGGTGCAGTGCAAATAATTGGCAATTATTTTGCACTGCGCCTTATGTAAGCTTAATAACAATGCAAATTACTCACACACAAATAATGATCCACAATTATGAGAGTCTCAATGAACGGATTGGTCTATTTAGCGGCTGCACTTGCAGAGTTAGGAGTACAGAGAGCAGTAGGCACTGCATGACATTTGTGGAGCACGAAAATACAAACCAAAAAAAAAAAAAAGTCAGAGTAAGAGCAGCAAAGTCCTCTTGTCGCACGAAAAAGAAAATAAAAGTTTTCTTAGAAGGAGCTGAGAGTCCTTACAGCTGAGGTCACTCAGCATGAAACTGAGTTGTTTGGAAAAGCCTCAGCCAACATCAGTTATGCTAGTATCCTTAGGAAATGATATGTATTGGCCTGCCCTTTTTAGCATGACATTCAGAAATTTGCCTAGCACTCTAGAAAAGGAGGATTGGGCGATCCCTCCAGACATTCCAACTGTGGTCTGAAAGGAACCAGAGGCTAAGTAGTGCAGAGAACACAGCACTTTCACATGTGCAGGGATAGATGCTGGGGTTTAGCTCATCCCTCAATTCAGCTATTCGGTCTACGATGACCTGCAGAGTGAGACGATAATGCTTTAGCACCGCATCCTCCGGCATCCAAAACAAAGTGACGCTGGGACTGAATATGCAGGGTCTTCTTCGTCTTGCCCGTCTCCTCCGAACGTGTTCCTGCCTCTCCTCAACAAGATCCAAGTGTCACCTCATCAGGAAATGTACCACAGCAACCATCCTGAAGCCAATGACTCTGCAGGTGTGTGCTTTTATACAGCTCTCAGTTTCTTGCTTCTACAATGGTTTGCACCTTGTATAAGAGGTGTAAAGTTTTTGGAGGGTCAGCAATTGCCTAAGTGCAAGGCAAAATACTTACATTACATTATAATGTTTGCACCCACTTAGTATCTAGATCCCACCTAATTCCGTGCTCTTTTCCTTATTTGAATACATTTCAATATAACTGTAATGGATTAATGATGGCAAAGTGCACATTTGATAGCGGGTGCAGAACGGCCAGGTGAACACCATTCTTTACATATGCCGCATTTTTAGCGGCCGGTAAAATCAGACTTTACGGTGGCTAAACACGATTTATGGCAGCATTATGGGGGTTTTGGGTCTGGGAGTAACTCAGGTTCTTATTGGCTCAGCGCATTTTTTTCGAGGTATCACACTGACTCAAATTAATTACGTTACTTATATTTTAACATTACATTCTTAAACTTAGTGAAAACTTCAATATAAAGCCATACAGATAAATAAAATAAGGACATGCATTAATAAGTTATAAAACAGTTAGTTTAATATTATAAGCACCTTATAGGCACCTTTTCTTAGCGGTTGCCTCTGACGATGGTTCCAGATGGATTTGTAGCTGGACTGGGGTGTTTACA
This sequence comes from Acipenser oxyrinchus oxyrinchus, assembly GCA_030684275.1. Lineage (NCBI taxonomy): Eukaryota > Metazoa > Chordata > Actinopteri > Acipenseriformes > Acipenseridae > Acipenser > Acipenser oxyrinchus. Next base: position 10,736,063 of record CM060247.1, read on the forward strand.
CTTCAACCTGTGTATCTTCGAATTTTTCTTATTCTTACTGCGATTGGCTGCAAAGACAACAGGGCTAGCCGGAGATTGGATAATGTTTGTTGGGTTGGTTTTTCTTGTGTACAGTTTCCTAGTAACTGAAGATATTGTATTCTGGGAGATGAAGTTGTTAGTGGAAGTTTTTGGGGAGGCGGACAATCAATGCAGCAAAATTGCTATGCATGTTTTTACGCATTTGTGACAGGGTTGGCAGAGGGTGACATCAGGCCAGATGCAGGAAGAAAAATAAAACAGGCAAGTACTGCGGTGCAAAGGCGCTGCGGCGCTGTTTTTCTTAAAGACAACAATAAAATAAAAGGTTTGAACAAAAAACACTGACAAAACAAAAGTTTTAACAAAACAAAATCACAATCATAAAATAATACATTCAGGCTGGGCAGTAGCCTTTACTGATCCTACTTATTTTTTATCTTTGATTTTTTGCCCTCCTCTCTCTCTCGCTCTCGTTCACTCCTCCGAACACACACCCAGAGTGCAGAGAGCTGCAGACTTGTATGCAGGTGATTTTATCAAAAGAATCACAGACACTTAAACAATAATTCAATAAAAGGCACCTGCCACATTCTCACGAGATGTCTGGCAGATACGAGCTGCTACCATTGCAGCTGCCAGACCACTTCCAAACCAAACAATAACAAAGAAAACATTGTATTTTACATAACACAACATCCATTCAAATTAACAATAACCCACCTGGTTATTCGCCGTCCTTTATATACATAATAAATAATAATAATAAATAAAAGAAGAAGAAGAAGAAGAAGAAGAAGAAGAAGAAGAAGAAGAAGAAGAAGAAGAAGAAGAAGACAAAACAAATATACAGTACTTTATAGGAGCAAGGTTTTGCCCTGCCCCCTTCTCATGTACAGGGCTCTTGACCCTGTTACAACATTAAATTAAAATGTTGTGCTTATTTCGGATATTTTAATGTGCAGCTTATCTGGACGGCTGATCGTAAGAAATACAATTGAACCACAGTTTAATTTTTTAAGTTTGTTAAGAGCTTTCTTTCTAGGTACTTTAGTCACAAACAAAGGCAGCTCCTTTTTAGCAGTGTAGTATATAAACTGGCGGCCAGAACCCTTAATACCCAAGAGCCACACACCCAGATCAAACCTACTTTAAAATGAGGCCCATTTTTGCATATAGGAAGTCAGTGCAGTGACAGTCTACAGATCCCAGTGCATATGGGATGCTAAACTGGGTGGGGGCATGACCAAACAGGACGCTTGTATACAAAAACATGTGATATTGGTCAGAAAAGCAGTTTACTTCATGTTTTGGTCCTAACTACTTTTGTTTTAGCACACCCACATCACTATACAAATACTGCACACTCCTAATTATTATAGAAATGTCACAAGAACAATAAATACCACTTAAAATATTTGCAAAACCAGCTTGTGATCTGCACATAAGGCCTCATCTCAAAGTAGAATTTTTTTGTGGGTGTGTGGCTGTTGGGCTTTTAAAACTCAAAAACTAGTGCCGCCTTAGTATTTAGCAGCTAGCTTATAGCCATTTAATTAATACATACCCAATTTACACGTTTTAGTGGTTTTCAGATGAGGGAACACCCACTTATGAAAATAATTTCTTTGGATGCATGTGGTAGCCTACAGCCATCACACAAACTGCTCTCTTCCATATTTAAAAGTCTGTTCAACCAACTCGGCAAATAAACAAGGAATGTCACTATAACTAGAAAGCAGCTCTGATTAAGTATATCAAACATCTATGAACAAAGGAGACAGTATTTTTCTTTAGGATATTACACATTCAAAGTTTGAAAATTTGCTGTGTAAAGTGGAAGGCTTGATTTTGGCATAAATTAAAACCACATGTATTGTGTGAAACTACTAAACTTAATATACAAATCCACTTTATTACACCTTTCTCTTTCAAACTGCCTTAACTATTTCTGCTAGTTTGATGACGCTGGTGCATTTCAAATAAACTCTTGTGTGCAAAAAAATATTTCAGTCATTTAAAAATATATGTAGATTTTTATTACATGAGAGTAGCTGTTATTTACTTTTTTTAATACTGAACTTGGCTTTCACCCAGATAAAATGAGATACAGGGTTATTTCGGGCAGCCGTTTATATATCGGACAAATAGCGTTTGCTGTTTGCCATTCCCATTGATTTCAATAACAAAGGCATCGTTTATACCGTGTTAAGCACGGCGTCTACTTCAGGCAAACTCAGCTGTTTGGATCTCGTTATATACCATTCACATCGATTTAAATAACAAACTGTGGCAAAGTGGCTGCTGATTAGAAACAGGTGCAGAGGTGATGCAGTGCAGAAATAATCACACAAAGGAAACTGTAATCCGGTTTGGAAAAAGGGGGTTATTTTAATTGTAAAAACTCCTGGTCTGGCAACCAAGCAATAATCCTCCGGCAATACACACCAATGTGTAAAGCACGGAAGGAAACGATAATAATGGTCTGCAAACCAAATAATAATCACACGTTATCCGCCCCACAATAATACTAAACACGGTCACCAGTCCGGGTGTGTGCAGTAGTGCTCGTGGTGGGTGATAACAAGTGAACAGTGACTGTGGTGTTGTTGTTCCGGGTAGTGCTGGCACAAGACGACAGCTCCAGAGACGTGTTAGCCGTCTAGTGAATTTACAAAACAAAAGACAATTACTAACAGTGCTACAAACAAACAAAACACTCACAAACTCTTTTTCAGTAATACAATTTCAATGGGGATCTCTCCCGGTCCTTCCAGTTCCGTATCACTCTGAACCAAGCGAAGGAAAAGATTTGCGATTCTCCGTCCCCTTTATGCTGTCACGCATGACCCCTTGGTAAACGAGTGCAGCTGTCTCTACTATCTGCAGCTGCTACGTCGTTTCCCTTCTGGGTAAATACTAATCCACAAATCAGCTGTTTTCACCTCGTTACCTTGCCATTCACATATATTTCCATAAAAAAGGCAGCACTTTACTGTGTAAAAAAGCTTGACAGGTCGATCAATCAGCTGTTTGCACATCGTTACTGAGCGATTACCTCTGTACTGTACCTTGGATATTTAATCCCTGTACACTGTGTCAGGTTTATTTACAGTTTGAAAAAACAGCACTGACTGCAACAGCAAGCAAGTATGGCTGGAATGAGAAAAGCGATGCGCAACAGCACAAAATTCAGTGCAAATAAAATGTCTCTTAGATGCTGTGTTCTTGCTAAAGCATGCTTGGAACTCTGTCAGTCAGCAAACAATGCAACGTTGCTTCAAAAACCTGGGGACAATGTGGGAATGGACCTGATTATGGACTGGGGAAGGGGATGGGAGTACTCTGCGTCTAATGTGTGTTTGTAAACCGTGTTATTCTTGTTCAGATCTGTTAGCGCTCTCTGTGTGTTTTGGTGCTTGTGTGACTTAGAGCTGAAAGACTGCCTGTGTGTGAGTGCATCTGATATTCGGCCAGTCAGAGATTGGGAGTGTTGGACCAATGAGTGAGGAAAGGGGAGGACTTGGGTGTGTGTGTGGAGGTGACAGTTTGAAAGAGAGAAGCGGGATCTGGCGTCGGGAGAATTGAGAGAGAGAGTTAAGAGAGGTTGAGTTTGTGAATGAGAGCCATTGTTTACTACAAGTTTCCTACTGCTTTGAACCGCAACTGTTGTCTGTCTCATTATGTCCTGGAAACCCCGCAGCTCAGCGCTACAATATGTAAATAAATCCTGTTCGCCTGTGGGGCATATCAACTTCAACCTCTGTCTCAATCTCCTGCCTCTCACTCAGCAGTGAATATACACATCCACACGGCAGAGGGCTACTCTGTTACAAGCATTAATACCCTGTATCTTTCTAAACAAGGGATTTAAGGGAGCTCCCTTAATCTCAAAACAATAATAATATAGTACAGTAATTGTTACAGCTGTGTATAATTGTATTTAAAACAGGATTAATTTATCTGCCTTTTTGCATACCCGCCCTTACTCTGGTCCCATCGCAGTTGGATACACGGATTACTGTACTTTTTACTGCAATCATAGGTTCTAATACATCTTTTTTATTAGTGTAATGAGAGTCTTAATAAAGATTTTTAACCACATACATGCTTGTTTGTTTTGATTACTGTACTGGTATTGTGTGGGAGTTTATACCGTCCATCGCTTACTGTGGGTGAATCACGTTAACAGAAATGCGCCCGTTCTAAGCGGTGGTGACTGTAGTAATGGTGGGGACCAACCAAGATGTAGCTGCACTGTAATATATGAGCCTTACGCACTTTTCCACTGCCAGGTAACATGGTTTTCATATTGGCTGAAGTGTAATGCTGGCTCCAGGGATCAGCTGATCTGCAGCCTCCCTGGCAAATCAGCACACACAACGGCGGTGATTCTGGCTCCTGAGATCAACTAAAGTGTGTCCTCCCTAGCGACTCATCATGGCAACCGTCTGGAATGGACTGGGTGAGGCACTTCACAGGGGTCACCAGGTGGGCACCTCCCATCTTCAGTGTTTCATTGACTAGCCCTCGACACCTCAGGAAGGCTTGACTGTCACGTTTGTGCACTTGTTTTATTCTATAGGAGAATCAGGGGAGGTAAACAGGAGGACATAAGATAAAATAAACTCCTACAGTGATTTGTTCATGTACTGGCTTACAGATTTACATACCCAGACAACAGTTAATCAAGAATAATCACACAGACTCGGTTATCAAATGTTTAACAAATCAGAGTATATATTTACTCCTTTGGTTTATTAACGCTTAAATGGATCACGTGATCGCAGATCTACTTCGAATCCTAGCTCATAGACAGTCCAGGCACTCTGGTGTATTTGCAAACTAAAAGCATTAATACTTAAAGCAACATGGTTACATCACGCACCTCAGACAGTCTAAGACACCCAGTTATACTAATGCATACAATATAACATCATCTCTAAAGCTAATAATAATCCTATCCTATAACATCATAGGTGAGATATAAATTCAAGAGTATGCTTTCATTCCACAGAGAAGTATTTCTTAAAATATAAAACAGAAAAAAAGAGTCTCCAAACCAGAGGCTCTGAATACAACACCAGCAGTCAGCTTCGCAAAGAGGCATTCAAAAGATGCATCAGGCAGTCTGTGTTACCAAACTGGTCTGATAACTAACTGTAATTTTGCTCCCATACATATAGGACTTTTTCTCTTCCTTCGTGCGTCAGAAGACTTAATTAAGCCGAAACATCTGGTTTGTTAGACAGCCTTTATCTCTAAAATTAGTAATATACTTTTTGGTACCAGGCTACCCCCATCTTTTCTGAGACAAAAATATATGAGGTTTTTCTTAAAGCTGATAACATATTCTCCTGTACTATGAGAATAGTATCACTCCCCGAAGATAAGAATAAAAAGCCTGCCTGTCTTTGAGTTAAAGCACCTGTATGCCAGTATTTTCTGTCTTGGTTGCTAAAACATATTCTCTTTTACCACGAGAATCCTAGTACTCCCACAAGATAAGAAGCGAGGCCCCTTGTCCTAAGTTGCAACTGCTGATAAGGAATGTGGCTACATGAGCATTCCAAGGGGCATTCCAAGGTTATTAAATCATGTCAGTGTTTTCTAGTTCACTAAGCACATCACTAAGCTACACAGAGTTGTTTGCAATAATATTTCTGCTTGAAGCTGTCTCAGCATTATCTAAATTAATACAGTTTTTACAATAATATTCTTGCTTTTAACAGTTACTCTTTTACTCTTCTGATGACCTTTGCTGCTGTACCAGTGTTTGCCACTCCTCCTATTTTTGTGTCGTCTGCAAATTTAACAAGTTTGCTTACTATACCAGAATCTAAATCATTAATGTAGATTAGGAATAGCAGAGGATCTAATACTGATCCCTGTGGTACACCACTGGTTACCTCGCTCCATTTTGAGGTTTCTCCTCTAATCAGTACTTTCTGTTTTCTACATGTTAACCACTCCCTAATCCATGTGCATGCATTCCCTTGAATACCTACTGCGTTCAGTTTGAGAATGAATCTTTTTTGCGGGACTTTGTCAAAAGCTTTCTGGACATCTAAATAAACCATGTCGTATGCTTTGTAAGATATCGTATACAAGATGTCGTATGCTTTGCACTTCAGGGTAGCCGGTGAGGCACACAATGGTTCTTCCCTACTCACAGCAGTAGAACTTACTTGCACCTGCATGTAAACAGCAGCTGGGTTGTGGTACATAATTATTTATTTAATTTGTTTATTGTTAAATCATGAATACGTATAATAGGGCTGTAAATCGACGTTTAATTGACTACACGTTTATACCCATTGTTAAGCCGGTCGTTTATCCGTTTAAACGGCCATAAATTTAATGTTTCACTCATTTTATACTTTTATATTTTACTTCCAATATTTTAAGTCATATTTTAACCTCGGTTTGTTATTCAAAGCACGTACCATATAGATCCACTTAAAGAAAACAATGGTAAACATAAAAGCATAAAGGAGGACTGTAAAATTAGCACTAAAATGTAATCTATTTTAATAGCATAAAAAAAACATTCATTGTCAATTTTACAACGTACTATTTCTCCAGAAGCTCCATAAAAAGTGTGTGTATCCAACATCGAAAAACATTAAAAAAACAACTCTATTTAAATTAAACTTAAAACACAGTGACAAGACTACATTTTTAGTTTCATTATATTGTTGGCAAGAAACAAAACGTGTCCAGAACCACAAACCTTTTTTTTTATTTTTTTTTATTAAAATCAAAGCCAAATACAATACTAGTTCCCAACGTCCCTCCCCTTCACAACGGCACTTGCACATTCACGTGAAAAAATAAAGACTTCATTTCCCAGCGTTCCTCTTTCCCAGCTTCTCGGTTCAGCTCGCTTGAATAATTAAAAGCTGTTCTGTAATTGCAGATGTCCTGTTGAACACACAATAAAATATGGACAAATAAAGCGGTGTAAGCACTTTGTATTCACTGTTCTTTTTATAAATGAATAATAGCTACATGTTTTTCTTTTCCAATGTGTTACAGTGTTTTACTGTGGAATGGAGCCGTGAGGTGCCTTAAATCACACAGGCTATTCACTTTACTGAAATAATGTACAATACTAAGACTAGGGCCCTATGGAACCTGTGTTATTTTGTTCTGATTCCCATTTTTTTCTGATTTCCGTTTTTACCGTTTAAAAAAATGTAATTAGGTTAATTTAAATGAACTTATGCACACTGCAGGTAAGTTGAACAACACAAAACCATAAACTACAGGCTTCTACTTTTTCCATTTGGTTTGCGTTCGTCTTCATTGGATTAAGTATTGTTTTATCGAATTGTATTGAAAAATAGTATTGTTAACTTTAAAAACGGGTTGTAGTTTTTTTAGTGCAGTGTGGGGCGATCTAAAGCAAACAGATAGGCATGTTTCATAACTTAGTTTTGAACTTGATCAATCCTATATTACTTCTATGCCCATGGTTTCACTACCATAAATCTTCTCTGTGTGAACACTGGGATGGGTATTGTTCAAAGTGACTGCTGTAATAGCAGTCTGTGTGAGAAGTACTTTTTGTACTGTAATACAGACGCCAAAAATAGTCTGCAACGTTGTCTAATTGTTTAAGACCTTAAAAAGGTTTCTATTTATTTTCCATGATTGCATTTATTTAACGCACTCGAATGGTGAATTAATTATTTTCACTGATTCAGCCCTTCTCGTTGTTTATCCCTTGCAGAATACCCCGCCTCATTTATAACCCAGCTACCGAAACCACCCCCCCGCCACCAATTCTCCCACTTTTGAAACGGAAGTTACGCCACTGCCTGTACTGACCATTAGTTTCACATTTTCCCTTCAAATATGTAAATTTCAAGCTTAATGCTCCACTGCCAAATGCATTTTTTTTCATACAGCACTTAATTCCGCATTAATATTCTTTTGATTCCGTAATTCCGTCCGTGCTCTTGTTAACACGGATTCCATAGAGCCCTATAAGACCTGAAAAAAGGCAATGCGATGGAGATACACAACAACGCAGGGAGCTAGTCTGTCCTTAATTTATGCAAGACGTATTTAGAGTGATCACGTGGAAGAACAGGTCAGGTTTCCTTAAAGGGCAAAACCATAGAAAGGGAAAGATATCTTTGCGGAAAATATGCAAAAATAATTTGATAATATATTTTACTATTAAGTTGCATTTAAATGTATAATACAAATATTAAACGAAAACAAAATTAATCCACGTTTACCTTTTAAACGTTTAAACCCTTACAGCTCTAACATATAATCTACAATACGTTAAGCTATACTTTCAATACAATAACTTATCTAATACAAAGTAGTGCTTGTTACAAAACCTTCCTAACACATGTGTTACAGCTGCCTAATATATCCGTATACATATTTATGTGAAATATAACAGTCCATGATTACTTGCAAACCACAAGTCTGAGCAAAGCTTCTCGGACAATCTCTTTTTTTATTTTTACTTTAACACCTTTGGACCCAAAAGAACCAAGCAGTTGTGTACCGTACTTTTTTTTTTTTTCTTAATGGTCGATTTCTTTTTAATAACCATATGGTATATATAGTACAATGTTGTCATTATTCTGATGTGTACAAACTTATAATCCAAGATGCATGCAGCGCTAAGCTTTACTAAATGTATTTGTCAGTCAGACTGAATAATTCCGATGGAGACTGGAAACTAGCATGTGCAGGAATTCTAGCTGTACTTGTGACAAGCAGGCTGTAGTGGTGACGTCAGACCCAGAAGAAACACACAGTACTACGAGGTGAAATGTGAATTGCGCTGTTGCGCGATTTAATAATGAACAAAATAAAAGGTTTAAACAAAAACAGCACATGGCACTTGAGGCCAAAATAAATAGATAATCAAAACGGACTAACACTTAAACAAACAGTGGACTAACAGACAAACAAACAAGGTGAGTCTAAACAAACAAGTAGCGTAAATAGCAATTGTTATGAATTATTTTACTTTATTTTACTCTCCTTCTCTCTCCCGTTCTGTACTCACAGAACACCCAACCCCGAGTGAGTAAAACGTACATCTAAATATACAATTGTGCTGGGAATCAATTAACAATTAATTATTCACTTGAATCCCAGCACGTGAACTAAATCTGTGCAACCCCCTGCTCACATATTATTACATACTTTAAATGCACGTGAAGTGAAGTGCAATCCCCGTACCTAAATAAAAATTAAACATTTTAAATATTTTGTGCTACACACAACCATTTATATCCTATGCAGCAATATGTATACACCAACATTAACACACCACACGCAACATATAACACAGAAATGCACACGGGCGGGGCACATTGCCACAACTAAATCATGGACAAGAAAAGAAACCCAATTGAGCTTTATATGTAAAATAATTAGTGACCAAAATCAATTGTGGTCACATTATATACAGATAAAGACCACTTAATACCAATTAATTTCTTCCATGCTTTTTATATCACAAGTGTATACAGTACATTGTTAATATCAACATAACTGACCGGTAAAGCACAAAAATAATATACCTTATCACTAGCACGGTCCATTCATTTTCAATTTAGCTAGACTTGAAAGCATACTGCTCTATGCCTATTTATTTTTTCACTATTATGAAATATGTTCAGTTATGGTATTATACAGACAAGTTGCAAAGCTATTTTTTATGTTCATATACCCTTACATTTTGCAAATAAGACAGCATGCAAGCAGGGAATGAAAGAAGAATGAAAACAGTTTTACCATTACTTACACTAAGTACTGTTTTGGCTTAGAAGAATCAGATGGGAATAATAGGATTACAGGCACTAAGCCCATGTCAAAATAGATTTAGGTCTGTGCCTACAGGCAGTGGATCACTTAACCAACACTATTCAAGAATCTAGACATGCTATGCCCTTTATAAAGTAAATCAGAAAAGATAGAATAAACAATGGGGGCTGGTGGTAACGCAATTACTGAAAAGTTGCGGCAGTCCTCTACCTGCAGTTGTAGTCTGCACATGGTTTTGCATGGAATAATAAAGCACAGTGGCATTCATATTGCTGAGTGCAATCTAATATATCCTTATGCACGCATGCTTTTCTTGCATTCAGCAAATCTGTCTCCAAGCAGGATTAGAAACTCTCTTTCAATCTTGGTGTCGACTATGAGTCATGTATACATAAACTGTACTACTGACTAGGTTATTTCTCAAAAAATATATATAGTTGTGAAAATCCTTTCATATGAAGTAACCAATAATCTGCCTATGGTAAATTGTACAAGGAACTGTGCATTAGCTTTGAAGATTTAAACCAGTGGTTTTCAATCTTTTTTTAAAACTGTACCCCTTCTGTCTGAAGGTTTCAACTCAAGTACCCCTTTGCAATTGTGTCTCTACTGAATGGTACCACAGCTGCAATACAAGGCAGACTAATGTGATTAACAAGTACATTTTTCCCTGTTTATTTCATATATCATTTATGTCACAACAGTTTGAGAATGACAAACTGCTGGTTTAGGACAAAATACCAAACAGTAGGGCTAATTCTACAACATTTTAATTACAGGTGTTTGGATGCACCAAATCAAAAGACAATATTTGGGAATGTTATAAATAATCCAAAATAGTCTGCATGTAAATGTTTATCACATTACCATTTACATCCCATCTCAGTGTAATTATGTGTGTCATTTAAAATGTTTACAATATCAAAAACATGAACCTCAAGATAAAACTATAATAACTAACAATGATAAACCTTTTATTAAACCCTCCATAAAAATGCATAGAGGGGAATAATAAAGCTGTTTTTTTTAGCAGGGACAGGATGGGAACTCAATATATCTTGTCTGTATTGTGGTACAGTGAAACCCCGTAATCTTCAATTTTGCTATGCAAATGGAAGTGCCAATAGTGTTGTATTATAAAATGACTTCAATGGTTTGCATCAATCATGTCTAGGCAATGGCAGGGACAGAATCAGCTTTATAAAGCAAATTGTTTTTGGTAACAAATGAAAGCACTTCAACATTTACATAGGTCTGGGGCACAACTGTACGTGTGGGGAAAAAAAGGTTACATATCCATATACTTTAGCTTCCTTTTCAAGGCCTGTTTTTGTTTTTTTACAGCGAACCACATGGCTCTATGCTTAACAAAGGATAAGACCTTCAGACAGTACAGACATCTTCCAATAAACATCACAGGGAAACAAAGAAATGATGGTTTATATGCAAACCAAAAAGCTAGACAATTTCTAAAAATCTCGTAGTGTTTCGAGAGGTACCCCTTTAGTATACAGTAATTTCACTATACAGGGCCGTAGTACTGAGTATCAACCGGGAATAAGATGCACTGCAAGAAGAGGTAGTGTACTAGTGCCGTATTATTAACTGGTAAACTGGGGCCCTGATGAACGTCTATAACACCACTAGGCGCTACTGTTTATTTTTTACTTGAATTAGTTTCATATATATCTTACAATTATAGATAACTTAGAGCCTCATTCTTATGATCAGTTTCGGATTGGTTTACTGACACTCGGGCTAAGCATGAGAAATTGACAGCTAAACAGAGTACAGGATTGGTTTGGCTCCTTCTACGTCAGCAAGAGTTAGAGTAAGCAGGGCGATGTAAATAGCTGCAGAGCTCCTAGGGAGTGTGTGTGCAGCAGTGAAGACAACCGTCATTCTGAGCACTGAAACATAGACACCCCAGCGTTATATTACAGACAGTAATGACTGCTCTTAACCAGTGTATTAGGCTTTCCTAATAAAGCAGAATTAAACCCTGGTCGGGTGATTTGGTTTCATAAGCAGCCTCATGAGTCTTCTTTTCTTCTGTACCACACAGCAATGACAATACTGACCTCACCTCCAACACCAGTTTCTACAATATAAATATACTGAACCTATACTGTCTCCTTAGTACTGTATTATGCAACATTGCATCCTATGTTAATTCAATGTATTGACAGTGTATTAACAGTGGTATGATGAAGAAACATGGTATGAAAAAAACCTTTGGACTCTGGACTTCTCATAATAGTAACAGTAACTGTTTCTTTAATTTAGATCAGAGCTTTATGACAAACTGCAGTATTCCAGAATCTGATTTAACTGGTCAGGAGCAGGTCAGCTTGGATTCAAATTGTGACCTGGGTTGTACTCTTACCCTCGGCCAAGCTATTTGTAAGCTGTTTTATTTAACCATATGGTTGAACAACAGCATGTGTCTACAGTAGCTTAGCTAAGATAAAACAGTACTGCCATCTCTTTGATTTAATTTTAGAGCAGCTTCCACATTTAAAACTTTAAGGTACAGTCCTCTTTTAGGTTACTTCTTTAATAAAATGACACTATTATTTTCAATTACTGGTATTGGAACAAATAATGTATTAGCCACATTATATTGTTTTTAGAAGATTAATGACAGATTTTTAATTCTTTTATCTTGATATAATAATAATATTTATTCCTTAGCAGACGCCCTTATCCAGGGCAATTTACAATTGTTACAAGATACCACATTATTTTTACATACAATTACATTATTTTTTACATATTATTTTTACATACAATTACCCATTTATACAGTTGGATTTTTACTGGAGCAATCTAGGTAAAGTACCTTGCTCAAGGGTACAGCAGCAGTGTCCCCCACCTGGGATTGAACCCACGACCTTCCGGTCAAGAGTCCAGAGTCCTAACCACTACTCCACACTGCTGCCCTTGAAGACATAATAAAGCTCAAGAACAGCAATCTTGGTAAACTATCTACTGAATCAGGCCTTGAGAGCTTTTTTTCCCAATTGCAAAACATTTTAAGGTGAATATGATAGGAAGGACCCTGTCGCTGGTTCTTGCGCAGATGTGTGCAGCTGGGACGCGAAACAGGAGATATGTTGCTAGGCAACCAATTGAGCAGGTAGGTTTGCCCAACACTGAGCTGATCGGGAGGTCCGGATTGGCTGAGGATGCGTGTCCGGGGAACCTGCATGCAGCTGAAGAAGCGTCTGCGCCAAAACTCGAGGTGACTGCACCCAGGGCTGGATTAACGCATTGGCAAACTAGACACCTGCCTCGGGCCCAAAGTCATGGAGAGGTGCAAACTGGAAGAACTTCACTCACTGACATTTCAACCGAGGCAGTGTATCTCACTGGTGTTCACACAAAATCACACTGGCTGACCCGGGACTTAATGTCTCACTCACTTTCGCACAGCGGCATAAGAACATTCCAGGTCAGTCAGTTTGATTTTGCTTGAATACAGCAAACGATATCTCTTTCGGGGGCAGCAAATCATAAACACAAGAAACAGGAAGAAGAAGAATGCAAGTGGCAAAGGGAGGCATTAGAAATATTTTACAAATCGGTGCTGAAAACCCCAAACCGCCAAAAGCATTTTCTTTAACAAAGTGTATCAAAAAACACCTCTGATCAACAGTAAAGCAAGGAAAGCTCACGTTAAATGGCATTTGGCTTAAGGTAGCCAGCTCCCCATTAAGGCCAGTCAGTAAAAGAAAGTTACATGTTAACACTAAAATGTACATAAATAAAAAAAATGTCTGTGATTTTGAAAATATGATATATTTTGTATTGATTGCAGCTTTCCCAATCAGCTTGAATGACATATACCTACACCTTATGTGATGGCAGTGAAAAGTATCAAAAGAAAAATGCCAATTAACAATACTGTGCTGAAATTAGTATGCACGTTCTTCAACCAAGTAAGTAAACAAAGCATAGCGAGCTTGGGAGACATCATCTAACTTGTGTGTATATATATATATATATATATATATATATATATATATATATATATATATATATATATATATATATATATATACACACATATATATAAGATTTTTTTAAAATAATGTGCACACTTACATTTTTAAGACTGGCATATAATCGACATGTTTTCATATTATTGTTATTTTTTTATTTGCCATTTCTTCATAACATTATTGTGATCTTAGGCTGTATATAAATTTGACAGCCGAGTATTGAAACCTTACCCCAAACAGACATGTTTGCTCCTCGTTCTCATTGGTCAGTTTCCCTAGTTACGCTGCGTGTTGCTCCAGAATTGGATCCAACATCTATTGCAGCACCAGTCTAACCAGTTCCAGCAGTGGCAGCACCAGTATTACCAGTCCCAGTAGCAGTAGCACCAATCTTACCAGTCCCAGCAGTGTGAGCACCAGTCTAACCAGTTCTAGCAGTTGCAACACCAGTCTTACCAGTCCCAGCAGTAGTCGCACTAGTCCCAGCAGTGTCAGCACCAGTTCCAGCAGTAGCAGCACCAGTCTTAGCAGTTCCAGTCGTAGCATCAGTGTCACCAGTCTTAGCATTAACTTCAGTAGCAGTGAACCAAACACATGCCTCAATGAAAGTATAAACCCATCTTCATATTTATAAGTTCTATTCTTTTTGTCCTTTTAATATCACATATTTCTAACAGTGTGAATAGGGTCATTTTAGGTTGGTATTGTTATTGCAGGGAGATATGTTAAAAAAAAATGTGTGTCATGAAATTTCAAACATCATCCAAGGTGGGTCACTGGCTAAAGAGTTAGCGACTTATATTGCTTTGCAGTTTGCATTAATAGTCTCCAGGCTTTGTGAACAGCATATGTAGGGTTTTTTTTTCAGACAAAAATTATATTTTTGCCTCAGTAAAAATGTATTCCTATCTGCGACCCTGCTTAATGAATATTGTGCACAATACCCTGACCGACGGCTGAAGTCTCCGCGGTCAAGAGTCCAGAGCCCTAACCACTACTCCACACTGCAGCATAAAAAAATAATACACTTTTATATGCTGCAGTTTCTGCAGTTTATTTGAGACCATTTTTAAATGTGTAAGATCTTTATCAATACGTATAGTTCCACTGTGACCAAACGTTATTTCAATAAGAATGTTGGTAACCATGGTTTTGTTACATGTCGAATATGATAAAGGGGTTTCACTAAATTAGACATTTCTCAATGGCATAAAAAGTCTTTTTTTTTAAAAAAGCATAAAGGTTGATTTCATCCATTCTCTGCTTGAACAAAACAAGTGCGATATTACATATATGGAATGAAAATGTATCTTGCGACAAAGCTGTTTTCAGAATATGGAATGGTAATGTAAGCCTATAGAAAATGTACATGTTTTTGTTTCAATATGGTCCATTTCATAAAGCATTTTCAAACAAAATCAAAAATAAGCATTTGAACTGCCTATAGGGACTGTTAAATTAGCACATGAAAGATTGATCTGACACTACAACTTCTTTGTGTTGTTTTCCAATAAGGAAAACAAGGTAAATGCTTTATAAATATGGCCCTGCAGTATGTTTTTTCATTTTGTGTTGTACAGAGAAAGGCAAATGTTTTACTTTTATTTTTTATTCAGTTTTTTTTTTATTTTTACCATTGATTCAGGCAAATTGCTTATATATTTAACCCTTCTAATGCCTTGTTTTCACCAGGCATTGAGGTTCTACTTAAACATTTACAACTGCAAATTAAATTGTTTAATTATTTTTCCTTAAGTTAGTTTAATGTAAAAATCTAAACATAGCTTTTGTAAATTGTTAAGTAAAAATCAAGCTGAAATAAACAGCCTGGTTTTTACTACTTGTTTCCAGCCCACAGAATCTATTTGACTAGCATTAAAGTGTGTGGAGGGCTGTACAGCAAGCCTTGGCTAGTAAATGATAATCTGATTAATACATTTTTGTGGTGGTCTATCCTAAGGAGTATACTGTGAAGAGGTGTAGAGCCTGGCATTGCCCAAGTTATTTTTACCTCGACAGATTTCAATGTCATCAATAATAACTATAACTAAAATGAAACTAATAACTATAACTAACTATAACTAAAATTAAAAATTCATAACTATAACTAAAAAAAAAAAAAAAAAAAAACGTAACTAAAAAAACACTGGTAACTACCCCAGTGTGCATCTCAAATGATAGATCAGGATCAAAGATGACCCCAAAACTCTTAATTTCTTGTTTAAGTTTTGATTAGAGACTGCAAGGGTCGAGCTCATGTAATCCCACATTTCCTTTTAGTTGGTTCTGTGAGCACACTAGCATAACCTCTGTTTTATCTGAATTCAACATTAGAACATTCTGTGACATCCAATGCTTTATGTCTGTAAGGCAAGTAGCTAATAACACCCAGGCAGAAGAAATTCCTGGGTTTAGGGACTAATATAGCTGGGTACCATCAGCATAGAATGGAAGTTCACGTCGTGTCTGCAGATAATGTCACCCAATGTTAGCATATATAATGAAAACAGCAAAGGACCTGTGGAACACCACAGACAACTTCCGATAATGCCGATTTTACCTCCCCAATTGCGACAAAAAGAAACCTATCAGAAAGATAAGATTTGAACAAAGATAGGACAAGGTCAGACAGTCCTACTGTGCTTTCATGATGTGCTTGCCAAGGTTGCCATTAACATGTTGACTTTGCCACACAGCACTGCAGAATTAGAACAATTTTTTTTTCTCAGATGAACCTTGTAAAAACAGACGTAAGAAATGAATTGTCTACAGACACTCTGAATGGAATTCAGACTATCAAGATGGCTGTTAAAAACAACACCAGCTTCAGACCAACGATCCAGTCTGCAAACGTGTCCATCTATGACCAGAAGAAGTAAATAAATATAAGTACACAAAACTAGACTATTTTATAATGTATTTTTATTTATTGTTTCTATTTGTTTTTTAAATGATGCCAGTAAAAAAAAAATAGTGTCAGTAAAAACAAAAAGGGCACCAGCTTTGACTACACGACAATGTACAGGTGGGTTTGTTTTTTAATATATATTTTTTGTGAAATATGGGGGACTTACAGTTAGTGGACAAAAATTTGAGCACCCTCCAATATAGAAGTATCATGTCTTTTTTTTTTAAAATTGGATAACAATCAACATGGTGCTCTTGTCCACACCTGAACTGTTGTATTTTTGTTCAGTAAATCGTGAAAGGTGATTATCAAGCTCCGCTATGGGATTTGATGAAGGCTTCAGGTTTTTCTGAATTTATTTTGAAATGTATTTAGCACACTGCCTTCAACTGAACTGTTTCTGGCAGATTCGGTCAGTCATTCAGCAGTCATTCAGTTCAGAGCAGTGCGTGACATTTTCGTCATACTTAATTACTATAATTCTGCATAATTTACTGTTTCTGATCAAAACCATGTATACTAACTTAAAAACAAAAATTATCCCTTTTGCAAATTGGTGGAATGTGAGTTAATATATGAGTTAGTACATATAACCTCCAAAATTATTGGCACCCTTGATAAAGATGAGTAAAAAAGGCTGTATAAAATAAACAACACAGGTAATGACCTATATTTTATGCTCAAATATATGGGAAAACCATATTCTTTTATTCTAATACATTAGTAATACATTCTTTTCTCAAAAAGATAGGTGTCAGAATTATTGTCACCCCTAAAGATTCTTATAAATAAAATCAAACAAAATTAAATCTGCATTAACACTCTACTACTTTAAGTTCATCTCAGTCTTAAGGAACTGTATTGTGGCCTTCCATGGCTTCCTGTTTCACTGGGGTATAAAAATGAGGTAACACGCATATGAAATCCATTTGTCATCCATCACCATGGGGAAAGGCAAAGAACTCACAAATGAAAAGAGACAAATGGTTGTTGACCTTCATAAATCAGGCAATGGCTACAAAACAATAGCTAAAAAACTAAATATACCACTTACCACTATTAGGGCAATAATTAAGAAGTTCAAAACCACTGAAACAGTGGTAAACTTGCCTGGTAGAGGATGCGAGTATATCTTGCCCCCACGCACAGTGAGGCAGATGGTTCGGGAGGCAAAGGGAAATCCAAGGGCCACAGTTGGAGAATTACAGAACTTGGTTGCATCTTGGGGTCCCCAAGGTCTAAACAAAAGGAAGGCAGCCCCGGACTGAACCAAACTGCCAGTATATATATATATCAGTGCAGGCAGACCCCTCCCCTAAACTGAACCGACTACATAGGTGGTTAAAGAAAAATAAACCAAACATATAATAATCATAAATAAATACAAACGTATTCAAAAAAATCAAACAATCAATGAATACCTAAATTAACATTACCAACCATGTGCATTAAAAACTACAGCTTTAAACAAGCAGAGGGATACTTAATTAAAATCAGCTACCCCCTCTTGAGATTCTCAATGGTTCTGCACTGACTACAGGAAGTCAGTACCCAGGGAAGTTATTAAAAGGTTCCCTCCACAAGATGGTGGTTCCCCCTTCTCCCTTTTGCAGTTGTGGCGGAGTGTCCTGCCCCTTTGTTTATTATTTATTTATATTATGATTTATATGTTTATATGACGGCGAAAGCCAATATTATTTGTTATTGTTTTGTCTTTTGATTATAAAACCTTGTGAGGATGCGTGACTGATCAGCTACTGATTATTTAACTAGCTGGCAGTCACGCATCCTTATTAAACTCGTGCAGACTATGGCTTGTTTAGTGTTTGTTTGTTAGTTTGGCCCTTGTGCCCTTTTGTTGGTGCTTTGTTTAAATCTTTTGTTTTATTATTTAATAAAGCCCTGAGCGCCATTGCGCTTCAGTTTTGCCCCGCCATTCATTGTTTTGGTTTTGTGTTCCTGGTCCGTGACATCACTACACAGCAGTGCATTGCAAGATCCATAATGTGAGGACCTGACCTTCACAGTCTTTTATGGTTAAGTTGTTTTTAATCATTATGTTTAAATTATGTGAATGTGTTGTGTTTATAGTCTTTTAATGTGCTTACTAATTCCCTATTTTATTATCCACTACATTAATTAAACGTGTTTATGATAAAAATAGAAATTGAAATTCATAGGAACAAAAACCAAGGATGCTTAAGCACAGGGATGCTTAAGCATTCTTTAGCTTAGCTGGTAGCCATGACTGATCTGTAAAACAAAAGTGATAAAATAAAAGAAAATACTTGACCAATTATTATGTTTGTTTACTGGAAATATATACACAGAAAACTACTTTACCTACAAAAAGCATAAGTATATCAAGGTAAAAGTGTCTCCATTTGAAAAAAGACAAAAAGGCCCTTGGTTGAGAAAAGCTTTGTGTGCACAAACAGGCATATTTTAAAAACTTTGCAAGTGGAGTTTCGACTAGGTTACAAATACTTTTAATAGTTAATATAACCGCAGCTCCCAAGTCAAAAATTTAATTCAAATCAATGTCTTTTTTGGGAAAGACTTGTGGAGAAAATAACTGCCATTTCAGCCACCATCCAGGGAGAGCCTGCGATAAATCTTGCATTGTGTTTGAATAAAACAATACTTGCAATACTTGTCGAGGGAAAATGTGTTTGAAAACAAACAGTGGATGTATTTATAGGCACTTGTTGCTGTGGTGAACTACATGAAAACAGTCTGGAAACGATCTTGGACTGCTTGGCTGTTGCACTCCGGACACATCGAGATGAGCCTGACCAATACCATCTGCCAGTTGCTGCACCACTGAACTGCTTCTACCAACACATGCTGAAAGATGATGATAACCAATTCATGCAGGTTTTTGAGGTAAGTTATAATCTTAAATGTTTTTGTTTATGAAGTGTGTTTACATGCAAGACGTAATGTATTTGGGATAGAAGTATTTTGAAAAAGTATTTCAAATGTAAAGTTTATAAGGAAATGTACTGAAGTATTCCACTAGCATTCAATAAAATGTTCATGTCAAACATACCATTTTTAAATATCAATAAAATATAAAGAGTTATGAGGCTAAAGATATCTATTGCATTATTCAGTAGAAAGTAAATGGCAGGTGAAAGGTCATTAACATGCTCAGTGCAATATATTGTTGGTAACTAATAGTGAAAAAAAAAATTATAATCTTTGTGTTACTATTTACATTCAATTAGCCAGAATAATCCAGAAACCAAGTTGTGTTTTTTAGAATACTGATTGGAATGCTTTAAATGTCTAGTTTACCTGAATGGAATAAATATAGTAAATTCTTAGTATTATGAATAATGATATAATAGTGTGGATATAAATGTTGGCTTTTTGACATAGACAGAAAATAACAATATAATGCTCTTATCTGTAGCATTGTGCTACAAACCTCACCAGGTAATATTGATTTAGCATAGTTTCTGTGGTGGAAACACTGGTAAATGTGGCATGATATCTGAAGATGGTTTTTTTTATATAGAACATATTTACAAACTCTCTTTGTCAAACTCCTGGAGTTCCTGGAGGGCCTCAGTATCTTCTGGCTTTCATTCCACCCAAGCTCTCAGTTATTTAATTGGTCTAATTTTTTGATTAATGGGACATAACATATTTTATGTGTAGTGTACCTTGAATCAAGTGTCTTTAAGTCATCGACTGTAAAAAAGCAAAACTATGAAATATGTCCAATTGATCAAATAATTAGCTCAATTAAGTTAATTGAAAGCTTAAGTTGTAATGAAAACCGGGACCCTGCGGCCCTCAAGGGCTGGAGACAACCCTCATGTATTTTCAACAGGAATAGTGTAAGTTTTATATATATATATATATATATATATATATATATATATATATACATTACCGTTCAAAAGTTTGGGGTCACTTAGAAATTTCCTTGTTTTCGAAAGAAAAGCAAATTTTTTGTCCACTAAAATAACATCAAATTGATCAGAAATACAGTGTAGACATTGTTAATGTTGTAAATGACTATTGTAGCTGGAAATGGCTGATTTGTAATGGAATATCTACATAGGCGTACAGAGGCCCATTATCAGCAACCATCAGTCCTGTGTTCCAATGGCACGTTGTGTTTGCTAATCCAAGTTTATCATTTTAAAAGGCTAATTGATCATTAGAAAACCCTTTTGCAATTATGTTAGCACAGCTGAAAACTGTTGTGCTGATTAAAGAAACAATAAAACTGGCCTTCTTTAGACTGGTTGAGTATCTGGAGCATCAGCAATTGTGGGTTCGATTACAGGCTCAAAATGGCCAGAAACAAAGAACTTTCTTCTGAAACTCGTCAGTCTATTCTTGTTCTGAGAAATGAAGGCTATTCCATGCAAGAAATTGCCAAGAAACTGAAGATCTCGACAACGCTGTGTACTACTCCTTCACAGAACAGCGCAAACTGGCTCTAACCAGAATAGAAAGAGGAGTGGGAGGCCCCGTGCACAACTGAGCAAGAGGACAAATACATTAGAGTGTCTAGTTTGAGAAACAGACGCCTCACAGGTCCTCAACTGGCAGCTTCATTAAATAGTACCCGCAAAACACCAGTCTCAACGTCAACAGTGAAGAGGTGACTCCGGGATGCTGGCCTTCTAGGCAGAGCTGCAAAGAAAAAGCCATATCTCAGACTGGCCAATAAAAAGAAAAGATTAAGATGGGCAAAAGAACACAGACACTGGACAGAGGAAGATTGGAAAAAAGTGTTATGGACAGACAAATCTAAGTTTGAGGTGTTCGGATCACAAAGAAGAACATTCGTGAGACGCAGACCAAATGAAAAGATGCTGGAGGAGTGCTTGACGACATCAGTCAAGCATGGTGGAGGCAATGTGATGGTCTGGGGGTGCTTTGGTGGTGGTAAAGTGGGAGATTTGTACAGGGTAAAAGGGATCTTGAAGAAGGAAGGTTATCACTCCATTTTGCAACGCCATGCCATACCCTGTGGACGGCGCTTGATTGGAGCCAATTTCCTCCTACAACAGGACAATGACCCAAAGCACAGCTCCAAACTATGCAAGAACTATTTAGGGAAGAAGCAGTCAGCTGGTATTCTGTCTATAATGGAGTGGCCAGCACAGTCACCTGATCTCAACCCTATTGAGCTGTTGTGGGAGCAGCTTGAGCGTATGGTACGTAAGAAGTGCCCATCAAGCCAATCCAACTTGTGGGAGGTGCTTCAGGAAGCATGGGGTGAAATCTTTTCAGATTACCTCAACAATTTGACAACTAGAATGCCAAAGGTCTGCAAGGCTGTAATTGCTGCAAATGGAGGATTCTCTGACGAAAGCAAAGTCTGAAGGACACAATTATTATTTCAATTAAAAATCATTATTTCTAACCTTGTCAATGACTATATTTCCTATTCATTTTGCTATATTTCCTATTCAAACTCATTTCATGTATGTTTTCATGGAAAACAAGGAAATTTCTAAGTGACCCCAAACTTTTGAACGGTAGTGTGTATATATATATATATATATATATATATATATATATATATATATATATATATATATATATATAAATTTCCCCACAGAGAGGTACAAGTAAGGGTGAGATCAAAAAATCTGCTGCATGCTGAGACAGTACCCCATGCGTGTTTGTTGTAGGCAATCCACACCACGCAGAGGTGCTTTATTTATCCATTGAAAAACAGATATACCTTGATGACACCAGTGAAATCGCAGAGGGTGTTCTTGTCCTCTTTGCAACCTACTACATTGTCAACATGATTTATCTGACAAAGGGAAATGCTACATGCTACTTTCTTCAAGAAAAAGTTCTGAAAATGAAAGGGGAATTTTTCATTTCTCCACTCAACAACCTAAAACAAAAAACAAGTCATTTTCCCGTTTTCCTTTCAAAAAGGAAAAACGATTGGACCCAATGTACACGGACCCCAATTCCTGTGTGAACATGACGTGGTGGGGTTCTGAAAACGTGTTATACTCACATGCTGCTACATTACTGTTTTAATAATGTACATACCTGTACGTTTTCTTTTCATTGTTAACATCCTGACAACTTTTTACACTTTTAAGTTTTAAAGTTTTTTTCAAAGGCGTTCAACATGGCCAATCAGGGTTGAGATCAGGAGGGTAACTCTGACAGAAGATCGATTAAAAAAAATAAATAAATAAAAACTACTGTGCTCTAGCTTTGTGTGCCGTATGACATGATAGGTCATTATTGTTGTTACATGTTTGCAAATCCTTACACTATCAGCTATAATAATAATACTAATGCAAAACATATTCATGTGTTCAGTTTACCTAAACATTGTAGACTGGATGCAGTATAATTTATCAGATACACAGATTTTAAGAACATTGCTTCAGTACCGGTAACACTTCGGATAGGTCAGTGTTTCCCAATCCAGACCTGCGGACACACTAATGGTACAGGTTTTTGATTCAACCAGCAGCTAATCAATTATTTTAAAAAATCTGCACTGCTTTACATTGCATTTAAAACTTGCATGCTATGGGACCTAAATCGACTTTGGGAATTATTCATTGTGCTGCTGCACCCGTCTACATTTTATTTATTCCAAATAATTTGAGAACTTGGATAAAGCAAAAACCTGTACATTTAGTGCATCCCCAGGACTGAATTGGGAAACACTGAGTAAAGTGATTGAACTAGTAAAAACTTCATAAAATATGCAAACGTTTAGATCTTCAGCATGAGACTAGTCAAAAAGGACTCGATTGGGAAACACTGACATAAGTTGCCGGTACCGAAGCATCAAATCTGTGTATCTAATAAATTATACTGCCTACAATGTTGAGGTTAATACAAGTATTTTAAACTTTAGCTACTTATAAAACACACAACATCAAGTAATGTAACTCATCTTTATCTAAAACTGAATTAATTCAATAAGCCACCATGTTCCAATTGCTGTTTGCATACTGTATGTCTTTCACTTCTGAAGTGTTTTATGCTCATACTGCATTTGTTTTAAATAAACCTTTAAACTAAGTACCTGTTGTGTGCCAATGCATTTATTTTCACACAATGCATCCATGAAGGGTGTGAAATGTTGAGTAGATAGATATAGGAAAAGAATGTGCCATCAAATCAAATGTATTTTTAGAAAAAACATGGATTATAAATAATACATTATGTATTAATACATTTGTACTGTAAATATGACCTATTCAGCTAATTTGACAGATATATCTGTGCTCCATATATATGTATATAATGTTAATAACAAAATGTAGGCAAATGTATTTGCTTGACGTATTAATACATATTGTGTGTGATTGTAGTCCGAATTGCAAGTAAATGTATTTAGGTATAGCATTGTTCCCATGGTTTATGCCTGAGGTTGGCCTGAAGAAGCTGATTTAAATACATTTGTTTACATTGTACTTAAATGAACAGGAAAGACTAACATATGTTTTTAAAGTTTACTTGCAAATGAAGCTAGTTATTTGAATAGTACATTTCCCTGCAAAAATAAACTAATAAAAGGGAAACATTTCTCTGTTAACTTTTTTTCTCCAATTTTTGGTAATATTTTCTTTAAACATCGAAATCATTTTCAATAATGGACGTACAGTAATGCTTCTGAAAAGAGGGTGTTCTCAACAGAAAGGGAAACTGTGGAACCATTTCACTGTGCAGAAATGTAATTCTACAGAATGGGGGCAATGTGTCCTTGAACGTAAGGTAAAGCTTACTTGGGTTTGTAGGAAACCTTTCACTTTGAAAATGAAATTTGTGCTTTAAGATGGGGGAAATGTTTTCTTGTACATAGTAAAGTTTGCTCAGACTAAACCGGAAATGTGTTTTATTTTTACAGTGAAGTGCATATTTCCAACAAATATTCCAAAACCACCTGTTAATAATACCAACGATTTACCAGTACGAACCTGTGTTTAACTATATCACGTTAAATACTCTACATCAAATGAGGTCCAAATACTGCAGACACAACTAAAGATAATAGACGTCAATATTAATAATTAAATAACAGCATAGATAGATCTAGAAAGACAGAGATCTAAGGAAAAAGGCAATCAGTTCTGATGTCTAATTATAAAGAAAACCTTTCAGAAGATATTTTTGTAGATTAAAAATACTATTGTTCCAGTTTATAAATGCGAGATCAAAAGACTGAAAGATGAAAGCTATTGTAATGGGATAAAATAATCCTTATGTTACATCCAAACATTAGCTGAAAATGCTTTTTCTTTATTTCTGTGTGTCAATAAAAGCATAAATAAAAGGATGACTACATGACTCAAGCCAATCAGCTATTCATTTATAAACCTTTTTGTTCTGCTGGTAAATTTGACATTAAAGATAACATGAATGGGTGGCACTTTACCTTATGAATGCTTCTTGTCATTTGATACATATTTTTAAGTTGTTTTGTCATTTGAATAAACTGCATTAATAGAAAGCAACTGTTGCTGCTTTCTGTATTATATACACTGCTGCATTTAAAAAAAAAATGCAATCATAATTATTTTAACATTTTTATTTACACACCTTTAGTCTCATGAAGCACTGCTACTCAAAATAATTCTTCTGCGCTACGGCTCTAGTTGCTTGTATTTACTGGATCCTGCTGTGGTCTGAGGTATTCCAGTTGCTGCTGCCATCTTATTTCTCTTTGGTAGGGAGACTTTTCTTTGTTTTGAGGTAAAGACTTATAAAATGTTATTGCAAGGATTTAGGCATTTAGCTGAAGGAAAGTTTTTGTTGTGAGCATGTTTAATTTAATTGTGCTGTAGAACAGGGAAATATGGGTGGTTATAAAATGGTTTTATATTTTTTAATTGAATAAACTTCATAGTTCTCTCTAAAGCTTTAATACTGAGAGAGGCTGTCCCGCGATACCAGACTCTCCGAGAGAGAGGGCCACATCCCCAGAGCCTCCGAGAGAGCGCCGCGTCGCCAAAGCCTCCGAGAGAGAACGCAGCATCACCAGAGCCCCCGAGAAAGCCACGTCGCCAGAGCCCCGGGAGAGAGTCCAACGCCTGCTGCCTGAGAGAGAGTACCTTGCGCCGTGGCTGGCTAACCTCTGCCTTACTGTGTGGAGAGGGGTAGCGGTTCAAGGGAGCCCAGATCCAGAAGGGACTCCGCATTGCGTCGCTCTCAAAACCCTCCGCTACTGGACTGAAGCAGGTTTTTCCCGGGCCAGGAAGTGTTTAAGCGGGGGTAGTGTAGCGTTGGGTCCCGCAGGACTTATAAATGGGATGTTTTGGTGCTGCGTTGAACTGCTGGGAGGGTGGGATTTGCTTATCAATAGTTGTATGCTGTGTTCACTTTCATGCTGTGTTGTGCATCTGTCTGTCTGTGTAGCTGATGCAGCCTGGTTCCAACCAGGTCCGCTATTTCCCGCCTGATGACTCTATATAAAGCTGCAGCCTGCGCGCTGACGGAGGGAGTGTGCTGAGAGAGTAACAGCAGCAAGAGCTAAGATCATTTGCGAGCTAAAACAATGGCACTTATAAGCGCCAATCCATTTCTACAAAACAACAGCACTTATAAGCACTAATCCAATTCAGCAATAAACTTTCCAGTGCCAAAGAAATCCCTTGTTGCAGTGTCTCTTTCTTCCCACTGAACCCATGGCAAGCCGCAGTCACTATATATATATATATATATATATATATATATATATATATATATATATATATATATTGTGAGCCAGCTCACAAGTTTACCACCAGGAGTTGTTCATGGCAGGCTTGGTATGAGCCCACAGAGGTTGCCAGTAATGATCAGATGGACCTGTGGGCAGCATACATGCCTGCCATAACGTCAAGGAGTTAACGGGCCAACAGGCTGCAGGTGTGGTTAGGTAGGCAATTATGGTTTGACTATTGTTAGACTATCATTGGCCTTAATTGGCCCACACCTGTAGCCTGTAACAGCCAAATGCCTGGCTGGTAAAAGGGAGCATGTGCCGCCAGTCTGGTGGGTTGTTTGTTTTGTTTCCTGCCTGAGAACCTCTGGGGTTTATCTACAATAAGACCGGAATAGAATAACTGGAATCAGTGTCGGATAACGTTGTGGTCCTTTGCATCTGCAATTCCCTGTTCTCTACAGGGGCTACGAGGAAAGGCCCGTCCGCTGCTGGGATCAATAAAGGACTGGACTGCAGAATAAGGGTAGGAGAAGGGTTTCCTAAAGAAGAAGCCAAGCAAGCTAGGAAAAACCCAAACCCCAGGTGGAATTACCTATTCACCAACTGGACATGGTTATTGGTCCAGTTGGTTTACATCAGCATTTTTGTTTTGGTGGTTTTGTTTTGTTTGAAATCTTGTTTGAACTGTTTACTTTCTTTATGGACACGTCTCAATAACGCAGCTGACATTGCAGTATAAGAGCAAGCCATATAGAATACTGGAATAAAAACTTGCTTTGTTTTGGAAATTACTGTCTGTTTTCTCTGTGTGCACCCACCCGCCCACAATATATATATATATTTACACACACACAGTCACCTCCAAAATTATTGGCACCCTTGATAAAGATGAGCAAAAAAGGCTGTATAAAATAAACAACACAGGTAATGAGCTATATTTTATGCTCAAATATAGTAAAAACCATATGGAAAACCATAATATTTTATTCTAATACAATTGTTCAGAGAAAAAGTTTTTTTTTTTATTTTATTTTTTTTTATTAAGTAATACATTTTTTTCTCAAAAAGATAGGTGTCAGAATTATTGGCACTCCTAAAGATTTTTTTATAAATAAAATCAAACAAAATTAAATCTGCATTAACTTTCTACTTCTTTTAGTTCATCTCAGTCTTAAGGAACTGTATTGTGGCCTTCCATGGCTTCCTGTTTCACTGGGGTATAAAAATGAGGTAACACGCATATGAAATCCATTTGTCATCCATCACCATGGGGGAAGGCAAAGAACTCACACATGAAAAGAGACAAATGGTTGTTGACCTTCATAAATCAGGCAATGGCTACAAAACAATAGCTAAAAAACTAAATATACCACTTACCACTATTAGGGCAATAATTAAGAAGTTCAAAACCACTGGAACAGTGGTAAACTTGCCTGGTAGATGACACAAGTGTATCTTGCCCCCACGCACAGTGAGGCAGATGGTTTGGGAGGCAAAGGGCCAAGGGCCACAGTTGGAGAATTACAGAACGTGGTTGCATCTTGGGGTCACCAAGTCTCCAAATTTACAATTAGACGCCACCTCCATGCCAATAGGCTATTTGGAAGGGTTGCCAGAAAAATGCCTTTATTGAGAGCAACCAACAAACGTAAGCGCCTGGAGTTTGCTAAATGGCATTGGCACTTCGATTGGAACCGGGTGCTATGGTCAGATGAGACGAAAATAGAGCTCTTTGGCCACGCACACCAGCGGTGGGTTTGATGTCGAAAGAAGGATGCGTGTGCAGAAAAGAACCTCATACCTACTGTAAAATATGGTGGTGGATCTTTGATGTTATGGGGCTGTTTTGCTTCCACTGGTCCTGGGGCCCTTGTTAAGGTCAATGACATTATGAACTCTACCCAGTACCAGGACATTTTAGCCAAAAACCTAGCTGCCTCTGCCAGGAGGCTGAAACTTGGCCGCAAGTGGATCTTCCAGCAAGACAATGACACCAAGGACACATCAAAATCCACAAAGAAATGGTTATATATATATACAGTGCTGTGAAAAAGTATTTGCCCCCTCTCTGATTTTCTGCATTTTTGCACATTTTTCACATTGTATTTGGTCAGATTTTTTTGTGGGTTGTAGTAGTATATAGAGGGAGTCTGAGAGAAAAAATGACACCAAAGTTTGGTGCTACTTTCATTTGTTTGGTGTGCAAGGTAATCAAACATGCAATCTTCAGGTGTGAAAAAGTTATTGCCCCCCTAGTTAACTCAACCCAGTTAAAGGGATAATTAGGGTCAGCTGTTTCAGTTCTTTGGTTAACAATCAGGTCTGATTTGGGCCAGCCCTAACCAATATAAATCTGACTAACTTTGGCCCTTACCATCAGAGCGAAGTTGTCAGCACACAGGTTCTAGAGGCACATCATGCCACGAACAAAAGAAATTCCTGAAGACCTCCGGAAAAAAAGTTGTTGATGCCTATCAGTCTGGAAAGGGTTACAAAGCCATTTCTAAGGCTCTGGGGCTCCACCAAACCACAGTCAGAGCCATATTGTCCAAATGGAGAAAGTTTGGGACAGTAGTGAATCTTCCCAGGAGTGGCCGTCCTGCCAAAATCTCTTCAAGTTCAAGGCGTAAAATCGCCCAGGAAGTCACAAAGAACCCTAGAACAACATCCAGGGATCTGCAGGCCTCTCTCGCCTCGGCTAAGGTCAGTGTTCATGACTCCACCATCAGAAAGACACTGGGCAAAAATGGGATTCATGGCAGAGCAGCAAGGCAGAAACCATTGATCACTAAGAAGAACATGAATGCTCGTCTGAAGTTTGCCAAAAAGCACCTGGATGATCCTCAAGAGTTCTGGAACAATGTTGCATGGACAGATGAGTCAAAAGTGGAACTTTTTGGCGACATGGGCCCCTTTATGTCTGGCGAAAACCAAACACTGCATTCCACAGTAAGAACCTCATACCAATGGTCAAACATGGTGGTGGTAGTGTCATGGTTTGGGGATGCTTTGCTGCATCAGGACCTGGACGCCTTGTCATCATTGAAGGAACCATGAATCCTGCTCTGTATCAGAGAATTCTACAGGAGAATGTCAGGCCATCCGTCTGTGAGCTGAAGCTGAAGCGCAGCTGGGTCATGCAGCAAGACAATGATCCGAAACACACAAGCAAGTCTACATCAGAATGGTTGAAGAACAAGAAATTTAAAGTTTTGGAATGGCCTAGTCAAAGTCCAGACCCTAACCCCATTGAGATGTTGTGGCAGGACCTGAAACGAGCAGTTCATGTTCAAAAACGCACAAATGTCACTGAGTTGAAGCAGTTCTGCATGGAGGAGTGGGCCAAAATTCCTCAACGGCGCTGTGAGAGACTAATCAATAACTACAGGAAGCGTTTGTTTGCAGTTATTGCTGCTAAAGGTGGCGTACCAGTTATTGAGTCTAAGGGTGTGATTACTTTTTCACACAGGGGTATTGGGTGTTGCATAACTTTCTTTAATAAATAAATGAAATATATATATATATATATATATATATATATATATATATATATATATATCAAATTTTGTGTTATTTGTTCACTGAGGGTCCCTTTTATCTAATATTAGGTTTTGGTTGAAGATCTGATAACATTCAGTGTCAAAAATATGCAGAAATGCAGAAAATCAGACAGGGGGCAAATACTTTTTCACGGCACTGTATATATATATATATATATATATATATATAAATAAAGGAATAAGAAATCCTTATTCCTTAAAGACTCAGATTATTGCTTTGTTATTGTTTTTATATGCTTATTGTCTTTGTAAATAATAAAACAAAATAACTGATCACAGAAATCTATATAATCAGCGTTGCGTCTTTTTATTTTACTCACCATTCAGGTTACAGTCAGTCGATGCAATAGTTATTTACTATGAAGGTAGACTGGCTAGGTCATTGACAAAGGATGCTGGGATTTTATATAAATGTATTTAAAAACTCTTTGCCAGTCATGTGGTTTTCATATACACAGTGAGATAGCTGGTACAGCCTTAATACCTCATCTTCAGTTGACTAAGAGGACCAGAAGTACCCACTTCCTGGGCTTGTCATCCTGAGAGATAATGTGTACCCAATCGATTCGTACAGCAGTCCATTACTGTCATGCTCTCTAGCCAGTTGTGTTGGATGACACAGCCGTAATCCAAGTGTCTTCTGTCTCTCTGCATGGATACCTCCCATCCTCACCAAGCTGGGTGCCTTCAACAAGTTGCCAATCAAGACAAAAACATATGAAATCAATTGTCATAAGAGATCACATCTTCACAGTGCTACTGTATATAGATAAACTCTATTTTTATGAATTTCCAAGGCAGTTTATGTTTCACTGCATTTTTTTTGTTTCTTTTTGTTTTCATGTAGATTTCAAAACATTGTGTTGTTCTAATTACAAACTACTCATGGAATGAAGTTTTCATTTAATGTTGAGAGTTTTGTTTTGTAACCACCTGTCCGAATTTGGGAAGCGTTAAAAGACAATTTCAACAAACGACACATTCAAATGTATCTATCATTCATAACACATTGGGTTCTTTATAAATTAAATTCAGCTCTCACTTTGTCTCAAATAGGAAATGATAAAATGCTAATATCTACAGGGATTTCTTTCCTGACAGTTTTTACATTTTCGAAGACAGCTTTGGCAGGCTAGGTTGAAATCTGTCAGGGTGCAAGGGAGACAGTGAGAGATGTTGTTTGTAATGTGGGAGATGACTATATTAGAGAATGGAGGGGAAAAAGCTAACATTGAAGTGGTTTGTCTGAAGTGGTAATTTACACAGTAATTCTTTTTCTGCGATTGATTCTGCATCTAGGCCTCATGACAGCAGTAATTTCTCAATCATGCTACCCTACTTAACCTTAATGTGCCTATCAGACCGAGAAATATTACCTGGAAAGCTATACACTGGAATAACTTCAACTGCATTATAGCTGTTTTTATATATTCATTTTACGGGTGAAGAAAAATATCACACATTTTATTTTTTGTTGCTATTTATAGATTAACAAATTTGGTGACATCAAAAAAGATGTGGTGCTAATGGGGCATTGCCCCTTTGTTTCGGGGCTATCTAGCTACTGTATGGACAGGCATTAAAGAAAATCTTCCTGTGGCAGGGGTGAGGTCTGCTCATGTAAATAATATGCTATGGTTTCATTGTAAATATGGTTTGGTGGGAATTGTCTGATTTTTAAATAAAAATGTTTAATTTAATTGAGTAATTGATTATCAATTAACTGGCCACAGTTTATTTGTTCTGTTCTTTGTGTACCAGAACCTCATGACTGTGTGGATATCCAGGGAAAGTGAACAAAACCTAAGGACCACAGCATGTTTTAATTGGGATCCTTAGGACAATAAAAAAGGGATTAATTTAGGGGACTGTAATCCCACAAAAGTATATTTAATTTGAGTTAGGAAGAAGGTTCCTGGTGCGGGACCTCCTGGTGAAGTGAGAGTAGCGCACAGCCCGAGCTTGGGTACCTTTTACTTTCTAGTTGTTTTTGTAGTGTTTTGTTTTGCCTTTTTGTATCCATGTACATAGTTGTATATATCCTTCTGCACTAGGGATACCATTGCTGGTACCCTAGTGGCAGACCCCACCTACTACGACCACTGCCTGTGTTTTAATTAATAAAACCTGGACGCCAGAGCGGTGTTTCGACATCAAACCCTCTGTGTCTCTCTCATCTCTCAGCGGATACCCACAGCGTAACAGAACATCCGTTACACTTCTATATTTTTTATACAGGACTAGAAGTAGATAGCTTGTACACCCCAAACTGACAAAGCCCCTGGAAAACATATAAAGTAATAACTGAATGTCAACATATGATGTAACTTGGCATCTTCCCTTTGGACAGCCACGTAACTATATATATACAGTACTGTGCAAAAGTTTTAGGCAGGTGTGAAAAAATGCTGTAAAGTAAGAATGCTTTCAAAAATAGACATGTTAATAGTTTATATTTATCAATTAACTAAATGCAAAGTAAATGAACAGAAGAAAAATCTAAATCAAATCCATATTTGGTGTGACCACCCTTTGCCTTCAAAACAGCATCAATTCTTCTAGGTACACTTGCACACAGTTTTTGAAGGAACTCGGCAGGTAGGTTGGCCCAAACATCTTGGAGAACTAACCACAGTTCTTCTGTGGATTTAGGCAGCCTCAGTTGCTTCTCTCTCTTCATGTAATCCCAGACAGACTCGATGATGTTGAGATCAGGGCTCTGTGGGGGCCATACCATCACTTCCAGGACTCCTTGTTCTTCTTTACGCTGAAGATGTTTCTTAATGACTTTCACAGTATGTTTGGGGTCGTTGTCATGCTGCAGAATAAATTTGGGGCCAATCAGATGCCTCCCTGATGGTATTGCATGATGGATAAGTATCTGCCTGTACTTCTCAGCATTGAGGAGACCATTAATTCTGACCAAATCCCCAACTCCATTTGCAGAAATGCAGCCCCAAACTTGCAAGGAACCTCCACCATGCTTCACTGTTGCCTGCAGACACTCATTTGTGTGCCGCTCTCCAGCCCTTCGGCGAACAAACTGCCTTCTGCTACAGCCAAATATTTCAAATTTTGACTCATCAGTCCAGAGCACCTGCTGCCATTTTTCTGCACCCCAGTTCCTGTGTTTTCGTGCATAGTTGAGTCGCTTGGCCTTGTTTCCACGCCGGAGGTATGGCTTTTGGCGCAAGTCTTCCATGAAGGCCACTTCTGACCAGACTTCTCTGGACAGTAGATGGGTGTACCAGGGTCCCACTGTTTTCTGCCAATTCTGAGCTGATGGCACTGCTGGACATCTTCCGATTGCGAAGGGAAGTAAGCATGATGTGTCTTTCATCTGCTGCAGTAAGTTTCCTTGGCCGACCACTGCGTCTACGGTCCTCAACGTTGCCCGTTTCTTTGTGCTTCTTCAAAAGAGCTTGGACAGCACATCTGGAAACCCCTGTCTGCCTTGCAATTTCTGCCTGGGAGATACCTTGCTGAAGCAGTATAACTACCTTGTGTCTTGTTGCTGTGCTCAGTCTTGCCATGGTGTATGCCTTTTGACAGTAAACTGTCTTCAGCAACCTCACCTTGTTAGCTGAGTTTGGCTGTTCCTCACCCAGTTTTATTCCTCCTACACAGCTGTTTCTGTTTCAGTTAATGATTGTGTTTCAACCTACATATTGAATTGATGATCATTAGCACCTGTTTAGTATAATTGTTTAATCATACACCTGACTATATGCCTACAAAATCCCTGACTGTGCAAGTGTACCTAGAAGAATTGATGCTGTTTTGAAGGCAAAGGGTTGTCACACCAAATATGGATTTGATTTAGATTTTTCTTCTGTTCACTCACTTTGCATTTAGTTAATTGATAAATATAATCTATTAACATGTCTATTTTGAAAGCATTCTTACTTTACAGCATTTTTTCACACCTGCCTAAAACGTTTGCACAGTACTGTGTATATATATATATATATATATATATATATATATATATATATATATATATATATATATATATATATATATATATATATATATTTGTTCCTTTAAAATAGCATGTCCCTTTGTAAACTCTAATCACATTCACAAGACTAAACGTCTTGACAGCTATTGGCTGGTAGCTGCAGGCTTTCACAGAATAGCAAGCTGCCAAGTCTTCTTACACTGCAGCAGTAAGTGGCTTTGGCTGCAGACCCAATGTTCCCTCCCTTCAGGGCAGCAATCTATCACTTCACCACAAGGGGGAAGGAAACAGTACCTGGCACAGTTGAGACGTGACACAAACTTGTGAACTTATAGACATAGTAGGTCAGGTATCTGCTCCACCAGTGCTGTGCACCAGATGGCATGCCCTAGAGTAAGTAATGACGATGTTGGTTTAGTTTTGTTTGAATCACGGGATGAAACAAACAAAACAAAACAAAACAAAACAGTCTTCTCATTTGCAGTCAAACGACCAGTTTCACAAAGTTTGAGCTCTTAACAACTTTTAGTTTTTAGCTTCCATGTAAATAGAATGCTACCTCTCCTGCTGTGCAACAGTAAAACATGGCAGCTTCCCATTGTTCTATCTTTGTTTAAGCATTTTACAGTACAGCCACACGCCATTCAATTATTCATAAACTATCAAAGAAAACACTTCTGTACAGTGATAAATTGTAGATTTCAGCTGGGGAAAAAAACCTGTAGCTGATTTTTTCTTTTTCAAAGCTGTCAAATCCCAATCACTTATAAATGCACATATAACAAATTACACTGACAGAAAGATGATTTCTAAAATGTTTTACATTTACAGGGGTTATACTTACTGTTGTTAACATATGTCTAAAGTAGGTTGCTAGAAAACCGTCCTCAGAGGACCCATTTCAGTTCCCTTGTGCAACAGTATTTTAAACCTGCATTCATTTAACCATGTCTGTTGCACCATCACGCAAGATTACGACTTTCCAACAAGCTCAACACCATTCCACCTGAAAGAGAAAGTGTCTTTTTTTAAAGGTAATTAGCTTGTTTTTTGTATGTTACATTATTACAACCTATATTTTTAACATTGGTACACAAGGGACTGATAAAGTTTGATATTCATAAAACTGTCTTTATCAGCGTTTTCACAAATACCAAAGACTAAAATCTTTTTTTTTTCAATCAAAACAGACTTAAAAGTCTTGGATTGAAAGCTTTGTTTAAAAATGGAAATTACATTTGAAAACTGATATTAGTGATACTTTATAAACAATGCCTGGGTTTAGAGCTGTTGAAGTCAATGATATTCGGAAAACCTAAGGCATGAGATACAGAAGCAATTTTTATTGTCAATTAGTTGACAACAAAAGATTGACAACTGAATTGCTGTTGCTAAATGTGCCACAACCACACTGGAAAATTGACAATTATTTCTTTAGCAATTTTAAGATGGCGACTGTTTGCAGTTAACATGTTTCAGTAAACATGTTTCCACAGCTGCAATATTAATTGGAATCATTTACTTTTGTACTACCCGATTTTGTTTTCAGATATTTTCCTTCTTCCGGCAAAATAATCGCTCAGAGGTTCATAATTTTCTATCATGAAAAACATCGATCAATTGCAAAGTTTCCTTACGAATTCCTGTTGTTTGTATCCATACTTCCTAAGCAAAAAGGAGAGTGAAATCAGGTGATTAGAAAATGCAATATCATTAGCTGAACACACACACAGGCACATAGAAAAATTGTCAAATGAATTGCTGAAAAATGAGCAGTGATCTATTCTAGCAACTCGACTGCCAATCAAAAATGTGTTGACAACTCGAGTTGTCAATTAGTGAATTGCCAAGAAAAAAGTCCTTAAAAAAATTGCTTGTGCATGTCCGGCCACAAAACAGTGACATATCAAATTAAAATGTTCATCTAATTTTATAACTATGATCATCTGTTTATATGCAAGTCATTCAGCGATACATTTGTTTGGAACCACTGTTCAAAACTAGAGCAAAATTATGCAAACTGTATGTAGCACAGTTACAGGTGATCAGGTTTCTACTAGATAGCAGAACACATTAAAATGCAAATATAATAACTGCATTGAACCAAGTATGTCTGCAAGGCACACTGGGTTTATAATGTAATGATAAACACAGTGTACATTCCATATCAATTAGGTATTTCACTTTCTGGATGGCATGGTGCACTCTGGTACAATATTAAACGTAAAACAAAATGCATAAACAGCAAAATCATACGCACTTGGTGACTTATGAATGCAGTTTTAACTATACACACAATAAATCAAGGTCTTTTCAAGGAAATCATATGTTCCAGTGCTGATGAGATGTGCTGCATGAGGTTTGCAAAGCCAAGTACAAGGTATATGCAGTGTGGCTCTGTGATTTGAGTAGGGGATTAGGAGTCAGATTATTCTGGTATAAAATCACAGATACATACATCACTTTTGCAGAGTCTCTTTACTTAAAAAGAGATACCAGATAAGCTGTTATCCTTGCAATATATGGTGCTGTTTTAATAAATATATGTGAAGGGTCTTATTGCTTTTATAGTTCAATGTTACAGCACAATTAATTATCATTTTTATTTATTTTAACTGTATTTATTTTGTTTTTCATTTTGTATGTATCCGTCCACATAAGCACTCTAAAATAGTACGCTCTACAAAATATAGTCCGCCATTATAACAAAGTTACCTATGAGCTTTTCTATAAAATAAGTGTACAAAACAATATTTAATACAATTTTTATACTTTTATTTAAATAAACTGAGAACAAAGATTGAAAAAAAAAGATTGTGCAACTGTTCAGATGTGGATAACAGGCATGAATTCAGATCAGTTCACATCGGTTCACGTGAACCGGTCAGAAAACAAATATCAAGCCACACTTTCGACATTCAAGACTTTTTTATTTATTTATTTTAAATAATCTGAATGTGATATATTCCTAAAAACTATATTATGCCGGTGCTTTGTGTCACTTGTCACCTTTTTCCGAGCGTTTACGTCCCACCGCTATCACTTCTGATTGGCTAGCTGTGGACAAGGCTGTTCTTCTATTGGTTACAAAAAAAAACACACAAAAAAAACCAGGAAGGGCTTCCAAGGGATCTGGCAAGGCACAGACTAATATTTTTTTGTGCCTTTGAGGTATTATTTTCTTTTTTTGTAAATTAGCAAATACGTCTTACTGCTTTCTTAATAAATTAACCTGACATTTAAATGCATAAATCAAGTATTTTAAGTCAGCTTTGTGGTCAAGCGTGTCCTTGTTGGGATACTGCAAAAATAAAAAAATAAAACTGTTTTGAAGTATTTCAGGACATTTCCCTGGCAAAAAACGTTTGTTCAGTTTTTTTTCTTTCGATTTAGTTTTGCTAACCTAGTTTTCCATTTAACATATTTACATGTTTTTTAGATTTGAACGCTACTTTGGAATATATCAAAATTATTAAGCTTTTTAACTAAATTTGAACAGAAGAAATATTAGTTATTTATTGAACATGCAACAATCAATCTATTGTGAATTTATTAAAACTTTAAGATTGACAGATATATTAATAATGATTAATAAAATGTTTATATATGACATTAGGCTAAAATATACAATATTTTATGATTATTTTAAAAATAGAATACAGACTGTAAATGTCATGGTATTGTGTGTTTTTATTTATTTATTTTCCAGTGAGAGTAGTGTAGGACAATAACTGTGTATCTTGAAGAATTTAGTGAACCAGTCAAGCTATAATGCTTCTGGCTGCAGACATATTCAAATGTTACAGTGTTATTACTGCAGTACACATTTACCAACCTCTCAACCCAACTCACTTCCTGGTTTGTCAATAAAGCTTAATAAAGCCTTTAATGGTAAATATTCTTCTTCTTCTTCTTCTTCTTCTTCTTCTTCTTCTTCTTCTTCTTCTTCTTCTTATTATTATTATTATTAGTCATAGTCGTCGTCGTATTATAATAATTTTTTATTTTGTGAGGCAGTGTGGTCCAGTGGTTAAAGTCCAGGACTT
Source organism: Acipenser oxyrinchus oxyrinchus (assembly GCA_030684275.1). Taxonomy (NCBI): domain Eukaryota; kingdom Metazoa; phylum Chordata; class Actinopteri; order Acipenseriformes; family Acipenseridae; genus Acipenser; species Acipenser oxyrinchus. The sequence continues at coordinate 10,774,028 of CM060247.1, forward strand.
GTAACCAAAAGGTCACTGGTTCAAATCTCACCTCTGCCACTGACTGACTCACTAAGCTAGTCACTTAACTTCCTTGTGCTCCATCCTGCGGATGAGATGTTAAATCAATGTCCTATTGTAAGTGACTGCCTACGTCTGTAAAGTGCTTTGTGATGGTGGTCCACTATGAAAGGCTCTATATAAAGATATTACTATTAATTGTAATACTGAAGTTTTATTTATTTTGACTATTTTACATGAATTATTAGTTTTGTGAATATAAATGTCAAACTAACTTTAAAATACTAACTGGCCGTGAATGTATTGGTCCAAAACAATAACAAAAACAATCTTACATTATTATTATCATTGCTATTATTATAAATTAGTCATTTCCTTGGCAATTGATTTGACTATTTCCAGATATTGAGCAAATATTGAAAACTCTTCCTGGAAAGTTGCCTTGACAGTAGAAAGAGTGGGACCTTTGGAAGTGGTGCTACTTGCTGAAGATGGTGATCCTGCGTGACCAGCTTTTACGTTGTTTTTTGTTGACAGTCCAGTAACTTTTAAGGCTACTTTCACATTGCTGACCAGTCTTTCCTGCTTTGTAAACCAGCGTTGGACAACTGGATTCTTGTGGACCTAATGTAATGATTTGTATGGAGGTGGCTCAAACCTGCAGCAATAAAACAGTTTACCATCATCTTACCATTTTTTTTTCTCCGAATGGCCTGTAAGTATACTGTACCAGATCTTGTTATCACTCGCATTGGTTGGATCTAGTCTGGATCGTGGATAAAAATAGAAAGCTGGCAAATTTTCTGGACATTTCAATATATATTTATCCAGTGATTGATGGGGCAGTGTGGATCACTGGGGCACCATACATTCTCTCTCGGTAGTAGGATTTTAAGGTGTCCGGGGGGGTTGTTATGATTTTATGTAGCTCCATTGAAACGGACACTTGCAAACTCAAAACATTTTCATCAGTTTCAATCAGAAACGCATTATGAGGTAATTCTCTTGAGCCTTTTCTGCCTCTCCGTACTAAATGTAATTTGTATGTTAAACCACACTTCAACAACAGGCCTTGTGGATTGTTCATATTTAAAACATTAGAAGACTTTGGTTTGGTCAGGTCTGATCCAGTAATGACAAGGTGATGTATTATTTTCCAGGAAGTTTTGACTTACCCATTCTTCAGTTGACATGTTATTAAAAAGGTTGAAATGTACTTTGCATTATATTTTGTTACAAATAAAACTGGTGGCACATAGCCACAAATGGTAAAATGTATGATACTTTTTAGAAGTTGTTAAGATGCCTAATTAAAGCACAAAGTGGTCTAACATTTTCACACTTGAGTGCCTAATGTTTCTATATCAGTCATTACTGACCAAAAATGTAAATTCTCACAATCTGAGGTTTTCATGCAGGTAGGTATATAAAGGATATAAATGACAAATCTTGAGGTGTTCTCATAAATTTGCACACAACTGTACGTATGATGTGGAAAACCTGGACCGTTTCTTTCAGTTTTAAATGGGATGAATATGTCAATCAGATACATTACTATGATCTTTTCTTTCATACTATTGTGTTTTAGGGCAGAAATAGACTGTATGGGCAGCAGTATGGAGTAGTGGTTAGGGCTCTGGACTCTTGACTGGAGGGTCGTGGATTCAATCCCAGGTGGGGGACACTGCTGCTGTACCCTTCAGCAAGGTACTTTACCTAGATTGCTCCAGTAAAAAAAAAAAAACTGTATAAATAGGTAATTGTATGTAAAAATAATGTGATATCTTGCAACAATTGTAAGTCACCCTGGATAGTGCATGATGGGATAATATCATATTAAGTCCCACAGTCCATTGCGCTGCTAGGAACTGTAAGCAGACTATTTTAATAGTGTTTGTACTCATTAAGCCCGAATAAACACGAAACGGTACTTTAGTGTGGACGCTTTCAGCTGCATTAATTCAAATGTTTTTGAGTACGGTTCTTGAGATCGGTTATGTAGTGTGGACAGGGCCTTAGTTTGGGTATTGAGAAGGAGAGCAAAAGCATGAAGATTCTTGGAATTCTTTTTTTTTTATAAACTCCCAGAAATAAGAACATAAGAAAGTTTACAAACAAGAGGAGGCCATTCGGCAATATCATTGTCAATACCTTTTAGAATTTTGAACATTGTCAATACCTTTTAGAATTTTGAACATTGTCAATACCTTTTAGAATTTTGAATGCTTGAATCAGATCGCTGTGTAGTCTTCTTAGTTCATGACTGAATACATTACATTTTTTTAACCTGTCTGCATATGACATGCCTTTTAAACCCAGGATAATTCTAGTCGCTCTTCTTTGCACTCTTTCTAGAGCAGCAATTAGATTATTTGTTTATTTAGCAGACGCCTTTATCCAAGACGACTTACAGAGACTAGGGTGTGTGAACTATGCATCAGCTGCAGAGTCACTTAGAACTATGTCTCACCCGAAAGACAGAGCACAAGGAGGTTAAGTGACTTGCTCAGGGTCACACAATGAGTCAGTGGCTGAGGTGGGATTTGAACCGGGACCTCCTGGTTACAAGCCCTTTTCTTTAACCACTGGACCACACAGCCTCCTAAATATCCTTTTCGTAGCAAGGTGACCAGAAGTGAACAAAATATTCTAGATGAGGTCTTCGTAACTAAAAACGAGTAAGTCCTTTGTAACTAAAAACTGTTTTTCAATAGCTCATCTGTTTTTAATATCCATGCAATCTTCATGTGATCTCTGCAATGTAATGATAGGGCACACTAGAAGGGGAGCAATGAGATATCTTCAAGAACTGATCAGTACATTTAGTTCATTTATAGCACTGGAAAAAAATATACCAATAACAAAAAAATCGAATATACCTTAAACAAATGTGCTTGTTTTGGAAAATGTGAGGACTATGAAGATATTGCAATACCTACTGTATTAGGGATTAGATTAATTGGAAATATGTTGTTAGCTGTATGTACTTTAAGAGGTTAAATATTTATTTATTTTGACAGGGAATCTTATAAATTTGAGAAAGCTGTTTCCATGTTCTATATTTTTTTTTACTAAATTTCATGAACCAGTTTTTTTACTCCCACAAGAGCGATGTAACGTTGCTGCAATTCATTTAGGCTTAAGAAATACATATGCCTAAATGTTAAGTGACATTATGGTCTAGAATTACAATCTTTATAGCAATTTTCATTTCAACAGGCACATTTTTCAAAAATGGTAGATGCTGATGAGGCAATTAGTGCTTGATAGATTTATTCCTTTCTTTGAACTAGCTAGTCTGTAGATTCCATACAGTAATTGCTTGAGCGATTCCACGCAAGACTTATCCAGTTATTTCATTTGTATGGGTATCATGGTTTTTAAAATTAATTTGAAAATAAATTAACCTTTATTATAGTAACAGATAACTTGATCTAGTGTCACACCAGAAGGATATGTTCCAAACACTAATAAACAGATAACATGCAGCACATTTAAACTACATAGAAACATTTCTAATGTATTTTTATTATTATTATTTATAAAGGCATAAGAGGATTTTAATAAATAGTAACAATAATACGTGTTGGAATAAGACTTTAATAGAATGTATGCAGGGTACACACAGTAGAAAACAACAGTCTATTCAATTGATATGATATTGTGGCCTATCTTGTAATGTAATTTTAAGAGTATACCAAGCACTTCTTTAGAAATTTTAGGGTACTTTTTGTGAGCTAAATATGGGCTGTGTTATTTACAAGGTGAGCAGGGTATACAAGGGATATAATCCAAGGTTTCTCAGTCATGTATTTTCTTTTTTAATTTGACTTTTCATGGACATTTTATTCACTTTAAATGACTGAAATACAGGAAGATGCAGCTCTGTTAAGATCCGCCAGTATTTAAATCATTTGAACAAACACCCCTGTAACTCCTTTGCAGAAGTTAGATTAGCCCCTAAAGTCTAGCACTGAATATTAAACCTACTATCAATATCCTTTAGAAGAAAAACATTCGAAGACAGTAGGACAGGAACCACTGTTAGAGCATTTCTAAATGAATGCTAAACATCCCAAGTGGAACCCTTTTATTTACCCAAGGCAACTGCACTGTTTGGTTTTGCTGCTACATAAGATAAACTTCCCCATTAATGCAAGGTCAGGCCTGTCCTGGACTGAGACTATATTAGAACTCATTTTGCTTCTGACCTTTAAAATGTGGAGTGCACTGATGGTCAGTTTTCTAATTTACACAGTGATGTCTCAGCAGAAAAGAACACTGCTCAGACAGTAGAAATATCCACTTCAGTGCGGCCTATAGTTCTGTAAAAAGTAATATAATAAATGTTATTCTCTTTTAAAATTCTAAAATCATGGCAGATTACATGTAAACAGCATAATCTTCTTTGATTTCATCCGCAACGGAGCTGGTCAGTGAACAGATGCTACTGGATCTGTAGTCTCAAGGGGCTACTGTGTGATTGGACCCAAGGGATAAGGGATTAGTATACATGTAAGATGATCCTGCTGTTTTTAAGCTGTACCAGAGCTTTGAGTGAATTTGTGTCTATATACCTGTCAGCCAGCATGGTTGTCACACCTCTAAACTAAATGTCAGACACAACAGGCATACCACAGAGAAAACAAAACAGTTTACCTTTGTACCTGGCATTATTAATAAGATTTTATTTGGATAAAAAGGAACAGCAGCCTTATTTTATGAGAAAAGGTACAGTTACTGTAGGGGTTATTTTTTTCTTGCCAACAAACTTCATTTAATATATTGTTTTTCTGCCATGTAGAGCACAGACAGACTTGTTTAAACAATGTAATCTTGATTTCATAATGACAGCATGCTAATCATCTGAACTGCTCACAAACAGCAAAGCAATGATGCAAGTTCTTCAGAACCTTGAAACACTTATGCTGTCATTGTGCATATACAGGGAATTTCAGAAATGTAGAAACAATAAGCTTATTGCAAACAGCTTATTGGCACATTCCTACCTGTGATCGTTCACCTTCCATATCCTCATACAGCGCAAGAAAGCCAGAGAAATAGGTGAAGTTCATTTCATAATACACCAATCTGATTATGGTGATTCGTAAGGTCAATATTGCATGACAGTCATATATACAAATCTTGAAAGGTGCTATTTTGAAGGCCAGTTCTGCAAGATACTTGCATGTGTTCACAGCACATACATTTTGATGTTTTTAACTTCAAGCATTTCCCTAGCCTGCACTGAACACTCTTTTTTCCTCTCTAACTCACTTTCAGCTCTGCTATTTGCTGTCTCTAACCCTGTGTCTCATCCTTATACCTCCCTGCCCTGCGCTGCTCTATGTACAACTTATTGGCTAACGCCAGAACCAAAGGTTGCCCTCGATTCACCAGCCACTAACATGTTCACCCATCCTAAGCCCATCCTAAGACAAGCACAATTCAATTCAAGACACATAGGCTGTTTAGAATGGGAAACCAGTCAGAAAGAAGTAAGTTCATTGGTGATTAACAGGCAGCGTGACATTATGTACCAGATGCAATGATCACTCCAACGATCCATGAATTAGTGATAACCCAGCTGACGCTGTTCCTTGTTATTCTGTTGTTATATCGCACACTAAAGGGAAAGCTCCTATGCAGTAAACATGTGTCATCAAAAAGCACTATGAATAGTTAAACTCTTAAAGTGAAATTAATGTTTCCTAAAATAAATAGTTTATGAATTAATGATATTGAAGATCAGGCAGTTTAGTGGTTTGTTGATCAGATGAGACAGTGAGAAGGGAAGACAAAATGAAGTCCACTTTATTTATATCATACCATTTATAATGATTCACTTTAAAAAAAAAAGAGAATACATTTTATTGTACAGCACCTGCATTTATGTCCACGTAGCTCTAGCAGAACAAAATGCCATTTGAATACATCAGGGACGTGATATTAGAAATATTTTAAAGTATTATTTTATTAGCAGAACTGATATTTCTCTCATGTAAATATGGTATTTAAAATACCATAAGACAGAGACAAAAGGTAGTGATGGGTCAGAAGAGAACTGGGCTACACCCATAATGTAACCATCCAACTTTAAACATGTACACATCTCTTTGATGTTTAGTACGAAAACAAAATTCTGCAAATCCATATTACATCAATTAACGTTGACAAGTTGACAAGCCTATATTACATTGAAAGCAATTAGTCTTGGAGGATGCATTACAGTTATTATAGATGTCATTTTCCACTTGCTTCATACTATACTTGTACAGCATGCTTAATCTCATGTAAGAATCAACGTGCATTACATGCTGGGTATCTATCTCCTAACATACAGACCAATAATGTATATGGACAGATTAAAAAACATTTAAATACCCAAAAGCCAATTAAGGATTTGTTTGGATAAAGCTGTAGTTTTCTAAATACAAAACAACTCCATGTAGGCCTTTGCCATCTGTGAATCCAATCTGCGAATTCCTGTTATTTAAATAAACCCAGCAGCCTGTGATGTGAGCTTAATCTCCCCCAAGCCTGTATAATAAGCAGACTTGGTGCATGTTTTCTACTTTGAATTTCTAGCCATTAAAAAAGGCTAATCCTTTAAAAAATCTGATTTTAAGATGGTATACTGTACCTTTTAAATTATGGCCTTGTGATAGAGAGAAAGAATCAATGTTGTAAATCTCCCTCAGGATTGAAAAGGACGCTGTGTAAGGTTGGTGGTATGCTTCCCCATAGATTTGATGGTGGGGGCACATAGCTGTCAGTACACGAAATGACTCAAATGCGATCAGCTGTAGGCCAAGCAGTGATTGGTTACACCGGAGCGCCGAGCTGATTGCAGGGAGGAGTTGGGTAGTACAAAGGGGACGCAGCTAAGCCCCCTTACGCTGAGACGAGATATATACGGCTAGAGCCTGTATTATTGTTATTTTGTTTTGCTTTGTTGTTGCAGATGAGTGAGACAGAGAATGGGAGCTGCAGCTCATAAATGCACTTCACCACATCACTGCACAGCACAGCCCAGCCCATCCCAGCGAAGCACGGACACTCGGACCACGATCACAGAGCATAGTTTCATGCACGGAGGATTGTGGCTATCGGAGTGTATTTTTGCTTGGGACTGCAAACCTGCCGCGTTTTGAATTCCCCTATACCATTGCTGGTATAGGGGCGATCTATTTATTTTGTGGAATTAACCTGCTTTAATAAACACTGACTGTTTTGGGAGTAAAAAGAGCTTCTTGTGAACATTATTTGACACTCACCACGCCACAGGCCTATAGTACTTTTCAGTCCTCTTTCAGTTCTTACAGAAATAGGTATGTAACCTGTGCACAGTACTGACACATTACAATCAATTGTGAGGTCCAGGTTCATAGTGCCAATTACAGTTAAAATGAGGACAGGGAGAGGTATGTTTTCCATGTAATTTGAAAAACAAGGGTTGGACAATATATTTGATTTCATAATATTATGTCGCTATCTGACTTACACATCGAAATACAGAAAAATATCAACGAAGGGCCCATATGCAGTGAAATACAGTACAATCTATTGTCAACATGGCCTAACCTCGAATTACCCTGCTTTTCTTATTGTGAAATATTGAGTATTGTTCTGTCAAGTAGGTGTGTGGTTACCATGGACAACCAGGATGGGAGTCTGCTGTGTCTTTTCATTGTTCTAGGGATTCATCACCATTCTCAAAGGATTACAGCCCTTAATTTTTTCATGGTTTTGTAAACTTGCTTATTTGTAATTATTCTCACACAAGAAATCATTTTTTGGCTTTGGGGTAGTACGTGGTTTACTTTCACAATGAGCAAGAAATTAAATCTCCATGATCAATTTTAGAACACTGAGAGATGTAAAACTATCAACAATTCTGGAAAATACCGACAACGCACCGGAGATGCCTGAAGTTGGTGTGACGTCGCTAGGGAAACACACACCAGGAACAGCTGTGAGATATACATGGCTTCAGACTGTGAAAGCGATCATTACGAATTTCTCCGACGTTTTGCGTAGTCTGTATTACAATAAGGACAACAGGAGTGTGGTGTGTAATAAAAGAAATTGTGGGGAGGAAGAATAAGTGGCTTGAGGCCCGATTCTGAACTGTTTTGAACCTCCAGCAAGAGAAAATAACCACGCTGGCATGAGGTACCCGAGCGACACGCCCTCTTGCCTACAGGTCGGCAATTCTGAATGTTGTTCTTGTATACAGTTAACCCCGGCAAGCAGTTCATTTAATGTGTAGTTCTATATTTGGTTTGTTTTATCATTTATATCTTGCAAATAGTGTTTACCATTTCCCATCCACAAAAATCAACCATTGAATATTACAGGGCCGAGATGCCTTGCATGGTCATGTATAGCTCTTCAACTTCATTCATGAAATAAACACTCATGCTTTCCCTGATTTAGTGAAATTAAATAGGCCTAACCTCCTTGTGAACTGCACGTAATTATTATTATTATTTATTAGCAGGTGCTAATAAATCGAAAGCTTACCTAAAAAAGCTGGATGAGTGGATTCATTCTTTTGATTTCTGCATCAGAAATCTTGAGCACGCAATGTGTTTGTACTGGTTTATAGTACTCTGACGTTATTGTTTTTATTAAGTCAGCAATATGAAAGCCGTGCTCATGTTTATTCTTTGGGTAGTTTTGGGCCACAGAGTTTATTTGATAACAGTATATTGTATAATAATAACTATGATAATAATAATAATAATATCTGACGTCTGAAAAAACAAATGCAACACTTGCAGAGAACTGATTTTGCGCAGTGGATAGCCTAGTAGTATTGAGCACTAGTGCACAGGGTAAGAAAAAAAAGACCTAAGGTAATCATTTTTATATCTGTATTTAAAAATGTATTTTTGATATAAAAGTAAATGGTACAAAATTGTTTAATTAAAGCTGGTAAAAAAAATAAAAAATAAAATATTGCAGTTTCTAAATGGTTCCGCTGTTGTCAGGGGGAAATGAATCAATGGTCACTTGATGATTGTCTTCCTGAACAGCTGTCCTTGTAAAGGTCTGCGTGTGTTTGTGAACTTGTGTACCAGTGTCTTACAAAAGAGAAAAATAAAATTTGTACCTACCAGAAACCAACAGACAAAAGCTTTAGTCTCCGTGTTCTGTGTTGTACGAAGTGATCATTGCATTGTGCGCTGACGAACTCGTTGATTTTACTTTCACGGAATACAGTACTTTTTTTTTCATGCAATGCATTCCCTTGCGCCTGTCTGAGGTGAAATGTATTTTTGACACCGTTTAACAATCGCGAAATAGGCCTGTATGTATGATTGTTTTGTTTATGCCATAGACATATGCATGCATGTTTATGGTTTATGGTTCGTGTTTTCCCCTAGTGACATCACAGATGTCAAGATTTGAAATCAGGGCTTTTTGGCGGAAGCACTCAAAACAAGCTTTAGATTATAAATTTCTTAGTTACTGCGCAAAAGTATAAATTATATATATATCTATTGCAACTGACGTTTAGGACAGAACTGAAGGTTATTGGTTCAGATGCACTACTAATTGTTTACAATAGCTACCCAAAGCTTATCACAGATGCGTTCATACATATCTGTTCACTAAAGTGTATTTAGCTCATTTATAGTACATTCTACTATGTACCTTTCCTCTAATCATGACTAAAAACAGCATTTTTTCTGGGTTGTATTATTTACAGTAATACAATTCTTTTACAAGGCCAATTTAATATATGCTTAGATGTTTTGCTTAACTTTCTGAATTCAGGCTTGGTAACACTTTTTCTTTGCAATTTTGTATAATTTTCCATGGGCACTATGCTTTAACTATGATTCACCACAGTACCACACATGTTTAAATGGGAAGTGTTTACTAGCAAGGTGAAATAGGAAGAATTATTTTGAAATGCACTCTCTGGTGGAATGGGACTTGGGACTTGTATTGCTATTAAGATAATGCCTTACATCAGCAGGAATGTCCATCAAAATACACAGAATCCTTTCACTGCAAATGAGATGAATGCAGCAAACATGATAAGGCACTTGTTTTCAAATGACAATCTGAGGAACAGAAGTTATGTTTTTAGATGTTCTGTGTTGTTTTAGATGACCTAATTTCACTAATAGAATGCTTTTTTGTAACATTTTGAGGAGGTCTTTGTAGCATTATTACAAATGTTATACAAAAGAACCTTTTAAATGATAAGACAGTTTGAGTTCTGCAGTTAAAGTTTATTACAGTTAACTTCAGAGTATTATTATTATTATTATTATTATTATTATTAGCCCTTTCTCTTGAATGTCTGTGTATCGAAGCATATAATAAAAATGCTGACTAACCAGTTTGCATATAAATATATTTTGTAGTTAAATATTGTTATACCTTACACTGAAGTGGTCCGACGAGCGACAGTGTTCCAAACGTACACATGGGTATCACCATGACGAGGCCACAGGTGTACAACCTTTACCTCATAGGTAGGCCGCCACCAAATTCATGGTACATTTTCATAAATGTCAGGGTCATAACATTTTAAAAATCATAAATTTCAAGGTTTCAGCTATTTAAATCTTACATTTCAGAGTGGTTTAACAAAGTATGAACATGTAGTTAAAAATGGCAAAATATAAACATTTAAAGCCCTGAAGTTAACAAAAGCATGTGACTAACAAAGAAACGTTAAAAGAAAAATAAACTGAAATCCAGAGGATCACTTTATGATTGTTGCATTTCTGTTATTGTTATTATTATTATTAAAAAAATAAATAAATAAATTTAAAAAAACTGTTCTGGTTTTAAATGTCATTGTATGCAACAGTAACTCAAAAACTATTCTGAAATGTTTTTTTCTTCATTCCCTGTCTCTGCGGTGTAAATACCTGTCGGTATTTAGACACAGCTCTCTCTGCATCCACAGAGTTTGTTGGAATTGACAGAGGGCGCTGAGCTAGGGACAGGTCTGTAGCTGGACAATATATCCAGAGGCTAAAAATTATAAACATGAAGTCTCTGAAATTACTGACATATTTATTTTATTTATTTTTTTGTCCTGGTGTGCTTTTAATGTATTTTTCTGCTCATACTACTACTTGGTATATAATTGGTTTCCAAATTCTTTTACATGATCTGCTGCAGTAATGATTGTAGCACTTTTTGATTTGAAAATACAGGTCTAATTTGACTCGCTTGACATTACTACCAGTTGAGATCCGAAGGTCATACTAAACCCGCCCCGGATACCCGTGTCTACCAATCAGTGAGTAGAGCCCAGTTGTCGAGTGTCAATCAATAAATCCTGTCCAGTTCATGATGATCTTTCTTTTTTAAATTGAAACAAGCTAACAATCGCATCAGGAACCTGCAACGGTACATATAACTTAATTGGATTTTAGTGCAGGGTAAAAGTACACAAAACAGACCAGTTTTCACGGTGCAGAATGAATTTCACGATCCATGTCACGTTTTTCACAGCTGTGAAATGAGTAGGGCCCTGCTACCAACTCATGTCACATTACAAGCCATTGACCATTTTGTCTGAACAATTTCATGAACATTTTAAAGGTTTATTTAATAGATAAGTCAAGTTAACGAATGAGCTGGAGCGCATTATAAAATTTAGCTATTGTCCTGTTTAATTTTTGACTCAGGTCCCCCATCCACAATTAACTGCCTTCATGAAACCTCCCTATCACAATTTTACAATTTTACCGCCCAGAATTCTGTTAGTGCTTCATGTTTCTAGAAATCTCCAAAAAAGTAGGAATAGCATGTCATAAGGAAATAAAATGGAACACTGACAACAGTATTTAAAAAAAAAAATTGAAAACATATTCATAATCCAACAATATTATGCTGAAAATGACTAGAATTCTTCAGTCACTATAATTACTAGAATTGGAAAAATGTTCCTAAATATACTGTAATCATATTTCTTGATGTGTGTGTGTGTGTGTGTGTGCGTGTGTGTGTGTGTGTGTGTGCGTGTGTGTGTGTGTGTGTGTGTGAGTGTGTGTGTGTCCTCTAACTAACAAGAAGCTGCAGTCTGTAGGAGAAAGAAAAGGCTTGGAACGCATTTCTTAGCCTGTTGGCAATTCCCAATCATGATGTTGAAGCCATCGGTAGAAGAGTTTTTGCGGCAGACAATACAAGACACAGGTGGCAGATGGTGGCATTATCAAGGAATAGTAAATGAAATTTTGGGCTCTGGATGTCATCATGAAAATAGGCCCCTTGTGGAAATATTAGAAAACAGGTGTGGAAAACAGAGCTTTTATATAATGTGTAAGATATTTAAACTAAAACATAGAACAATGCGTCTCTTATAATTAATAATGTATGTTATTATTCATACCATACATATTTTACTGGAGAAGTCAAAATAGCATGTCATTTCTTTGGATGCCCTATATTTAGTGATTGCTAAGGGTTAGAGTACCTCTGTGTGTATTGAAATACTGGTTATTACTTATAATTAAAATTCAACTTGTGAAACACATATACTTGTGTGCTATAATCCATTTGTGATACAGTAACACAGAATAAATTAAATATTATAATGGACGAAGCAATTCTACAGTCCTTAATTTATAATGCCATTCCATTCAATCCAACTGTCAGAATTGTGGATACAAAAAAAAATCTCCTTCAGATCCGGTTACATGTACTTCCATGTTAAGTGCTTAAAATTGACAGCTCTTCTCTATAATAAATATACAACAAACAGAAAATTCTGGTTATTTTGGGGGTTTAAATTACAGACACGGATTACAAAAAACATCTTTAAGTGGTCTGCATCGATGGTTGTGCACACGTACAAGCAACACAAACTATAGTTTGAAATACAGGAGCATAAATCAGTGGTGGCTGGTCCAGCACAGAAGCCTATTCTGCAACAGGTAACAATCTAAAATGTCCAGTGTACTGACCCAAACAGTGGTTTATTTTTGTAATCCCGGTCTGGTGACCGCAAAGAATAATCCCAGGCAATACACAAAGGACTGTTTCAAACAATGGGTTACAGTCTCGAAATAATAAACACAGTATAACACACACAAGATCACAAGTCCAGAGTGAGTGCTAACATGCAAATGGTGGAATACAATTTATTTGTGTACAGTTGTGAAGTGTTGTCCAGGTTGGTGCTGGCCTTAAGCGACAGCTCCCAGTGCATGTCTAATATATCTAATAAACAAACAAGTATATAATTAGACATGACAAAACAAACAAACACTAAACACTCACAGTACAATTTTCTCCTTTAGTGGTTTGCACTTAACCATAACAAAGGAAAAGATCACCTAGCCACATCCCCTTTTGTACCGTCAGTCCCGCCCCCTTGGTTAGCGAGTGCAACCGTTTGGTGCCACATCGCTTCCCTTCTGGGGTGATGACTTGGTGTAGGTCCGCCCCCTTTCTAGATGGCCGACTTCCACCTTTCCCTGGAATGAACTGTCAGACCATCCAGTCCGGGGTACTCTGTTCCCTTTACACAGTGCCCTCACAGGTCGGGAGGGAGATTTATAACCAAGATTCATTCTTTTTCTGTCACACATACACATCCACAATGTTTTAGAATTTTCACATCCTAGCCTTGTATTTCATGTATTATGCTTTGTTTTTCACTGTATTTAATGTATTATGCATTTTTTTTTACTGTATCTTGCAAAGCGCTTTGTGATGGTGGTCGACTATGAAATAAAGATTGATTGATTGATATATTTTAAAAGGAAATTATTTGCTTTTCAGAAGTACCAAAATATTCATTAAGAGTTCTGAGTGGGATAAAAAGGGCAATACATGTTTCACTCCCAGTCATTCTGTTTCAAGGCTGGTGACACGATACTTTTGATGTCACTTTGTGTTTCTTTTCAAATATGACATTATCAATGAATTAGCTCCTGAGAGCACTATCTTACTATTGAATCCTGATTGTTCAAATTCACTGATTTAAACACTTTCTCTTCAATATCTGCAGCAAAGCTCTGGGCCATGTCTATTGTTTGTGTTAAATATTGTATTTTGTTGCTGCAAGGTAACAGCCAAAAGGGTTCCAACTTTATATTGTTTTACTGAGTTCCAAGCTTTGTTCAATGTTATCTGCTATGTCCAATATTGTGCTTTTGGAACTTTATTTTTGTATTCACAGAAGATCCCCAAATAATCTAATTTGCAGAATAATACAGGGGGCATAGTCTGTGCCCAATATGTTGAGTTGATCAAATAACTTTGTATCATTTCACTTGGCTAATGTAAATGGTATAAAGTTTGTATTTTATGTGTTAATTGACATATATTTGAACTTGTACATATCTGCTGCTTGTTTAGCATCATCCTGGTTGATTGAAATTTATTTTGACAATAATTATGACCTCCAAATAACATTGGTTAGTGTGCCATTTTTTATTTCAATTATTTTAATGGAGAAATCTCTCAGGACTCGTCCTCATATTTTCAAATAAATCCCAGGTGGTTGAACAGACAGAGCAGAAAACAAATAACAGTTTATGTATCATGTGTTCAAACTAAATACAATTACCAGGCATTTCTGTTAAGATGACAGAATCCTTTGAACAGCCACAAGACAGCTTTAGAAAATAATGCAAAACAAAGATGCCTCAGTGATATGAGTTATGGCTGCTGCGGCAGAAAAAGTACAAATCTTAGCACAGTGGATACAAAAGAGTAGGAAAAAGGCAATGATTTTCTTGCATAAAACATTCAATATTTTGGAAACAATTTCAAAAGGAATGTATTAAAAAAGAAATGTATAATATGTAGTTTGTATGCAATATCATAGCATTGTGTATGATGTCCAGATGCAGCCCTAACTGCAGCACTGAAAACTACAATATGCCCAGACACTAAATACAAAATATTGAGGTACAAAATTCCACCATCTGGGAAACAAAATAAAATCCTAGCCCCATGGTTTTAGTTTTAGCAAACAGAAAAACGGAGTTCTGCGTTTTACAGAATAGACTGTAAAAATAGCAACATTACTGCTATCCTACTTAACAATGCAATACTTGGTTTAATTTTGTTTTCCATTAAATACAGGGGTGCAAACACATGTTTCTTATTAAGGTCTGTCTATCTGTCTATCTATCTAGATAGATAGATAGATAGATAGATAGATAGATAGATAGATATTTTACAAATTGTTACCATGTTAAGGAGTATGTAAAATTAATATGCCCTCTATTTGGCTCACGAGTTTATTTCCTACTCCACCTGTTTTAATGTCACTTTTAGATGCTGCAAAACATGAAATGTCCCTCAAGATGTCTGACCTAAGTAATTACTTTTCTATAAGTAGCAAAATGTTGTTCCACTCCAATTCACTCTTTTATTACCTTGGGATGTGTATCATTCATGTTTTGCATGAAGGCACTCAGAAAGCTATTCTTCCTGCGTATTTTTTCAATCAACCTGCAATTGGTAAAGGTGATATGATTTATGTTTGTTTTATTTAATTAATTCAACACATTTAATTGCCTTTTTGTTCTGTTTATTTATTTAGTGTCTTTGCACCTGTGGCTGCATTTCCATGTAACATTTACTGAAACATGTTTCTTGTCTCACAAGTCAGACTGAAATTCTATCCAGAGGCAGGTAGAATAAATGTTAAGTAAAGGTTTTCAATCCCAAATTTACATACTTATTATCATACCAAATGGCAGAATTTGATTTCCAAGACCAGTTAACTGCCATATAAAAGACAAGACAAACAATCATACACATTGTGGAATGTTGGCTTTGTGGTGATGTCAGGGAAATGAATGGAATAACACAACAGGCAAGTACTACGGGGCAAGACACATAAGATATTTAAACAAAAACAAAATACTTTACAAAACAAAATGGCTCATTTGCCAGACCAAATATAGTGTATCAATTATCTAATTTACCTCTCAACCTCATTCGGCATGGGTTTTATCATATACGTGGTCAACAGCCAGTTTGTCAATAAGCATTTGCTGTTGACCACGCATTTGATCTGAATGGGGCATTTTAACCCCATCCAGGCTGTAAACAATAATAATAAAATGGTGTATTTTAAATATACCAAACAATAATAAATTAAATAATAATAATATAACAAATACAAAATAACACAAAATATAATATGCACAGTGGTGGGGAGCACCCCGTCACACACACACACACATACACGCAAACACATTTCTGCACATAAATAATAATATCTTCAGGTACTTTTACATAGGACAAAACAACTGAGAAGTCTTGTAAATATATTTAGGAAAATAGCATAGAAGGAAAAATACTTCCACTGATGGATTAGCTTAAATATACTGTATTTTCTATCTGGTTGTAAAAATGTACACAGCTTTCTAATGACGAAATAATGAAATAGACACAACCACATTTTTATAACAAAAGGTTCTCCCAAAACACACTTACTGCCTAGGAATACAGTGGGCGCTGGCAGCCTTGAGCAAAATACTTAGGTAAATGTATTTTCAATACAAAATGCAATTTGAAATTACAAAATAACTTTAATAAAACAAACCAAGATTTTCATAGGTCATCCAGGAAAATCTATCTTGTCAATAAAGGAACTGAAACACCTACAATGAACAAGTTTCAAGCTGCATTAAACAAACACTTGTCACTCTGCACCAGCCACTGTGAATTTTCAACATTATTGTCCATGAACCACTGTCTAACCCCTGGAGTCTTTCAGTGAAACAAGAGCACCTATTTATTATTTCTTAGCAGACACCCTTATCCAGGGAGACTTACAATTGTTACAAGATATCACATTATTTCACATTATACAGATATCACATTATATTTTTACATACAATTGCCCATTTATACAGTTGGGTTTTTACTGGAGCAATCTAGGTAAAGTACCTTGCTCAGTGTCCCTCACCGGGGATTGAACCCACGACCCTCCGGTCAAGAGTCCAGAGCCCTAACCACTACTCCACACTGCTGCCCCTAGGATCATGTGGCTTGGAGGGCCGTGACGGGTCCGGAGTGCCTCAGTCTGGTGGAAGCTTGACACACACTGATGTACATAAAATGAGGCACCACTAAAATCGTGAGGAAAACAGACAAAATGATTGGGCACACTAAATAAAAATTTTAAAAAATACATAAAAAAGGAGACTACAGTGGCTGTTCTCTATCAGTTCTCCTTTAACAAAACAAGTTTCTGGAAGAAGTAATTTGACAGTTTTTGGGGACTGCAAATCATACCAGTAAAAGAGAACAGATGCTCAACAGAAGCAGATGAAGGAAGAATGGTATTACGGCATACAAAGAGTTTCTTTATGAAAGGGTATGGCTCTAAAGATGCCACATCCTTCCTAGTGTCTCCAAAAAAGAAGGATCTCAGCTTTGTTGTTGCTTGTTGTTGAAGGAGTCATGATCTGGGAAACATCTTTGCTATCACTGAAAACAAAAAAGTCATCCTCTTCCTCTTCATTGGGTCTCCCACAAGCAGATTCAGATACAAGACCCAACTCTTCAGTAGCATGATGCATAAGCTGATGGCAAATCTTTGTTTCTCCAGAAAAATGGTGTGGCAGCCAGCGCATCTTAAAAAATGGATGGGTGATTGTGGCCAAAATTGATTAATTAATGTCAGTCTTCAGCTCAAGAAAACTGTTTCTGGAATCCAGTTATGATGGCCTGCAGTAGACAGGAGCAGTGGTGTAGGTTTACGGTCCGCAATGCTTGTAATTTCAGCAAAATGAGCGGGGAAGAGATCACCACAGAAACAAGTTTTCTGACCCTGAAGGTGATCTATAGCTGCGACAATGGGCTTTAGTACTCGGTAGTACCATATATGCCAACAGTGCCTATATGGTCAAGACAGTCTAACAACTGTCCTGCATTTTCTCTCTTTAGCGGCTGCTGGCAGGGATTGTGTTCACATGACCAGATCTCAGTTTATTGACATATGTCATATACAGTCATATTGGAGAAGCATATTGACCATTGTGGGGAAGCACTGATGTAGCTCTGTGTCCTTTTGCCGGCTGGCTTTTTGTTATAATTTTAATTGATGTTGTTTCATTGGCCCTTGTGTTATTAGTTCTCAATTTGTACTATAAGCATTTCTTAACACAAGATTTTCCAATATGATTACAGACGATAAGGACAAGTATTTCTGTCGTACAAAGATGAATATTCTTCAATTTGTCCCTTGAATTTGACACATTTTATGTAATCTTATCAAATTGGCACTGGCCCAAATCTAGAAAAATATAGTACGAGGACAATACAATAACATAAAAATTCTAGAAAAATAATGTTCCATTCTGGGTTCCAAAAAGTCGTAAATATAGCCATTGTAAATTAATTATTTATCATTCCAGTAGGAAACAATCAGCTACACGAATTCTATACTGTACCCACTCTTACAATATCTTGAAAAGTCTGATCTTTATCGCAATAAGTGTGCACACACCTGATACTAAACAGCTATAGTGCTCAATGCTGTATTAGTCTCCAGATTTATTCTGTTGTGCCATCAATGGATATCCTTTTATTTTGACTATTTTATTTTTAGTTTTATTGCTGGTTTATTCCTGCACTTTATTGCCTATGAGTGTGTCAGTTGCTTAATCCATGACTGGATTTTCATATACATTTCCTTTGTGTTAACATCTAAAGTTTGCAGAATCTGTTCAGTAATAACCTGCGTCTATTCTCAAATTTAAATTGGTACATTTTGTTGAAATAATTGCATTTAAAAATATATATATATATATATATATATATATATATATATATATATATATATATATATATATATATATATACAGTACTGTGCAAAAGTTTTAGGCAGGTGTGAAAAATGCTGTAAAGTAAGAATGCTTTCAAAATAGACATGTTAATAGATTATATTTATCAATTAACTAAATGCAAAGTGAGTGAACAGAAGAAAAATCTAAATCAAATCCATATTTGGTGTGACAACCCTTTGCCTTCAAAACAGCATCAATTCTTCTAGGTACACTTGCACAAAGTCAGGATTTTGTAGGCATATAGTCAGGTGTATGATTAAACAATTATACCAAACAGGTGCTAATGATCATCAATTCAATATGTAGGTTGAAACACAATCATTAACTGAAACAGAAACAGCTGTGTAGGAGGAATAAAACTGGGTGAGGAACAGCCAAACTCAGCTAACAAGGTGAGGTTGCTGAAGACAGTTTACTGTCAAAGTCATACACCATGGCAAGACTGAGCACAGCAACAAGACACAAGGTAGTTATACTGCATCAGCAAGGTCTCTCCCAGGCAGAAATTTCAAGGCAGACAGGGGTTTCCAGATGTGCTGTCCAAGCTCTTTTGAAGAAGCACAAAGAAACGGACGCGTTGAGGACCGTGAGCGCAGTGGTTGGCCAAGGAAACTTACTGCAGCAGATGAAAGACACATCATGCTTACTTCCCTTCGCAATCGGAAGATGTCCAGCAGTGCCATCAGCTCAGAACTGCAGAAAACAGTGGGACCCTGGTACACCCATCTACTGTCCGGAGAAGTCTGGTCAGAAGTGGCCTTCATGGAAGACTTGCGGCGAAAAAGCCATACCTCCGACGTGGAAACAAGGCCAAGCGACTCAACTATGCACGAAAACACAGGAAAAAGGGTGCAGAAAAATGGCAGCAGGTGCTCTGGACTGATGAGTCAAAATTTGAAATATTTGGCTGTAGCAGAAGGCAGTTTGTTCGCCGAAGGGCTGGAGAGCGTACACGAATGAGTGTCTGCAGGCAACAGTGAAGCATGGTGGAGGTTCCTTGCAAGTTTGGGGCTGCATTTCTGCAAATGGAGTTGGGGATTTGGTCAGAATTAATGGTCTCCTCAATGCTGAGAAGTACAGGCAGATACTTATCCATCATGCAATACCATCAGGGAGGCACCTGATTGGCCCCAAATTTATTCTGCAGCATGACAACGACCCCAAACATACAGCGAAAGTCATTAAGAACTATCTTCAGCGTAAAGAAGAACAAGGAGTCCTGGAAGTGATGGTATGGCCCCACAGAGCCCTGATCTCAACATCATTGAGTCTGTCTGGGATTACATGAAGAGAGAGAAGCAACTGAGGCTGCCTAAATCCACAGAAGAACTGTGGTTAGTTCTCCAAGATGTTTGGGCCAACCTACCTGCCGAGTTCCTTCAAAAACTGTGTGCAGGTGTACCTAGAAGAATTGATGCTTGATGCTGTTTTGAAGGCAAAGGGTGGTCACACCAAATATGGATTTGATTTAGATTTTTCTTCTGTTCCCTCACTTTGCATTTAGTTAATTGATAAATATAATCTATTAACATGTCTATTTTTGAAAGCATTCTTACTTTACAGCATTTTTTCACACCTGCCTAAAACCTTTGCACAGTACTGTATATATATATATATATTTTTCCATGTTTACTTTTTCAGGTGATAGGAGATGATATCAAAGGCTGTACTGTCGTTCACAACGATATGCCTGGAAAACTGCAAGCACTTAAATATGCATGTACTGCAGCCGCTAATGATAGCTGTAAGCTATACCTGGATAGAAAGCTGGTATTCGGTGCAGCTATGAATGATGAAGTCTTAGTGTAAAAAATCAACATATGATAAGGTTCTGCAGCCTGTGTCAGAACAGATGCTTGAGCTGTTAGCCAATATCATATCAATACCTTTGTTAGCCCATATCATATCTAGTACAAGGGCATTGTTGGATTGGTTTCTAAAATGGGGTACCTGATGAATGAAAACTTGCTTCAGCTTGATCTCTGATTCACTCTTACTCATTGTGTAAATATTTAATATTTTTGGAGATTAAATTCCTTTTGCTGAAATCTTGCAGCAGTACCTCAGATTTCATTTAAATATAAATAGAACATTGTTCAAATTCTGTTTTCAACCTAAGACTGAGACCTTGTATGAAACATTTTTTTTTTTCATAAATAAAATGTAGTTTAATTAGATGGCATTAAAAAGTAAATATTTGATTGGAATTTAAATTTGAATGGAACTGAAGAAAATAAATACAAAAATGAACAATCAGCTTTAATCAGAACCATAACCAAAGACATAAAATGAACACATACATAGGGCCTGATTTTCAAAAGGGGTTTCGTTTTTGGTGGAAATGGCAAAACCAGCAGAATGTTTCCACCTGTTAATCCGTAAAAAAATGTTTTCTAACGTTTATGCACATTTCATGCATAATTTTCTGTGGTTCTAAATTAATAAGTAATGAGCAACTAAGTGGTTTTATCCACCAAAATAATACTTCCAGTTCAATTGTGTTAGCAGATACTATATAAACACAATCGGAAATTGTACCAAACCAGCGGGAAAAATGAGTCAAAACGCAAATGCGAACACAAAGGCAAATTCTTATTTCCATTCAGTCTTGACAATCACTTGTTTAATTAGTACAATATAAAACAAACAAACATGATCAAAACAAATTATCGGAATTGTAGGTTTGAAAGAAGGTATAACTGCAGTCTACAAAAATGAACATTAATGACAAGTTTTTGTTTTGGATGTACACAAAAGGTTTAAATTAATCATTAATAAGTTGATTTCAGCACGCTTCATTGTTTCTCTCTACACAGATGAAGACAGGCTAATATGCCCTGAAATAAATTATTTTTTAATCATGTAACCTTTTGTGTCCATCCAAAAAAAAAATTAATTCATTGACATTTTGCTGGAATCTTATTTGTCTTGTGCAGACAATTCACTTTACCAAAGCCAACCTGAATAAGAACAAATACCAGAACAAGAGCTGACCACCCCTTCATGTCAAAGTGAGACTAGTTTGAATTATTTTCCAGGGTAGCCCCAAATGTGTCAAACTCTACTTTGGAAATACAAATTTAAAAAGTAATAAATAAATAAATAAATAAATAAATAAATAAATAAACACATTGCAGACATATGCTTCTAAATAAAATCATCAAATTATCCGATTTATTTATTTATATATATCAGAAGTACTAAAGTGGGCTAATAATATTGAATTGAATTCAATATTGCAACAAGCATAATATCAAAACATTACAAAATTACAAATATGCACTAAAAAAGAAACAATGCTAAAACAAAATGGTACAGCAAGTAAAGCATATGCATCGAAATACTGAATACTGAAGAGAAATGAAAGCTGTATTGCATTTATTGTATGTTCATCTACAACTTTAAACACTCAATTATAAATCATACTTAAAACTAAACAGCAACAGGAAAAAGTCAATTTAACAAACTATTCTGTTGTAAAGTCACCTGCCCAATGGATTATTAGACAAGATAACAAACAGCAGCAAATTTCATGTTAGACAGGGAAGAATACATATGGATCATTTTTAATTTTGTAATTTTCTAAAGTAGCCTATAGATTGACACATTTGATGCTACCCTGGAGAATAATTCAAATTAGTCTCACTTTGACAAAAAGGGATGGTCGGATTTTCTTTAGATTGATTGGGTTGAGGTAAAGAGAATTGTGTGCATTGCAATGGGATAATACAGCGCACACACACACACACACACACACCTGCTTCTGCCGTGTTTTCCGCAGCTTTAGAAAATACTGAAATCGGTGGAAAAAACGGGTGCAGAAAAAAAAAACGGTTGAAATAATGCGATCCTTCAGCGGATCCCCTTTGAAAATAACCCCCATTATATCTGAGTGATTGTTTCATGGCCTATCTGGCTTATTAAGGAATGTGCCTGTTTTGGGTCCTATTGTAACTCACACTGTTAATTCCTCTCTGACATCTGGAAGGGTCCCCCCCAGTCTTGATCATAGTTTTGTCAATAGCAATTTTTAATAGTTGTATAGATCTGGCAGTTTTCAAACCTGTTGCATCGCCTCTGTGTCACTTCTGGTGTGTATGGTCATGTCGCTGCTAAAGTATCTTGATGCCCAATGAAAAATTGCGTTGCACCTGGTGTGTGGCAGCCTTAAGAGTTCTTGTTTGTACGATATGTTCATTGCTTTACAGTTTATAGGAGCCATCCCCTGTAGAAATTGGCTGGTTTCTTACCCAGTATCAGGGCACAGTCACTCATATCAGCAGTCTAAACAATGGCAGACATCAGGATACTTCCTTTAACCATTTACAAAGCACCCTTAATAAGAAGTAATGGCCTTATTTCAGCATTAGTTTACCATTAAATGCATTGCAGCCCTATCCATTTACAGATGCACTGACACTTTCTGCAAATGATCCAATGTTTTGTAAGGTCACGTATCAACCAATAAAACAGTAAAGAAAAAAATATTCATCTTTGACAAACTGTCAGCCTGCTTGCTCTGGATTCTGTTTTTTTCTCGATTTTATTTCTGAGTTGTAGTAGAGGACTGTGATGGGGTACCCCACCCTTGGGTGTATTTTTGGCTTATTTTGTATAGTTTGAGTTATGTATCACAGGGGTGTTAATGTATATTGGTATGTGAGCATGGGGATGTGGGTTTGTGTGTGTGTGGAATAGTGGTGACAGAAAGGCAGTTAAAATCCTCCCTGTAAAAACACGTGAGAATGTGGCTGGAGCCGTGAATTGAATAAAGGATTAAATGATTAATTAAGGCTCCAGCCACAGGTGTATAAATAGGGTGATCACAGGTGAGAAAGAGGTTGGTGTGTTCAGCGGAACGTGAGTCGTGAGGAGGAGTAAAAGTAAAACTAAAACTAAAAGATAACAATTGCTACACGTGCTGATTTAGGCTAGCACGATACTTGTTGTGTTCTGTGTTGGTGTGTTAGTCTGTCTGTTTTGGCCACCATGCCATTTTGTTTGTGTTTAGTGTTTTTGTTTCCTGTTTGCTCAAACCTCTTATTTGGTTAATTTATTATTTACAATAAACTTGCGCAACAGCGGTTCATTTACTCACAGTACTCTTGTGTTTCTTCCTGGCCCAACGTCACCACCAAGCCTATCTGTGACATAGACAAACATGAACTAATCTTTGATTTTTTTTAAAAATAGCTTACAAGTACAGATATGCGCTGTCTTTTGGCAAATCATTACTCCAATTAAAGTTAAATTAAACCTACCCTATTACATGTTTCTAAAATGTATTTTATATTGTATTTGTTGATTAAACAGATTTGGATAATGCTCTCATATTTTCATTCTCTAACACCACTATTCCTTACCTTTATCCAATGGTAACTGGCTTTCAAGACACAATTTAAACACTGTGGTATGTAGCGTACATGTTGTGTGTATGTCATGCATTCTTTTTTCTTTGTGTATGGGTATATACAGGCATTTGTATGTGCATGAAATGACGTAGGCATTTTGTAATACTGTTTACAGTACCTGTGTATGGCCCTGTGTACTGTACATTTGACATTTTTTTAAATTTAATTTTGTACTTAAGTTGCCTTTTAGTTGTATAATTTTTAATGTCATTAATGTCATTATTGTGTGGATATTGATTTTTTTTTTTAATTGTCTTTGAGGGTATACTTCCAGATTGTTCTCAGTCTGGGAAAGGTTTTATTCTTTTTTGAATTAATATAGTGGACAGCCTATCTGTGGAGTGTAGACTAAAATCTCTTGGATGCCTGGCTGCACTTTTAAGGTGTGAATGAGAAGAGTTAGATATAGGAGGTGACATTATCTAATCTGCGTGTAGAGTAAAAGCACATAAGTGAAGACGAACTGAACAGAGCCACATTCAGCAGTATTAAGAGGAAGTGTTGGCTGAACATGGAGGTACTATATAGTAAGCAGGATGTTAAAGAAACAAGGCTGGCTTGAAAGGCAGACCTGGTTGGGTCAAATCCTCTCTATGCTTAAAAAAAACCTGGCCTAAACAATAAAGAAAGGGTGACCAACACAAAAGCCAAAGGGAATACTGAGATGAAATTGGTGCAATCTGGAACAGTTGTGCGTTTAGCGATGAACAGCAGACGGGCAATATGGAAGAGTGCTGCAGGACATGAAACATTAAAGAACAGCATGTTAGAAAAAGTGCATAATGTTGAAACAATGTAGATACCTTTTGGGGAAATGTCAAGAGCCCTTGAATACGCAGCTCCAGGTGCATGTAGTAGAGATAAAACTAAAAAGGCAATTGCTCTATTGCTCATCTCTAGAAAGTATTCTAACTACTCCCTAATGTACAAAAGATCAGGTGCCTCTCTGAATGCACTAATTAGGAGCTGCTTTCCGGAACAGAGGTACTACAGTAAGTGCTTATTGTGTAGGAGATGTCGTGTTGCAAGTTAGTCATTTTCAGTATCTATATATATATATACAGTATGTGTGTGTGTATATATATATATATATATATATATATATATATATATATATATATATATATATAAAACATAATGGTTTTTAGGTTTCATTTCTATTTTAACACATGTCCCTGAAGATCAGGATTAGGATAGGATTTTTCCTCATTGGAGTTAAGCAAAATAAGTTTATTAATTTAACTATCTTAACCTACTGACAACAAGCTTTATGCAGTTGCTACTGCTAAAGGCTATGTTTAAGCCCTGACTGGAGGACTGGTCAGAGACTGCCCTGATCCTGGGCCAGGATCTGACAGAGACTTTGGCACAGCAGTTATTAGAGTTAATTATGAGTTATTATAAATGTGCTAGCAGTTGTTATTTGTATGCCTGTTGCAACTGATGCAAATGCAAGTATACTGGAAGTATTCTGATTTGAATTGTGTTAATAGGATGTGCACACTTCACAGTTACATGTGACAGGTGGGTGTGCTGTTGCACAAAATAGAGCTGCTTGGTGGTGACTTGAGTTGTTACTGGGTGGTAAAACAAAAGAGATGGCCTTTTCCTTAGCAGTTGTCAGAGGATATACAATACAAACCGACGATGAGATACAGTAGATGCTTGAGCAGTTTTGTGTGAACAAATCTAGTAAATGTGAATAATGGTAGTTCTATGGTAGTTATGCGAGTGGGTCTCCAGCAGTGAACTAGTTATGGTAAAATACAAACATAGTGTTTTCTTTTGCAGCACATCCAGAAGTAGTCATTGTTAATATGTATTTGTGACAGATGGAGAATGAATTCTAGTGAACAATCTCCCTCCCAACCTGTGAGGGTGCTGTGTAACAGGAACAGTGTGCCCCGGACTGGATGGTTTGGCAAGTCATTCCAGGGTCAGTTGGAATCTGGCCATCCAAGAAGGGGGCGGGCCACAATACCAGAAGTCATCGCCTTAATGCGTTAAGCGATATGTCAGTCATGGATTGGATGATATGTGATTGCATTCGCTACCAAAGGGGGCGGGACTGAAGGCTGTGGCCAAGCAATCGGTTCCTTGTTATGGTTACGCAAAGACCTATGAGGGAAAACCTATGTACTAACTGTGAGTGTTTTGTTTGTTTTGTCCTGTCTAGTAACTGTTGTATTTGTCACTGTTAGTTGGCTAAACAATCTGGGAGCTGTTGCTAAGGGGCCAGTTTCCAAACCCAGACTTCACATCCCTACTGTGCACATTACTTGTATTTCACCACCTACACTAAGACCAATATCTGTGGACTTGTGACCATGTTGTATTTGTGTGTGTGTTATATATATGGTGTCGTATAATATTTCGGGACTGAACCCATTGTTTTGCACAGAGTGATACACATTGCTGTGTAGAGCCCATGCTTGTTAATTAAGTATTGCCAGCACGCAACCCAGCCAAATAAAGAGCTGTTTTACCATGAACTGTCTTGTGTATATTATTCCTAAGCACCGCATCACCACTACATCTCTGCACTGCAAACCACTTTGCCACAGTATTGCATACAGTATTCCACAGCTGTTTGACATTTTTGAAGAGTTGTTATTTCCCTGTTGAAAGTTCTGTGTGTAAGGTAGAGAACCTTGTACAGAATGTGTAAGTGTTGTGTAAATTGCAATTCAACAGAAAGAATTGGTATTGAACAAGGCGTAGTGAACTGCTGGAGACGTCCAATTTATAATCATAGGCAAAACATATCATGTAAATGATCTTTGGGTGTAATTTTTCTGGATTTCATTGAACTAGAGGTACTGTACTGTATAATATTTGTTCAAATATTTTTCAAATGGAGAAAATAAAAAGTGACAAGTCAATTTTTCCATTGCAGCTAATTGTTTAGTGAATGCCATGTGGCTGGCATGTCTTATTTTCCTGATTTATACCAGACTTACATTTATCAGCTAGCTGCAGACTGCACTGTTACAAGATAAAGATTACAATTCATTAATCAATTTATAGGAACATGAATGCATTATTGTTGTGGAACAAGCAAGGATATAAATACATGATCAATAAGTATAACTAAAGCAGTGATATGTTACAGTCATTTGTCACATTGTCCAGTCGAATGACAGAAATGTTACACTGAGAAATTCTTTTTTTTTTTTCTTAAGAAAATGTGGGGTATTAATAAACAAATGCAAGGGAGTATCTGACAAATCAAAGTACTGTAAAATAATGGAAGAATGTGGGTGGTGATTGTTTTCAATAAAGGGAAGCACAAAATAAAAAAAAATATGTACCCTAAATAAGCAATCCTCCCCACAGTTAGTAATTGGTATAACACAGATATTGAAACTGTTTTCTTATTGTATATTAAAACTATTAGCTATGTGTGTTTCAGAGGCCATACATACAAACAAGTCAGTGACAATCAGAGTGCTTTGTGTGTGTGTGTGTGTTTGTGTATATATATATATATATATATATATATATATATATATATATATATATATATATATATATATATACACAGTGAATGGAATTGTATGACAGGTATGATATTTTGAATTATTTTGTTAGATAGAATACTTTATACCCTAGGCCATTTTTATTAATCAAGTTTTACAAGCAACAAATCCAGTTCATTATTTTCATTTGCTCTAATTCCAAAAGAATTCCACACTTCTGATTTACCTCTTGAACTATTATCCACTACGTGATATAAACCCTGCGCTATCTTTTGTTTCACCTCATCCACAGACATTTTTAATATCACCAAGCAGATATGATAAAAGGATCTTGCAACATATCAAACAAGCGGCAAAACAAACAAAGAACATTGCTTAGTCAGCCTACTCCTCCCTAATTGCCTTCTGCTTTGGTGCAGGAAATGCATTTACCTTGTAATACCTTAATCACCATACAAAATAGAAACAAGGGAAACAAGCCCAGTAGTACACAGCTAGACCAATGCATTGCCAGACAATAGCGTGGAGTGTGATGTTATACTGTTGTTAATATTATACTGCAAAACAATAGGGTACAGTATTCTGGCATTCTGTCTGGCCACCTGCAGATTTTCTTGTCAAACTGATGCCCTGTAAGTCAATAATCAGGGCCCCTATGTCAAAATGGAGCCAATGAGCTGTATCTTGCCGTTCTCAAGGCCCCTTAGACATGAGAGGTGAATCCTGTTGCCCTTCCTGTTGTATATGCAGTGTAGGTACATATAAATATGTGATGGCATGATAACTCTTTGTATTTATTATAAAGTTAATATATGTTTATCATGTTATTTAGCTGTATTGCTCAAACTTGATCTGGTTGCTGGAACCAGAAATGAGGTCTGGTCTCTTTTAAAGTTTTTTTTTTTTGTTAGACGGCACAGCAAAACCACTAATGATGCTGTCTACATACGGTTATATAAAAGGGGCATTTAACCGTTTAAAAACTTTTGTTTTAAATTTTAGCTGTAGGGTTAGCACCCAATAATTTCTGTAAAACAGTGTGTCTTCATATAGTTTTTATATGCTAAATTTAATTAGTTCCAAAATGGGGTAATGAATGCGCTGCAGTGCTTTTATTATTAATAAACATAAAATAAAAAGGTTGAACAAAACAAAACACTCAAAATAAAAGGCACAAAGGCCAAACGAACAGACAACCAAACAAGCAGTGGACGAACACTAAACACATAATAAGTATCGTGCTGGCCCTCCAGCACGATAGCAATTGTTATTTTACTTTTTGTTTTTATTTCTCCTCTATCTCCACACCCGTTCTCCACTCACAAACACACTAACCCTGAGTGAGTGAAAAGTGCATCTATATATACAGTTGTGCCGGGATTCAATTACTATTAATTATTCACTTGAATCCCAGCACTTGAACTAATTTGTGCAATCCCCGTACTCACATATTATTACATACTTTATCTGCATGTGGAGTGATTGTGCAATCCCTGTGCCTAAATACAACTATATATTTTAACAACACTCATGTTAAATGTCCCACATTATATCCCATGCCTGTAAGCTGCCCAGAGCTGCGTTGTCCTCCGGCGCTGTAGCTCTGCGGTGGCTGCATGGCGGGCCTGCAGAGTGAAAAAGAAGCGGTCGGCTGACGGCACACGTTTCGGAGGACAGTGTGTGTTTGTCTTCGCTGCTCCCGAGTCAGTGCGGGGGTGGTAGCGGTGAACTGAGCCTAAAAATAATACAATTGGCTATTTCAAATTGGGAGAAAAATGGGGTAAAAATCAATTGGCAACTACTAAACTTTTTAAATATATATATATTAAAAAAAAACTAAACTTCACACACGTACACATTGATGTATTAGTGTTTACTTAAAGTCAAACATACAAAGAATTACTTACATTCAGTTACTGATGATTACTTGTGGAATGAACACTCTTAATTATTTTTTGTTGTCTTTTGAAAGTAGGGGTAGAGAGGGCTTTCACAAACCTCATGAATGCCCTGTGTCTTTCTGGAATCTATGTTAAACCCTGAGAAAACCCAACACTGGCTTTAATATGCTGTATTAAAAAGAAGACATTGAAGGCAGAGCAGCTCTTCTCTTAGCATAAGGTGGCACTGTTTACTTCAACTGCTCAAGACACCAGGTTCTGCATTGTCTTTGCCTGCCAGCTTTCAATCACTTCCTCTGAAATAAAGCATTATTTACAACTGTATTCCAAAAATGTGTGTTTCTCTCTTTCTTGTACTTACTTGTCATATATACCAAACATAACCTGATTGAAATCCAATTGAATACAAATGTAGCCCCACCATTCAGTGTTTTATAAATGCTGCCACATTAAACTGGGAGGGGTAAAACTGGCAATAAAAAGCTCCCTTCAAAGCGGATTTGGTCTGGTTATGTGTAAGTGGGTCACACACACACCTTATGTACTCTGAAGGTGACATACGTACATACGGTAACTATATTCGATTTAAAAGCTGAATGTATGACAAGTCACAATGACAGCCATTTAACAAAACCGTTCTTCGATAGATATTAAGCAAATTATGGACTTTTTGAATGTAATGAGAAATAAAGTAAAATACTGTATAACTTTCTTATATAAGCAAGATAATAAAACATAACAAAGCTGTTAAGTGATAGGTATTTAGATAGCAGGGGGCACATGCTGTTCAAATTCTAGAACCAGCAGTCGTGAGACAGAAATAAAGCATTGCCTTCTCATACTTCTCAGTTTCCAGTACTTGGCAACAATTCAATAACATCCGTTAAATACATTAAATAAATATTATAAATAATGGTTTGCCTTTGTAGTTCATCAAAACCTGTTCAACTGTATCTGAAAACCATTGCCAAGGAAATAAGTTATTATTTGTCATAAATGCCATTATTAAAATACTTAACAGGATGATAGCATATAAAAAAGGAAGAAGAAAAGGAAACTAAAAATGAATTGGTCTTTCAAGGTTATGTGAAATATTGTCAAATTGAAAAAAAAAAAAATCTGTATTTGAAACCTATGAAAGAAGCAGTGAGGTGCATATTTTACAAGAATACAGCTGTTTATTTATTTATTTATCTATTTATTTATTTGATCAAATTTCGACTTTAAGTCATGTTCAATCTATCAAGGCTGCAAGTATAACATTTATCAGTACAATGTACTGCTGGTATCTCTACTATAGAAATGGGAAACCATGCAGTTCAGTACAATCCTACACACATCTTACATAGCCTAGTAAAAGCATTGAAACACACTGAACGAATGGTAAGGCATATAAGCACTGTAAAACCCAGATAGGTATGGTAAAGCATATTTAAAAAAAAAAAAACAAAACTTGGAAAATCATGGTAAACTATTGTAAATATATACTATAACCTTAGGAAAAGGACTGTAATACTGCAAAAATACTGTGGTAACTTTTATAATGGCAATCACTTCTTTAATGACTATCTGGCTAAAATAACTTTAATTATTATCTCCTTTATATATTACTAAGCGAAGTAGCTCAATTAATACTTTATTGAGCAAAGAAATGCATGAGTATTATTATTATTTATTGCATTTATATAGTGCTTTTTATACAAAAGTATCCTAAAGCACTGTACAGTACAGAGCAGAAAAAAAGAACAAACCACAATACATTTGTATAGCATGTCACACATACAACTGCCACAGTCAGACCATTTAAATAACAGATTTAAATAACAGTATACACATCATAATACAAAAGCAGCAATTTTAAAGTTACATTAAAACCCACTAAGATAAGAAAGCCATTTTATAAAAGTGTGGTTTTAGTCTTGAGTTGAAAACTGTAATGGTCCCAGCTTCCCTGACAAACGAAGGCAGAGCATTCCATAATTTACCAGCAGCCCCTAACCATATGGACTGCTCTAAGGATTTTTAGCCTCTCTCAATGGAATATTTGCACCTTTAGCAGTACATGCTACAAATAATTATGGCAAAGTGTATGCTGATTGTCTATTTGTTGTTTGTTTTTGGTCAAAACTTGTGCATGCAGTAAGCAATAAGAGATGATAGGGTGGGTAGTGATAGTCTGGTAATCGGTGTGTAAGACACACGGCAAAAAAAATGGATGACAAAAATTGCGCTTATAAGAAATGTGCGATAAGAATGGTTCTTGGCCAATCAAATTGTTAATTAAATGTAGTCATTTGATAGAATTTGAAACCATTGAATGTCTGATTTCATACAGCTCATATCAGTATATGTGTTATTATTTTTCATGTATTTCATATTTCTGCAAGTAAACTAAATACAGTATCATAAGGTTAGAAAGGTGTTGTAACCCTGCCAAACTGTCACATTACATAGTAAAGCATTGGCACTCACTGTGGTTATATTTTTTTTCGGACTCAAACATGATTAATGAAAAGATAAATATATCCAGTAATGAAAATAAATATTTACACAACCATCCGACTCACATATAAAAGTGCCCAGTTGGTGCTATTGATTAAACAATTTACCCTGCCATGACATTTTTTTTATTTTTTATTTTAAAAGACTTGGCAATTAAGTCACAAAAAAACAGGGGAACATAAAAAGTCAATTTTAAAGGCTACCACATCTTTCAATCTATTTTCTACTACAGTGTGAACGTTTTGTGTGTACGATCTGTTCCTAGTCAGGATTTATATAGACTGCTGTGCAAAAGTCTTAGACATGTTGCATTTTTCTACTCTGATGCATTATGAGCATCAACAATTTACTCAAAGCCTCCACTAGTGTTTTCTACTATTATAACAACCTTGACTTGCATAAAAAGGAAAAATATTGAGTGAAATACCTTGCATCACTCGATTTTCAAGGCTCCAGTTGTGCTCTTGGTTGCCACCTGTTGTCTGCTTAGAGTACTGCACTGTCTACTTCTCCGTGAGGGAACTCTGAAACTGTATTTAGCTCAAAAAGCCAGCAGCCCAGCGTTTCGATATGTTGTACATATCTTTCTCAAGGGAGCATGTGTTTGAATCACATTGGAGGTATTTATAGGTTTTTGACGGCATGACAACTACTTGTTATTGTTTACATTCAGATCCATGATTTATTCTTACATGATGTAATGGTGTTCTATATATTGTGACATCATTTTTACTTCTTATCTTTAAATCAGTATTAATTCTAATTAACATTAGTTTATATAAACATATATTTATATTATTGTGCAAATCTGGCTCTGTGGATCAACCTTGATTTGGTCTCCCCAGCGCATCAGCAAGCACAACTTTTGAATTAATTTTGTACATTTATTTATTTAAATGTTTGTGGAAGGGTATTCACTGACATGGGAGACAGAAGATTGTATTTGCAAACACCGCACAGGTGCCCAGTTTTATTTCTTTTCTTTTGTATTTATTTTTGCCCGTAGAGGGCGCTGTTGTCTGTGGCCTGTATACCGGCAACGGTAATCAGGACCACAGGTTACCAAACAGGTATAGGCAGGTGCACTCACAGGTGCTCAAAAATAATAATGAAAACCAAAGGCAAAATGAAAAAGGTAAAGAAAACACAGTAATAAAACTACAAATCAAAAGTGCTGCTTACGCAGTGCCCCCACTGCCGCTATGCCGGTCAGCTCGGTTCCCCTATTACTACAAACGTTCCCTTGGGTACGTAACCAGACATTTTAATAAATGTTTTATATAAGGCTGGCTGTCTTCCTCAGCCGTGCTTGCCTGTTTTGGTCACTCGGAACGTATCCAGTTTCCACGCTCCGCTGTACAGAAACGATCTGCACTTTAAGCTTCTTGTTGTATTCCCAATCACGACCACCCGAATGCACAACCAAGCACAGTTCTTATGGGCCGAGCAATCTCCCAAGGCCCGCCTCTCAGCCAATCAGAGAGAGGGAAAGCCAACACCCTCTTCCCCACCTCTCTGTGTCATCGCCATGATTGACAGGCGGATCTTATGAGACTGCTGCCCTCTTCCTGCAGTACCACGCATGTGCCAGATAGTCAGTCTAGATCTCCCGTTACAATGTTATATATTAATTAGTTCATTCTTTTCTGTTCAGTCCCGCTGGCATAATTGTGTTCAGTCTATTTATCCATTTACTTTCTTTTATTCTTCTATATGTCGCATTGTCTAATTTTAGCTGTTCTAATACATGTACTACAAACTTTTCATTTATGTCATGTCTGACTGGTGCTGTACTATTGGTTCATTAATTTTCTTATTTCTAATTAATGAAAGGTGGTTTTGAATTATTTTATATAAAGTTGTTCTAGTCTCTCCAACATATTTTATTTCATCACATTTTTCACAGGCTATTTATACAGTAGGTATTAGTTTTTAGTGGATATGTGTTGTTCTTATGTATAATTATATTTTTACTTTTGTCCATGTATTTACACACTTTACATGTACTATTGCAAGTATTTGTAGAACCTATTCTGTCAATTATTCTTGTATGTTTACTGTGTCCTTAAGAAATATGTTTTAAAAAAAATTCTGAATTATGTAGAATCCACAAGTGTTTCCAAACTATCTTAGAAATATTAGGCACAAGTTTAGAGTAAGTCATTACAAATGGGACTCTTTTGACCTTTTTATCTCTATTGTTATATATGTACAACCACAGAAAATAGGCTGCCACCTACAGTATAAGTGTTGAGTACACTAATTGCACAATATGGTTCTTCTTGCGGACACATCCATGCTTGGATAACTTAACAAATGACAGAATGTTGCATTTCCACTGAGAAACTTAACAGATGGCACCCTTCTTTTTGGCTAATGTCATTGAACCTACACAGTGTACAGAAATGGGCAGCATTTTTTTAGCCATCCTATATCATGGTATGTAATTGCCTTTACAAGTACTTACTTGTAATAAGGCACCCTATGGATATTAAAAAGGAATAGCTGCTAATAGCAAAGACAAGTGCATTAAGTTAATTAATTCCAACTAGCTGTTTGTGTTAAGCAGCACAGATTGGATTTCCCCATGCTTTTAAAGTGAGTGTTTATACTTTAATGTTAAATAAATGAAAACTAATCATATTTCGTGACTGTAATTTAATTAATGTACATTTGTGCACATTTTAATGATGTGGTTGTTTTCTGCAATTAAAGTTGTAATGATCTCGTAAGATTTCTGCAAAGGGGCTGTGATGAATTCTTACTGGAGCAGGACTCATCAGCTAGAGGTTTGGCAGCAGGTCCGAGTCGGGTCACAGAACACAGATACACCAGGTTGTTGGGAATCCAGTAAAATACTTTATTATTCCTTAGTAAGTCACACATGACTTGGTGTCGTATTGTGAGTTATGCTAGCTTATACACATGTAGGACACCCATTCCTCTACAAGGTATCTGCCGAACCACACTTCCCCCAAAGGATCATGAGATTATATATCCTCTCTCCCCCCCGAACTCTCGCGAGAGTTGCCCGTTACATTGCCATTGCTTAAAGATACAGTGCCCAAAAATAGTACAAAGTGATCATCACATATTTCCCCCAGTGGGAAAAAGGGCTGCCCCCAGCCCATAAATAGGCAAAGGAACAAACAAGAACTTCCATAAATGGAATTTGTACTAAACCTCTATACATAGGAGGAGTTGCCTTGAGAAGGCCAGGACTCCAGAAGTAGGTTAGTTTTGGGGAGGTTGATCTCAAACAGTATATTGAGAGGGTTTGCGTAGAGTGGTAGGTTCCTGGAGTGGGACATTCCTGGGACTAGCGCTGGCTTTGTGTGGCAAACTTTTATTTTTAGATTTGTTTTGTTTTCTTTATTAAATATGACACCAGGGCTACCATTGCTGGCCCCTTATTGTCAGCACTTGTGTTGATTAAATCTGCGCGCCTGTGTGGTGTGTCAACACCCAATGCTCTGTGTCTGCAGACAGTGTGGGATTTATAAGCACACCACACAGGTCCATTTGATTACGTAATAAATGGAGAAGGCCCACTGTCCAAATTCCCATCCTTACTTTTCAATGACATAAATCACATTTATATACAGAGGTATTACACATTTAGGGGGATTCAGCCCACTTATTACCTATTCCGGTGACATGCAATCCAATTTTACAGAGTGGTAGACAGAATTTATGTTTTCAATGAAGGGGCTGATTGAATGTAAACATGAGAGTTATTCATTTTTGTTATACTTAAGATGTGCTCAGGGTAGGAATTGTCCAATGAACAGAAGAATGACACAACATGCATCATAAAGCAAAATAAAAGCGTGAATATGTACAGTATATTAATATAATTGTATTATATTTGTAAATAGTTTATTGTTTATTAGTGGCTGACAATTTAAATAATAGTAGCTTCATACAACCTTTGCTGAAATGTGGGGCAGGGCAATAATCCTGGCAGACCACCCTTAGTGCTGCATTGTTAGAAGCCAGCAGTTACCAAATTAACCACACTGCCCAATTTTTCTTAGGTGATTTCTTAGGATGCTTAGGAGATCTTTTTTTTCTTCCAGTTTTTAAACATTGAAAACAATCATTATAATACTCTGCATACAGCTGTGTTTTTCAAAATAATCTACCAAAAAGCAATCTGGGTAGTCGTCTGCAGTCATCTGTCTGCATAAATAAATCATATTTTCCTGTTTGTTTAAAAGCATTGTGGCACTCCTTAACGACACATAACAGTAGTGTATGAGTTGTTTCTCTGCATGTTATCAACCTTGGGTTAAACCTTTTTCACTGGATTTAAAGTAACCTAGGTTCATTTTATTTTCAGTTTTTGTCATAATATTCTTTACAACGTAAACTCATTATGCTCAAAGTATTATGCTTAATTGGAGATGTGTATTTACAATCTGCCATACCGGACAATGTGAGCCGTGAACCTCAATGTTCTATCAATACAGTATTCATAAAATCTTTGCAAAACTACAGTTCAGATATTCGTAATGTGGTAATTCTTAAGAATACTGTCACTTTACCTCCAAGGACATTAGTATCAGATATTCATTTAGCAAGCTGTTATACGTGTGGTCATGAGCCACAGCAATCACAACTGCTGTCATATTACCTGGACTATATGGTTGAGTGCATCCTTTACTTAGATCAATTTGAATGAGTTTACTGGTGTGCACTTAGGGTAAAATAATAAAGACAAATCTATGTTTAGCTACTCTTGAGGTCTTCTTAAATAGGTTTATTTATAAGGAACCTTATTTGTATCTGGATGATAGTGCAGAGAGGATCCTGAAAATAACCTACATTGAATATATATTGAACTTATCTGTACTGTGCTGTTAAGGAATAGTCAGCAGATTACACGTAAAATTGTTTATCTTATGAATACACTATATTGTTGAAAGATGGTTCAGCTATTGTGTGAATGCCATGCTTTTAGAGGTGTTTTATTTCCTGGTGTGCTCATCACAGATTTGATATCAGTGCTGTAGTTGTTCTGAGATCAGTTCCCAATCCAATCTACCAGCATCCATTAGACATTGTTCCTGCACACAATGCATAACATTAGATCCTTGTGCCCATTGGTTACCTGGAGTCATACTTCTTCGTAGAATATGTCTGAGCACTTTATAATTTATATAAAATCCTAACCTTATGAACTTATTTATAGACATGTTTGTGTTTTTAAAATAGTGTTATAGGGCACCAGTGTCACACTTCAGTGTGAAGTGTATCCAAAGTCAATGACATAGCAGATTATTTAGTATTATAACATGGCCTGGACAAAGCACTCTGCTCAGCTAAAAACAAGTATTCCAACCTATACAGTTGTTTCAGTTGGCCTTTTTAGAAACACACTTGAACTTGCCTGTGTGCTGTACTACTTAGCACAATTGTAAAGCTGCGCTTCATGGCATGGGTTGTCTAAGGACTATTCTCTGTTCTATTTTATTCTATGCTTGTAATACAACTATAGATCTAGTCATTTTTGGGAGCATCCAACACAGGATGCATTCACATTCCCGATAAAAATCTAAATGACACACATGAATGGATTTAACTCCATTGTACACTTCTTACTGCAATTACAACATTTGGCCTCCAGGTGGGACTGTTTTAAAGATAAATTAATACAAGCCAAATTGCTCTGGCTTTTTTCAGCACCCTAAATCTACTTTGCATATTGCTTAAATGAAACAAGAAATACAATTTCTTCCTCTACACTTTTTTTTTTAAATTTATTTCTCTAGAACATGTTTTACAGCCAAAAAACACATCAAATATTTTGCTTTATTAATGTTTAGGGAGATACACAGGTCAAATATGTGCTTTCATTTGTAATGTTTAACAGTAATTAATAATACATGTAATTGTTATTTACAGAAAAAACTAATATTTTTATAAATACTATTTACTTTTTACATACTTCAGACGGTTGTGAACTTATTAAGTCATATTCAATGGCCAGCCTATTCAATGGTATCAGTTTAAACAAAAGGCAATGCTTCAGTTAACACAGAGCTTGAAGATGTATAACCTGTATTGCTGTACATAATAGGAAGTTCACGCCTCTTTGCTTAAAAAAGTGACACAATTCAAGCATATACTGTCAACAAGTTATTTTCTAGTAAAGGACACATAAGACTAAACTAGGGAATGTGATAAATAAGAACTCAAATTATACGACTATTTGTTACAATTATGGCACAATTTCAGAATATGAAAACAAAAGTTGTTCATTCTGCCACAATGTATACTCTTGGCATGTTTTTGAAAAGGGAAACAAATTAAACATTGATTTAATAAAGAAGTCAGTCAAGTGCTGCTTCCACATCAACTGAATCACAAGTGTACAACTGAGTCAAACTGTACATCACAAGTGTATAACTGAGTCAAACTGTACATCACAAGTGTATAACTGAGTCAAACTGTACATCACAAGTGTATAACTGAGTCAAACTGTACATCACAAGTGTATAACTGAGTCAAACTGTACATCACAAGTGTATAACTGAATCAAACTGTACATCACAAGTGTATATCTGAATCAAACTGTACATCACAAGTGTATAACTGAATCAAACTGAACATCACAAGTGTATAACTGAATCAAACTGTACATCACAAGTGTATAACTGAATCAAACTGTACATCACAAGTGTATAACTGAGTCAAACTGTACATCACAAGTGTATAACTGAGTCAAACTGTACATCACAAGTGTATAACTGAGTCAAACTGTACATCACAAGTGTATAACTGAATCAAACTGTACATCACAAGTGTATAACTGAATCAAACTGTACATCACAAGTGTATAACTGAGTCAAACTGTACATCACAAGTGTATAACTGAATCAAACTGTACATCACAAGTGTATAACTGAATCAAACTGTACATCACAAGTGTATAACTGAATCAAACTGTACATCACAAGTGTATAACTGAGTCAAACTGTACATCACAAGTGGTTGCAGGATATATGGATTTGGAATCCTTATAAAAACATCAACAAGTGAGGATATCATCTTGCTTGTAAATTAAATTCAGTATTTATTTATTTTTTTATTTTGTTGTTTCTTGTTTTGCATCCAAGCATAGTCTTCTGATTTGTTATTATTATTATTATTATTATTATTATTATTATTATTATTATTATTATTATTATTATTATTTAAACTTGATTACATTAAGCAAATGGCTCATATCTGGTAAGTTATGACTTTCATCATTATAAATCTCTATGCTTCTGCTGTAACAGCACTATCCGGTATTTCACTATGACCACTGGCCTGCTGGAGTCTATTATTTATAATCACTTCTTGAAACTGTGAACATTTATGCAGCCTAAACTCATCAGCATGGAGTATAGGTCATCTAGATCTTCCACAAACCATTATATATTGATCCGTTACCCGCATTCTTCTGCTTTATTGTAACTAAGTGAATTTTGATTCTTGAAAAGGAAGACCTGGAGAGTCAAGTGTCACTTTAGTGCCCAATACATCACTGTCCTCTGCTACCAATACAATCTACAACTTATCCTAGAAATGTGATGTATATGAGTTTTTATTGTATAATCTGATACATTTATTTTTATGGTTGCAGGCCAATATAGTAAGGAGATTATAAGGTTATTACTCATATTATAAGATAACAGAAGAGAATTGTCAGGTATTTCTCTCGCTTACAGTACATATTAGGGGTGGGACTGTATGAAATTTCCACGGTATGATAACCTTACCAAAAAATACCACGGCTATTTTTTAAAGAAAAGTTTAAAACAATCAAAAAGTGCAAATAAACACAAATCCGGGGTGAATAACCTGTACTTTATTGTACACCATAATAATTTCTCTCAAAAGTTTTGAAATTAATAATATCCAAAAAAGAATTCAAAATTAGCAACACACTCAGAAAAGATTGGTTATTGTGCATAGTAGTTTGGTCTTTCATAAAACTGAAACCTCTCTTTTACTTAGGGCTATGGGTTCATGGTAGTCAATAATACAAACTGAAACAAAAAAGAGTATACTTTTATAAATGTACAGGTGGTAATCAGCTTTTGTGTCGATTTGAAAGCAACATGTTGCAATATATATTTTTACGAAGATGTTATAGTATGAACAAATACTGAAGAAAACAGACGACTGCTTTTTATACGCACTCCTACCATACTGTTCAAACAAACTCAACAATGATATAATAATAATATAATATGATATAAAGAAGAGGTTGAGTCTCTACCTTGAATTTATCAATACACAAGTGACACCAAACTTTTCAAATGATTTTCTGTCGGTGAACACTTTAAGGAAAAGTACTCACGGCTATTTTTCCTCTGCACTCATGCTGATGAGCTGCCATACCAAACCATACCTGCAAGCACATCTTTTAATAAGGCTTATAAAAACGCCACTGTCATTCACTAACTTACTATTTTTAAGTTATCCTCACTGAACTTACTTTGGAAATGTCTGCGTAAATTATGGGATGATGCTCCTTCAGGTGGTAAAGAGATTTGAGGTATTTCCTCCTTGAGCTGCACAGCTTAGGTTTTGAGGTGTTTCCTCCTTGAGCTGCACAGCTTAGGTTTCGTTTTGAGTCCATTGCTCTTATCAGACATTGTAAGGGCAAATAAATTCTAAAAAAAAAAAACTGTTACATCATAAAAAAAACCCACTAAGTGACTGAGTAAGGGTGACCACGACAGGTACTGCGGTTCAGACACCGAGCATGCACACATGACGCATGGCTCGTGTCTCGCCGTGTTGTAAATGCCGTATCGATATCGTAACGCAATTTGTCAAGGCACCGACTAGAGAGGAGGCATGCCTTGATTTAGTCTTTTCAATTAATGAAGACAGAAAAAGTAAAACAGAGGTCAGAGAGCCATTGGCAAACTCAGACCACAACAGGGTCTCATTTGAAGTATTTTTTAAAACCCCAAAAGTAATGACTAAAGCTAAGGTTTACAATTTTAGAAAAGCAAACTATGAAGGTATGAAACAGAGACTAACAGAAGTAGATTGGAGTAAAATAGAGAAAACATCCACGGAAAAAGGATGGCTGTTTTTTAAAAATGTAGTACTAGAGGCGCAAAACAATTACATCCCAAAAGCAGACAAATCTAAATCTAAAACAAAATTGCCAAAATGGTTTAATAGATCAATTAAAAAAAATATTCAGCGAAAAAAGGCACTTTACAGAGCGTTTAAAAGGGACCAAAAACATAGTACACAGAAAGAGTACTTGGAACTGCAAACACAAGTTAAAAAGGAAGTTAGAAAGGCCAAGAAAGAGATAGAAATAGATAGAGACATTGCTAAGGGGGCTAAAACCAATTCCAAAATGTTTTTCCAATATTATAACAGCAAGAGAACATTCAAAGAGGAGGTTAAATGACTAAGAAACACAAATGGCAAACTCATAGATGAAGAAAAAAATAGCATATATATTAAATGATTACTTTTCACAGGTTTTTACAAAGGAGGACACGGACAACATGCCCCACATGTTGACCTGTTCCTATCCAATTTTAAATAACTTTAGCATAACAGAGGCAGAAGTGTTAAAGGGACTAGGAGCTCTTAAAATAAACAAATCCCCTGGGCCGGATGAGATCCTCCCAATAGTACTCAAAGAAATGAAAGAAGTTATTTACAAACCGCTAACCAAGATCATGCAACAGTCTCTTGACACAGGGGTTGTACCGACAGACTGAAAAATTGCAAACGTAATACCGATCCACAAAAAGGGAGACAAAACCGAACCAGGTAACTAGACCAATAAGCCTGACTTCTATTATATGTAAACTAATGGAAACTATAATAAGATCTAAAATGGAAAATTACCTATATGGTAACAATATCCTGGGAGACAGTCAGCATGGTTTTAGGAAAGGGAGATCGTGTCTAACTAACCTGCTTGACTTTTTTGAGGATGCAACATTAACAATGGATAATTGCAAAGCATACAACATGGTTTATTTAGATTTCCAGAAAGCTTTTGACAAAGTCCCATAAAGATTAATTCTCAAACTGAGCATGTAGGGATTCAAGGAAATGCATGCACATGGATTAGGAGTGGTTAACATGTAGAAAACAGAAAGTACTGATTAGAGGAGAAACCTCAAAATGGAGCGAGATAACCAATAGTGTACCACAAGGATCAGTATTAAGTCCTAATCTACATTAATGATTTAGATTCTGGTATAGAAAGCAAACTTGTTAAATTTGCAGATGACACAAAAATAGGAGTGGCAAACACTGTTGCAGCAGCAAAGGTCATTCAAAATGATCTAGACAGCATTCAGAACTAGGCAGCACATGGCAAATTACATTTAATAGAGAAAAGTGTAAAGCATTGCATGCAGGCAATAAAAATGTGCATTATAAATATCATATGGGAGATACTGAAATTGAAGAAGGGAACCATGAAAAAGACCTAGGAGTTTATGTTGACTCAGAGATGTGTTCATCTAGACAATGTGGGGAGGCTATAAAAAAGGCCAACAAGATGCTCGTATATATTGTGAGAAATGTTGAATTTAAATCAAGGGAAGTAATGCTAAAACTTTACAATGCATTAGTAAGACCTCACCTTGAATATTGTGTTCAGTTCTGGTCACCTCATTACAAAAAGGATATTGCTGCTCTAGAAAGAGTGCAAAGAACAACAACCAGAATTATCCCAGGTTTAAAAGGCATGTCATATGCAGACAGGCTAAAAGAACTGAATCTATTCAGTCTTGAACAAAGAGGACTACGCGGCGATCTGATTCAAACATTCAAAATCCTAAAAGGTGTAGACAATGTCGACCCAGGGGACTTTTTTGACCTGAAAAAAGAAACAAGGACCAGGGGTCACAAATGGAGATTAGATAAAGGGGCATTCAGAACAGAAAATAGGAGGCACTTTTTTACACAAAGAACTGTGAGGGTCTGGAACCAACTCCCCAGTAATGTTGTTGAAGCTGACACCCTGGGATCCTTCAAGAAGCTGCTTGAT
Organism: Acipenser oxyrinchus oxyrinchus; assembly: GCA_030684275.1. Classification (NCBI taxonomy): domain Eukaryota; kingdom Metazoa; phylum Chordata; class Actinopteri; order Acipenseriformes; family Acipenseridae; genus Acipenser; species Acipenser oxyrinchus. The sequence continues at coordinate 10,817,156 of CM060247.1, forward strand.
GAGATTCTGGGATCAATAAGCTACTAACAACCAAACGAGCAAGATGGGCTGAATGGCCTCCTCTCGTTTGTAAACTTTCTTATGTTCTTATGTAAAGTCAAAGCAGGGTAATAATGCAAAAGAGTCGGAAGTGCCGTGTTGTAAGTCAAGGATCGCCTATATAGTTATTCAGTATATTACAATTCCGTTTACCATTACCTGTAACCGCTTCATCCTATAGAGGGTCGCGGTGAGCCAGAGCCTAACCCGGCAGACACAGGGCGCAAGTAGGGTTGCCACCTTTGAGATACGAAAATACCGGACGCCCCATCCCCTCCTATTGTCTACTTCTTCATTTGTCTCTGCCATTGTGACTAACGTTACAGTATGCTACTTAATAGTTTTGCGCTTCTTAACAGCAGCGTGCATGCTCATACCAGATAACACACAGTGGTGAGCACACATGAAAAACATAACGGTACAGCGTTTTGGTGGCTTATGTTGTTATCTCAATTCTTTCTGGTGCATTTACACACCGCTGTGTTATAGTATTTGAATTTCACTCATACAAGCACAACATGTTATGTTAAATTGTTTATTGTAACACATTTAAGAACATATCCACTAGATTAGAATGCTTAGAATTACTGGACATCTTCCAAAAAAAAACGGACAGGGGGTCAAAGTACATAAAAATACCGGACAGACCGGTAAAATACCAGCGGGGTGGCAACCCAAGGCGCAAGGCAGGACTACACCCTGGAGGGGACGCCAGTCCATCGCAGAGTATATTACAATTGTTGTATTAAATTACAGAGTAGTATAAAAACAGAATCTAGCTGTACACACTATCTCATTTTCAGTTATGACCCAGCAACAAACCATTCTTACATATTGTGTATATTATTATTTGGTGTGGGCAACGATATGAAAATTGTATATTGATATTGTGCACGTATTTTGATATCAATAATATCGAAGTGTTCCAAAACACAGAAAAATATATTAACACAATTGCAATATGAAACATATATATATATATATATATATATATATATATATATATATATATATATATATATATATATATATATATATACTGTATATACAGTATATATATATAACAGATATTTACATATGAAAAGCAATAACTTACTTTAACTTAGTGGTGTTTTGCTTCACAATATTAAAAGAGAAGAACAAGGCCAGCACAAAACCCAGAACAGCACTGCACTATTATCACACAATAAACTGTATCAGCACTACAGCACGCACCCAGGACTGGTGACCATGTTTGTACATTGTGGGAAGGACCTGGATTGTTAAAAATAAAAATACTTCCAACTGGATTACAAATCTGTGCTTCTAATTACACACCACATCACTCCTGCACCTGTACACTGCAAAACCACTTTGCCACAGTGTGGTGTTTGCCTACAAGACTGACAATTAACGGTTAATGGTTTATTTGCATAACTGCATGCATTAGTAGGTCTCTTGGGATGAATTATTGAGATTATCAGTTGAATTATATATATATATATATATATATATATATATATATATATATATATATATATATATATACAGTGCCTTGCATAAGTATTCACCCCCCTTGGACTTTTCCACATTTTGTAGTGTTACAACCTGGAATTAAAATTGATTTAATTGGGATTTTTACCATTTGATTTACACAACATACTTAACACTTTGAAGGTGCAAAATATTTTTTATTGTGACACAAAAGTTAATTAAACAAAAAAAAAGACATCTGTTGGTTGCATAAGTATTCACCCCCCTGAGTCAATACTTGGTAGAAGCACCTTTGGCAGCAATTACAGCTGTGAGTCTTTTTGGGTAAGTCTCTACCAGCTTTGCACATCTGGATCCTGCAATTTTTGCCCATTCTTCTTGGCAAAATTGCTCAAGCTCTGTCAAGTTGGAGCGTTGGTGAACAGCAATTTTCAAGTCTTGCCACAGATTCTCAATCGGATTGAGGTCTGGGCTTTGACTGGGCCATTCTAAGACATTCAGGTTCTTGTTTTTAAACCACTCCAGTGTAGCTTTGGCTGTGTGTTTAGGGTCATTGTCCTGCTGGAAGGTGAACCTCCGCCCTAGTCCCAGGTCTCTTGCAGACTGAAACAGGTTTTCCTCTAGAATTTCCCTGTATTTGGCTCCATCCATCTTGCCCTCAATCCTGACCAGTTTCCCAGTCCCTGCCGCTGAAAACATCCCCATAACATGATGCTGCCACCACCATGCTTCACCGTGGGGATGGTGTTCTCAGGGTGATGATCAGTGTTGGCTTTGCGCCACACATAGCGCTTTGCGATAAGGCCAAAAAGTTCAATTTTGGTCTCATCAGACCAGAGAACCTTTTTCCACATGTTTGCTGTGTCCCCACATGCCTTTTGGCAAAATCCAAACAGGATTTGATATGGGGTTTTTTTCACCAATGGCTTTCTTCTCGCCACTCTTCCATAAAGCCCAGCTTTGTGGAGTGTCCGGGTTATATTTGTCCCATGGACGGTTTCTCCCATCTCAGCTGTGGATCTCTCCAGCTCCTTCAGAGTTACCATTGGCCTCTTGGTTGCTTCTCTGACTAATGCCCTCCTTACCTGGTCACTGAGTTTTGGTGGACGGCCTTCTCTAGGCAGAGTCGCGGTTGTGCCATATTCTTTCCATTTTTTAATAATGGATTTAATGGTGCTCCGGGGGATGTTCAAAGTTTGGGATATTTTTTTATAACCCAACCTTGATTGGTGCTTCTCCAGAACTTTATCCCGGACTTGTTTTGATAGCTCCTTGGTCTTCATGATGCTGTTTGTTTAGATATGCTCTCTAACAAACTCTGGGGCCTTCCAGAAACAGGTGTATTTAATCTGAGATCACGTGACACTTTAATTGCACACAGGTGTACTCCATTCAACTAATTATGTGACTTCTGAAGGCAATTGGTTGCACCAGAGCTTATTTAGGGGTGTCACAGCAAAGGGGGTGAATACTTATGCAATCAAGACTTTTCAGTTTTTTATTTATAAATATGTAGACATTATGGACTATTTTGTGTAGATCAGTGACAAAAAATCCTAATTAAATCCATTTTAATTCCAGGTTGTAACACTACAACATGTGGGAAAGTTCAAGGGGGGTGAATACTTATGCAAGGCACTGTGTATATATATATATATATATATATATATATATATATATATATATATATATATATATATATATATATATAATGTGAAGCCAATTATCAAAGTGCAATTACTGAGCCACCATTGAACACATCAAAGCTGCAAAAACAACTGTTGGCAGTTAATGGATTTTGTTTTATTTTTGCTACTTGGAACAACACTGCTGCAGAAAGTAAAATGCAGCACCATTATAGAAATACATTACTTGCATGCTGTGATGTCATGCAAGCATTGAAATTGAAGTACAGGTACATATGTCGGAGCCTTTCTAAAAGTGGGTGGGCCAAGGTCGGAGGAGGGGGGTGGGGTGGGGTGGGGTTGTAGTATTAACTGCTTCGGACACAAATTATATGAAATGGAAACAAATGTTTCAACAGTTTTATAGTGTTGCAAGATGACAAATGTAGCAACATTCGCTACCTCACATAAACCCGGCTTCTCTGCGCTCATTCTTTCCCATATGATTTGTAAAAAGCTGCAATGTACCTCTGTAGAAGCTGAGCGCAGCTAGCGAAATGTTAGGATTATTGTCTATCAACACAGTTCTGGTGTCATCTTAATTTGTGGATTAATTTGACTTATCTGTTTGGAAGCATGATGAGATTCAAGGTATTAAAAATATATATGTCCACGAATGCGTGGGTTTTCACATTCCCTAAAACCACATCAATAATACAAGGCCTCCCGACCATTTTCCCCTCACTTACCCGCTTCTGATTCCCAATTGAAAGCTGCCACGTCATGACCTGGCCTGGTGCCCCAACTGGTGGCATCTAAAACAGGTAGGGGGGAATGAGGGAGCAGAGGTTAAACATCTGTCCCTCTTCTGGTATAGCAACAGGGCAGGGGCAGCAACTCTACCCTAGCTGGGAGTTAACCTTGGCCTCCATGGAGGGGAGGCAAGGTTGCCCATTGGGGTCGGAGGTCTAGGAGGTATCGGTCCCAGTGATGGTGGAGCGGATAGAGGAAGTGTTGCTTGGCTGATTCGTTTTGTTGGAGCGGTGAGTAGGCCGGCCTGGGCGGAAACCAGGGAGTCCTCGAAATCCTTGGCTAGTTTCACAGCATCTTCCAGGGAGTCGGGGTTGTGGAGCCATGTCCATGCCTGGGTTTCGGCGCCGACCACATGGCAGAACTGCTCGACCACGATCGCCTCGCCCATCTCAAAGCTCGTTTTCTGGGCGGGGTTGAGCCAGTGCACCATGTGATCACACAACCTCTGTGCGACAAGCCTGGGGCGTGTATCCAGAGATCTCTTGTACTCCTGGAGCCGTGTTCTGTGTGTTTCCCCATGATGTTGAGCCAGAGCAGAATGGCTTGCTTTACCAGGTCGTACTGGGCGGCTTTGGCATCCGCCATGGCCTGTTAGGTTGCCTGAGCCTCCCCGATCAGGCAGGGTCCCAGCTGGCTTGCCCAGAATTCCTTGGGCCAAGATGTGGTGGTAGGCAGCTGCTCAAAAGTGACCAGGTAAGCCTCTGGATCACCCCCCACCATCATCTTTTGAGCCCTTGCTTTTGGGCGGCATGCATTGGACGGTATCGCCAGCCCGACCCTCTCGATCAGCGTCAGGTACCATTCCTCTCTCCATCTTTCCTCGACCTCCCGTCTGTTGTCCAGCGCCTCCAGCAGTGCTGCTAGTGAAATGTGATCCATCCCTTATTATCTGACACCATGTGTGGCAGGCTAACAGTGTGCAGGTGCAGGAATGCAGCAGTGATCAATGAACAGACAGGCAATGATAATCCAGGTGCAATGGTGTTGAATTTGTACAATCCAATTGTCTGATGACACAAAACACTGTAAATAATAATAACAAGCAATACAGCGGCATTGTAATCCACAGGTTGGTCCCGAAATAATAACAGTCCCATTCTTTTTACACCAGTAACACAAACACAATCACCAGTCCACAGTACGTTCTCTAATGCTTGTAGTGCAAATACAGTTTATTGTGAAAACAAGAGCAGTGATATCCGGATATGTGCTGGCCCTTGGCAGCAGCTCCGGATATATATGTATATAGAACTTATTTAAGTTCTTGGGGACGTTATATTAAGAATCCACTTTTAGGGGGTCGGTGGTCCTCCATCATCCGGCCTTGGTGACCTCTGATCGACGTTGGAGGTCGCACCTCTACTGAGGGCGGCTCCTATCGGTCCAGAAGGAGAGATCAAGTGATAAAGTGTGGTGTGGGATGTCAATCATCTTACATCTTACAATGCTGAACTTGATCTTTGAATACTGTAATGCTGTTACATTAACATAACCAAGTTTTAATAACATGTAATGTATAATAGTCCAGTATATAGCTGTTGGAAAACCAAAACGACTAGAACTAAAATTTCACCAATAAATAAGGTTTAATAAGTCATATTCCTTAAATCAAGGGCACTTGGTTGAATTAAGGGAAATAGCACTGACGTAGACTAAGATCTTTGAGTAAACCCAGCAGAAAGATCCATACAGTAGGACCATATCCTATGGCCTAAAGCCACTATAGTTGCTACATCAAGCTACATATATAGACGAATATGCAGTCAGACTTATTACCAGTCTTCAAATTACAGAAAAGATTAATTCCAATTGAAACTTTTTTGGTTGATACCTTTTGTGCAAAAATAAGTCTCTCCAGACAAAATGGAATGCAAGAAGCACACCTAAAATGGACAATAGAGCTTGCATGTTGATTGGTCGATGACTGGAGAACATAAAGAATACCACTCTGGGTGCTTTGGTTGCAAGCTGTGTGTCTGTCATCATTATGTGGATCTGCTCTAATGCTTGTCAACAATGTGACTGGCTATACATTGTGAACAAAATATGGACTCAAAATGTGTCTTCTCCCAATATGTGACCATTATGATGGGCATGTCAGTAGTTGCATCAGTCAAGATGTTTCTGCCCCTTTCCATTGGTAATTGAACATCAGTTATTTGCTATAACTTACTCATCGATTAATTGTGTTGCTAGCTAACATAACTTCTTAATTTTATTGAGTCCAATCCCATTTTAAAAATGAAATCTCAAGAGTCACATTTTCTGGATTGTATTGCCTATTTTAAAAGATAATGTTCTGATATCTTTACAGAAGACGGTTATTTTTAAAAGACTATAGACATAATTGGTATTGATCTTTGATTGCTATCCTCAGCATTCATCTTTGTATCTCTTTTTATACAATGGAATGCACTAATCATTTATATAAGATCCCATACAGACATTACCAATGATTATAGACATGTGCCTGTGAATATTTTATCACAACACTTACTCTTATTATTCATCATTTTCTCTTATAAAATCCATAAAGAGCAAACTGTCTAATAAATCATAATTTCCTTTTTCTTTTCTTTTTCAACATGAATAAAAATAAGAAAATCATAAGATTAAATACTTTATGATTTCCTGCACAATTCCACATATTTAATGAAAATTCACTTTATATTGGCCTCACTGTTGACTGAGGTAGACAGATAAAAACCAAAATGTTCACGCTAATAGAGTTGTCAAGCTTCACAAGCTGCATGATGGGATTTTTAAAACTCCATTTAAAATGCAGGCATGCTAACTGATATATTCACAGGGATTCTGTCTACCTTTATTGAGAATTAGTTGCATTCACCTTGTTCCACAACTGTGACCCAAACAATTTTCCAGTGAAAGAAAACCCATAAGAAATTCTGTCAGTTAAGCACATTGCTGTGTGAATCAACGTCATGAAGCTTATTATTTTCAAAGCACTACTGAAGGCCAGATGCTTAAAAATGTTTCCACATTTTTGCTTGATGTAAGTAGCCTTATAACCTATCACTCCCCTCCTCAAAAAACCCCCCCTCGACCCCACCTCCCTCCAGAGCTACCGTCCTGTCACCCTCCTACCCTTCCTCTCCAAAACCCTCGAGCGGACTGTACACCTCCAGCTCTCTGCTTTCCTGTCCAACCACTCTCTGCTCGACCCTCTCCAATCTGGCTTCCGCTCTGCTCACTCCACTGAAACCGCCCTCCTGTCTGTCACCAACTCACTAAACTCTGCCCGAGCTGCCTCTCTCTCCTCTGTCCTAATTCTCCTCGACCTCTCTGCTGCCTTTGACACTGTCGATCACTCTATTCTACTATCCTCTCTCGCTGACCTGGCAATCTCTGGCACTGCTCTGGCCTGGTTCTCCTCCAACCTCTCCAACCGCACATACCAGGTAACCTGGCGTGGAGCAACCTCCACACCTCGCCCTCTCTCAACAGGAGTCCCCCAAGGGTCAGTCTTGGGTCCTCTCCTGTTCTCTCTCTACACCCGCTCCCTGGTCCCCTTCATCGCATCCTATGGTTTCTCATACCATTTCGATGCTGATGATGCTCAGATTTTCCTCTCCTTCCCCACCTCTGACTCCACCATCCCCTCCCGTATCTCTACCTGTCTGTCTGCTATTTCCTCCTGGATGCACTCGCATCACCT